>OX637364.1:845588-2045588 GCA_951799405.1 Agapetus fuscipes | reverse complement strand
TTACAGCAACTGGGTCTTGCATGAGAATTGTCGCTTTCTACAGTGACGACCAAGCTCGCAAAGGGCTTTTGAGGTGTGACTTACAAATGAGCCATCCTACTATTATAATGATTACTTGGTTTTCTTTATGGTGGAGACCTAAGTAATGACCTCTACACAGGTATGTATGTGCCCGCACATACGTGTATGTGTGCGCATGCATGTGTGTATTCGCGATGTGTATCCCCGTTATCGGCGGTCACAGGTCACGCAGAGATGCAAACATTCGTCTGAGGAACGAACCAACACAGACGAATATTCGCCCATACCACACACACACTCAGAAGGTTCCACGACAAATCGGTTACAGAAAATCCGTTCACAGACAGCTCGACCATGGATCAGCTAGTAACACGACAGTTCGTCTACAGTCTATACGATATATCTATCACAAACAATATATAGTCCACAGAAAACAACAATTAATTGAAACTACAATCCCGTCGATAGCTCAGTAGGTAGAGTGTTTGCATTTCATGCTGAGAGCTTGGGTTCGAATCCCACCGAGGATGTCAGAAATGATTTCCCGTTTAAAATACCGGCAAGATTTACTCAGCCTTCACAATAAATTAATACCTACCAGCCCCCCGGAAGCTAAGGAACCTCCATTTCAACTGATGTGGTTGGAATAAGCTGACCTTCTTACCTGTAAAAAAAATAGGTTGCATTCGCCACATGCGATCCCTTCGGGGAGAACGTGACAAGTAGTTACAGTATATGTGTGGCTTAGTCACGTCACAGTAATAGGTTTTATGGAGAGCATGTTCTCTGTAAAGGAGCTGTTTGTGGACCTATAATTGCATGTGACCAAAATATCGTTGACCAAAAAGAAGTGTGACCAAATTTCGGACGAGTTGTGTGTGGCCAAGTTGTCTGAGACCGAAAGGTTGTAGACTGAAACGTCGTGTGGATCAACTGTCGTGAGTTTTGATTTGTCCATGGACGAGCTGTATTTGGACGAGTTAACTTTGACCGATTTTTCGTGGCACCCACTCAGATGCAGATGCAATCAAGAACTTCAGGTTAATTCAATGTAATTTTATGTACAGTAACTGTTAGTCTGTCATCATTCCGATAGGGGTGACCAGAGTCTCTGCAAAGCTGCCTTTAATTGTGAATATTCTTGTGAACTTCTTTCAGTTCCTTCCGTTCATGTACATACATCACACTTCCTCTATTTACATATTCATTAAATTTTCTTTTGAATGCTTTTTAACTAAAAAGTTGATACGAGGATAACCTACCATACTGTTAAACTTTTGTCGATGTGTATTTTGTTTTAGAGAATGGCGGCAAAGGTGCAAGGTTTATGTTCATTTGAGTTTTTTTGTACAAATGCAGCATACATCAGCGCAAAATTACAAAGTTAATAGGTCTGCTTATGAGCATGCATTTAAAATCAACTTTCAGTATTGATATTTCTCTGCAAATTAAATTTTAGACAAGAGATTCAAGACACTGCAGATTGTCCTAAGTCTAACGATAACCTGACAGCTTATGGATCAGTTCCTCAAATAAAAATCAATGCGTAAATTTAATAAGAGTTTTAGGCTTACACGGCCGGCTGATGATGCTGGAGTGATGCTTTCTGGGATATGTTGCCGTGGTCTGTGAGAGCTGGACAACAGATCCCAGAAATCATCACTCCAGCATCAATGCGTAAATTCTCTTCGATTGCATAAATCGAAAATGTATCGAATAAACGGCGGCACATGTAGACAGTGCTTTAACCCTCGTACTTTTTTTTATGCAATTTTTTTTATGCAATCGAGGTGACTTTATACATTGCTGTACACCGGGGGTACAGAAACCTTGTAGTGTTCATCTTTCACATAAAAATTGTACAGAGAAATCGTCACCATTACAATCTTCATCAATCAGTGAATAAACCTCAAGATCCTCTCACCCTTTTAATTATGCATTGTGTTCAATGATTTCCTAAAGAAGGCAACACGTGACCTTTGTTGCATCCAAAGCGGTTGTTCAAGAGACACAATACTGACCTCAATCTGCAGCTACTCGCAGCAGAAGTGCATCTTCTTCCTAGGTCACCAAGATGACCTATTCTAGGAACGAGCCAGCGACCTTCATATAGGAATTCCACATTATTAAACTGGTCGCTAATAGATACGTGATACTCGATTTATCTTCAATTAAAATTGCTGTCGAGAGTCAGATAATATTTGAAAGGCTAGTGAAAAGACTGAGGAGGCTGAAGATAACGGAGGCCAAGGCGCGATATGCTAAAGATAAGAACGGCTAGATGAGAATTAGGTAGTCGAAAGACCTTTGTCTATCAAAGGTCTAAAGGAAGCTGAATAATTGGGGGAAAAAGGTTAATCTCTCACTGACTTACTTTCTTCGACTTAAAAGCCTTAAAGGCTCAGGATCTCCCGCACCACAATCCTTCAGGATTCTCTGTCTTGTGCCGCTTCCCTACATGGTCCCCTTACTCCCAAAACTTTGGCGTCGGATATTGGCTGCCCACAGCATCCTAGAACGTCCAAGTAGTCTAACACCGTAGGGGGCACCATCCAAGACATTTCTGATTATCCTGGAGTCCTCTGCACGTGCTACACTGGAGTCTTCTTCATTTCATTACCGACACTATGTTTGTGTCTTGAAACGTGGACATCAGCTCTGCGTTAGTACGGATACACCACCTGCCATCTTCAAATACAGGTCCTAGAATGCGGCGAAGCATTTTGTTCTCAAAGACCTGGAGAGATTTATCTTGTTTCTGAGTCAGACTCCAGGCTTCGCAAAATATTTTTGTAAATGCCCTACGAAGATACAAACAATGAGTGAATTGCATTTAAGAGAATTCACATTTGTTTATTAATTACTTAGGTGAACTACAAGTTAATGTGTTAAGGCACCTAGTAGGTAAAATCAGACTTCTTAAATGTGCTTGGATGAAAGGATTTTTAAGTAGACATACACTCAACTAAAAAAAGTAGTACAAATTTGATATTCACTGTAAACACTTTTTTGCAATCAATTATTATTACTCTTCGTCTACGCTTAATAATAATAATAATAATAATCTAAGTTGCAAGGATATATTCATTTAAAGCTCTCAGATGTAAGCCCACAAACCAACAAGTGTAGTTCGCGCTTACAAATGCTGAATGTGTACTTACAAATAAAATCCAAACCTCAAATGAACATAAGCCCCACAACTTTTGCCGACCTTCCCTGAAACAGGGGTAACATTGGCAAAGTGAACCATTTTTTACAGTATGGGTGGTCAGCCTCATACCAACCTATAAGTCAAGGAATATGAATAAAAAATTACATTTAAATATATAAAAGAACAAAACCTTACAAAGAAATCTATACAAAAAAAGTCAGAAATTTCCTATGCAAAAAATGTAGCAAATGAATACACCAACATTAAAAATCACCATTGCAGATTAGCAATATTATTGCTTACAAATAGTAATATATTTAAATATGAAAAGAATTGCGATTTTGATTGTTTAACCTTTTTGTTTTACGGAATAAAAGAGAAAATACAAAGACAGAACAAGCACCATACTTTTATGAATTGTTTTTATTAGAACTTTTTATTAGAGAATTTGGTATGCGGCTGACCACTCATGCTGTAAAAATGGTTCACTTTTCCAATGTCACCCCTGTTACAGAGAAGAACGGCAAGAGTTGCAGGGTGTATCTATGTCCATTTTAGATTTGGTTTTTATGTTGTAGGTTCACATGAGGCATGTGCAAGCGCGAACTTGTACGTGTCTGGTTGTGAGAATGCATGTAATGTGAATCTTCAATGTAACATATCTTTGCAACTTAGATTAGATTAGATTAGATTAGAACCATACAAATTTTCCGACTGTACTGTCTTCGAAGATTGTTTATTTCTTTAAATATTTATTTAGAGTCGCGCCTCTTATGTGTTGTGATTAAAAGACTTGTATGAGAACCATTAGACTTCCAGCAATCATCACTTACCAACAGAGTCCATATTGGAGTTTATAGCCTGCCTTATAAACGTTTTCATCATCATAATAATCAGTGTTTTAATGATGATTTTAATATCGCTTTAATAGCTCCCTAGTTAATCTATCTGACACTTAGAAGAGAAGACATGGACGTGTATGCAAAATTACAATCTAAAAACATTACGTATCGGGAGTTCAGGAGGTTGAAGGGCAGAATGCGTGTAAAGAGATTATAAAAGGATTAATCCTATACAACAGCGAATTATACGTACACTCTAAATAAATGCATTTGTCTCTTTTACATTCGTATATAAATTATATTAAAGAATGCGACGGCAAGATTTTGTGAGGACGCACTGCGAGGTACTTTACCGGTTTTGTGCAATGCGACGTTGTTGGCACACTTCCTTCTTTACTATTCTGTTTGCCTGGTGCATGCCTTCATTAGATTTAAGCAACTCACTATACTTAAAGTAAGCTATAAAATATACTGCCCATTATTAAATTACACTTTTTTACTAGTTATCCATTACCCAGCTGAAGAGGACAGTAGTAGGTGTGTGCTAGTATGAGTTTATTTAGAAAAGAAATCATCGCTCTCATAGACAACCTGATAGATATTTCAAGATAGAAATTCCAAATTGTCACTTAACTCAATATGCTCGTTGAAAAAAACACATAATATATACTATTATATTACTTAACAATTACATTTTGGCAATAACTTCAGTCGGCGCAGTCTCGCATAGTACCTATTGGTATTTATATGGATTATTGTTTTGGTATTTATATGGATTATTTGTTAATTGCCAAAATGTAATTTATTGTCTATGCTCCTTAACTTACAGGTTGGTATACGACTGACCACCCATACTGTACACAAATGTTCACTTTGCCAATATCATCTCTGTTTCTGGGAAGGTCGGCAAGAGTTACAGGGTGTATGTTTATTTGAGATTTGGGTTTTTGTTGTTGTAGGTTTAGGTACATGCGGCATGTGCAAGCGCCAACGTATACATGTCTATTTATGAGAAAGCATATAATATGAATCCTCAATGCTACAATCTTTGCTACTTAAATAATATTAGATTAGATAAACAATGAGATTTTTATTAAGACCATTAAAATGTAAAATCTGATAGAGATGGGAAAGCATTTTGGCTAGCTAGGAGCTGTTAGAGACTTGGGTGAGGCCAGTATGGACATATTAAAGAAAACAGCTTTCCAGTTGTGCCAACAAAAAGGGCAATAAATAACGCCCTCAGTGAAAGCCACATACTAATGTTGGTAACCAATATCTTACGCAGAATCATTATCTATGGACATCGTAAAGCATACATCGTACAGAGAGAGACAGCTGGAATCTGCCATGCGAGTCTCTTGGCTCTCAATCAGGTATTCAAAAATAATATACTAATACAAATTGGTAATCACATGGCCGGTCTGTAGTCTAGTGGTAACGCTTCGGAATCGTAAACGGAAGCTCGTGAGTTCGATTTCTGACGGAGCACAAAAAATATGCTTTTCGCTGGGTTGAAAAATTCATTGCGTTTAGCAGTCACAATACGTTCATCCAGCCTTACAGCAATTGGGTATTACTTGAGAATTGGCGCTTTGTAGCGACGCCCAAGCTTGTTAAAGCTCAGTTCGTAGAATGCTTGCTTTCCATGCTGAGAGCAAGGGTACGATCCCCACCGAGACTTACCGTTTATTTCAAGCCCAAAATAATTCCGATAAGATTTACTCAGCCTTCACAAGAAATGAGAACCAGCTCCGTCGAGAGCTGGAAAACCCCCATTTTAACTGAAGTGGTCAGCAGAAGGCCGGTCTCTTTACATCTAAAAATAAATAGGTCTCGAATCGCTACATGAGACCTCTTCGGGGAAAACACGGCAAGATGTTGCACTATATGTGTAACTTAGTAGCGTAGTCCCTGGAGTGACTACAACATGAAAGGGTTCTGTCAAGAAATCATCAACTCATCATCATGATTAGTCGACAATAAATAAAAGAATAGCCAATGTCGAATTGACCATTGACTTGCTAACAATAGCTTTGAAAAGGACGGTGATGTGTTGATTATAAATCCATGATGTCTTACTCGGAAACCGTTTCTATCATAACAATGCAAACCAGACATTACTCAAAAATGAACGTGGAACAAATTGCAAATATACATATTTAACTTTTATTCTATTAATCATTGGTCTCTTCAAGAATAGTTGATTTAACAATAGTGTACCGCCAAAAGCCCCCGAGGTGTTTTCTTAACTCGGTTTGTGTGGTAACTTCCAGAAATTTGGTAGCAAAATTAGTCATCTTTTAAGACGATTGTATCTACATCGTTTTTTTTAATAAACCCATTTAGTCCTTAAGTTTTTGTCTATCATTTCAAGATACTTTTTAAAATTTCAGTTGAATTATTAAAATATCTACGAATACAATAAGTACTTACATTGAATTATTTTTTTCGCACAAAATTTTCAACTAATATTCATTTAGTTTGTGAACACAGTTAGAGATTTTTAATGTAACAGTAGAAGCCTGTCGTATAAGTTAAAAAAAAACTAAAATGTTTCTTTAAACGTAAAGCTGTTCAACATAAAAAAAAAACTTTTAAAGTTGACAAAAGAAAAAAAATGCATATTTTAGAATTCTCATTGTTTTTCTCTCAAACAATTAATGATTTTATTGTTAATAACGAATAATAAAAGAAATATTAAGACTTTGAAATGAGCTCCTAACAAATAACATAGAAAAAAAAAATTACTCCACAACCAGCTTGCTAGGGAAAACGCAAGCATTTTTTTTATTGGTTGCTTAGTACCCTAGTTAAATAAACCTATGACGTTCATAACCATATGATTTTTTTTTTTAATCCATTCATGATCATTTTCTACATTAATCATCAATCTTTACTTTCGTGTACGATCCTCTTAAGAAGCGGTAGAAAGCAAAAAAAGATGGTCAAAAAAAAATCCGTGGGCAAATTTTGTAGGTGTGTAAAAGACAAGTTATTTTTCTAAAGCTGCCGTCAGAGCTTCCAGCTTTTGTCTATCGCATATTGTTTATGGTTTTGTCAAATCTTTAAGTTTTTCCCGCCCACCTGACAAACGTCAGATTAATAATGGAGACATTTTGTTAGCATCACCGCCCCCTTGCCACTCATTCAAGATGAGATCTGATGACAAATGACACTCCACAAGAGAGCCACGAACAATGTCGTACGGGGAAATGCGTAATTTGTCGTATTGTGTACACGTCACACAATATTATATCACGTCAGACGCGGTGGATTACATAAATAGTGCTGTGTAATTTTTACTAATGAACAATAGTGAATACCTACATTAAAAAAATGGTTAATTCTTAGTAAAATTAGTAACTGTTCTTTTGAAACCGAGAATCTAAGTTGCAAAGATGTTTTAACTATTAAAATTCATATTAAATGCATGCCCACAACAGATACGTGTAAGTTCTAGTCTAGTTAGTTCGCGCTTACAAATGCTGTATGTGTGCTTACAAATTAAAATCCAAACTTTATATTAACATACACTCTGCAACGTTTGCCGGCCTTCACTGAAAGAGGGGTGACATTGGCAAAGCGAATCAATTTTTCAGTATGGGTGGTCAGCTTCATACCAACCTATGACATAAAAAATCTTCACGTTTTAAATGTGCCGAGTAGGTACATTCATAACTTTTTAAAAAATGAACTTTCATTGGTGAATTAATTTATTTTAGAATACATTTTTATACCTATCCAACAAATCAACTTCTAAATAGTTTTGAAAAAATCATGTTTAGTGGTTGGTGTAAGGCTCTTTAGAAAAATAAATAGATTCAATAAGTAATCCACCAATTCCACCCTTATAGTAGTTCATGAGTAAAGCGGTAAAAAGTCGTACCTATACCAAAATATTTGGCTTAGTGACAAAGTATTTTTTACGATAAAAACTCGTTTTGTTTACTTTCGAGTAAAAATTTAAATAATTCTCACGGGCCAGATAAAGCCTGTTCATAAAACCACCAAAGCTGAATATTGATAAATGCGGACGATCGATAAAAACATGTAAATGAACAAATTAGTACCTATTGTGAACGATGGTAAAATAACATGATAACGTTTGTAGAGTCGTACTTTAAAATATCTGACTGGTCTATAATAGTCGGTGCTAAAGGGCAAAATATTTTTTTTAGCGTTAAAATAACATTGCCTGTTGTATATTCTATAATCTACGATCTTTATTCTATAATCTAATTTCCTGTGCGGGAGACACCCTAGGTTTCAGAGACTCTCTCAGACCGCAAAGATGTTTACGAGCTTGGTCATCACTACAAAGCGCCAATACTCAAGCAATACCCAGTGTCTGTAAGGCTGGATGGACCTTTTAGTGACTGGTCTTTGGTAAAGGTTTTTTATGAATTTCTTAAAACAGCGAAGAGCATAGTTGAAAATATTAATGGTATATTTTTTGTGCTCCGCCGAGATTCGAACACACAACCTTCCATTTACTTTCCTAAGTTACAAAGATATGTTAACCTTTAGGATTTTTATTAAATTTATGCCTACAAACAGTGAAAACTCGCGCTTACACATATGTGCTTGAGGAAAACAAAAATAAAACAAATCAAGTTCTTCAACTCTTACCACCTTTACCTGACATAGGGATCAGTGGCGACTCTTCATTAGGGGAGGATGGGGATTATCCCTATGAACGAAATTGAAAAAAAATATTTTATAAGAAGAGGAAACTGAAGAAGTACACATAATTAAAAATATGATATGCCTAGTAGTAAATACGAAGCGCGTCACGCGAAGATCTTTGTTTACACACATATTATAATATTTGTTAAACTGTGGTGTAGGTTCAACATAATAATCGTCTTTGTTGTATGAAGTATGAAGCCCCTCTCCACACTTTCCTCGTACCTCGTTCCTGCGTGAGCCCACGGAGTAAGCCCGAAAAACGAAGTATGTTCGGTTATGACGTAGCAGAGGGATTTTAAAAATTGTCCTCCTGCTTGTTTGTGTAACAGGTCAATAATTTGTATATTTAATAAATTCACATGGAACGCACGGTCAATGTTTTCTGACGCCATTTGATGGCACCGATTGTTGTGGAAGCCAGTAGAGATGTGGGAACTACATGAACATGCGTGTAAGTTATTGTAATGGCTTCACCTTTTGTGGATTTATTCCCGATATTTGAATACAACACCGATAATGTCGAAAAGAAATCGAAATTTTATGTGTTTTATGACGTGTTTTGAAATAAAAAATGCAGATGAGTGTATACAAAAGGATTTATTGAGTTCGCTTCTAAAAACTCAAAAACGCAACTAAGCTATACATAAAGTGCAACTTCTTGTCGCGTTACCCCCGCAGGTTTTCACATGTAGCGAGTGGAACCTATTTAATTATTTAAGTGTCCGGCCTTACGCCGAACACTTGAGGGGTTTCTGAGCCACCGAGTGGGCTGGTACTCATTTCTTGTGAAGGCTAAGTAAGCCTTGCCAGTATTTTATTTCGTGTTTTTTTAAATAATCGAAACGGAAATCATTTCTGACACCCTCGGCGGGATTCAAACCCGAGCTCTCGGCATGGAATGCAAGCACTCTACCAACTGAGCTATCGACCGGACTAATAATCTATAATCTGAGTGGCAAATATATATTGACGCCGACTTATGGAATTGAATTGGTTATTTTTTCTGATCCCGATGGAGTAGATTTTCATTTTTTAAGTCGTAGACTATGTAGTGCATTTAGCTTCGGACTAATAATAATCAAAATGAGTCGTAAGGGACCATATCTGGCAATCTAAGATATTTTTAACCATAAAATAAAAATATGGAAATGATAAGAAAACTTTTTTCCGTGCTCCCATATATCTAATCTAATCTAATCTAAGTTGCAAAGATATTTTACATTGGGGTTCACATTATACGCATTCTCACAAGCAGACACGTACAAGTTCGCGCTTGCACATGCCGCATGTGAACCTACAACATAAAAACCCAAATCTCAAATGGACATAGGTACACCCTGCAACTCTTGCCGTCCTTCCCTGAAACAGGGGTGACATTGGCAAAGTGAACTATTTTTACATTATGGGTGGTCAGCCGCATACCAATCTATATAATATTCATCTCATTTTCATAAATCATCCTAGATACCATTTTTTGTTTATAAACACCTCAAATGATACATCTTTCAATTTGTAACATGACTCCAATCAAACGTTGAGGAGTCTGACTAGGGAATGCAATCTCGATCTCGCGAGATCCCGATATTCCGAGATCTCGCCTCATTTTTCGAAGCATAAAATGACAAGATCGAGCGGTAGTAGTCGGCGATGTATGACACGTGCTCTCTGCGCGCGAGCGATTCGCTGACTGACGAAGGAAAGGACAGACCGCATGCACAAACTATCCCGACTATTCCCGAGCATTTACGATGTTGGTCAAGCGGGATAGAAAAGAATAAGTGATAATTATTTTTTTGACTAGAGTAAGTGAGCGGAAGATATTCGAGTGCGTGCAGGCACTTGTTTGTATACAATTGTTTCAGTTGTGCAGTTACTGTCATGGTGTGCTAAAATTACGTGTTTTTATGGGTTTTAGCGACCTTGCAGTGACAGTAGTCACGAAACGGCGCTCTAGAAATCATCATCATCATCATGAATTGAATGAAAATTTGTATTAATTTGTTACCATTCGAGATGCCGAGATCCCGAAAATGCCAAGATCTCGAAAATGCCAAGATCTCGCCGAGATCGAATTTCTGATCCCTCGAGATCTCGACTTAGCGATCTCGTCTCGAGATTGCATTCCCTAAGTCTGACGTCATCAACTGAAAATTGTGATTAAGTAGCAAATGGAGAAGAATAAAATGTAAAATTAAATCTCGTACAATTTACAGTCCACCGTAGGTTTATTTATGGCAGCTTCTACTCGCACCGTGTTCCATCTGATTTGGTTCTAAATCTTTTTGATCTTTTGATATATGAGAATTATTCTAAAAAAAAAAATTCGACTCTCTCGGCTAACGAACAATGGCAATTACGAGCATTTTGAATATCGACCATTTTTAGATTTTATTTTTATTTGAAACGCATATACGTTTGTGCCTATTCTAATAAGGTTGTATGAGATTGACTACCCATACTGTAACTATAATGTATAATTCAAGTTGCATTTAAATTCACAGTAAATGCTTTCCCACAAGCAGACACGTGTATGTTAAAAGCAAGCAAGTGTAAGCAAGCCTCAAATGAACATACACCCCGTAACTTTTTCTGACCTTCTCTGAGAAAGGGGTGACATTAGCAAAGGGAATTTTAAAATATCACCGAAGTGAAATTGTGCAACGGATTGCGCAGCGATTCTACAATTTTTTAACAAAAGTTAAACACTCATATTCTACTGTATACCTGTACCCTTAGTACGAGTTGCAAAACTTGAGTAATGTAAAGTGTACGGCAATTAATTATTAAAGAGTGATTTCCCCCAAAATTGCCGTTTTTGTTTGTTTGAACTTGATCTTCTTCATCACTGTAACTCTTTTGCTGAGACCATAAAGTGTAAGAATAAAAAACGTTAGATTTTGGGAGAAATCACTCTTTAATATTTTCCGTAAGCTTCACTTTTCTCAAGTTTTGTAACTCGTACTAAGGGCACTGCTCCATTTTTCCTCAATATAAGGAAATTAGTCTTTCTATTTGTTTCAACGAGCAAATATTTTGAACTACGAACAATGCCTATTACGAACCTATTCCCTCCGCATAACAAAACACTTTATTACTATTCATTAAAGTAGGTTTGTTTTAATGACCATTACAGATATTTGATTTCAAATGATTAACATCTATTTAAACGATATGAAACCCTAACACGTTTATGCGCCCATAAAGATTACTGAGTCTCTTTGTTAATCTCAGCCGGAATGGGGTCTTACAGCGCCTACCACAGTTTTATACGACTGTAAACTAAATGAGAAGGCTTCGAGTTAATTGCGCGTCATAAAATGGAGTTTTATTTTGAGATATTGAAGCTGTGAAGTGAACCAGAGATAATGCTCCCACACATCCTTGACACACTCGTTGCACAATGGACTCAGCACATTAATTGACATTGACAAAATTGTGACGTCACAGTGCCGGGTTGATAGAGAAAATATTAAAAAATAATGGTTAATGGTTGCTTAAGGACCGTTGTACCATACAATAGCGACGTTTTGCTACGGAGAAACAAGTTCTAATTTCAAATTTGAATGTTTCAAGCTTGGTTTAGCTAGATTAAAATAAAAATTTATTTGTTTTAATTCACATGAGTTTTATTTTTTGTACACGACCAGTTTCGGAAGAAGCAGTACCTCCCATCTTCAGGTGTAAATAGAAACTAGTTTAGTTTATAAAGCTAGTTTATCTTTATGATAAAAATTAAACGACGTTTGTTATTAACGGCATCACTCGAGAACTGCTGTTTTTTTTTTTCATTTCAAAATGATGTTAATAATTAATCTAAGAAAGGTATACAAACGTATACAAAGCTTGGAGCATAATTGTTATTTATTTTTTAAATAGATTTGTGAAGAGGAATGAAATTCAACAAACTATTTTTCCCGGCCAGTTATCTTCATACGAAAGCAGCAGCTTATGAGCATGCAATGGCATCTGTTGAACCAGGGTCGAAGTTATGGTCAAAGGGTCAGGTGTGATTCGAACCAACGTTATTCTGTTCCTAATAAGCTAGTCAAGAACAGCGACATGACTTTCTCGGCCATAACACCGATTATATTGGAAGATTTTCATATCAGAGAAAAGCTAAATTTACTTTATGAATGGACACCGAGTACATTGAAGATATTAGAGAAAAGCTGAATTTACTTTATGAATGGAGTCTCATAATTTGTACGATTTTCTTACAATTTTTTCACAAATCGGTCACTATCTAATTTAGACAGTGCAACGCCTGTCGGGGGAGCTAGTACCGCATAAAAAGGGCAAACTTTAGACTGGACTAGCATGATTTTGATTTTTGTACTTTTTTCTCAGCGAGCAAACGTCACACAGCACACTTGTATGGGATAATCGTCTGTTCGCTGCCTTAGTTCTTGTTTGCCGTATGGACCATTCAGCTAATTTCACATGAGCAATGTTTGCATGTGTACTGGACCAATGTGTCTTATGAAGATAGGAAATTGGTTTCAAAAATATTTAAAACAACTCTCAAATTATCGAGTTTTACGTTTTTTCTTAGCTCAGATTGTGTAGAATTTGATTCTTAAGACAACTACATTAAAAAGTCATCTTTGACAGAATTGGTCTATACGGCAAACAAGAACTGGGGGAGCGTGTTGCTACCGATAATGCATTTTCATTTTATCAATGAATATTTAACTGAATGTTTAAATGAATAATATTGAATATTTGAATGCAATATTTTGGAATTTTGGAATAGAATGGAATATTTGAAATGCAATGAATATTTAAATGAATAATAACCCCTAGCAACCTGGCCGTGTGACGTCGTCAAAATTTTGTATATGTCAACCCACGTGCGGAGTCCATCATGTAGGTAGATATTATTTCATGTATCTACCGTACTACAGTGGAAAAGGCGTTAGCGCTACAGTTTCCGGAATCTGTGGGGTTTGGCAGTCACGATTAAATATTTGGCTCATCTTGACAGATGTGTGTGGCCGCCATGTAAGGAGGTCCATGGACAATAAGATGAATGGCGTCAACTCCTTCTATAAACCAGCACCATGCGACACAATGAAGAGACTCTTATTCACAATTGCGAAATCAGTTAATGACAGATTGTGAGCGCTGCAAAAATGCGACCGATTTTTTGCAATTTCTTGCCTATTTTTCACTATGATAATACTAATAATAATATCAGGAAAATTTATCTGATGCGCACTGTTTTTGTGTGAATCACACCTCAAGAGCCCTCTGGAAGCTTAGTCATTGCTAAAGAAAGCACCAATTGTCAAGCAAGACCCAGTTGCTGTAATGGTTGTTGGAAGCGGTCTTTGGTAAAGGCATATGAACTTTTAACCCAGCGATGATCACCTTCGAAAATATAAATGGATTATTATTTGTGCTTCACCGAGATTCGAACCCACAACCTTCCATTTACGAGTCAGAAGTGTTAACCACTAGACTGCGGACCGGAAACTCGATGAGATTCTTCAGCGTGATAATGATGTCATGTTGATGGAACTATCAAATCTATAATCTCGTTTTCAAATTTAAGACTCATATGTAATTAATGCTCTCAAGCACGTACATGTAAGTTCGCGTTTACACGTGCTGCATGTGTACATGCACAGTACACCAAACCTCACGCGAACATTTTCCCTGCTTCTCTTGCCTTTCCCTGAAACGGGGTGGCATTGACAAAAGTGAACCAAATTTGTACCGCACGAGCAGTCAACCTCATACCAACCAAATAGCCAAGGAAATGATACGACATAATCAAGTAAGTATTTTTAGAACATGTATGTTACCTTGACTTATAGGTTGGCATGCTCAGTCTCATACCAACCTATTAGTCAAGGAAATGATACGACATAATCAAGTAAGTATTTTTAGAACATGTATGTTACCTTGACTTATAGGTTGGCATGCTCAGTCTCATACCAACCTGTTAAGAAAATTAGGTATATAATATATTTTTTGGATACATAAATAGGTAGGCTTTTAGTTTGCAGCAAAAGAACTTCTGAAAAATCTAGTGAATAATAAATGATACAGTTACAAATTACAACTCCAACGTGTATAAGTAATGAAGGCTCATCCTAAATTAAGAGACAGCTCCAAGAGAAAATATTTATAATGCAGAGGAGACACTGCGTCATGTTTATGGCGGGCCGCGAAATAATTGGTAGGCTTAAAATAAAACGTATCGGCCATATTTATTGTCGGTTGTCTATGCATTTTCCCTCCTAAACGACGCCCACATTTTCGCGCCATAAAAGCTGTCAAATCGCTCGTGGGAAGACGTAAATAACAAAAGTCAAAACTCTAAAATAAATACACAATGTATGGAGATGGATCTGTGTACTCCTTTCGACGATAGTGTCACCATACATAACAAAATTAATGGCTGTAAATTGTTTAATCGAAATCTAGTAAAATTTAAATTATATTTTAAATAAGCAAATACCTAGTCCTTCTCCCCTACTAACAGTACCTGTCCGAAAAACCCCACCCACTTTCTCTTTCCTACCATGAATTTTAACCCTTTTGTTTTTAACCGAAGTTAACCTCTGAAGATGGACGGATAAAGTCAGTCCGATAGAGCTTAGGCATTGTAAGCTAAAAAAAATGTTGAAATAAAACTATGTTTTACAAAAGTTTTATTTAATTAAAATTGAAATGAAAATCTCAGACTCTTTGAAGAAGGTTTTCTAAATATAAAATACTGGCCAAGCCTACTCAGCCTTAACAAGAAATGAGTACTAGCCCCTAAGGAAGCTGGGAAACTCCCACTTCAACTGAAGTGGTTGACGTAAGGCAGACTCCCTTAGCTGTAAAAAAAAAATAGGTTGCACTCGCCACAAGCGAAACCCTTCGCAGATAACGTGGCAAGAAGTTATTAATTAGTTAAAATAAATACATGAAATAAAGACTAATTTTGCAAAAAAAAAACACGTTTATTATTTGTAAAAATATCATAAATTCTCTAATAGTTTAGCGCTTCATTTGCGAATAAATCAATTAAATACCTTGTACCATTTTTTGGATTTATAATTATGGTAACCCCACTTATAATTAGTTGAGTACCGCCTATTTTTTTATAATGCGCGAAAAACTTGACAATTATTTGACATTTGACAAATCGCAGACAATCTTTTACTTTTCCGTTCTAATCCGTAGAGATTATTTTTGTTTTACAATTAATTTGTAAAAAATTTAAGAAACCATGTGGGATTTTCCTATTTAAATGCCTATAGTATACGAGTACATTGTAGCCATATTTTATAATCCCAAGTAGATACTTATGCGTAATTTTTATCGTTGAGACTCCGCTCTAAAACACAGCTAAAAAGACATTTATGATAATTCCATGCCTCTACAATCTATAATATAAGTTGCCAAGGTGTATAGCATGCATTCTCATAAGAAGACATGTATAAATTCACACTTACACATGCCGCATGTGTTACAACATAAAAACGAAATCTCAAATGAACATGAGCCCTAGTCTTATCGACCTTGAAACAGGAATGAAATTGGCAAAGTGAACCATTTTTACAATATCAAGATGACTTTACTTATCTCACCGTGCTCCTTGACTTATAGGTTGATATAAGACTGGCCAGTGGCCACCCATACTGTAAAAATGGTTCACTCTGTCACCCTTGTTTCAGGGAAGGTCGGCAAGAGAAGCAGGGCTTATCGCACGTTTAATAATAAAGAGCATTAACTCAAAAAACATGAATGTTGGGAAATCACGTTTGAAGTTCAGACATCCAGTACAACTTGTATGGGATGAAAAAGGCGGCCGATGTTTTATCTCGGTCATATTCGTCCAAATTGAACGGCTGTCGCATTCTACCTATTCTTCTCGCATTGTTCTTGCGTTTTATTACAAAATCTCGATTTTCCCAATTTTCGAGTTATTTCTCTTTATTATTAAACGTGCGTTATGTTCATTTGAGATTGATTTCTTTATGTTCTTAAGTCCACATGCGGCATGTGTAAGCGCGAACTTACACATGTCTGCTTGCGGGAATGAATGTAATATAAATTTTCAATGTAATATATCTTTGCAACTTAGATTATACGTAGATTACAGATTCTCGTAAGTTACTAATCCAAATCAGTATTTTTTTTTAATAAATACATCGTAATTTGTCATGTATGTTCCTTGACTTATAGGTTGTTATGCGGCTGACCACCCATACTGTAAAAAAATTGGTTCACTTTGCCAATGTCACCCCTGTTTCAGGGAAGGACGGCAAGAGTTGCAAGGCTTATGTTCATTTGAGATTGGGTTTTTATATTGTAGGTCCACATGCGGCATGTGTTAGCGCGAAATTATACATATCTGCTTGTGGGAATGCATTTAATATAAATCTTAAATGATATATATCTTTGCAGCTTAGATTAGATTAGATTAGAGACAAGTTTAGAGTCATAAAAATTTATAGGTTATAAAATTTAATTGTATTTATAACCAGTAACTAAGACAGAAAATGGGGTCAAAAGTACACAAAAAATACAGTAGACTCAGTAGGCTGTATCTCACGGGTTAAACCACTAGTCAATTCGATTTGATTTATGTACCAATAATAAAAGAAGCCGTTTATAAACAATAAACTGATGTTGTTCAGAAAAGTTTAAGTAGAAGATGTGCGATTTTTCTACGTTTCATTGGAGTCATATTCAACGATAACTTGGGTCATCCTTTTAATTATCTTATTTATTTCTTATCTCATTCCCTTGACTTAGTAGTTGTTATGAGGCTGATCTCAAAAAATACTGTAAAAAATGGCTCACTTTGCCAATGTCATCCTTGTTTTTAGGGAAGGTGGGCACGAGTAGCAGGGCTTTTATTCATTTGAGATTTGGTTTTAATGTTGTAAGTACACATGCAGTATTTGTAAGCGCGTGCATACACGTGTCTTCTTGTGGGCGTTCATTTATGATTATTTCTTTATAGCGCCGTTTCGTGATGTAGTCACTCCAAGGGCGTTTAATAATTTAATTTGAATGTTAAATATATTTTCATATCTTTGTTAACTTTGTCCGGTCGATAGCTCAGTTGGTAGAGTGCTTGCATTCTATGCCGAGAGCTCGGGTTCAAATCCCGCCGAGGGTATCAGAAATGATTTCCCGTTTCGGTGTTCATTTCAAAACCCAAAATAAAATACCGGCAAGGTGTACTTAGCCTTCACAAGAAATGAGTACCAGCCCCCTCGGGAGCTGGGAAACCCCCACTTCAAATAAAGTGGCTGGCGTAAGGCCGGCCCCCTTACCTGTAAAAAAATAGATTCCACTCGCCACATGCGAAACCCTTCGGGGATAACGCGGCAAGAAGTTACACTATATGTGTACCTTAGTTGCGTAGTTGCGACCTAGATTATAGAGATAAAATTTAGATTTACAAACTGACTTTGGTTCGTATCGAGAGTCGCAAAGCTCGCGCACTGTGTTCGGCGGACATAAAATTGTTATGCAATAATAAAAAAACTGGAATTCCGCGTTTTTTTTATTTGGTTCTAGTCTAAACATGTTCAAGGACTGCTCTTCAATGACCTTTATAATAGTCGATTTTTTACAGAGATTTCAATAATACCTGTGAAGTACAAAATCTTTGTTTTATAATGAGGTCCGCACGTGAATTGGCGTAGACAAAATTGTATCGTCACCCGGCCCGGTTGCTAGGGAAGAGGCATAAAAATATTTTGGTATTTTTTCCTAAGGACGGCAGTCCCATACAAGACTGACGTTTGCTCGCAAAGAAAAATTATCAAAATTAAAAAAAATGTTCCAACCTCATAAATGCTATATACAATATTTTTATTATATGCTACACATACAGTGTAACTCCTTCTGAAGGTTCGTATTTGGTGAGTGGAAACTATTTATTTTCACAGGTAAGGGGGTAATGTCAACCGGGCTGTTCCAGAAAAGGTCGGAAGGAGTGGCTTTTTTGTTGTTGTAAGCATGGATATATAGAACTGGATGGGCTAAGAAATCAATCCTTTGAGAATTAGAAAAACGCTACCCCACTCATCACACAAAAATCCAAATTCAGTCTATCGGTAACCTTTCAACTGTGAACAGGTGTGTTACCTAATTGGAAAAAAAATACATATAAATGCCAAACTGGATATTTTCTAAACGTGCCAACAAATGAGAGTAAATGTGTTGTAGAACATAAAATAATATTTCACTTTAATCACTATTCTATATGATTACGTTGATAAAATTTATTTTTCGTTTGTCAAAATATTTTGTTCGCGAAAGTGACAGCCATTTCTAGAACTAGTGATGTTCAAATATATAGGTACTTGCTTCTTCAAGTATGTAACTTCTATGCTCGCGGTAATAGATACTGGTGGAAATCATCCCGTATACAATGAGGTGGGAACATTTTTGAATTCGGAATTTATCAGATATCTTCATACTTGCAACAACACTACTAACAAATCCGTTACCATAGTGATTTCATGTGTTTCCTTGGTGATTTGTAAATAGATTGAAGACGGAGTAGAGACACGTTGCTTACATAGAAAATGAGAAAAGCATTTCGTATGTCGTGAGCGAGACAGCATTATAAACAGTGTATGGTGTCAAAGACGGTGAATCATGTTGATTGGTACTAAATCACATGTACGACCCCTCCATTAAATACTTCCTCCATGGTTGTAAGTCCACATGCGGCATGTGTACTTATACGTGTCTGCTTGTGACAACCCATGTAATATGGACATTGACGTTATGGATCTTAAATATGCAATGTCTTTGCGACTGAGATTATAGAATACAGACGTCCTCACCCACTGCTCTTTTTATAATATAACAAATAACTATTGTCACCTGTCTATGGAGACCATAGACTAAATTTTTACTTATTTAAATTAAAAACAGTTACATTACGGAGCTCATACTATTGTATGGAAGTAATTACTTAAGCAATCTTTATTCCAATTGAAGTCCGCGCTCAAAAATGCGGTTGTTATTATTATTGGTTGATTAGGCGGGCGGGCTTGTATGCAGGAACGCGGAAACCTGTAATGATCTGTGTCAGAGTGCAAGCTGCGGTCAGTGGTGGAGAGCAGACACCCTCAAAGTGCGGGGAAGACAATGGGTGTTGTAATTTTGAAGAATAAAAAAAAGTTTTAAAGATGTGAAAAAAAAAACATTTAAAAATCATTGAAAAAAACTTTGAATGGGTTTTCACATAACGTCCCCTTAGAGCTTGCTTGCTTTATCTCCAACAGAGATAATTTCCCATAAGAAGTGTTTGTATGTGTACTGGACCAATGTGTCTTATGAATTCTGGAAATTGATTTTGAAAATATTAAAAACAGCTCGCACATTTTCGTGTTTTACGTTTTTTTCTTAGCTCTGGCAGATAAGCCACACAAGCACTGGGGACACGATACGTTGAACATAACAGTGTTCTAAAATTTTGTACCGTTTTATGTTTTTCTCTCAGAATTGCGCCTTTCATTAGAGATGTTTTCACAGTAAATAATGAAAACTGTCAAGCCCTAGCTATGTGTTTTCTCTATAAAATCATGAAGAACATAAAAAAATGCAATTTGTGGAAACTTGGAGATTTTCACCCCGAGGCATAAGCTCCCGTCGATTGGGTGAATGAAAATTTGACAAAAATTTAAGCAAAGCCTGGTCTAGTCAAGAGCTTAAGCCAATATAAAACATTCTTTGAGTTAGATATAATGAAGTGAGTAGGTAAGATCAGGAGAATTATTTTTCAGCTTTCCAGAAACATCGCAGGAAAATAAAACGTAATCATAGACATCAGTAATACAGATAAAACAATGTGGCGGGGCTTATATGATAAGAAATTCAAAATTAACAATCAAAAGGAAATAATTAAAAAGGTACCCCAAGGGAATGCTTGAGAACCATCGCTTTCCATTAGTAGTTTTGTCTACCAACCTTACTGCATTTCAATCTCAGTTGTACAATAGTCCTCACCCTGCGCGACCACTGAAGGCCGCGCACTGAACTAGTACCTACAATTAACCATGTAAACTAATTTCATCGAACCCAAATCGGTCATTGAGTCACTGCATGAAATTAGATATGTCAAACTTGAGTATCTCACTCTAGTGAGTTGAGCTACCGCATAAATTTAGTAAAACATTTAACTACTCACTTATTTGCAGATGTATGTACTAGACTTTACAAAAATATAAAAAGTGATGGACTTACAAGGATCGTAGGATAAGGGGATCGTAGAAAGAACAAAAGAAAATTTTGCCATAGACTTTAGATTCTTTTTTGGTGTGTGAAAATTTGTAAATAAAATACCTATTAGCTTACAAAATAATCTTAAAAAACTAAAGAGAAAATGTTCGGTGTTCAGATGGATTGGTTTGTAAACGGAAAAGCTCGCCATTTTTTTATTTTTAGCAGGCATTAAGTATTTAAATTTTTCATACAAAAACAATTTATTTTAGAGATTTTTTTAGGTACGACCATATTATTATTTTATCCTGAAGGATTTAGATCATGAACTATCTAATTTAACCGCAGAAACTAGTAATTTTTCTAATGCAAAAAAATAGATTGTATTTAAAATATTTGTAACCACGAGTAAATTAAAGTGCTGTTAGATATTAGTTCATTTACTACCCAAGACAAACACACAAACTAGTGATTTTTTCAATGCAAAAGATGGATTAGCTTTGAAAACTTTTTAGCAACGTGTATATATACACCGAGGGTGTCAGAAATGATTTCCCGTTTCGGTGTTTATTTCAAACCCTAAAATAAAATACCGGCAAGGTTTTACTCAGCCTTCACAAGAAATGAGTACCAGCACTCTCGGGAGCTGGGAAACCTCCACTTCAACTGAAGTGGTTGGCGTAAGGCCGGCCCCCTTACCTGTAAAAATAAATAGGTTCAACTCGACACATGCGACCCCTTCGGAGATAACGCGGCAAGAAGTTACACTATATGTGTAGCTTAGTTGCGTTTGCGTTTTGCGTATATACGTTAGTCCTGTTAGGTCTTAGTTCATGAACTACCCAAGTCAACCGCACAAACCAGTAAAGTATCTGATACAGGTGCGCGAGCTGTAATGCAATGGTGCAGTATCGGATATTTTAATTACCTACATTACAAATACATTCGTTACATGTATTAACGCGGCAAATGACGGCCGACAACTACATAATTATCTCACACGAAGCGAAGCAAATTGTGCTCGTAGCTTTGTTGGGCTGAAGCACACACAAGCAATCACTGTTTAGACTAAGTGCTGCTTTTTATGTTGCCATCTATGTCATCACACGGGCTCACGCTTTACTAGGATCCAACTCGCACACTTAAATTAATTGTATTTAAAATTGTGCTATTGTTCGATTAATTGAACGTTTGTATTTTATTTTGATACGCCTCTATCTGGCAATAAAGGCCCTGTCCGCTACCCTCGTAAAATCCTTAACAAAACTTAACCCAACGTGCTGATTGGCCAGTATTCGGTGACGCACCGGCCCGACTTAATGGTAATCATTACTATTGAAGTGTATTATATTGGAATTTTTATCTGAATTGTCTAAGTGTAGTCCTGCGAGTTTTACGAGCCTGTTCTTCTTCTTCGTGTCAGCTTCACACCGTATTGGCCCAGTAACGAGCAATGTCTACAGCTCTTTGGTTTCCCGCAAAGAGATCATCCATGGAGCAGCTTGTCGGACAGGAGGTACAGCACCGCAGGTGCTCCATAGTTTGCTGAGCTCCACACTCACATAGTGTAGAGTCCTCCCGTCCCAGAAATCTCCAGGTCAACATGTTGGCCCGGGCTCTTCCAACATTGGTCCTCAATCTGGAAGCCTGTTGAAAAAAAACAAATCCCTGTTTCGAGCCACAGCATCTTAAGCTAAAATAGCCATGATGATCGCCGATCTTCGATAGAAGCGGAGGACTATAAGCGCATTCAATATCAATAATGTACAAAATTGAAAAGGCTGGATTCACAATGTAATTCATGTAAAGAAATAAGTCTTGGCAGGCCGTGTGTTTGATATGCCTGGCGTAAAAGCTCCGATGGTTGCACGATTCCGTTTGGAGTGAAGAGATTAGGATTCGAGTCCCTGAGGGTGTATGTAAATGTACTATATACGGAAAATTCCTGTTTTCTTATATTTTTTACGTTTTTGGAAAACATATCCCATATCGCCTAAACGACTCAGTTGCGACGAAATAATCAGATAATAATTATATGGAACTTTTTCCTTTAAATAGCTGTTATGAAATTAGGGAGACGTATTGAACGCGTGGGCTTTTACTTTCACCACACATACTTTGTAGTTCTGCGCCTGCGCTGCATTGCCAGAGATGCCGATCAGCTGTTCTCCGGCCGCCATTTTAATTATTTATGGTCTCTTTCAGCATTGCCAACCCAACACACTAACAAATAAGTCAAAGATTTCACTTAAAGGTATGGATTTATTACTAACCTACCATTTTGAAATCATTTCTGCTAAGCCTTCATTGATTGTCTTATTCAATAAGTTGTATTCAATTTTAATGATAAATTTATAATTTCATTAGGCTGAGCAAGAAATAAGCAATTGACAAAATGATACACAATGACATATTGCTACCGACAATAATGTATGGAAGTGAATCATCGATAATAAGGGCCTTTTCATACACAACGCATTGTGTCCGGATTGTCTATGAATTACTGGACAAACCGTGTGAAATCTTTCTTACATTTTCACCTTCCATAAACTACTGACATCCGACCCGGCGGCGTGTTCCCATTCCACCACTCAACTCGAATGTTCACTCACACATGCACACGGAAGTATTGCAGATGAGTGAACCTAGCTGAAAACCAACTGTTATCAAATAGCTATATACTGGCACACAAGCAATTTAATGCACATACACAGTTATGAGTGTTGAAAATTGATAAATAAGACAGCTTGATTACATTTAATGAAAAGTTGAAGTTTTTTTTATTTAATTTCTATTCTCTTGAAAATGACGACAGTCGAAAGTACTCGAGGATAAAATAACAAATATTAAAAAAAGAAAAATACTTACGTTTTATAAGAAATTCAATAGATGAAGATGAATTTTTACTAAGTAAATGCACAAACCTTTATAAGTTAAAGGTATTTCGTTTCGATATCGAGGTAGAATTGAATTATAGCCCAATGTAATGAATTCGCTGCGGGAAGGACGGCAAGAGTTGCAGGGTGTATGTCCGTTTGAGATTGGTTTTTATGTTGTAGGCTCACATGAGGCACGTGCAAGCGCGAACTTGTACGTGTCTTGGTTGTGGGAATGCATGTAATGTGAATCTCCAATGTAACATATCTTTGCAACTTAGATTAGATTAGATTAGATTGTATTAAAAACTTTATAAAATTGGATCAGCAATTTGAAAAAATCGAAAGTTCACCAAAAACAGCACGAAAATGTTCTCGAAAAGCAAAAATATATTTACTAGTAACAGTGAAACCCGCGTGCATGTGTGAGTGAACATTCGAGTTGAGTGGTGGAATGGGAACACGCGACCCGGCGCCGGATAAAAAAATCGTAGACAAACCGGGCAGAAAGGTGGCATAATGTGTCCAATGTGAAATGGCTGTAACTCTTTAAGACTTTTTTATTATTAAATTCAATGCACATGAACTGTTGCTTCTTGACTTCTAGGTTGATAAAAGGCTGACGCACATATATGTGTGATGTTTGCCCGCTGTAAGCAAATATAATTTAAGTTTTGTGCTAAGTCCATTAAGAAGCCGTTGCCAATTGGTCATCACCTCCGATTACTAACCAGGAGGTCATCAGTTTAGACATGCTATGAGATGAAAAATCCCATACTTATCTCAATATTTTAATGTGTCCAAAACAACTTTCTTAAAAAAATATACTAGAAAACAGATGAACGCCTGATTGATTACATTCAACGATTATTTGATATCAACTTATGAAATTATATCATAATCTTACCTAATATCTCATCATATTACTTTTCATCTTAATTTATTTTTTCCTCGCACATTCGACTTCCTACTTCACATCTAATACTTGTTATCTTCATTAATCCTCACCACGTATCTTGAGCGCTTCTTCCTTATCCACTCCGGGGTCACGACCTCTCATAAATAAAGTACCCAGCCTCACACATGAATCATATTATTATGCACATCAAGCCATGCAGAATATTACCGTCATATATCAGAGAAGGTGCAAAAAGTACATCACAAATTTCAAACGGAGCCTTTCACACTCTTAATGTAAAATTAGTTCTTCTTCCCACACATCGCCACTAAACTCAACTAAGCTACACATATAGTGCGACTTCTTGCCGCGTTATCCCCAAAGGCTTTCGCATGTGGCGAGTGAAACCTATTTATTTATTTATTCAGGTAAGGGGGCCGGTCTTACACCAACCACTTCAGTTTTATTTAAATAGCAAACAAACAGTTTTAACATGATACATCTTGGTACAAAAAGCATAATTGAAATAATTAAAAAACCAGCAAAGACCAGTTGAAGAGGGAGTTTACCAGCTCCCGATGGGGATGATACTCATTTATTGTGAAGGCTTAGTAAACCTTGCCGGTATTTTGTCTTGGAAATGAAATAAACACCGGAACGAGAAATCATTTAACTGACAACCACGGTGGGATTCAACACGAATGCAAGCACTCTAACAACTGAGCTATCGACCGGACCACAGCTTTGTCTATGTAGGCGTAATGATCTTCTTTTCTAGTGCTGTGTCAGGTCCCCCCGACGTCGACCAGGTCGGGGTCGTCGAAGGTATAAATATTATTTTATTGTTGTTACACTATACCTCACCAAAAAGAGACTAAACTCTTGTGTGTGGTGAGGGGATTGAGATAACACATTCTTCTTTTAATGTTGGCAATCTACGATGTCCATTTTTTTAGAAACAGTTGATTTAAAACCAAATATGAATTTCATACACTTTTTCAATCGTTGTTTGTTCACACAAAGCTGGTAAAAGTATTGGAAAGTTCCCATGGCGGGCACACACGTTCTGATCGTCAATTTTTTCTCGATCACGCCACACGGAATGTTTTTAATGCGAGATGCCTCACGAGCCCAAACCGAAATCTATCATAGCTTTTAATGAGACTCAAGAGATTTATTGGAGAGGTCATTTGTAAGAAGGAAGACCCGCTTGGTGTGCTCGGATCCAACATGTACCACGTTCTACTATGCGACGAGTAGCTTTTTGCTTTCTATACTCGTCAGCCTATTCTGTAATGTAGAAATTTCAAAATATAGCACCCTTGTTTTATTTTAGAAAAAAAAACAACCACAGCGTTGTAAACTGTAGTTAGACATCTGGCGACAGCGATGATAACTTTTTTATTAATTAGCGGAGACACCAACCACAAGGACTTCAGTGCTCTTTCTAACAATAGATTTCTGTCAGTAGACTTGTAAAAAAAATAGAAGAACTTAATATTTTTAAAGTATTTACATTTTTTTTTTCAGTTACCAGCCATCGTATAAGAATGGTGTTCCTTCTCTACTTGTAAAACGTGTGATATCATTTTGCTGAAGAAAAAAAGTACAAATAAAACATCCAGGATTAAAAATGTTCTTATTTACAAAAAAATAAAGTGCAACCTATAAACAAATACCATCCACAAAAAAACGAAACATCACATAGAGTATACGATTAAAATACATTATCTGCAGAAACGGCTCAAGATATTCAATTTCAACTATCTCTACGGCCTTTGGACACCACAAATCCTGAATGTTTCTGGTTTATGAAAGAGAGTTCTTGAAGAAGAATTTGTTGCACAAAACTGCAAAGAAGTGCTTACAAACTCAGCTTTAACATAAATTAACACGATTTGTGAAAAATGACTAAGAAAATTATTTATAAAATCTTTACATAAAAGAAGTAGATTTTCACTTTTCAGTTGACTTAATTTGTTTCACTATGGTCGTATCGTGGTACGACTGATTTCGCAAGCGCAGAGGTCGGAAGAAGCTGTTTACACAGATTACTTAATGTAGCATCAGCATCATGACGTTAAAATGTCTACAGCAGATTCATATCTATCAAAATCACATGCAATTTCTATCAAAGCCAAACGTACGCATACTTCATATTTTTCTCTCACGTACTCAAATAATATAACTACTGTTATTCAAGAACTTTGTGTCCGATAGTCGAAAAAGTCAAATTATCTTCCCATTTTTTTGTGAAGGCTGATTACACCTTGTTGGTATTTGTTGTAGGTTTTTGAAATAGACACCAAAACGGGAAATCATTTCTGACACCCTCGGTGGGGATCGAGCCCTTGCTCTCGGCTTGGAATGCAAGCATTCTACCAACTGAGCTTATAGTGACTGGACTTTTTACGAGCTTAGTCGTCGCTACAAAGCGTCAATACTCAAGCAAGACCCATTTGCCGTAAGGTTTGGTGGACCATTGGTGGCCGGTTTTTGGTAAAAGTTTATGAATTTTTCAACCCAGCGAAGAGCGTATTTGAAAATATAGATGGTGTATTGTTTGTGCTCCACCGGGATTCGAAACCACAACCTTTCATTTACGAGTCAGAAGTGCTACCACTGGACTACGGACCGGTCTCGGAAGACCCAAATAAAGTTGGCAGGACGGAGTGGTGAGAGACAGTTGTGCAGTAGGAGTATGGGACTGGAGAAGGAAGGCGTTGGACAGGCAGCGTGAGCTGCAGTTGATCAAGGAGGCCATATCCCACTCCGGATTGTCATGACATTGATGACCATGATATATTTAGTACATCTATAATCTAAGTGGCAAATGCTGAATGTGTACATTGTTATGTTATTTTAAAATAACATAGAAAGAACAATCTCGAAGTGTACAGTCTGTTTTGTGGGCCGAACGGAGCCGAACGGTCACGGAAGCGGCCGAACTGCGCCGTGCGAACTAATCGAGCCGTCGCTCATCAGTTCTCGGCAAGAGGTGAACAGAGTCAGACGTCGACGACCAAGCACCAAGTGGTGCAAGAGGGGGCATTACCATGGAGCTCCCTCCTCCCCATCTACTTGGATTTCCTGCCAGCAAGGCACCCGCCTCGTGGACTAGAGACGGGGGCATAGGAGCGCCCACCCAGGGGCTCCAACGTGTGGAGGCGTCCGCCTCGTGAGCCGCCGCTGGCCTTCAGTTCGGAACTCCAGTCAACAGAGTAGGGAGTGTTTTAGTGACAAGGTACAGGTCGGGCCATTCTCTTATTTCCCCTTTTTCCCCCATATTACTATAGTAAATAAACCCTTATTTGTTCATGTTAAACTTATCTTTTAACATACAACCCTTCCCAGAATACAAGTAAGCAACACAAGGAAAGAACCCCACGCCCTGAGAATGATGCTGATGATAGCTAGCCGGAGTAAGTATCCTGTAGGTACATCCTGGAAGGTGCTTTTCTATTTAAACATAACAACATCCATATAAAATCCAAACCTTAAATGAACATAAGCCCTACAACTTTTGCCGAGTTTCCCTGACACAGGAGTGACATTAGTGACCTCCTTTTTCGAAATTCATCTCCCAGATTCTTAACAGAATGATGTCTTTTTATGCAAAACCTTCCTATAATTTCCTTCTTTCCATATTCAGTCCTTGACATTTGCTCCGGGATGTCCCCACTATGGGAACGTCACCTAAAATAAGAATTTTAGTGGCATTACGTCTCTAAACAAGGAGCGGCATTGTTTATCGATTCTTCTCATACAGACATCAAGGAAGGCTCCTCATCACACAGATCGTAAATCAATCTTCTAGACATGAAGAAATTGTTTTTTATCTCTTTGTTATGGCGTGCCAGATAAACACGTGTAAATATATGTGGCATCACATCAAAGGTCCTAAAACGATGAACTTTCCAAAGTTTTCAGGTGCTTGAACGTTGTCGATGAAAATACACAACCTCATATTATGTGACACCTGTAGGACAATAGAAACAATGTATTTTTCATAACGTATACTGTATAGATGAGGAGGTTCTCCGAAGAATCGAAAGAGGAAGGCATCTGCTCAGGACCTTCTCCGAAAGCCGTGCAAGATGGATAGGCCATGTAATACGACAAGAAGGCCTCTTGCATGCCATAATCCAGCCTTCCGATTCGGTGAGACTTCTAGGAATCTTACTGGATCGGAACCTGACATTGGAAAGGCAAATAGATGCCACAATAGCTTCCTCCTTTTTTTCACTGCGCCAAATAAAGGCGATTAGAAAGTGTCTTCCGTCAGATGCGGTTAAGACCCTGGTGAGTGCGTTTGTGATGTATCGGATTGATTATTGCTCAACGCTTTATAGTGGGCAGCCAAAGAAGCATTTCAACCGCTTTCAATCTGTGTTAAATTCAGCAGCAAGGCTCATATTCGGGATATCCAAATTCGCTCACATCACTCCGCTGTTAAAAAAACTACACTGGCTTCGTTTCCCGGAGAGGGTGGTCTACCGTGTTTGTCTGATGGTATATAAAGCCATCAATGGCGTGGCTCCACCTTATCTGACTGACATGATTTCGCCTGTTGAGATGGGTGTGAGGAGGCAGACACAGATCTGCGGGCGGTGGTGCAATCAATTTGGTTCAGCCGCACCGTCAGATCCGTACAAATTTTGGAGACCGTGCTTTCTGTGTTGCGGGTCCGGTGGAGTGGAACAGACTGCCACCCGGAGTGAGTAACTCCAAATCTATGGGCATATTTCGCGGAGCTCTCAAGACGCACCTTTTCAAAAACTCTTATCCGTGATCGGAGAGGGCCCTTGAGGTGTGACACACACAAAAACGGCGCTCTCTTATCATGTGCAATTAAAAATAAATAAGCCTGATATATATATATATATAATGGAGGGGATGACTGAGGGGACCAACTCTAAGGGACGCCCACGCCAAGAATACCTGGAGGACCTGTTGGTGGACGTGCGCTGCTCATCATATGCAGACCTTAAAAGAGCCGCACAAGACAAGGAAGAATGGAGGAGAAGAGTGAAAGAAATTGCTGCAAGCCAATCCTAGGATTGAAACTAGAGAAGAATATAGGTACTATTCGCTCCACGAATTAATACTCGCATATGTATTTTATATTTAAAAAAAAGTAGCATTAATATTGCTTGTATGTTTGCGTGATCAAATGACTGAAACCTATAGAGTGAAAAAAATAAAATGGCATGCAGGCGAGAGAGTGATGAATGTCGAGGAGATGAAAGAGATGTGCAAGGACAGAACAAAGACACATCTGCAGAGGAACTAGCCACTCTATCGGAATGACGGCTGTATACAAAGTAAGGCCGTATTAAACTTTTTAGGGTTTGTGTATTTACACAGTGAAAATTAATTTTATGAGAAGGTATGAAAACAAAGTTTTATTTTCACAATTTGAGCATTTATATAGAAACGATGTAATTTTCATAAACATAGTGAAAATAAAACTATGTATTTTAAACATTTTTATGCTTCCTCATAGGGCAACATTGTTTACAAGTAGGTATACAAGTTACAAGAAAGCTGAGATTTTGGTTGTGAAGAAAAACTGCAACGGATCCGAAGGTGTCAGACATGATTTTCAGCTTCATTATTTACGTCTAACGCTAACCAATACAGCGTCGAGCAAGTTCACGGGGGCGCTTAGATTGAATTCATACAATAACGTTGCTTTTCAAATAAAACAGTGATTCATGAAGCTTTTGCATTGTCAAAAAAATCTCAGTATTTTAACAAACCTTCTGTCATAGTGCAACATCAGTTTCCTGCTAGATGGATTTATTTATTGGCCGTTGGATGTTTTATGTGCGGCCATAACGCTGCCAGTACAGCGAGCATTACGCATAAATAATTACTTAACGAGTCATATTTCAGGAAGACAAATACAAAAAGAGATGACGGACATTTTGTGATGAGAAACGCGTAGGGAAATTCAATTGACATTGCGTAGATTTTATTTTAGATACACATAGATTACAAAACAAGGAAGTACAGAAAATGTGCAGTACGAAGATGTTGTGAAATAGGGAAAACAACAAAGACGATACTGGTAAGCACATGTCAATAGAATGGGAGACGATAGGATACCACGTATCGCTCTTCAAGGGAACCCAACTGGAAGAAGACTCCTGGGAAGACCTCCGAAGAGATGGTGTGATAGCTGGTAGTCTAGCACACAGGAGACGGAGGTAGTGGCACAAACAGATCCACAGGATCGAGGGGTATGAGAAGGAAGAAGAAAAATATTAACTTTTTATCGTTTTTTCGAGAAAATCAACTGTGCAAAGATACGTATCGCTATTTGAAATGAGCTTTTCCCATATTTAAAAAAGAATACTGATAATGTTTATTTTACTTTCATCTCCCTCTTTCTTTCTGTTATTTGAAAATATGTGAGAGACAAAAAGTTTCTCTATTTTGGTATTATTATTTTTTTCAATTTGTTGTTATAACCGTCAATGGAGAAATTACATTAATCTAATCTAATCTAATCTAAGTTGCAAAGATATGTTACATTGGAGATTCACATTACATGCATTCTCACAACCAGACACGTACAAGTTCGCGCTTGCACATGCCTCATGTGAACCTACAACATAAAAACCAAATCTCAAATGGACATACACCCTGCAACTCTTGCCGTCCTTCCCTGAGACAGGGGTGACATTGGCAAAGTGAACCATTTTTACAGCATGGGTGGTCAGCCGCATACCAACCTATAAGTCAAGGAACACACACACACGACAAATTACATTTTTAATTTTAAATGCTTGCAAATAATTTTTTAATCAATTAATTTACTAACCCATCAAAATATAATAATTAAAAATTATAAAATATCTCATTTAATTACTCTTTTAGAACATGGCAAGTTATTGCTCTAAAGCGATTTCATATTCAATAATGAAAGTGAGATTTACATAAAAATACTGACACGATGAGTGTGATTCACAGACGTGCGCTATAATAATGTAAAGTAAAATTAACAAATCCCTGACTTATTAAAAAAAACTACTTGGATCACAGCTACACCACAACATAATGTACCTATAGAGTATAGACTAAACAAAAACTAAGTTTAAAATTAAATATGAATATTCGAATTATTTTTAAATTCCATCTTTAGTAATCTTTACTGTTCACGTGAATTCGAGCAATAAGGAGACGATTGATTAATTGGGATCGAAAGAACAAAAACACTTTTAATTAATATTTAATTTTATATTCATGTATTTTTTGTTATTTTCCTGTTAGCACCTAAAAAATTAAAGAAAATTAGGCTGATTTATTTGGTGAGCGCTGTTTTTGTATGTATCACACCTCAGGAGACCTCTGCGAGCTTGGTCGTCGCAAAGAAAGCGCTGTTTCTCAAACAAGACCCAGTTGCTGTCAAGCTAGATGACCGGTTTTTGATAAAGGTATATTGTATATTTTTGATAAAGGGAAAAAAACAATGCATCCTAGATAAGAAATACAAAACATTGACAATAGACGTTGAACGGTCCTTAGTTCAGTGGTAGCACTTTGGACTCGTAACTGGAAGGTTGTGGGCTCGAATCCCGGCGGAGCACAAAAAATAAAACATTTATATTTTTAAGTTTGCTCTTCGTTGGGTTGAAAAATTCATAAACCTTTACCAAAGACCGGTCATCAAAAGGTCCATCCAGCCTTACAACAACTGGGTCTTGCTTGAGAAGTTACGCTTTTTACAGCGACGACCAAGCTCACAGAGGGCTCTTGAGGTGTGATACACACAAAAACAGCGCTCACCAAATAAATCAGCCTAAATAGCTTAGAATACCAGGTATTTTTAAAAGCTCAATTATGCCAAAAATAGACCTTTTGTAATTAAAATTTACCTTTTGCTATTCAGAATAATGTTAGTACCACTCAAGTTCTCACTTACACTAAAGGATAAATAAATAAAGGACACGAAACAAGTTAAAGAGGAATTTTAAAATTATCTCTGTTGGTGTTTCATTTTTCTAAGAAGGCCGATTTGGAATGTGCCAACTCTTCATAAAATGACAAATATCTCCATAACTAAAAGTCCTATAAAAATAATTGCAAGTATAAAACTTCAAGATAATCACATTTTCCATTTTATAAAATATAATGCAGGGTTATTAAACAAATAGTTTTTATTTTATTTGAAAAATCAATGATTTTTTTAGTAAAAATGGGCTATTTTCTCAAATATAACGTCGATGAGCCTCGCTTTCCCGTTATGTTATGATCCTGTAACTCCGCGAATATTTTTTTTAGTCAATTGGCACATTTTAGGGGGCGGCAATCGACATTCGAACAAAAAATTTTTTTTCATAGATCGAAAAAACCAGTCTAGTGGGCATGCATTAAACATGAGCCATAAATGCCAATTTATTTTTGCTATTATATTATAGATCATAGACCAATGAGGTCCGCACGTGAATCGGCATAGACAAAATTGTGTCGTCACCCGGTCGGGTTGGTAGGAAAAGGCAAACACATATTTGGTTATTGCTTGCTCAGAACTGTAATCCTAAACAAGACTGTCATTTGCTCACGGAGAACAAAATTCCAAAACAAAAAAGTAACAAGATCATTCACAAGTATCTTACAATTACGGTTACAGGAATAAACCGCGCAAAGGCTGTTTTCTTTAACAACACTGTTGTATGTGGAGACAACTAGTTTTTCAACTTACGATCAGCCACACTAATAAGAATTTGCATAATAAGCCCGGAGAATGTGGGAGAAAGTCGGCAGATGAGCATTTAATCTGAGTTTATTTATTGCGGCGTGGTGTAGCTCATCTCCACACTCGGCTTATCTATCACCATGATTGCTGGCTCGTCTCTAAGCCAAACGTTTATAAATATCGTAGCAAAAAAATATGCTTAAAAACATAAATGGATCTAGGCATTTTTTAATATTCAAGATGGCAAAAAATTGTCACGACTTTTTCATAAGTAAATATTAATTTTTTCTTTGTTAAAAAATAATAGAATGCAAGGTAAAAAATGCAGTTTTTGCGTTAGATTGAAAGTTGAAAATCTTCTCATACAATTTCAAGTTAAAAAGAAAATACAGAATGATGACGCAACGCAACTAAGCTACACATATAGTGCATCTTTTTGGTTGTGTTATACAATACAATACAATTCTAAATTTATATGGTGCCTTTTCATGATTTTAAATCATTCCAAAGGCGCTTGTTCGAAAGAGAGTGCGAAGAGGTGGGTCTTTTATCCCCTTCTAAACCCAGCTTCCAGATCCATCTCACGCAGGTTATCTGGAAGGATGTTCCATGCAGCTGGAGCAGCCACCTTGAAGGCTCGTTCTCCAAACACAGTCTTGATTCCTAGATCTTGACACTCCAGACGACTGCTGCGCGACGCAGTTGACCGCAGTGTTGCCAGTCCTATGGTTGACAGTCGCTGGAGCTATGAGGTCCCTCAAATACTGCGGTGCGGTTCCATGCAGGGCCTTGAAAACCAGCAAGCTGATCTTGTATCGGACTCTCTCCGGCATCTTCAGCCGGTGAAGGGACTGCAGGTGTGGTGTAATGTGGCAAAATTTTGAGGCGCCATGGATAATTCTTGCCGCTGCGTTTAGCACAGACTGGAATCTCTCCAACTGGAATTGTGGTTGTCCGACGTAGATTGCGTTACAGTAATCGATCTTTGACACGACAAAAGCATCGACAACAGCTTTTAAAGCGTTTACTGACAGGTTTCTTCTTATAGCTCTAATTTGCCGAAGAGCGAAGAAGCCTGCTCTGGTTGTCTTAGATATTTGTTTATCTAGCGTCAAATTCTGGTCAATTTCAATGCTGAGAACACGAACACTAGTTGCTGAAGTAACGAAGCTTACGCAAATCTCAACTGGTGATAGATTTAGGAGGTGTTTTCGCTTTCTAGTCACCATGTAAAGAAGTTCCGTTTTATCCGGGTTCAGGATGAGCTTGTGAGACGCCATCCAATGCCCAATGTCTTGAGTTCCTTTGGTTATAGTGTTAATTGCTTCACACATGTCATTTGGCTTGCAGCCCACGTAGATTTGACAGTCGTCAGCGTAGCAGTTATCCCCGAAGGGGTCGCAAGTGGCGATTCGAGACCTTTTTATTTTCACGGGTAAGTGGACCAGCCTCACGCCAACCCCTTCAGTTGAATTATTACACATTTATAAATTGGGTTAATTCATCTCAAGAGACGTCTGCGCCAATTACACAAGCAAGACCCAGTTGCTGTAAGGCTGATTGGACCTTTGGTGAGCGATCTTTAAAATTCGTATGTGTTTTTCAACCCAGAAGTGCAATTCTCGATGTTCGGTTGCACTAAAGATATTAGTTGCCGGTGGAGATTAATAGCCCTTGCGAAAGAGTTCCTTTGCCGTTTTGCGATTCTCGTTCCTACCGACCTTCCGACTATCCTTACAAGGGACAGCAATGGGTTTTGTATGTTTTTTCTCGATTGGCCAGACTGACGGATGATCGATGTGATAATCGTCCGACAGGTGCCAGCCCAAAGGGTAAATTTCCCCATATATTTAAAAAAAATACTAAAACTTCATCAAAAAGTAGTAAAACAATAATAAGTGCAAATAAGTACGAAACAACGGAATGAAAATACATAAAACTACATTACAATGTAATAAAAAACTCAGTTCTCAACAATACAATGTTTGGTGAAAACTATTGTTTATATTGTACTTTTACTCCTTCAACTTGTTAAAACTAGCCCAATTTATTTTAATTAAAAAATTTAAGGTGATTTGTTTATTTCAAATATGTTAAAATTAGGAAATGATTATAAATAACATTTTATGTGAAATTATTTTTCCTTGGACTTTGGGGGCAATTCTCATAGTTCACAGCTCTCGCATAGCAGGCTGGCAAATCAGGCTAACTTCACGTCTGCTGTCAACTGACATTTGACAATTAAATATATGCTTAAATCTTTGTAAATTGAGCGTTATAATGATTGAAAATCACTTGTAAATAATTATGTTTAGAATTTATCACAAATGAAGATGAAACTGTGAAAAAATAATGCAATTTCTTTGTGCAAATTTATTGTTGTCAAAAGCATAATAATTATCTGCATGACGTACTTAGCGACGCGCATATTATGCCGTTCAGAATGCCAATTTTCGTAAGATCGTAATTCCTATTCTACGTCATAATTTTCTGTAATAATGTCACGTGGGTCACAAATAAACATAAGGAATGAGTTTGCGAATACATTTATTTAGGTCATTAAAGAAAATAAGTCATATATTTGTAATAATCTACTGACAATTTCTGTCCTTCGCTGTACGGCGGGGTAAATCGGCCGCGCTATATTTTGACAGTTCCGGGCATCGATATAAATAATATCATAGATGGAGCGCGTGACTGTTTTCCTATACAAACGGTTGTGCCAAAAAATTGTAGGCACATAATGAAAGAAAGAGAAAGAAACATTATAAATTCTGTTATGTTTCCGTCTCTTTCATGATCTCCATGACAACGTTAGGGGCCGTACTCAGGCCGCCACATTAAAAAATACATAAAAGTTATTTTTTGTAAGCAAAGTATATTTATTGAAATTATAAATAATTTAATCACAGCGACTTACATTTTTCACAGTTCGGTTAAGACTTGAGAATGGAATAAAAATGTGCCATATTATATTTACATAATTCTTACAATACATCAATTATCATCGTAAGTGGCGAGAAAATATTATTATTTAAGGTATATTTTTAATACATGCCCACAAGCAGACACCTGTAAGTTGACGCTAACACATGCTGCATGCTGCATGCTCACTAACATTAAAAATAAATTAAAATTGACATAAGCGCCATAACTTTTTCCCGAGAAATTTCAGATATGTTTTGGATTTTTAATAACACTTTTTTTTTTTTAAGAAATCCTGTGCGGGAGACTCCCTAGATTCTAAAGACTCTAGGGATCTTTGACACTTGTTGTAGTGCCGCAGAGGTGTACGAGCTTGGTCGTCGCTACAAAGCGCCAATACTCAAGCAAGACTCAGTTGCTGTAAGGCTGGATGGACCTTTGGTGACCGGTCATTGGTAAAGGTTTATGAATTTTTCAACCCAGCGAAGAGCACATTCGAAATATAAATGGTATATTTTTGTGCTCCGCCGGGATCCGAATCCACAACCTTCCATTTACGAGTCTGAAGTGATGCCACTAGTACGGACTACGGACCGGTCCAACACTGTTTTCATTCATTACTTTTTCACAGAAACCAATCTATCGTATCGTCAATGTTTATTGAGACTGTCTGTATCATTTTCAACGTCATTTTTTTGTCACTGAAAATATTGAAATCCTAAATGCGCCCCTGTTAAATACGTCAAAAATACCGCGCTCTGTGAAGAAAGCCTGACAGGTGACCTTGCAACTCTTAACTAAGGGCTGATGTCTCACAACATACGTTTCCCACAATGTAAGGAAAAATAATTGAAAACAAATACATATACATATTATAATTTATTCAATGGATAATATTCAAGCATCGATATAAATGAAATATGAGCATAGAGCCCGTGAGTTTTTTTACCATATAAACCTTCCTGCCGAAATTATGTAGGGAAGTAATGAACAAAAGAGACAGACACATAGCAATAGTCATAACAATACGTCATGGGGCATCCACACGCTTGCCAAGCCATTACAAGCCAAGCGTGTGGACGGCCGTGGGCGTGGTTTGTGCCGTCTTGGCTTGGCTTGTCGCCGATCCGACCAGTGTCGATTTTTGACGCAAGTCAAAGGGAATTTGTGCATGCACATGCCAGACACCCACATACTTGTACGCGCGCATTCTGGCACGGTACGGTTTCTATGAATTTTGATCATCCACCATCGTCTTTGCCGAATTATTCGTTTCTTTTTAGTTTCTCTCTTTGTGTTTTGTTTTTTTCGGTCCTGTTACGGCATTTTTTCACCACACATTTGGGCATGCTGTTTGTTTTTTATTATAACTAAATGTTTCCTTGCCGACGGTTGCTAGACAACTGATTCAAAGAGAACTGATTCATTTATTTCATTACATCAACTTAAATAACATATTTCTACTATATGGGGAAATTTCAAAAATTTATGGAACTGTCAGGCTATCTTCGCATGATATTCGTCTTCAATTTACATGTAGGTACCTCGATGTTTCCTTGCCGACGCTTGGTAAACAACTGATTGCAAATGGGGCGTACACTATCATTTAGGGCAACAATGATGTGGATCGGATATATACGCTAATGCTCCATCTATATATTTTATTTAAATCAATGGTTCCGGGAGATTCCTCACCTTTATAAGAAATAGCCTTCAGCCAAATTTTCAAACGAGAATCACAATTCACCTTTCATTCGGCAACGAATCGGTATCAGTCGCCTTCGGCCTCGCCTTTGAGATCCCGAATAGCCCTTCAGCAAAGAGCATATTTAAAAAAATTAAATGTTTTTTTTGTGCTGCGCCGGGAATCGAACTTCCCAAGAATCCAAAAACTTATCTTTTTACATAAAATGTGGATTTCAATAAAGAACTCTGATGAGGATGTACAAATATGTTCAGTGTAATCAAAAATCAAAATGATTCGATTGTAGACTTTTTTCAATTCTCGAAAAAGGAACAGATAGGAAGAAATATAACCATTGAAATGTAAGAAAACCAGCGAGTCAGTGACCTAGCGATCATCTCCTGATTTATAATTTGGATGATTCACAGGTAACACGTTGGGCTTAATCTGCCGTAATTTGTAATCAGTGATGGCAAAGTCAGCGGAGTTCAGATCGTGACTCTCTCGGTACACTGACACCTGAGACAGACGCGGCTCGCAAGCCAGACTTAGCCATCACTTTCTTTTTCAAGACAAACTGCCAAGATAATTCGCGTTTCTAGAACAATCAATCAAGACATCAGAATTCAAGTAAAAAAGGTTTAAAAACATGTTATTAATTGGTGAAAAGAAATTAGCTTTTACCAATTGTACAATAATTGATAAAGCTTCATAAATTCATGTCATCTGTTTCATATTTTATCCAAAAAGTATGTTTTTATTCGAATAATCTTTGTACGTTTGAAGAATAAAACTTCTATGGCAAATACAGAACTGTTACACTCAAATTCAAAGTAATATTTTGATGGGGCTTCCACACGCTTGCCAACCCATCTCAAGTCAAGCGCACAGTGTGTCGTCTAGAACATGCTAGCTGGACAAAATTTTGTCTAATGGACTCATTTTGTCCAGCTAGCATGTTCTAGACGACACACTGTGCACTTGGCTTGTAGCCAAGCGGCTTATAATTTACAAAAAAAATGGCCGCATTCAAAACGCTCCAGGTTTAGAATATTTTTTTAATGTAAAAAGCAGGTAATTAATATGGAGCATTAGTTTTTACTAGTCTCTGCCTGGTAGTCGATGAGGTAGTTTGCACCATTTTTTGCACCATTTTGGCTTGTAGCCAAGCGACTTATAATTTACAATAAAAATGGCCGCATTCAAAACGCTCCAGGTTTAGAATATTTTTTTAATGTAAAAAGCAGGTAATTAATATGGAGCATTAGTTTTTACTAGTCTCTGCCTGGTAGTCGATGAGGTAGTTTGCACCATTTTTTGGGCCTCTTTGAAGAGGCCGCATCCAAAACGCTCCAGGATAGGAAAAGGCAGATCTGTGAAAAAATCATGTACTCGATGCAAACTACCAGCCTGACCATGTCTCTGCCTGGTAGTCGATGAGGTAAGGTTTCATACATCTAGCTCTTAGACTATCCTATTTAACGGTTCGTCTAATCAACTGTTGATTTTATAAAAAAAATTATAAAAAATCTAACTGTTGATTTTATTTCAAAAGTGCTCGACCACAGATTTCAATACAACAAAAATGTGTAGGCGCAATACACAAAAGAAAGTTTTGAAAGAAATATTTTTTTGATTAAAACACTCGAAAAGTTAAAGCTTTTGAAAATGACAAATCCGCTGACATGGTGAGCAAGTAGGTGGAGGCATTAGTAGGAAAAACTATTGCTGTAACCTGTTCATGCCCACGACCAAAGACTAATCCTAACTCCATATATCAGTGCTTGTTTGTCTTATCTCCATCAGAGGTAGTTTCACATGAGCAATATTTGGATGTGTACTAGACAATCGAGTTTTATGAATGCTTGAAATGGATTTTGAAAATATTTTAATATTTTTAAAAAACTCTTACATTATCGAGTTTTACGTTTTTTTCTTAGCTCAGATTGTGCAGAATGTGATTCTTAAGACAATGTCATCTTTGAATCAAAAGGTAGATAAGCAAAACAAGCACAGGGGGACGATATATATACCAAGGAGGCAGATGACAGTGGCGGACAATGAACTCATTAGGTATACATAAATTGGGAGGTACAAATGTGATGTCTTTTGGCCGTGTTGCAAGGAAAAGGCAAAAAAATATTTTATTGTGTATACTGGCTAGGTTCTTTTTTAAATAAGAAGTTTGTATTTTGTATTTGTTTTTAATGTTTGTACATATTATTATTTGTTTACTTCAAAAGTGTAATTTGCTGTGTATGTTCCTTGACTTATAGATTGGTATGCAGCTGACCACCCATGCTGTAGAAAACGGTTCACTTCGCCAATGTCACACCTGTTTCAAGGAAGGTCGGCAAGAGTTGCAGGGTGTATGTTCATTGAGATTTGGGTTTTTTATGTTGTAGGTTTATATGCGGCATGTGCAAGCGCGAATTTGTACGTGTCTGCTTGTGAGAATGCATATGATGTGAATCCTACAGAAGTTACATATAGGTTTAAGTTAGAATTACGGTCGTTTGACGTTTGACACGACGTGCAGAGAGGATGTTCTCCTGAAGACGTCGGCTACGTCGCTGACGAAACGTCGAGAATGATGTAATTTCTCTCTAAACGGTTCATTAATATCCGATTTAAATTAAGTTTTGAAATTTGTTCAGTTTTAAAAATTAATATAATTGTCAGAAGTTACATATGTTTGTAATTTAGATTATATTAGTATAATATTCAATGTAAAATTAATTATTAAAAATAGAAAACGCACAGTTTTAGTTCTTCTGAAGTTGCATTGTAAGAGCAAAAACGTTAGAGCCTTAAAAATAAAATACTGTTATGTAAATATGAAATATAAATATTAAAAAAGTAGGTATTAGTTATAGTTATAGGAATTCTGTATTGTATTGGTGGGTAGGATTGATGGTTCTGTGTACATGGAGATACCTCTAGATATTTCGAGAAGCATCAAGCAAAAATATATTCCGGAGTATTCGATTCTCTTAGTATATAAGACTCTTATTGCTTGCACTGAGTTCAGTTATTATTCAAACTCTCACCACTACAGTCTCCTGCCAGCTTTACGAATACATTGACCAGTGAACAGAAACCAAGTGTAATGGAATAATCGAGACTATCTTTGTGAAAATAAATTATTAAAAGTGTAAAATAAACAACTGTAAAAGAAGACCAGTGTTTTTAATTGAAAGACTTTTTGAACCCTAAAATCGTAACAATTGGCGTCAGGTGTGGAATTTTCAAAAAAAAAAATTTGATCTTCTTTCCTCTAAAAATAAATAAAATAAAATAAAACGTGCTTAAATTAATTATACCCAAAGTAAAATATTTGTGAACTGTTAAAAAAATAATAAGAAAAAAAAAACGCAAAAGCAATTTAGAAAATTCTGGAACATTCTAGAACAAAATTATTATTGTATCGTGTTGAGAAAGTCATCAAATTGGACCATATTGTTATTGTGTGTGATTAAAAATAAAATAAATAAATAAAATTTTCGAAAAATATTTTAAAATACTGCGAAAGAACCTTCCAGATTGATCTAGAAAAAGATTCTGGACTACTGTATTTTTATTGCAAGTTGTGTGCGTGTACTGTACATTGAACTACCTTGTCATCTGAGTACCTACCTCTGAGTGTGAAGAGACTTGAGACGTAATAATATTATCGGACTATCGGAATAACTATCAGACATTATTATAAATAAAAATTATTATGAATTAAAAATACTTGCGATTTAAAATAAATATTAAAAGTCAGTACCTACCATTCAGTGTAATCAGAGAAATTATTATTTTGCTAAAGTATGTGTTTAAAACCGCTGTATATATAAAACTCAAAACTCGTGTTAAATAAATTTTAAAATATTTTTGTACTAATAAAAAAAATGGCTAAGGTAAACATCAAGGACCTCAAAGTCACCGAGCTGAAAAATGAGCTTCTGGAGAGGGACCTGGAGACCTCAGGAGGGAAGGCGGCCTTACAAGCAAGACTGATGGAGGCCTTAGAACAGTCAGGCGAAGACCCGGCATACTTTGTCATGGCATCTGGGGGAGACCGCGCCTTGGACGAGCTAAATATCAGCATCACAAAGTCCATGAAGGAGGAGCTAACCAGCAACCTGACAGGACTGAAGACTGAGATGGCCGACAATTCAAAGACCCTGAGGGAAGACCTGAAGGCGGAGATGGCTGACAACGCCAATACCCTGCAGGAGAACCTGACCGGGCTGGAGGAAAAGATGACACGCCTGAAGGTGGAGATGGCTGACAACCTCACTACCCTGAAGGAAGACCTCAATAAGAATCTCACAACCCTGAAAGGAGAAATGAAGGAGAAGATGACAACCAACCTCTCGGCCCTGAAGGGGGAAATGGAGACTCGGATGTCAAACCTGGAAGACCGTCTGCGTGCCGAGCTGGCCGACAAGTGCCAGATGGAGTCCACGAGGATATCCCCTAAATGCGGCCTTCACGATGAGATCGACCAGGGATGCTCAACCCCAGCCAGGGTTACTAGAGGGGACGATGACCCTTCGCTGGCGAAGCACAACCTCCCAACCTTCGACGGGAAGACGTCGTGGGAGGAGTATCTGACCCTGTTCGAGACAGCTGCCATGATGGGAGACTGGAGGCAGCAGAAAAAGGCTTCGGCTCTCGGCCTGTTGCTCCGAGGAGACGCTCTCAGGGTACTGCGGGCCATACCCCTGGACAACCGAGGCGACTATGAACAGCTAAAGCAGCGCCTTGAGATGCGCAATGGCCACAAATGCCTGGAGCAGCTGTACAAATCGCAGCTGAATACAAGGGTGCAGAAGCCCAACGAGAGCCTCCTGGAGTTCGAAATGGACATTGTCCACCTAGTACGAGACGCTTACTCGACATTCCTTGATGACATCTGCGAGAGCTTGGCAGTGGATAAGTTTCTGAACGGGTTGCGAGAATGGGAGACGCAGCAAGCAGTGAAACTGTCTCTTTCGAAGACATTGAACGAGGCACTGACCAAAGCGATGGAGTTTGAGGCTGTCAAACAATCGATAAGAAGCCACGTCAGGGTATGCGCGATGAAAGTGGAAGAAACCAAGCCACTGACGACGGAGGAGCTAATAGAAAAAGTGCTGCAGCGGCTTGAGCCAAGGAGACAAGGGGCGCATTGCTGGACGTGTGGCCAGCAAGGACACCTGAGCACTAGGTGCCTAAAGTCTCAAGGACCGGGGAAATTGGAAGACGACCGCAAGGATGTAGAGACAAAGGTCAAAGTCATGGAGACGGAAAACAGGCAGCTGACAAAGAACTTGGCAGGCAGTGAAAGGGCCCGGCGAACAGCGGAGGCCGAGAGGAACGAGTTGCACGAGACTGTGATGAGCCTGGAGAGACAGAACAAGGGGCTTAAGACTAAGTTCCAGCAGCTGGAGACTGGGCAGGGGCCCAGGACAAAGGACACCATCACCAACCTGGAGTCCAAGATCAGCAACAACAAGGAGGCGGGAGCTCGAATGAAGGATAACCACCGGCCAACTCAAAGAGCGAAGTCAGCCCGCCCAGAGAGTACAGAAATGCGTCGCATCCAAAGAAGCGCCCCTGTTTGAGACGTTCTGGAGCAAGGTACAAGAGGGACAGAAGTTTCGCAATGGAGTGACCACGGAAGTCCAGAAGGACTTATTTGAGGTCACTCGGGATCACACTCTGGCATGCAGTGTACCGGAAGATCTGGATATGTCTAGAGGAATTGCACGGGTCTTCCGATACAAGTTCGGAGAACCGCAACCCTCGAGCAGCCAGCAAGGAAGAGCTCTGAGACTACCGAAGGGGCTTCAACAAGCATACTGCCGGGTTGTCCCGGATTTCAGCAACCTGGAAGATGACTACAAAGCTTTGTGGGACGGTCTTGTTGAGCTGCGCGACTACATGCTGGAGGATCAGCAGGCGCGTCTGGCGATACCAAAGATGGGTGGCGGCCGTGCTAATCGAGACTGGAGGATCTATCTATAATCTATAATCTAAGTTGCAAGGATATATTCATTCAAAGCTCTCAGATGTATGCCCACAAACAAACACGTGTAGTTCGCGCTTACAAATGCTGATTGTGTACTTACAAATAAAATCCAAACCTCAAATGAACATAAGCCCTGCAACTCTTGCCGACATTCCCTGAAACAGGGGTGACATTGGCAAAGTGAACCATTTTTTACAGTATGGGTGGTCAGCCTCATACCAACCTATAAGTCAAGGAATACGAGTAAAAAATAACATTTAAGTATAAGAAAACAACAAAACCTTAAAAATAAATCTATACAAAAAAAGTAAAAAAAAAAAGAAATGTCTTATGCAAAAAATGTAGCAAGCCAATAAACCAACATTAAAAATCAGCATTGCAGATTAGCCGCCACTTCTTCCTGTCCTTGCATACTTCTTTCATTTCATCCAGAGTCATAACTTTTTTCATACAAGTCCTCCTTTTATTATGACTCTGGATATCCCATTCATTCGCTTTTTCAGAGATTTGATCCTTCCATACTTTTCTCGGTCTTCCTCTACCACGACATCCATCTATTCTAGCAACATATACTTTCTTCGTCAATCTTTCATCACTCATTCTCTCCAAATGCCCGAACCATCTTAACATACTTCTTTTAATCTTCACTTTCACACTTTCCCTTACACCACATTCTTCTCTTACAAAATCATTCCTCACCCTGTCACTTCGTTTTTTCCCAAGGATCATCTGAAGTATGATTGAGGCAGTGTTCTCGGGAGCCGGCATCAGTGTCGTGGTGTGCTGCGAGCAAGCGCAGCCGAGAGCCAGTGGGGAGAAATCCGTAGACTGCCACTTCTTCCTGACCACAGGGTGTCGACGTGGATCAGCATGCCCATACTAACACAGAGTCAAGACTGTTACGAGACGAAACAGTCTAGGTGGGGGGTAGTGTTATGTAAATATGAAATATAAATATTAAAATAAGTAGGTATTAGTTATAGTTATAGGAATTCTGTATTGTATTGGTAGGTAGGATTGATGGTTGTGTGTACATGGAGAAGTCTCTAGATATTTCGAGAAGCATCAAGCAAAAATATATTCCGGAGTATTCGATTCTCTTAGTATATAAGACTCTTATTGCTTGCACTGAGTTCAGTTATTATTCAAACTCTCACCACTACAGTCTCCTGCCAGCTTTACGAATACATTGACCAGTGAACAGAAACCAAGTGCAATGGAATAATCGAGACTATCTTTGTGAAAATAAATTATTAAAAGTGTAAAATAAACAACTGTAAAAGAAGACTAGTGTTTTTAATTGAAAGACTTTTTGAACCCTAAAATCGTAACAATACTTAAAAAGTGAACTAAGACTGTGTGCTTTAGTTCACTTTCAAAATAATTAATTTTAAATTAATTAATACAGTATGGTCAGCATGCTACCAACCTATCAATCATAGAATGATGTACAAAATACTTTTGAAGAAAATGGATGCAATGCACCTAGGACAGAGATATATATACCTACAAGTATATGGAGATTTCCAACAGCGAGTTGAAATTGACTTAAAAATTATATTTCCACGAGCCGCCTTTGATATGTGAATCAGAATGACAAGTGTGACAGCTCGCTGAAGATGTTTTTGTTTGTATTGAGACACACGGCTCCTTTTGTAATCCATACACTTAGTGCAAGAGCACTGAGAAGACCTCTTAACTTAAAATTAAGACTTCTATAATCTATAATCTAAGTTGCAAGGATATATTCATTTAAAGCTCTCAGATGTATGCCCACAAACCAGCACGTGTAGTTCGCGCTTACAAATGCTGAATGCGTACTTACAAATAAAATCCAAACCTCAAATGAACATAAGCCCCACAACTTTTGCCGACCTTCCCTGAAACAGGGGTGACATTGGCAAAGTGAAACATTTTTTACAGTATGGGTGGTCAGCCTCATACCAACCTATACTTCATGGTTCATAAATCGTATCAAATCAATCAATCTACACATAGTAAATAAATTGTACAGTGGACTGCACATGACTTTATAGCACAAAATACGGTCATGTTTAGGTCATAGCCAATTTTCATAACAAAACATTTAGTTGTGTGTAAGTAATGAAGCTTATCTTTTTAAGCAATCGTCTTTTTGAAGTATTATCATTGATCCCGTTTGTATCAAAACTAACACTTTGTTTGGTGGGTACCTATACTTTTCATTGATATTTTGGAAAGTTATGATTGATTATTATATGGGAACAACTTACTAGATTTTAAGACTCGTAGCCTAGTATTTTATATTAGGCGTTTTAGTACCAAGAATATTACAATTATTTTTGTATTAAAATTTGTCACTTTGTATGGTGGCTACACCTTATATTATATTTGAAAAAGTAATGATTAATGTATGTAGGTATATATAAAAGATTTTCAATTGTGGAACATTTTTTTTTAGTTAACCCGTTCTCTGCCGGGAAAATTTCAAATATTGTTTTCTCTTGTATGGCAACCCCCAAAACAAAGAGTATTAAGAGGCAATGCTTATTGTTGTTTTATAGCAATTGATTGAGCAAATTGTTATGTAGGTTTATTTATGGGTATTAGACGTTTTGCTACCAAAAATATTACAATAATTTTTTGTATGAAAATTTGTCACTTTGTATGGTGGCTATACTTTACAATCTTTTTTTAAAAAAAGTAATGATTCATGTATCTAGGTATATATAAAAGCTTTTCAATTGTAGAACATTATTTTTTAGTTAACCCTTTCTCTGCCGAGAAATTTTAAATTATTTTTTCTCTTGTATGGCAACCCCCAAAACAAAGAAAATTATGAGGCAATGGTTATTGTTGTTACATAGCAGTATTATAATGACGATTATGCATAAATATTAAGAAAATCGTAGGAGCCGTTTTTGAGAAAATCTCATTTGAAACTTTCAGCTGTTCGGAAGCCATCTTGAATTTTCTAAAATTTGAAAAATGTTTCACTATGAATATTGTAGTTGACCGTTTAAGGGCCGCCAACGCGAATGCAAAACACCGCTGCGGGCGATCACATCGGCGGCAGAGTGTGCTAACGTTAAGGGCCCTGTCCCGTTTGAACATAATCAAAATTTAAAGTTTTTCGAATCTCGAATCGACAAATGTTGCTACGCATAAAACGACAAAATTCTCTAGTCCAGTATTTGCACACACTTGAAAATATGATGCAAATGTCAATAATGTGTTTGAGGACCCTTTGCAAAAACATTATAATTGTCACTGAATCTTAACCTACGTCATCACATGTTTTTAACCCGCCGCTGTAGCCAGGAACACACTAACTGATTATATTCTGTCTCCCTCTCTTACATTCGATGCATAGGCTCAACGCTCCGCGCTCCTCTAACAGCATTTTAGCTGAGTACAGCGGTATAACATTTTCTAGACGTCATTTCGCGGAGTTTATTGAAAACAATTTTCAAGACCAATGCTATGTTAGGTTTGTACTTATTTTCAAATATTTTTTTACGTCTTTGTCCGGAGTGCAAATAACGACAATAATTGTGAACTATTGGTGTAAAAAAGGCAGAATTCTGACTCGTATTTCTGATAAATTATAAACAGCAATTCACATTTAAGTAGTCTACTTTTCATAAATTATCTAATTTCGGTAAGTATATCCACCCTTCTTTCCTGATGATGTTGTATCCACTTCAAATGAAAGGGGTAGACATAAAATTGGCCATCTTCCTTGTGAAAGAAAACTGTTTCCATATGCCAATGCTTCGCCTTCGGGGATAAAACAGCGACAGTTTCACACAAAAAATAATGTGCATATTTAAAAAAAAAAACATGAAAATACAAACAATATTTTTGAGATATCTTTATTTATTATTATTAAGGTACAAATACAAGATAATAAATTATTAAACAAAAATGACTAATTTCTAATACAGAATGAATCGTATACATTTTTAAAAATGACATGTAAAATGAAAAAATGTAAATCGTTCAACACAAGCAATACAATAAAAACAAAACCTGTAAAAATTATTAGCATTTGTTTGTACAAAATGGATATTAAAAAAAGACGTACATGTACAACATACTATTTTGTCCACAGTTGAAAAATGAGATCCAATAAAATTATGCAGTATAAAAAGTGGTCGTATCATTTTAAATTTCTTGGCATCCATCGTATTTAGGGATGTTATGGATATAGAGTTTGGGATATGGATATAGATACAGATAATATAATAATATTATATCGGTTAAAGATATGGAAACAAATACTGAATTATTTCGGATATCCGCTAGCATTGGATAATTTCGCTTATGGATGTTAGATTTTAAAGAAATTTTAAAACAATAATTAGCATACATAAGCACATAAAGTGTACCGATTTTTTTTCTAGGTTATCATTTGGTTTTACAATCAGTCATATCAGTGATTATTGTAGATTTTCACTTAAAAATGTCAAAAAATCTAAATAAAACAACATAACATTCGTAAATTATGTTGAATTGTTCAATTGTATCCGAAAAAACGAAAATATTCGATAAACATTTCATTAATTTTAAACAGAACCATAAGAAAATGAAATTTCTTTACTTAAAACACACTTTTTTTTACTTTCTTGCTATAGCTGAAGGCTATAATTACTTTATTGCTATAGCTGAAAGCTATAAAGAAAGTTTTGATTTGGTGTGAAAAAATTTTTTCGAGGTTTTCACGGAAATAAGTTGTCCTGGTGCAGGACATGCCAAAAAACACTATCTTTCAAAAACGTCCGTCTGTATGTGTGTGTGTGTGTGTGTGTGTGTGTGTATGTGTGTGTGTGTATGTGTGTGTGTGTGTGTCACTTGCCAAAGTATATAACCTAGAGATACCAAATTTTGGCTACATCAACATGTATTAAGTATGAATAACATGACATTACACCAACTTGAAAATTCAAGATTGCTGCCATACAAAAAAAACATAAAATTGCACTTTTCTCAAAAACTTTTTAAATTTTATTATATATTTATATAATTTTATTTAATTAACTTTTCTTACATTTTCAGAATTGCCACTAATTAGTTTTTAACTTAATAAATTAGTTATGGCAACACTCTTACTAATCTGTGTCTATGGGTTGCCATATGAAAAAAACAAACGATTGTGATTTTCTCGAAAGTTAAGGGGTCAACAAAAATATATTGTTCGATAATATTATACACAACATAAATTTCTACAAAATTAAAAAAAAAAAATTGAAAAAATAAATATAAAGCACCGTTTACACGACCGGAAATTTTAAATCGAAAATATTACAAAAACCTATTAAAATGCAAGATATTTAAATTTGTTGTAGATTTGGTAGAAAAAACAAGTTTATCACTTTAATTCGTCACCAAAGATTTTGCACTTTTTTCAAAATTAAAGATGGCTTCCGAAAAGCTGAAAATTTAAAATGCGATTTTCTCAAAAACGGCTCCGACGATTTTTCTTAAATTTTCTGTGAATCCATTTATAAAATAGTGCTATCTAATGATTATAATCTTTTTTTCATCATAATCTCGGTTTAGGGAGTTGCCATATAAAAGAAAAAAAGAATGGAAAAATTCTCGGCAGTTAGAGGGTTAATAAAAAAATGTAAAACAATAATGGTAACCTATATATTGCCATCATTTTTTTTCCAAAAATTGAATCAAAAGTATAGCCACCATACAAAGTGAAAAAAATTCCATAAAAAATGTTTTCGTAATTTTCTTGGTAGTCAAAGGGTTAAAATTAGAAAAAAGGCTGTGATTCTTAAATTTTTATAAATAACAATAATAATCAGTCGTTACTTTTTCAAAATGTAACTAAAAAGTTTACCCACATTACAAAGTCCTAGCTTACATACAGAATATAATAATAATAATAATATTAGGATGATTTATTTGGTGAGCGCTGTTTTTGTGTGTATCACACCTCAAGAGCCCTCTGCGAGCTTGGTCGTCGCTGTAGAAAGCGCCAATTCTCAAGCAAGACCCAGTTGTTGTAAGGTTGGATGGACCTTTCAGTGACCGGTCTTTGGTAAAGGTTTATGAATTTTTCAACTCAGCGAAGAGCACATTCGAAATATAAATGGTATATTTTTGTGCTCCGCCGGGATCCGAATCCACAACCTTCCATTTACGAGTCCGAAGTGCTGCCACTACGGACTACGGACCGGTCCAAGATGCCAACGACACGCGGTGTACCTGAGCGGTCACCCATCCAAGTACTGTCCGCGCCCAATGTTGCTTAACTTCGGTGATCTATGGGAACCGGTGCTTTCAACATGGCTAACGTCGTTGACACAGAAGGGTTCAATGACCATCTACAATTATAAGTTTGCTATGAAATATAAACATTCAAAACTCATATCAAATGCATGCCCACAAACAGGTAAGTGTTAGTTCGCGCTTACGAATGCTGAATGTGTACTTACAAATTAAAACCAAATCTCAAATGAACATAAAACCTGCAACTCTTGCCGAACTTCTTTGAAACAGGGGTGACATTGACAAAGTGAATTATTTTTTACACTTTGGGAGGACTGAGAAATGTCAGGAAATTGAGGTAAGACTGAATGAAACAAGAGTTGAGGTCGTGAAAGAATTTGATTATCTGGGAAGCAAGTTTGAGTCGAATGCGAAATTGACGAAATAATTGGAAAAGAGCGCTAGTAGACTGCATAAGCTGGTAGATGATTATAGCTTTACATACGTCATACAGTGGGTTAATTTTTGCAAGAAAGTCGAGTGCAGATTCTGTGCAATTTATTTCTTCTTCTTCTTGTGCCATTTCTAACGAAGATCGGCGATCATCATAGCTATTTTGATTTTTGATGCTGCGGCTCCAAACAGGGACTTGGTGCTATACCAAATATATATATACCAAATATTTATATTCATTTAAGTATTTATATGACTATATCCATACGTACGAGTATGCAGGTACACACCGCGGTGGAATAAAATTGATTTATTATTGATATATTATACTTTTATTGAAACGGCATAAGCTGGTAGATGATTCTAGCTTTACATAGTCATACAGTGGGTTGATTTTCGCAAGAAAGTCGAGTACAGATTCTGTGCAATTTATTTATAATGTCAATAGTTTTTGAGTAAATGTGGAAAAACTGAAACTACTTGATGACTTAAATTTTTATTAAATCGAAGAACACAGTTTTTCCACATTTACTCAAAAACTATTGACATTATAAAAAAACTGTTCCAATACTACACTCAACAATCTATAGTTCTATAAATAGAAAGAAAAAAAATATTTCCAAAACATAGCACACACGAGAAAGTAGCTACAGAAGTGAAAAAAACGTATTTTTTTAAATATTTTTTTGTGGTGGGAATTTTTAAGTTATATGTTTTGTTCAAACTATATAATTAAGATAAAAAATTAATAAACATCCTTGATTTTTTTCATTACTGTCACTCTTTTGCTAAGACCATAAAGTGTAAGATACAAAAACGGCAGATTTAGGGTATGTAGAAATGTCACGTAAAAGTAAAAACAATATACAGGAGCCCTATGTCTAGCAGTGAATTGTAAGATGTTTATAAAAAATATTTAAAAAATATTGCATTTGAATAATACGATATGTAATATTCACATTACGCACATTCAAAGTTACTTGCCTCACTGTAATATGCGGAAGATCTCTCACAGAGAACAAAATAATACAAAATATTGCTTTTGTGCAAAGTTTAAATTGATTTACCTTTTTAATTTTTATATATTTTGTAGAAGAACACCTTCTAAAACATTGCTGAAGATTTTTGTACTCCCCCATATCGGCATTTTTATTTAAAATCGTATTTATTTCCGCAGAAAGGACAAACGTGCTCCCACGCCGACGATCCAACTCCAAGTGAAGATTTTACGGAATAAATGCCGCTTATATTTCGGGAAATTCAACTCATGTTTCAAAAATCTTAATAAAATACAGAAAATAGTTTAATTAAAAATATTTACAGAAACCGACAGATTATTATGTGAACTTTGATTATTATTTTAAGAAAAATCAGAAAACAAAACAGAAAAACTAGTTTTTGAGCAATAAAAATTGTTATTTTCGGCGCATTTTCAGGGTCACTAAGAGTGTTAATTTTAGTATCAATTTACAAAAAAACAAAAAATTTCGTCAATTATCATTGTTGGCAACAATATTTTCTACAATATTGTAGAACACTTAAAACACCAAAAATTGACGTATGTACTAGTTAATGAGGGTTCAAAAATGCGTTTTATTAGAAATACGTAATCGATTTTTCGTATTTAATTTTTAGTATTTTAAATTTTAGTATATTAAAAATGGTGGAATGATAGAGTGAAAGAAGCTGTGAAAGTTAAGAAAAAGTGTTACGAAAATTGGCTGAATGATAGAAATGATAGAAAGCTAGAAGACGAATATAAGATAGCTAAGAGAATGGCAAAGACTATAATTTATGAAAGCAAGATGAATGAACAAAGAAAGATTGATGAAAGGATTAACAAAAGTTTCACCGAAAGTAAGAAGGAATTTTGGAGGTGGATCAATGCGGATAGAAATAAATCTTCTGCATTGACCACTCCGGGAGTCAAAAGTGCTGCCGGTGAGATGGTATGGGAGAATGAAGAAGTATGCAAGAGATGGAAGAACTATTTTCAAGAAACTTTTGGCCAGGGTGAAAGAAGAATTTATGAACAGACAGATGAAGAGAATGTATTGAAGATTTTGAAAGAAGAAATGAAAGTGTCTATTTCACGTCTAAAGAATGGGAAGTCTGCTGGGTTTGATGGTATAAATGGTGAAATGTTGAAAGCAGGAGGTGAATGTGTGATAGATTGGATGTTTGAATAATGTAAGCTTTGTGTGAATGCAGGAGTAGTACCGATGGATTGGAGGAAGGCAGTCATTGTTCCCATTTACAAAGGTAAAGGGGACAAAAAAGACTGTCAGAACTTCAGACCAATCAGTCTACTCAGTATACCAGGTAAAGTCTTCTGTAAGGTGATTATAAAACATGTGATTCTGACTACTAGCAAAAGGGTTTCCGATATACAGTCCGGCTTTATGGCCGGTAGAGGCAGTGTTGATCAGATTTTCACTCTACGACAACTTGTTGAAAAACAATTTGTCGGTGAGGGGGAAACTATTCACGGCCTTTGTGGATCTGGAAAAGGCTTTTGACTCAGTGGACAGAAGTATGTTGTGGGATGTTTTGAAAGCATACGGAGTGAATGGAGCTCTACTCAATGCGGTGCATGCGAACTAAGAGAATAGTATGGCCTGCATTCGTATTGATGGTGAGTATAGTGAATGGTTTGAAGTTTTTAAGGGTGTAAGGCAAGGATGTGTGATGAGCCCATGGCTATTTAACATAGTCATGGACAAGTGTGTTCGAGATGCTAGACTTGATGATTGTGAATTAATGATAGGAGAGAGCAAAGTAAGCGTTCTACTGTATGCGGATGATGCAGTCCTTGTATCTGATTCAGCAGTGGAATTGCAAATGATGCTCTCTAGATTGAACGAAGCTTTGTTAGGTAACCATTTGAAGTTGAATGCAAGTAAGACGAAAGTATTGATTTTTGAAAGAGATAATGAAAATATGAATTATGAATTTAAAATTAATGGAATGAATGTTGATGTCGTAAATGAGTTTGTATACCTGGGAAGTAAGTTTGAAAAAGATGGAAGAATGACCGGTGAATTTGAAAGAAGAATAATGAAAGGCAGGTGTGTACTGGGTGCGACCGCTTGCATCGCCAGGAACCAAAATCTCTCAAAAAATGTTAGATTGGCGGTGCACGGTGGTATACTAGTGCCAACCTTGATGTATGGAAGTGAAGCCTGGACGGTGAGTGAAAGGGAAATTAGTAAAGTCCATACAGTAGAAATGGACTATCTAAGAAGTATGATTGGGAAAAAACGAAGTGACAGGGTGAGGAATGATTTTGTAAGAGAAGAATGTGGTGTAAGGGAAAGTGTGAAAGTGAAGATTAAAATAAGTATGTTAAGATGGTTCGGGCATTTGGAGAGAATGAGTGATGAAAGATTGACGAAGAAAGTATATGTTGCTAGAATAGATGGATGTCGTGGTAGAGGAAGACCGAGAAAAGTATGGAAGGATCAAATCTCTGAAATAGCGAATGAATGGGATATCCAGAGTCATAATAAAAGGAGGACTTGTATGAAAAAGGTTATGACTCTGGATGAAATGAAAGAAGTATGCAAGGACAGGAAGAAGTGGCGGCTAATCTGCAATGTTGATTTCTAATGTTGGTGTATTCATTTGCTACATTTTTTGCATAGGAAATTTTTGACTTTTTTTGTATAGATTTCTTTGTAAGGTTTTGTTCTTTTTTATATTTAAATGTAATTTATTATTCATATTCCTTGACTTATAGGTTGGTATGAGGCTGACCACCCATACTGTAAAAAATGGTTCACTTTGCCAATGTCACCCCTGTTTCAGGGAAGGTCGGCAAAAGTTGTGGGGCTTATGTTCATTTGAGGTTTGGATTTTATTTGTAAGTACACAATCAGCATTTGTAAGCGCGAACTACACTTGTTGGTTTGTGGGCATACATCTGAGAGCTTTAAATGAATATATCCTTGCAACTTAGATTATAGATTATAGATATAGAAATTGAGTTTTTATTTTAATTCTAAAACCAAATAATTAAAGTTAATACTTGTCATTTTCTATTTCTAGGCCATAAAATTCATTATTGTCGTTATTAATGTACATGAATAAACCTCGAAAACACGAAAAAATGGCGAATTTCAGCAACTGATCGAAAATATTGAGCCAGCGTCGTTAACTTGACAGAGGAAAAAATTCTTAATTTTTCATTTCAAAACAATATTACAAATAAAACCAATTATCAGGTCAAGTGGTAGAGGAAGACCGAGAAAAGTATGAAAGGATCAAATCTCTGAAACAGCGAATGAATGGGATATCCAGAGTCATAATAAAAGGAGGACTTGTATGAAAAAGGTTATGACTCTGGATGAAATGAAAGAAGTATGCAAGGACAGGAAGAAGTGGCGGCTAATCTACAATGTTGATTTCTATGCAGCCACACAATTGGTTCACAAGTCACAAATTAGCACACACTGGTGAGAAACCATTAAAATGGGATCCCGGCGGAGCACAAAAAAAATATACCATTTATATTTCGAATGTGCTCTTCGCTGAGTTGAAAAATTCATAAACCTTTACCAATGACCGGTCACTGAAAGGTCCATCCAACCTTACAACAACTGGGTCTTGCTTGAGAATTGGCGCTTTCTACAGCGACGACCAAGCTCGCAGAGGGCTCTTGAGGTGTGATACACACAAAAACAGCGCTCACCAAATAAATCATCCTAATATTATTATTATTATTATTATTATGCAACCACAAGATCGATTGGCCTTAAACAACACAAATTAACACACACTGTTGAGAAATCATTTAAATGTGACATGTGAGACACAAGAAGAGAGTGAGCGGTGGGCGCCCTTGGGGTGGCTGGAGCCACTAAACGGCGCCCAAAAGAAGAAAAGTCATCCAAGTATATATATATGTGTGATTATGCAACCACAAGATCGAGTGACTTAAAACAACACAAATTAACACACACTGTTGAGAAAACATTTAAATGTGACATGTGAGACACAAGAAGAGAGTGAGCGGTGGGCGCCCTTGGGGTGGCTGGAGCCACTAAACGGCGCCCAAAAGAAGAAAAGTCATCCAAGTATATATATATGTGTGATTATGCAACCACAAGATCGAGTGACTTAAAACAACACAAATTAACACACACTGTTGAGAAAACATTTAAATGTGACATGTGAGACACAAGAAGAGAGTGAGCGGTGGGCGCCCTTGGGGTGGCTGGAGCCACTAAACGGCGCCCAAAAGAAGAAAAGTCATCCAAATATATATATATGTGTGATTATGCAAACACAAGATCGAGTGGCCTTAAACAACACAAATTAACACACACTGTTGAGAAATCATTTAAATGTGTCATGTGAGACACAAGAAGAGAGTGAGCGGTGGGCGCCCTTGGGGTGGCTGGAGCCACTAAACGGCGCCCAAAAGAAGAAAAGTCATCCAAATATATATATATATATATATATATGTGTGATTATGCAACCACAAGATCGAGTGACTTTAAACAACACAAATTAACACACACTCATGAGAAATCATTTAAATGTGACATGTGAGACACAAGAAGAGAGTGAGCGGTGGGCGCCCTTGGGGTGGCTGGAGCCAGTAAACGGCGCCCAAAAGAAGAAAAGTCATCCAAATATATATATGTGTGATTATGCAACCACAAGATCGAGTGACTTTAAACAACTCAAATTAACACACACTGTTGAGAAATCATTTAAATGTGACATTTGAGACACAAGAAGAGAGTGAGCGGTGGGCGCCCTTGGGGTGGCTGGAGCCACTAAACGGCGCCCAAAAGAAGAAAAGTCATCCAAATATATATATATGTGTGATTATGCAACCACAAGATCGATTGGCCTTAAACAACACAAATTAACACACACTGTTGAGAAATCATTTAAATGTGACATGTGAGACACAAGAAGAGAGTGAGCGGTGGGCGCCCTTGGGGTGGCTGGAGCCACTAAACGGCGCCCAAAAGAAGAAAAGTCATCCAAATATATATATATGTGTGATTATGCAACCACAAGATCGAGTGGCCTTAAACAACACAAATTAACACACACTGTTGAAAAATCATTTAAATGTGACATGTGAGACACAAGAAGAGAGTGAGCGGTGGGCGCCCTTGGGGTGGCTGGAGCCACTAAACGGCGCCCAAAAGAAGAAAAGTCATCCAAATATATATATATATATATATGTGTGATTATGCAACCATAAGATCGAGTGGCCTTACACAACACAAATTAACACACACTGTTGAGAAATCATTTAAATGTGTCATGTGAGACACAAGAAGAGAGTGAGCGGTGGGCGCCCTTGGGGTGGCTGGAGCCACTAAACGGCGCCCAAAAGAAGAAAAGTCATCCAAATATATATATATGTGTGATTATGCAACACAAGATCGAGTGACTTTAAACAACACAAATTAACACACACTGGTGAGAAACCATTTAAATGTGATTGTCAACGACGTTAGCCATGTTGAAAGCACCGGTTCCCATAGATCACCGAAGTAAGGCAACATTGGGCGCGGACAGTACCTACTTGGATGGGTGACCGCTCAGGTACACCGCGTGTCGTTGGCATCTTGGACCGGTCCGTAGTCCGTAGTGGCAACACTTCGGACTCGTAAATGGAAGGTTGTGGATTCGGACCCCGGCGGAGCACAAAAAAAATATACCATTTATATTTCGAATGTGCTCTTCGCTGAGTTGAAAAATTCATAAACCCTTACCAAAGACCGGTCACTGAAAGGTCCATCCAACCTTACAACAACTGGGTCTTGCTTGAGAATTGGCGCTTTCTACAGTGACGACCAAGCTCGCAGAGGGCTCTTGAGGTGTGATATACACAAAAACAGCGCTCACCAAATAAATCATCCTAATATTATTATTATTATTATTATTATGCAACCACAAGATCGAGTGGCCTTAAACAACACAGATTAACACACACTGGTGAGAAACCATTTAAATGTGACATGTGTGATTATGCAACCACACAATCAGGTCTCCTAAAAAGTCACAAATTAACACACACTGGTGAGAAACCATTTAAATGTGACTGTAACTGTAACTCTGTCGCCATTCCGCTAGGGGTGGCCAGAGCCTCTGCAGAGTTGCCTCCATTTTTTCCTATCCTGACATACCTCTTTCAATTCCTTCATATCCATCACCTTTTTTATGCATTTTCTTCTTTTACGCTCACTTTGTATATCCCATTCTTTCACAATCTCCTCAAACTGATCACTCCATACTTTTCTCGGTCGTCCCTTCCCTCGTTTTCCTTTCACACTTTCTTTGTACACATACTTTGTCAGTCTATCATCTTTCATTCTTTCCACATGCCCAAACCATCTCATCACATTATTTTGTACTTTAACTTTCACATCCTCTTTCAAATTACATTCTTTTTTTACCCATTCATTCCTAACTCTATCCCTCAAAGTTTTTCCTGTCATACTTCTCAAATGCTTCATTTCCACCGTACATACTTTACTCATTTCGCTATCATTCACTGTCCATGCTTCACTTCCATACATCAAAGTCGGTAACAATATGCCATTGTGTACCGCCATTCTCAGATCCATCGTCAATCGCTTGTTCTTTGCTATTCTTCCTATTGCACCGACCACTTGCTTTCCCTTGCACACCCTATTCTCAAGTTCTCTTGTCATCTTTCCATTCTTTTCAAACATACTTCCCAAGTATCTAAATTCATCCACAATTTCAACTTTCGTACCATTCAACATGAACGTGCATTCTTCAGTTTCATCCCTTCTGTCAAAAATCAGTACTTTCGTCTTACTTGCATTAATTTTCAACTTGCTGGTAAGAAAAAAGGTGATGCCTGGTGGAATGATGGAGTGAAAGAAGCAGTAGAGCAAAAGAAGGAAGCGTATATGAGATGGTTGAAAGATAAAGGTAATTTAAATTTGGAAATGATGTATAAAAGGGCAAAAATGAATACTAAAAAGCTTGTGTATGAAAGTAATAATAATATTAGGATGATTTATTTGGTGAGCGCTGTTTTTGTGTGTATCACACCTCAAGAGCCCTCTGCGAGCTTGGTCGTCGCTGTAGAAAGCGCCAATTCTCAAGCAAGACCCAGTTGTTGTAAGGTTGGATGGACCTTTCAGTGACCGGTCTTTGGTAAAGGTTTATGAATTTTTCAACTCAGCGAAGAGCACATTCGAAATATAAATGGTATATTTTTGTGCTCCGCCGGGATCCGAATCCACAACCTTCCATTTACGAGTCCGAAGTGCTGCCACTACGGACTACGGACCGGTCCAAGTAAGTAAGTCCAAAGTAAGATGGAATTAGAGAAGAAAAATAATGAAAAGGCACAGCAGGACTTCCACACCAACAAAAAAATGTTCTGGAGTTGGGTTCGGAATAATAACGAAAGTGTGGGAGCAACAACTCCGGGCATAAAGAATGCGCAGGGAGTCTTGCTGTGGGATGAAGATGATGTATGTAATAGATGGAAAGAATACTTTGAAGAAATATTAGGACAGGGTGAAAGAAATTTATATGAATGTGACCCTACAAATGAAAGTAATGAGGATATTTTGAAAGAGGAAATAAAAGCAAGCATAAAAGAGCTGAAGAATGGAAAGGCTGCAAGTATGGATGGATTGAATGCTGAGATGTTAAAGGCAGGAGGAGAATATGTGGTAGAGTGGATGTTTGAATTATGCAAGATGTGTATGAAAGACAGGGTAGTACCGATGGACTGGAGAAAGGCGGTCATTGTCCCTATTTACAAGGGTAAAGGGGACAAGAAAGACTGCCGTAACTTCAGGCCCATTAGTCTCCTTAGTATACCTGGGAAAGTCTTATGCAAAATTGTCATAAAAAAAGTGAGAATGGCCACCGATCACAGGGTCTCTGATATTCAATCTGGCTTTATGCCAGGACGAGGTTGTGTGGACCAAATCTTTACTCTCAGACAGATTGTTGAAAAACATCTGGCTGTGGGGAGGGTGGTCTACGCAGCATTCGTAGATCTTGAGAGGGCCTTTGACTCGGTGGACAGATGTATGCTGTGGAATGTTCTCAGGAAGTACGGTGTGAATGATAATCTTCTGAATGTGATACGTGCCATCTATGAAAATAGTTCGGCATGTGTAAGAGTGGATGGGAGATATAGTGACTGGTTTGATGTATATAAGGGAGTGAGGCAAGGCTGCGTGATGAGTCCATGGTTGTTTAATATAATCATGGACAGTTGCATAAAAGAAGCTGGAATATCAGAGAGCGGAGTGAAAGTGGGTGAAACAAGAGTTGGAGTACTTCTTTATGCTGATGATGCTATAGTTTTAGCTGACTCGGCGGAGGAACTCCAAACGATGTTAACCAAACTAAATGATGCATTTTGTAAGAATAGCTTGAAAGTAAATGCGAATAAGACAAAAGTATTAGTTTTTGACAGGAATGAAGTATGTGAGGAACTTACAATTAATTTGAATGGAATAAAAGTTGAAGTAGTGAATGAGTTTGACTATTTAGGAAGTAAGTTTGAGGCGAATGGTAAGATGACGAAAGAATTAGAGAAGCGTGCCAGCAAAGGAAGATGCGTGATAGGAGCGTTTGGTAGAATAGCGAAGAATAAAAGGATACCAAAGAAAATGAAAATGGCGGTACACAATTGTATTTTGTTGCCGACCCTGATGTATGGAAGCGAGTCATGGACGTTGAATGAAAGAGAAGTAAATAAGGTATGCACCGTAGAAATGGCCCATCTGAGAAGTATGACAGGAAAAACACTGAAAGATAGAGTGAGAAACGAATGGGTTCTAAATGAATGCGGAGTAAAAGAAAGCGTGAAAGTGAAAGTTCAAAGAAGTGTGATGCGATGGTTTGGACATATTAAAAGGATGAATGAAGACCGACTGACAAAAAGAGTGTATAAAGGGAATGTAACAGGTAAGCGTGGAAGGGGAAGACCTAGGAAACAATGGATTGATCAGATAAATGAGATTGCGAATGAATGGAATCTACAGAGTGGAAACAAGAGAAGAGCATGCATGAAAAGAGTGATGAAATTAGATGAGATGAAAGAAGTATGCAAGGACAGAGTCAAGTGGAGGCACTTGTGTGGAGGTACTGGCCACCCCTAGAGGAAAGGCGGCAGGATACAAGACAAGACAAGCTTGCACACAGAGCATGGTTCAAACTAGAGAGCATTGTCTGGAGTTCCGCTGCTTAATCAGCAATTAATACTGCGTCATCAGCATAAAGCAGAACTCCGACTTTTCTCTCTCCAATTTGTATGCCATGTCCTTCCAGATTCGCTTGTTTAACACAATGATCCATGATTATATTGAATAACCATGGGCTCATTATGCAACCCTGTCTCACACCTTTGTAGGGGAAAGGTGGGATTCTTGATCCCGCGGGATACTTGATCCCCATTCGATTTTGGAGCTCCTAGGTATTTTATCAATGTTCTGTTGGTACCATTGGGTAGCGACCATAATGTTACCTTTGTTTTGCCAAATGACCATTACCTCTGAAGAAGCGTAAAAAAATAATTAACATTTTTCGATTTTGTAAGGTTCAGACTTTTTTTTACGCGTGCCATGTAAGTTTTATACATTTTTATTCGAGTACTTTATGATTATTCTACATATATTGTTGAAATGTATGTGCTTTTAGCAACAAAATACCATAACATCAATTTAGAAATGCAAACTCTTCTAACCTAAATTTTTCACTTTTTGAAAAAATGACAACCGGGGGATACTTGATCCCTAGAAGTGGGGGGATGCTTGATCCTGGGATCAAGTATCCCACTTCAAGTTTATTTTGAAGTCCACGCTTGAAATAATTAATTTTATTTACGTTTATTCTTTCAAATGCCGTGTAAGTACATAGCAAAAGAGGGAGCCAGAAAAAGATAATTCCACGGGATCCTCAGCAAGCTGAAGCGGCTGTGAATGCTGTGAGAAATGGGGGGAGTTTTTAAGTGATCGCTAGGCAGTTTGGCATGAATGTCATGCCTTCCAGATAGCAGCAGTGACTCTGATTTCTTTTCACATGATGAAGAACTTATTGACGACACCGAATCAAAGCCTGAAGACAAAGTTTTAGTCAAGTTAAGTCAGTTTGGCCAAAAAAACAGTCAAGTGTTTTGTTGGAAAAGTTTTGACTCAAAAGGAAAGTACTTTCAAAGTGAAATTTTTGAGAAGAAAGGATCTAGTAGGCAGTTGTTTCACTTTTCCAACAGTAGAAGACATTAGCGTAGTCAGAAGCGCAGACATACAAAAGCTGCCACAGCCGTGCGGCAGACAGCTGGTATTATCAACTTTAAACAAAAATTTCATGCAAATGTTTAGTAAATTTTAGTTTTTACTCAATAAAGAAGTTTATTTTGATTTGTATCATAATTTTTTTTGAATTTCCCTTAATAATTGGCTATAATTACTAATGCTATCTTTGATCCCCGGGATCAAGTATCCCTCATGGGGGGATCAAGTATCCCTCATGGGTAGGGATACTTGATCCTTGGGAGTTTTTTACAAGAACTGATGTAGTACATTGGATCTTCACGAAAGTAGTTTTATTTGGATGCCAAGTGGTAGGCGATGAACCAAATTATGAACATGGAGCAAAAAAATAACAAAATAACTTCAAGGGTCTGAGATAATGGATGAAAACTAAAACAGGGATCAAGTATCCCACCTTTCTCCTACACATTAAAATACTCGCTGTATTCTCCATCCACCCTGACACACGCCCTGCTATTTACATAGAGGGCGCGTATCACATTCAAAAGTGCTTTGTTTACACCATACTTCTCTAGCTTACACCACATCATACTTCTATCCATGATATGACATGTGTGATTATGCAGCCAAACGATCGAGTCTCCTAAAAAGTCACAAATTAACACACACTGGTGAGAAACCATTTAAATGTGACATGTGTGATTATGCAACCACTACATCTGGTTCCCTTAAAAGTCACAAATTAACACACGCTGGTGAGAAACCATTTAAATGTGACATGTGTGATTATCATCGATATAAATAATATACATAGATGGAGCGCGTGAGTGTTTTCCTATACAAACGGTTGTGCCACAAAATTGTATAGGCACATAATGAAAAAAAGAGAAAGAAACATTATAAATTTTGTTATGTTTCCGTCTCTTTCATGATCTCCATGACAACGTCAGGGGCCGTACTCAGGCCGCCACATTAAAAAATACATAAAAGTTATTTTTTGTAAGCAAAGTATATTTATTGAAATTATAAATAATTTAATCACAGTAACTTACATTTTTCACAGTTCGGTTAAGACTTTAGAATGGAATAAAAATGTGCCATATTATATTTACATAATTCTTACAATACATTAATAATCATCGTAAGTGGCGAGAAAATATTATTATTTAAGGTATATTTTTAATACATGCCCACAAGCAGACACCTATAAGTTGACGCTAACACATGCTGCATGCTCACTAACATTAAAAGTAATCTAAAATTAACATAAGCGCCACAACTTTTCCCGAGAAATTTCAGAAATGTTTTGGATTTTTTAATAACACTGATTTCATTCATAACTTTTTCACATAAACAAATCTATACATACTATCGTTAATGTTCACTGAGACTGTATGTGTATCACATTAAGCGTCATTTTTTTGTCACTGAAAGTATCTAAGTTCTTAGTGCGTCCCTGTGTCAAAAAGTACGCCCTCGGTGAAAAATGCCTAACAGATGACAGTTAAGGGCTGACGTTTCACAACATACGTTTCCCAAAATGTAAGGAAAAATAACTCAATACGAATAAATTTTAATTTTTTAATTATTTTCAGTGCATAATATTTAAGGCTGTGTAAGAACTAAAAAAAACTTAAACAAAAAAAGACGTATTAGTACCCATATCTTACTTTCATGTAATAGAGTATTATTTGAAAATACGAGTATATGAATATCAGCAGATTTTTTTCTCCGTTATTTTAAAGGAGCGTCTCTGAAAGTTGTCTTAAATGCTTCTTTACATTTTAATATCTAAATATCTTTATTTCTTTTGTATTTATATCTAAATAAACCTTAAAAAATACGATTAATGCGTCCAATATAAGAAAAAAATCTATCGTCAATAATGGGTGGTATAAGTATGAAGAACTGAGTTTTTTATTTATATTTTGTGGTTTTTTACTGTATTCTTTTGTTTGTTATAATTCGTCACGCACTTATCATGAGTTTTATTTAATTAAATTAACATACGATTATTTCTTTTATATGGGGAAATTTGAAAATTTGATGGAACTGTCAGGCTATCTTCGCATGATATTCGTCTTCAATTTACATGTAGGTACCTCGATGTTTCCTTGCCGACGCTTGGTAAACAACTGATTGCAAATGGGGCTTACACTATCATTTAGGGCATACATGATGTGGGTCGGATATATACGCTAATGCTCCATCTATATATTTTATTAGATCAATGGTGATTATGCAACCACTACATCTTTTCTTTGTAGAATATAAGGAATGGCTTGAGAGATAGAGATGCATTCATTTGCTTGATTTACATCCGATTTCACCAACAAATCTTAAATTTTAAGTTTCACTGTAGATTATGTCAATCAATAAGAGGATTTTTCAAAGATAAAAATACACACATCATGATTTCACAGCTTCAGTAAGGAGACTTAAATATTTCCATTTGATTTTTGGATTAATCGAAGATGTGCAAAATTATACTTCAAATTTCTGAGAATCTCATAAAATTTAAGATTTAAGTTTCCCTTATCATAAACAGAACACTTCGTCTGAAAATAATTACTTGCATTACTTTTTACTTTATAGCAGTCCGAAGGACTGTTATAAAGTATTGTATTCGTCCGAAAAAAAAAAAACGAGGTTTCAACGGAAATGAGTTGTCCTGCACCAGGACATGCAAAAAAACCTAATTTTTCTACTCCCATTTGGTAACTTACTAATTACAAAACGGCTAACGCAATCACAATGCTATACATTTCCACACCCGTTGTTACATTACGCAACTGATAACGGTGTTGAAATGAAAATGTGCGCATGCCCATTGTCAGAAATGGAAACATTTTTGTATTTCGAGTATCAATCTTGTATGAGGCTATCTTTCTAAGCGACCGAAAACCAACTATTATTGGCCGTTTCCATAGCAACCACGTTTAAACGTCAGCCATTATATGAATATTTTCAATTTATTGATAGTTCCTCCCCACTCCCCACTATGTTCAATCTTTGTTCAAATGAAAATGAATCAATCAAATGAAAATGAATATATTTTATGCGTAGAGTCAAATAAAAATTGTTAAAAGTGTAATAATTCAACAATGTTATTTATCAAAATACTCCAAATTGTAGCTTTTCTTTTTTCGAAGGAAAACAGAAGGCTTGAAAGTAAATAATGCAAAATATTTGCACCGCAAAAAAAATTAACTTAAACAGTTCTTGGCTAATAGGTCGGTATGAGGTTGACCATCTATGCTGTAAAAACTTGGTTCACTTTGCCAATGACACCCCTGCTTTAGTGGTTGCAGATCTTATGTTTATTTGAGTTTTGGGTTTGAATATTAACCCTTATATGCGGCATGTATAAGCGCAACCTCATATGTGTCTGCTTGTGGGCATAAATTTAAAAATAATCCCAAATGTAATATATCTTTGCAGATTACATTAGATAATCGAGGGGAATGATAAATTACACGGTTTGACAAAGGTGGGGTATTAATTACTTCAAATGGACGAGTACATTAAAATGACCATTATTTACTATTTTGTTATTTATTTCATGGTCGTAGAAAAAGTATTGTATGCCACTGCACGTAATTAGTCTTTGTAATACTCTTGCTGTCTATTGTGCCATTCGGCTGCGCCTCATGGCACAAACTAGCACTCGTGTTACAAAGACTATCATTACTAGGCAGTGGCATAAATAACTATTGTCGAACCTGTCCGTCCGTCCGTCCGTCCGTCTGTATGGATGTATGGATGTATGAATGTATGGATGTATGTATGTATGTCCCAGCCGGAACTACTGATCGTAGAGACACCAATTTTTGGATTTAGAGAATTGACAACCACAGATTTTGATGGGCCGACTGGCATGGCACCACCCTGAAAATTCAAGATGGCTGCGATACAAAAAAAAACATAAAATTGCACTTTTCTCAAAAACGGCTCTAACGATTTTCTTTAAAATTTCAGTGTGGTCGTTGCTTAAATTGTCGCGAAGAAAATTTGTTATGGCAACACTCTTCTCAACCTGCGTCTATGAGTTGCCATATGAAAGAAAAAAACGATTGTAATTATTTCGGAAATGGCTGGGTTGACAAAAAAAAAATGTTCTACAATATTACGCGCAATATTAATTTCTACAAAAATTTAAAGAATACTTTAAATTTTTTTTTACTTAAAGTACCGTTTACACGATCTCAAAATTTTCATCGAAAATATTAAAAAGACCCATAAAAACCCAATTTTGTAAAACTTTTTTTAGATTCACAAGAAAGAAAAATTTATACACTTCTTTGCACTATAATTTGTTTTTCCCTATTTTGAGAATTCAAGATGGCTTCCAAAGAGGAGAAAACTTCTAATGCGATATTCTCAAAAACGGCTTGAACGATTTTTTTTAAATTTTCAGTAAAGTAGTTGCTTGATACATTCTTACCAAATTTAGTTATGGCAACATTTTTGCTAATCTGCGTCTGTCTATGAGTTGCCATATGAAAAAAAAAAACAATTGTGATTTTCTCAGAAGTGAGAGCGTTGACAAAAAAGATATGTTCTACAATATTATACGTAACATCAAATTCTATTTAAAAATTAAATAAAAATTTGAAAAATTGGAAATGCCCAGAAACAGACACGTGTAAATTCGCGCTTAAAAACGCTGAATGTGTACTTACAATTTAAAACAAATCTCAAATGAACATAAAACCTGCAACTCTTGCCGGCTTTCCTTGAAACAGGGGTGACATTGACAAAGTAAATTATTTTTTACACTATGGGTGGTCAGCTTTATACAAACCTATAAGTCAAGGATCTTTCTTGTGTAATTGGCGCTTTTTCCAGAGAAGACCAACCTCGCAGAGGGCTCTTGAGGTGTGATTCACACAAAACGGCGCTCAACAAATAAATCAACCAAATATGTCTATTCATTTAAGTATTTATATGGCTATATCCATATTGTACAAGTATGCAGGTACACACCGCGGTGGAATAAAATTGATTTATAATTGATTTATTATATTTTTTATTGAAACGGCATAAGCCGGTAGATGATTCTAGCTTTACATACGTCATACAGTGGGTTAATTTTTGCAAGAAAGTCGAGTGCAGATTCTGTGCAATTTATTTTTAACTGAATTATTTTATGTCCAATATCAAACGCTTTCAGTCATAAGACCATTATCGGGTACCCTCTAGATCTAAATTGCAAAGATAAATTGACATTTCTAATCTAATCTAATCTAATCTAAGTTGCAAAGATATGTTACATTGGAGATTCACATTACATGCATTCTCACAACCAGACACCTACAAGTTCGCGCTTGCACATGCCTCATGTGAACCTACAACATAAAAACCAAATCTCAAATGGACATACACCCTGCAACTCTTGCCGTCCTTCCCTGAGACAGGGGTGACATTGGCAAAGTGAACCATTTTTACAGCATGGGTGGTCAGCCGCATACCAACCTATAAGTCAAGGCAAGGCAATCTAATCTAATCTAATCTAAGCTGCAAAGATATATATCATTTAAGATTTATACTAAATGCATTCCCACAAGCAGATATGTATAATTTCGCGCTAACACATGCCGCATGTGGACCTACAATATAAAAACCCAATCTCAAATGAGCATAAGCCTTGCAACTCTTACCGTCCTTCCCTGAAACAGGGTTGACATTGGCAAAGTGAACCAATTTTTATATTATGGGTGGTCAGCCGCATAACAACCTTTAAGTCAAGGAACCGTTTAAGGTTAATATTTAATTCATATGCCTAAAAGCAGGCACACGCAAGTTCGCGCTTACACATGCTATGTGTGTACATATAGCATAAAATAAATGACATCTTCAATAAACATGAACCTTGTAACTATTGCCGCCTTTCCCTGAAACGGGGTGTCATTGGCAAAAGCTTTACACCATGAGGGGCCATGCCAGTCAAGAAACTGATGGTCCGATGACGGAAAACGTTCGTGATTGTAAAATAAAGCAGTAAGTACGAAATAGCAGAAAAGCACAAATGAAGTACTTACATATTTTTAGGTCTTAGGAATTTTCACATTGTTAACACACGAACCATTGAAATTTGAAATCTAAAGAAGAAAGATTTGCAGAATAAAAATAAAAACGAAATGAGTTTAAAAAATATATTTTCACACAAAAATAATATTTCAAAGAATCAAATTACAGGAGATAAAACAATATTTTTTGAGAAGTAAAAAAAACTTAAAGAAGTACTCCTATACCTACTCGTACAGTATACAGTTACACACTCTTACTTAAATGTAACACTTAAAAAGAAAACAAATATGTCTGACACATAGTGCGGTCCATAAGGAAATTAAAATATTTTCTGTAACTGTACCGTTGTCGCCATTCCGATAGGGGTGGCCAGAGCCTCTGCAGGTTTGTCTCCATTATTTCCTACTCTCGCATCACTCTTTCAGTTCATTCATATACATCACCTTTTTCATACATTTCCTTCTTTTTACAATTATTTGTACAAATATTTCATTCAAAGACAATTTCACCAATCTGATCCAACCATAGTTGTCTCGGTCTTCCCTTACCTCCGTTTTTTTCGTATTTCCTCTATAGGTATAGGACACACTTTGTAAGTCTTTAATCATCCAATCTTTCTATGTGAATCATTTATTTATTTATTTTTTATTTCAGATATGCCTTTTATTATCTATATAAGTTTATCTATCTATCTATACTAATAAAACCAAAAAAGCGTTCGTTGGTAATGCGATAAAATGGTGAAGGACTCGACGGTTTTGGCTGTCTTTCGTTTCAGAATAAAGTACGTAATCTGGGAAGGGTTATAGCCATGAAATATTATTACTCTATGGTTATAGCGTACAAAAAAGTTGATAAAATAACGCAGAACATGTTTAAATTTGTGAAATGCTGAACGTCGTTTTTATATGGGAATTGATCATTTCCAACTTCATCTAATTGACAGATTTTTGTTCCATATTCAAATTTCATTAAATGTGTTCGGTTTGAAATATTGTGAGAGGTTGAACAAAATCATAAAATCAATAAAATAAACTGGTAGGTACAAAATTTGAAAATGGAATAAAAAATCATATTATTCATCAACAGCCTTTACCAAACAGAACTCTTTTTTAAAAAATGGAATTTAGCTTTTCAACTGTCAAAGTCATGAAAAGCGTTCAAGGTTAAATAAATAAGTCTTTAATCTCAGTTACAAATATATGCACACATTTAAGGTTCATATTGAATGGATGCCCAAAAGGAAACACATGTTAGTTTGTGCATACACATAATGCATGTATATTTTCAAAATAAGACCCAACTGCAAATCCCAAATAACAACGGTGCAATTTATGCTGACTTAACTTTAAACAGGCAGAAGTGAAACAATTTGTACACCAACTTACAAGTCGAGGATTTATAATCTAAGTTGCATAAAAATATATGGTGGCTCTTTCAACATTTCTTAGATCCGTCTAATCTAATCTAATCTTAGTTGCAAAGATATGTTACATTGGAGATTCACATTACATGCATTCTCACAACCAGACACGTAAAGTTCGCGCTTGCACATGCCTCATGTGAACCTACAACATAAAAACCAAATTTCAAATGGGCATACACCCTGCAACTCTTGCCATCCTTCCCTGAAACAGGGGTGACATTGGCCAAGTGAACCATTTTCACAGCATGGGTGGTCAGCCGCATACCAACCTATAAGTCAAGGAACATACACGACAAATTACATTTCAAAACATATAATCTAAGTTGCAATAGTTATTTATGCCACTGCCAAGTAATGATAGTCTTTTTAACACGAGTGCTAGTTTGTGCCATGAGGCGCAGCCGAATGGCACAATAGAAAGCACGAGTGTTACAAAGACTAATTACGTGCAGTGGCATACAATACTTTTTCTACGACCATGAGAGAATTAACAAAATAGTGAATAATAGTCATTATAATGTACTCGTCCAGTTGAAGTAATTAAAACCTTACCTTTGTCAAAACGTGTGATTTATCATTCCCTTCGATTATCTAATCTAACCTAAGTTGTAAAAATAAATTATATTTAGGTTTCATATTGAATTCATGCCCACAAGCCGACACATATGTATAAGGTCGCGCTTTTACATCCTGCATATAAGCTTAAACATTCAAACCCAAAACTCAAATAAACATATGCCCTGCAGTTGTATTGGCAGGTGAACCAAATTTGTACAGCATAGGTGATCAACCTCATACTCACCTATTAACCAAGTAACTTTTTGAGTTTGTTTATTTTTTGCGGTGAAATTTTTTGTATTGTTTTCCTTTCAAGCCTTTTATTTTCCATTGAAAAAAGGAAAGCTTTATTTGGAGCAATCCGATAAATAAATTCGATAAATTTTAGCACTATTAACAATTTTTATTTGACTCTACACATGAAATATATTTATTTATTTTCATCTGAACAGGGCTGAAAGTCTCATCACCACGGTAATTCCTACCTACCGAATATCACTAATATTGTATGAAGCCTAATCAGCTGATCGCTTGCGGCCATCTTGGATTGACAGGTCTTCATACCCCCATACAAGGTTGACATTTGAAATTAAAAAATGGTTCCAATTCTGACAATGCGCATGCGCACATGTTCATTTTAACACGGTTACCGGTTGCATAATGTAACATTATGCAACGGGTGTAGAAATGTATGGCATTGTGATTGCGTTAGCCGTTTTGTAATTAGTAAATTACCAAATGGGAGTAGAAAAAGATATTTTGTCATTTTAGACTCATATTAAATACATGCCCAAAAGTAAGCACATTGTAAGTACATGCTTACACATGCTGCATGTGTACATAAACTATGAAACTCCTGCCACTTTCGCTGAAACCGGGGGGACATTGGCAAAAGTGAACCAAGTCTTACTACATACTCGATCTTCTTACTTAATATTCAATTTTCTATATGCTAACTTGAGCTCGAATCGTCCATACGAGGTAACATCGAGGTAACGAGGTAAATCAAAGCTTACATGAAGAAAATATGAATTTTGTATCATCAATAGATCGTGAAAAAAGGAATTATTTTTTTCCGAATATAAGTGGCAAAGGTATTGGGGATTCACAAAATATGCATTCTCACAAGCACACATGTATAATTTCGCGCTAACACATGCCGCATGTGGACCTACAATTTAAAAACCCAATCTCAAATGAACATAAGCCCTGCAACTCTTGCCGTCCTTCCCTGAAACAGGGGTGACATTGGCAAAGTGAATCATTTTCTGCAGCATGGGTGGTCAGCCGCAAACTAACCTATAAGTCAAGGAACATACACAATAAATTATGTTTTTAAAATCAATAAACAATAATATGGACATCCAAAACAATGATCTACCCTAAATTATCTTATTGATTTTATTTCTTCTAATATCAATCAATATGTATACACTATACATCAACGATTGCAGTTCTAGCTTTATTTAAAGCATCATTAAAACCTATAGATGATAATTTAATTATTTTTGAGATGTACACAGAAAACGTTTCCTTCTGCCCAATAGAACGACAGCATTCTTTTATTGGTATTAAGCAATGAAATTATGGTTGAAATACCAATTACAGTGTGAAAATGACAAAAGATATAAAACTTTCATATACACCTCCTGAAATTTTAAAGGCTACAACATCGTTCATAACTGCAATCCATAGTACTTCAATATCTTTAAATGAGCCCAATTTCATTTGATATAATGTCCGTGAAAATATGCACAATTGTTTTAGGTTATTGGGCGATGCCGTCTCACGATAATAGTTACAATAATCACTTCAAAATAAGATTCCTTCGCTCATCTTTTCCATTTTCTGAAGAACAGCCGTTCCCAAATTTACAAATCCACAAAACTATTGAATCTCATTTAAGTATAAAAAAAAGGCAGGATAAAATCTGCGGGGTCAGCCAGTTTAAGATAAAAATCATTTTTGTCATTATATAATAGTTATAATGTACCTACCTACAGCATCTCGATAGCAATGTAAGAGGTCTATTTATTACCAGTAGGTACATATATTTAATATTAGATAGAATATTTGGAACAGCGTCCTTGGGGTGAAAACTATCACAAAACGACGTATTGGCTAGTCATGCTAAAAAAGCTTATATATGTAATTTTCCTAAAAATTCAAGCCCATTAAAATTATATCGCCACCTTAAAGGTCAAACTGAATAAGTGCTAATTCACTGATCGGAGAAATCGTGGATAAAACATTGTATTGGGAGTAACTTCTCATAGTAAGTAAACTAATAATAAGGAAGTTTAATCTAAGTTGCAATGATATATAACATTGGGGATTCACATTAGGTATATGCATTCTCACAAGCAGACAGTATAAGTTCGCGCTTGCACATGCTGCATGTGAACCTGCAACATGAAAACCCAAATCTCAAATGAAAATACGCCCTGCAACTCTTTCCGACCTTCCCTGTAATAGGGGTGACATTGGCAAAGTGAACCATTTTCTACAGCATGAGTGGTCAGCTGCATATCAACCTATAAGTTAAGGAACAACGTTCAACGTCAAAAGTGCTCATGAACAAACTTCTAACCCACAGAATTTTAACACTTCTTTAGCATTTTATCAAGTAGAAAATAAGTAAAAAGGTTCATTTATCTGAGAAACGCATGTTACCTTAATATCTCACTTATTCAGTTTTACTTTTAAGGTGTCTATATTATAGTAATTTTGTTTTAAAATATAAAAATGGCTAATTTGTGATGCAATATGTAATGGTTATTTTAATTGGGTGCATTAAGATTATTTGAGTTGGTTGATGTGGTGGTTGCTATACATCTCAAATACGAGTAACACATTAAAATGGTTTCTCACCAGTGTGGGTTAATTTGTGACTTTTAAGGTGACCCGAGTGTATGGTTGCATAATCACACATGTCACATTTAAATGGTTTCTCACCAGTGTGGGTTAATTTGTGACTTTTAAGGTGACACGAGTGTATGGTTGCATAATCACACATGTCACATTTAAATGGTTTCTCACCAGTGTGTGTTAATTTGTGACTTTTTAGGAGACTCGATCGTGTGGCTGCATAATCACACATGTCACATTTAAATGGTTTCTCACCAGTGTGTGTAAATTTGTGACTTTTTAGGTGACCCGATTGTGTGGCTGCATAATCACACATATCACATTTAAATTGTTTCTCACCAGTGTGTGTTAATTTGTGACTTTTAAGGTGACCCGATTGAGTGGCTGCATAATCACACATATCACATTTAAATTGTTTCTCACCAGTGTGTGTTAATTTGTGACTTTTAAGGTTACCCGATTGAGTGGCTGCATAATCACACATGTCACATTTAAATGGTTTCTCACCAGCGTGTGTTAATTTGTGACTTTTTAGGAGACCTGATTGTGTAGCTGCATAATCACACATGTCACATTTAAATGGTTTCTCACCAGTGTGTGTTAATTTGTGACTTTTAAGGTGACCCGAGTGTATGGTTGCATAATCACACATGTCACATTTAAATGGTTTCTCACCAGTGTGGGTTAATTTGTGACTTTTAAGGTGACCCGAGTGTATGGTTGCATAATCACACATGTCACATTTAAATGGTTTCTCAGTGTGGGTTAATTTGTGACTTTTAAGGTGACACGAGTGTATGGTTGCATAATCACACATGTCACATTTAAATGGTTTCTCACCAGTGTGGGTTAATTTGTGACTTTTAAGGTGATACGAGTGTATGGTTGCATAATCACACATGTCACATTTAAATGGTTTCTCACCAGTGTGTGTTAATTTGTGACTTTTAAGGAGACCTGATTGTGTAGCTGCATAATCACACATGTCACATTTAAATGGTTTCTCACCAGTGTGGGTTAATTTGTGACTTTTAAGGTGATACGAGTGTATGGTTGCATAATCACACATGTCACATTTAAATGGTTTCTCACCAGTGTGTGTTAATTTGTGACTTTTAAGGAGACCTGATTGTGTAGCTGCATAATCACACATGTCACATTTAAATGGTTTCTCACCAGTGTGTGTTAATTTGTGACTTTTTAGGAGACTCGATCGTGTGGCTGCATAATCACACATGTCACATTTAAATGGTTTCTCACCAGTGTGTGTAAATTTGTGACTTTTTAGGTGACCCGATTGTGTGGCTGCATAATCACACATATCACATTTAAATTGTTTCTCACCAGTTTGTGTTAATTTGTGACTTTTAAGGTGACCCGATTGAGTGGCTGCATAATCACACATATCACATTTAAATTGTTTCTCACCAGTGTGTGTTAATTTGTGACTTTTAAGGTGACCCGATTGTGTGGCTGCATAATCACACATGTCACATTTAAATGGTTTTACACCAGTGTGTGTTAATTTATTAGTTGTAAGGGTACCCAATGTAGTTGATGCATAATCACACATGTCACATTTAAATGGTTTTACACCAGTGTGTGTTAATTTATGAGTTGTAAGGGTACCCAATGTAGTTGATGCATAATCACACATGTCACATATAAATATTTTTATATTAAATAACTTTGATGGTTTGATCATTTGCTCTGAATTTATTTCTTGAGCATTCGGTGAACTCCGTTGGGTAAACCGTCCTTTACAATATTTTGAATGATTTTCCAAAGACGCAGAAGTTGTGAACGAGTTGTCACATGCTTGACAGGAATGCGTCTCGAAATCTGAAAATGAAACACTCCATAAGTCAACGCATACACACAATCCTAAATAGATAAGAGCAATATTCAAATTTCCTTTTTTTCTCAGCAGAAGACACAAGTGTGAGTATCTAGAGTCCTTAGCAACAAACAATAAAACATAACCTAGTTTTTCTCCTACCACTCTGGCTATGGGCAATAAAGTTTGAACGTTTTTGCGTGGCGTTGGAATTCCGGCGGAGTACGTTTTTTTTTCATTTCTAAAAAAATGCTCTTCCCTTAGTTGAAAAATTAATCTGCCTTTACCAAAGACCGGTCAGCATAGGTCCGTCCAGCCCTACATCAACTGGGTCTTGCTTGAGAATTGGCGCTTTCTACAGCGACGAACAAGCTCTCAGAGGACTGATGATGTGTGACTCACATAAAAACAGCACCCACCAAATTAATCATACTAATATTACTAATATTAAAATGAATCTAAATTATGTGCACCTGTCATAATCATATTAAGTAAGTAGGTATAGGAAATGTATTATTTTATTTTATATTTAAATAATTGATATATTTACTTTTCTTGCTAGAGTTTTCCTTGTGGATGTGATAGCTTTTCACATCTATTCCCAGGGTCCTGGCAAACTGAGGTCCATACCACACTAGCAGCTCCGTCTGATCCGGAATATCCTTCACAGACCTTAAAACAAATAAATACTGATTATTCATCAACAAACAATCAACAATGAAGTCGGAACGATTTTTGCACGCAACTAAGCTACATATATAGCGTAACTTCTTGCCTGCGTTATACCCCATGGGATCACATGTAGCGATTCGGTACCTATTTTTTTTTACGGGTAAGGGGGCCGGCCTCACACCAACCACTTTCAGTTGAATGGAGGGTATCCCAGTTCCCGGGAGAGCTGGTACTCATTTCTTGTGAAGGCTGAGTACACCTTGCTGGTATTTATTTTGGGTTTGAAATAGACACCGAAATGGGAAATCATTTCTGACACCCTCGGTGGGGATCGAACCCTTGCTCTCGGCATGGAATGCACGCATTCTACCAACTGAGCTATCGACCGGACTATTTACGAGCTTGGTCGTCGCTGCAAAGCGCCAATTCTCAAGAAAGACCCAGTTGCTGTAAGGCTGGAACCTTTTGATGACCGGTATTTTGGTAAAGGTTATGAATTTTTCAACCCAGCGAAGAGCAAATTTGAAAATATAAATGGTACCTACATGTTTTGTGCTCCTCCGGGATTCAAACCCACAACCTTCCATTTACGAGACCGAAGTCCTACCACTGGACTACGGATCGGTGCACGGATTTTAGAAATTAGTATCTTTAAAGAATGGATGATGAACGAGTAACGAATAAAGTACACAAAGAAAATGTCAGAGAAAAGTGTGGAAGGGGAAGACCGGGGAAGGAATGGATAGAACAAAAAGGTAAGATTGCGAAAAAATTTAACCTACAGTGTGAGAATAAGAGAAGAAAGTAATGAATGTTGAAGATATGAAAGAGATATGCAACTGATAACAAACTGTGAGATATTTATAGCCCCTGACTTTTGATAAAAAATTACATGGCTTAATCCAAACAGAGCTCACAAACACAATCTGATTTTAAATACTGCTCTCGGTTTAGTATTAACGTTCCTCTTTCAAGACCTGCTTTTATAGGCACTTAGCCTTAAGGCTGGTTCGGACAAGGCGAGTAATTTAGTCAAGTAACGAGTAATTTAGTGGCTAAACGTGTGCGAACCCCAACAATTTAGTCCAGTAGTTAAGTCAATGGTTTAGTCAAGCCGATCCATTTCATTCTATTTTTTCGGGCAAGTAGCGGCCCCGCCCACCGTCCGTGGGCGAGTGTTGCCGAGAAGCCACGGAAAAGTCCGAGTCCGAAGAGCCACGGAAAAGCCCGAGTCCGAGTCGAGTTTATTAGCGGCCGCGCCATTGGCCGCTCACTCTTGGCGGGGAAACGGAAATGCAAGAATGGCGGCAATTTAAATTGGCTGCAGTTTGAAAAGATAATGCCCGTTTTCAGCAAGAATATTTAAAGATAAAGTGCTGTTTAAAAATATTTAAGTACTTAAGAACTTCTTATATTTGCGAGCCCGATGTTCCGCTCCCTAAACTTAGCGACCTGTCAGTGAGGTTATGTCATGTTTAAACTGTAAATAAGTGGATATGCACACCGATATCCTTGGTTTTTTAGAAACTCTTGAGAATATAGAAGTTGCTAGGACTTATCTACGTCCAAAAAGTTTTGAGAAAGGTAATTTTTTTTCGATAAGAATAGTATGACATCGATTTTTGGTGCGGATATCAGCTGTCAAAAATACAATCATGTAGCTCCTTGCTGACAATAGAGCTGTACAAATATAGTTTTGGTAAAGATGTTGTGGAAATAACTATTATCGTCCATGAATTTATTACGTATTTAAAAACATCGATCTTTTACATTGATCGATGTTTATAGGTACCTACCATAAATTTGTCATATCACAGGCCTTATGATCAGAGGCGGCTCGTCATTAGAAATGTTGGCAGTTCATAATTTCTGCATTTACATTTTTTCTTTTATTTTCCATTTTGCTTGGAATGAAAGTTGCAAGAAATACATACATATTATAAATATTTTATTTAGGTATACACGAGAACGTACCTACACCCGTTTTGTTGCATATAACAAACAATTACAACAATTAAATGTATTTGAAGCAAGTTTTTTTTACTAAGCCACATATATAGTGTAACTTCTTGCCGCATTTTTCCCGTGACGAGTGTAACTTATTTATTTTTACAGGTAAGGGGGCAGTCCTTACGCCAACCACTTCGGTTGACGTGGAGGTTTCCCAGCTCCCGTGGGGGCTGACAGTGACGGCCGATGGGTCAGAATATTGGGTGGCAGAAATTTTCAATATAATTATGGCCTACACCCCTTCCCCCACTCCCCCCAATGTACCATACACTTCACGCTGACCGGCCTTGAAAATGTTCGCTGAAATGTTAGCACGAATATTATAATCGATGACTTACATTGTGTAAAAGAGCTTCCTTTAACGGGGATGATCGCCGTCGGTAAATCCAAATTAATTCACTTCATAACAACACAGCAAAACATAGCACTTAAAAACACTTCACATAAAACCTTTTTCTTCACACCAACACCATTTAATAATTAATCTACCTCACAGCTTTTACATGAATATTTGTTTATTTTATCTTCCTTGACTTATAGGTTGTTATGCGGCTGACCACCCATAATGTAAAAATTGGTTCACTTTGCCAATGTCACCTCTGTTTCAGGGAAGGACGGCAAGAGTTGCAAGGCTTATGTTCATTTGAGATTGGGTTTTTATATTGTAGGTCCACATGCGGCATGTGTTAGCGCGAAATTATACATATCTGCTTGTGGGAATGCATTTAATATAAAACTTAAATGATATATATCTTTGCAGCTTAGATTAGATTAGATTAGATTAGATTATCTACCTCACAAATGAGTGTTAATTATAAATTTACATAAGAAATTCAATATCGTCACTTAAAATACGAAAATATATTAAAGGGACTAAGGTCTGCCTCCGGAGAAAAATCCAACTTAACTGAATTTAAATTAAATTAAGATTATGGAGCAGGAGGAGGAAAGATCTGTGACATCATCTTGTACTTACATTCTTAAAAATAACAAGAATGTATTGTTCTGCAAGATTAGCAAGTTCAGAGATTTGCAACCTTTGACAAAACTAATCATCCATACTTTAAAGTATGGATGATTAGTTTAAAGAGATATTTTAAAGTACGTTATAGTGGAGAATATGAGTGATGGTACAAAAGAGTACAATTGGGCGTATAGCTGGGCAAAGAGTTTAGTTGAGCATCTACAAATAATGGACGATTCACGACTGATAAAAATAGTGCACAAAGATGATCCCCAAGGAAAGCGTGGAAGAGCAAGACTGACAAATTAATAAATTGATTAAATAAGCAACATTTCAAATTATTGAAATCTGCAGACTGAAAAAAATAAGAGAACTCACGAAGAAAGTAGGGAATGCTGAGAATATAAAAATAAATATGCAATCACAGAACAGAGTAAAGACGCTGACTGACGCTGACCGCCACTAGCGTAGAGATGGTTGGTTTCATATCAGTTAAAACACAGTTTATCCATTTGTATTATTTTGCTTAAAATGCTCGAAAAAACACTTGTTGACCACGACTGAATATTTTTCACTAGGAATGGAATCCTCAAGCAAATAATAAAAACGTCGATAAATTAAAAAGTAATGAGTTTTTGTCGGGCTTAACTTGATCTTAAAATAAACAATTTGTATCCTGGCTAACAATAAAGCATTGTATTTGAATTATATTTTAAGTATAGAGCTTTATGGTAAAACACAAACATACTTTATGCGAAGATTTTTATTGATACTAAAGCAGCATCTGTTGTGAGCGTTTCAGTTTTCATTATTTTTTTTGTAAACGCAATAGTTAAGTGTCAGGAAATACTTTATAGTTTTGTTTTAAATGACGAATATTGAAGTCTTTTAAACAAAGAGTTGGATATGCTCTGAACATAAGAGTTCCTTTGGTAGAATAAAAAAAAAAGTTTTGTCACAATTCTTCTCCGTTCATGTCATGTCACTTACCTAGGAAAAGCGTGCAGTGCCGGAGCTGCTATCTAAAAATGTACAGGCACCTCAGTATTCACCGTTTGAGCTGTTTTTTCAATAAATGTATGGACTTCATAGAAGGAAGTATGGGGCATTGCCACATATGCACGCGATAATATTATACATTTAAATACCTAGCAACTCGTAGTCTTTACATGTTCGTAGAGCTGTATAATATGTAAAATAATGATAAATGTAAAATAGGACTTGACACAGAGGATATTTTATGGGGAACAAAATTGTAAGTGATGGGTCGTGGCATTCTTACAGGAGGTGCAATGCACCGATGCACCTTAGCTGGAGCCGCCACTGCTTATGATATCCTTCAGATGGATTGTTACTTGTTGTTTTGTACAGAAACAATTCAGTGACACACGGGGATAACTAATTAGAGGCATTACAATTTTATGCCACTGTAAGCCATCAGCTGGTATCTGTGACAGACGTGAGAGGCGTATGTAGCAGGATTGAACAAGTTTCTCGCGGTCAGCCTCTGAAAAGTTGAACCATGTTTCTTCTTTAACTTGATAATTGATTGGTGACCGCCGTGTATTTGAAAATGCCGATTTTACATGTCGAATATTGATGTTAATTGTCAACAACGAAAAACGCAACAGAGAAATGCATCTGAATGCAGCTGCAGACTACGAGCCGTATTATAGTGTGTGCATACAAAATATACTTTGTACACATCATTGAAAAGATAAAAATTCAATTAAAAAATAATGTTTGCAGCGTAAATGGTAGATATTATTTTAAACATCAAATAGTCATGTGTTGTTTTTATTTAAAATGTGTATATTATTTTATAAACCATAAAATACATTTCGAATTTACAAAAGTCGAGTTTCGAAGTTGTTTGCTAAACAGGCTCCTAGCTAGGTGGCCGGGCATAAATCAGTTAATATTACCAAACCATAGCCAATTTAAAGGGCTTTATAATAACATGATTTTAATACTCAATTAATATTTTCAAACTGCAGCCAATTCAAATTTTCCGCCATTATAGAAAGGGCTTTCTGCAGCCAACTTCGCACTTGTGTACTGTACTGGACCGTAATGCGAACGCTTCACGGGCGAGTAGCGCCCCGCCCACTACTAAATTACTCGCTACTTGACTAAATCAGTGGCCTCGTGCGAACTAGCCTTTACAGCAACTAGGCATTACTTGGTTTGCCGCTCTTACACAACGTTTGAAATTGCAGACGCTTATTTTTAGTAAAAACAACTTCTTTTTTTTATCTAAGAACCAAAAAATATGTATCCTGTAGGTACATTATCTGGATTATTTAATATTGGTTTGAACACCTGACGATGCAAACAATATGCTTGAACACCCGGTTGTGGATATTTAGTTGTGTTCAAAATAATAATTATAAATGATTTTATTTTTCGCTTTCTTCCCTTTGCAGTCGATATCAAAACTACGAGAACTTAGTGCTTTCACGGTTCATTCCGTTGCCAAACTGCCCGCTTATGGAACGAATTACCGGTATCTGTGTTCCTACCCCAATTTAATTCTGTCCTATCCAAAACCATTATCAATCGTAACTTCCTTTCAGTGTCACAAAATAAAACCAACACAACACTTCGCAGCTAACATTCCTTCCACAAAGGATCGGGACATCAACAGCCACATCAAGAACACCTCTGCAGTCAATATCTCAGCTGGTAGAATGCTTGAATTTCACAAGAGCTCGGGTTCAAATTCCACCGAGGGTGTCAAAATGATTTTCAGTTTTGGTTATTATTTTAAAAACCCAAAATGAAAACCGGCAAGATTCACTCAGCCTTCACAATAAATGAGTACCAGCCCCCTCGGGAGCTGGTTAACCCCCACTTCAGCTGATGTAGTTGGCGTAAGGCCGAACCTTACCTTTAAAAATAAATACTTAATTTACCACGAGAAGTTACCCTCAATAAAATGTTTCATCTACGACTTCTCAAATCAGTGAATCAGCACTTTTTCAGTTTTACCTTTAACGTGGCGATATTTTTATTTTGTTACGATTTTACTGGGTTCTCTTTTAATTAAACTACAATTATTTTTTGTGACAGAATTTATTTTATACGGTTTGGTTCACAATTTACAAAAAATGATAATCTCTGCGTATATCGGTCTTCACGGCAAAATGCTTGGAGCGACTAATCGCTTTCCGCACCATTGCAGTCCCTATATATAGTTACAAAACAGATGTTTCTCGGATATTCCAGATCATTCTTGGATTTCTCGCTCACACCAGAACGCCGTTCTATGCACTACCACCATCATGGACTACTCCCAGATTGTTCTACCCACACTATCGTACATGTATAGGTGCGCGTAGTTACTGTGATTTCATAGTTTGTAATAATTTTATATTTTAAAATACATAGTTTACTTGATACCTGTAATGTATCTGTCCCTTGTACTGGAAGGCCTGCATATTCTGCTCGCCGATGTGTCTGGCACAGTTGACGTATCGCAGCCAATTCGACGTCCTGGGATCACATCCGTCTATGTAATGATTCGCTTTACCTAGTCTGCCGTGCACCTACAACATACAAAGCAAGTTTATACAACAAATATTATCAGAAACCGTGTGACGACAAAACGATCATTGGCAGAATGTCCACTGACAGAATGTCGACCGAGAGAATGTCCACCGACGAAATGCTCACCAATATTAGGGTAAGTTAAATGTTCACGAACATTTATAATAATAATCTATATTAATTAAATAAAAAAAGTTTTAATTAACTTTTATAATTTTATTTCTGTCTAGCACTTTCGCCTACAAGGCATCTTCAGGACATTTTTTTTCAGAAATAAAATTATAAAAGTGAATTAAAACTTTGTTTATTTAATTAATATACAATGGACTTTCACTGTGTAAGCCACCAAACCCTAAAAATTATCTATAATCTTAGTTGCAAAGCTATGTTAACATGTCAGATTCATATAAGGTCGCGTTCACAAATGCTGCATGTGAACTTACAAATTACAATCCAAACCTCAAATAAACATAAGCTCTGCTACTTGTGCTGACTTTCTGAAACAGATGTGACATTGGAAAAGTGAACCATTTTTACAAAACGGGTGGTCAGCCTCATATCAACCTGTATGTCAAGGAATACAAATAATAAATAAAGAATTGTTGGTGGATATTGTGTCGTTAGACATTTTGTCCATAGACATGTTGTCGTGGAACCGACAAAACATATTAATCCAAGCATAACAAAAATATGTATGATTTAGTCAAATTTTTTGAAGCGTAGTAGGATATTCTTTAACTATTTTTCCAAAGATCTATCAACAAGACTGTTAAAACACATGCACTGCAAGGGCGTGCATTCCATGCAGACACATGCATTCATAATGTAGGCAAAAATTCATAAAATGTGAATTTAACCTTGAAGTTAAGATTTAAAATTTCATTTTAAGTTGAATTTGAGTAATCGTTAGCATGTAAATTAATATCATATGTGCATTTTTTTAAAACGAACGCATTTTTTTGTTGTTAAAATGGGTTTGCCTCTACACTGTGCACGCACTTGATCAATGCAGCATGTGAAAATGCAAAGGAGTAAGACTGAGGAGGAAAAATAAAAATTAATACCCGCATATTTGCAACAAAGATAATTGAGTACCTGCCACACGTAGTAGCTGTTTGGATCAGCCTTCTTGGTCCGTGTCCCTCTGTAAGGTCCAAATAGCACTCCCGACGACAGAGCGTGAGTCGTCCACGCGCCCAAACCTGCATTGGGAATACTGGAAGGTGCAACTTTAACCCAACCCAAGGGCGCCGTCAGCCGGGCGACATCGCCCGAACTGCAAGGCTCCAAAAACTAAAATATTACAGAGATTTTTTTAAATAATTTGTGAAGCTGAATGCGATTCATCATCAGTATTTAATTTTAATGAATGAGATCGTTTTTTTTTTAATTTGGGACTTTTTTCTCGGTGAGCAAACGTCAGTTTTGTATGGGACTGCCGTCCTTAGCAACTTACAATAATCTATAATCGTTAAATCCTTAATTATATTACCCTTCGTCGTCGTCTTTCGTTTGGAGTTCGATTTTTAAATGATAAAAATCATCTACACCCGGGAATCGAACACGAGACCTCCCGGGAAAGGAGGCAGCGACTTTGCCAATTGCGCTACGCTGTGATTCTGCAGTACGTCAAAAAAAAAAACTTATAAAGTGGTAATTAGCTCGAACACAAACCTAATTTCTAAGCCTGTTAGCTAACTTTCATAATAAAACAATATAGAGGCGCTATCCTATTTTCAAACAACTATTTTAAAAATTATGTACATATATTATAACATAGAGCCGCTATCCTACTTTTAAACAAATAATATTACATAAAAAATTTAACAAAAATAATAACATAATATGTATTTTTTGACAGGAAAAAATAAACTGAAGAATACACGTACACAACATAAGAATCTCAAATAAGTTGCAAAGATACATATTACACGCATTCCCACAAGCAGACACGTGTAAGCTCGCGCTTACACATGCTGCATGTGGACTAACAACATAAAAACCCTACCCTCAGAGGTGAATTTTTCAAAATGAACAATTTTATACAGTATAGATAATCAGCCTCACACCAACCTATAAGTCAAGGAAATTATTTTGCTTAATTCAATTTAATATTTAATCTAAGTTGCAAAGATCAAGTACATCTGAGATTCATATTTAATGCATTCCCACAAACAGACGTATAATCTTCGCGCTTACCTGCATGTGTACTTAAGACATGAAACTGCTATCACAAAATAATTATCATAAGCCCTGCAACTCACAACAAATGCATACCCACGTTCGTGCTCACAAATGCTGCATGTGTACTTACAAATTTAAATTCAAACCTCAAATGAACATAAACCCTGACTCTCATGGTGACCTTCACTGAAACAGGGGTGACATTGGCAAAGTGAACCATTTTGTACGGTATGGGTGGTATTTGATCGTAATTTCGTTTCATGTTACATATTTTATTTTATTGTAGGCTTACTATCTTACAATCTAATAGATTAAGTTCGCGTTTACAAATTAAAATCTTAACCTCAAATGAACATACCTACACCCTGCAACTTTTGCTGACCTTCCCTGGAACAGGGCTGGCATTGACAAACCATCCCGGAACGACGTCGACGAGACATAAAAAAGTGTTTATACATCTAATTGAGCGAACGAAATGCAAATTGTAAAATGTAACCGGTTGAAGATTTGTGAAGAACAACTTACCTATGTATTATTATTTTCGACAATTGCATGATGCAGTTCGTGGCCGAGCGGATTACGTACCTGCGTCTCAACCGCGCGACGCGGGTTCGATACCGGTGGACATCAACTTTTTATTATTTTTTTACATATAATTTTAAAAATATTTTGAAATATTTTTTTATAATTAAATAAAAAAGAATATAAAAAAACCTTTAAACTAAGTCAACACGAAAGAAAAAAAACCCTTAATTGTATTACCCTACGGCCTATGTAATTAATTTAAAAAAAAATGTGCTCCTTGACTGATAGGGTAGTATGAGGCTGGCCCCCCGTGTTGTAAAAAAATGTTCACTTTTGCCCATGCCATCCAGTTTCAGGAAAAGGCGACAGGAGTTGCAAGGTTTATGTTTATGTGAGGGTTTTTAATTGTTATTTGTATGCACACATGCAGAATGATTAGGCGCGAACCCACATGTTTGTGAGCATGCATTTAATATGAGCCTTAAATGTTAATATATCTTTGCAGCTTAGATTATAGATTATAAACGTGGTCGTCAATCCCGGAGTTCCCATATGCTCGGACGTGAGGAGTGTTGGAAACACATTATAAATACCTATTTTCATACCTATTCAAGAGACTCTGATGTCTTGGGTTCGTGTCCAGATTTGTTTTCTCTTCTTTTATTTTCAATTACTTTTTTTCTTTTATTAAAATATAACAATACTAGGGGCTCCGCCCCTGGCTGCTACGCAGCCCAACCCCTTAACATTAGGCAATGTGTATATTGCACATAGTTTTGCATCTAGGGAATCAATCATTAGAAAACATGTAAAAAAAATGCAGTTTTTGTAAAAAAAAAAATTTTTAAGTCTTTTAACAAAAGAAAGAAAACTAAAAGCAAATAAAAAAAAGAAACCGGTTTTAATTTGCTCCATTATAGTCCTTGACTTATATGTTGTGGTATGAGGCTGACCACCCAAACTGTTAACAAATGTTGCACTTTGCCAATGTCACCCAACAAAAGAACAGCCTGTATGAAGAAGGTTATTACTCTGGAGGAAATTTAAGAAAGAAATGGCGGTTGATCTGTAATTTTGGCGGCTATCTATCTATAATCTAAGCTGCAAAGATATGTTAACATTTAAGACTCATATTTAATGCATGCCCACAGACAGACACATGTAGGTTCGCGCCTACACATTTTGCATGTGTGCATAAAAATAAACAAAACCTCACGTGAACATAAATCTTGCAACTCCTGCCGCCGTTCCCTGAACCGGGGTGGCATTGGCAAAAGTGAACCGATTTTTACAGCACGGGGGGTCAGCCTCACACCAACAGTTAAGGAGCACAAAAAAATATAAATGATTTACAAAAATTCTTAATTACAAATACACATAACAGATCCAAATTAAAATTAAATTGGTTTTGTTTTTAGTTTGATGTCCAGACATATTATTATTTGTTGATTTAAAAAATGTAATTTGTCGTGTATGTTCCTGGACTTATAGGTTGGTATGCGGCTGACCACCCATGCTGTAAAAATAGTTCACTTTGCCAATGTCATCCCTGTTTCAGGGAACGACGGCAAGAGTTGCAGGGCTTATGTTCATTTGAGATTGGGTTTTTATATTGTAGGTCCACATGCGGCATGTGTAAGCGCGAAATTATACATGTCTGCTTGTGGGAATGCATTTAATATAAATCTTAAATGACATATATCTTTGCAGCTTAGATTAAATTAGACCCCTGTTCCAGGGAAGGTTGGCAAAAGTTATAGGCAAAAGTTTGTTTGTGGGCATGCATCGTAAATGAGCTTTGAATCTATATACATCCTTGCAACTTAGATTATAGACCTCTGTGTCAGGGAAGGTCGGCAAAAGTTGTAGGGCTTATGTTCATTTGAGGTTTGGATTTTATTTGTAAGTACACATTCAGCATTTGTAAGCGCGAACTACACGTGCTTGTTTATGGGTATGCATCTGAGAGCTGTAAATGAATATATCCTTGCAACTTAGATTATAATGTTATAGATTATATTATAGTATCTGTAAACTCAACATAATATCTTAGATTGGGTTTTTTGGTCCATATGGGACATGTGTAAGTGTGAGCTTATACGTGTCTGCTTGTGAGAATGTTGGAATATATCTTTGCAACTAAGATTATAGATTTAAATCCATTTTTATTTTTTTTGTTTGTTGTTTTTTTGATTTGTATCAAATAAAAAAAAAATCCTAAAAAAAAAAAAACTTTCGAATTTTGCCGCTAGATGTCTATTTAGTTTTTTGCCTTTTTGCATACATTTTCTTACATTTCAATACAAAACAAAAACAGGTTTAAAAAAATGTGGCGGCTTTTTAAAAAATACTTTTTTCAGAAATTATAATTACTTCTACTAAAAACTACTGTTTTACGAAAAAATATTTTTTTTTTGTAAATATTGAAAGAAGTTATAGTGTATTCGAGTGTGTTTCTCAAACACATACATGAATGGTCCTGTTTTGCAGCATATATACAAAAATTTCTTTTCTATGTTTGCAAATGTATTTCATCTGCTGTGACGGCATTAGTTTTGAAAATCGAAACTCAAAGCGAGTGACGACGAAAGACGACGATGAAGGGTAATATAATAAAGGATAGAAAAAAAAACCTTAGTCAAAACGAAAGAAGATACCTGAAACATAGACGTGCTTATGATATTTCATCGACAATATATTTTAATGCATGTGGAAATATATTATAGAAGATTGTTTTCTAACAAGGTGTGAGGGTAGCATGGAGATAAGAATATTATATCGGTTCACAGATCCTGAGGCTTATTATCTATAATCTAAGTTGCTACTCTAAATCTAAATCTAAGCTGCAAAGATATGTATCATTTGAGAATCATATTAATTAAATGCATTCCCACAAGCAGACACGCATAATTTCGCGCTTACACATGCCGCATGTGGACCTACAATATAAAAAAACCCAATCTCAAATGAACATAAGCCCTGCAACTCTTGCCAACCTTCCCTGAAGCAGGGATGACATTGACAAAGTGGACCATTTTTTACAATATGGGTGGTCAGCCGCATACCAACCTATCAGTCAAGAAATATATAAATATTAAAAGCTCATACCAAATGCATGCCCACAAACAAACACGTGTAAGTTCGCGATTATAAATGCTGAATGTGCACTTACAAATTAAAATCTAAACCTCAAATGAACATAAATCCTACAACTTTTGCCGACCTTCCCCGGCATAAGGGTGACATTGGCAAAGTGAACCATTTTTTACAGTATTTCAGTATAAGTTAAGGAATTTCTCCAAGACTTTGGTTGTAAAATTCAAAATTGACAATTTGAGACTTTTCTTGGTGACCTGTTATGCTCCTTTAGTTTCAGAGTGCATGGAGGTGAGAAGTGAGAATGAGTTTTCGTGATGAATTAATTGCAGTTGTACATGAAAGGAAGAAAGGAAGAAGAATGAAAACATTATAATTTTGGATGGTATGAATAGATGGACAGGTACCTACGCAAAGAGAAAGAATGTTTGATAATTATTGGTCCTGGTGGACGAAGTGTAGTCAATGATAATAGGCAAAATCTGATCGCTTTGTGAACGGAGCACAGTCTTTTTGCATCAAACGCTTGGTTTCTGCATAAGGATGTGCATCAGTACACAAGCCAGATTGTGGGAAGTCGCACAATCATTAACTACATCTGAAAGACTGAGAGGATCTGTAAGAGAATATTTGTAAATCTACCGCGGGCCTGAAAAAGGCAGTGACCACTGTCTCTTATGTGCTAAAAAAATGATTGGTAAAGTATGAAAGAAAAAAATAATGTAATTTGAAAGAGGATGTGAAAGTTAAGGTACAAAATAATGTGATGAGATGGTTTGGGCATGTGGGAAGAATGAATGATGATAGACTGACAAAGTATGTATACTGAGGTAGTGTGAAAGGAAAAAGAGGTAAGGAACGGCCGAGAAAAGTATGGAGTGATCAGATTGTGGAGATTGTAAATGAATGGGATGTAAAAAGCGAGCGTAAAAGAATAAAATGCATGAAAAAGGTGATGGATATGAATGAATTGAAAGAGGTATGTAAGGATAGGAAAAAATGGAGGTAGCTCTGCAGAGGCTCTGGCCACCCTAAGCGGAATGGCGACAGAGTTACAGTTACAGTATGAAGAAGAAACGCAAGAGGAAAGCAAAAATGTAAACAATAAAAGTAGAAAGGTTGAATGATGAAAATGTGAAAGAGAAGTATGTAGGCAGAACTCCACAAAATTTGAAATGAAAATAAACATGAGAAGAATGAGAATAAATATGATTTAGAAATTATGTTGAAAGATCTGAAAGAAAGAATGATTGAATGAATGAATATCAGATAAATTTATGTTATAAAAGACTTACAAATCTAAATTTTACTTTACAAAAATTGCATTTAAAATTTTACATGTTTTAAAATTTATAACAAATTTTAACGCAATAAAACTATGTGCAATATACACAATGCAAAATGTTAAGGGGTTGGGCTGCGTAGCAGCCAGGGGCAACGCCCCTAGTATGTATAAAATATGCTACTTTTATGTAGGTATTGTAAATTGTTTTGTGCTGTGTATTGAATAAAGAAATAATATAAGTTGCTAGGATATATGTACATTCAAAGCTCATATAAAATGCATGCCCACAAACAAACACGCGCAAGTTCGCGCTTACAAATGCTGAATGTGTACTTACAAATAAAAATCATAACCGCAAATGAACATAAACGCTGCAAATTTTGCCAGCCTTCCCTGGAACAGGGGTGACATTGGCAGTGAACGATTTTTTACAGTATGGGTAGTCAGCCTTATACCAAACCTAGAAGTAAAGGAACCAATAACAAAATATTTATACGCCTTTTCCCTAGCAACCCGGCCAAGTGACGACACACTATTTTCCATGCCAATTCACTTGTGGACCTCATAATTGTTATTTAACAGATACCTAATGACATCTGCTGAATAAGGGGCAAAGTTACCGTCAAGGGATCGACAGGAATTGAATGAGCGTTGCAATATTTCACAGCACACGAGTAAAGATTACCTTCTTGCCCTCTTGGCATGAAACAGAGAGTGCAACTCAAGTAAATATTTTTGATGAAAATATCCGATTGGCGGTAATTATGGAATACCGACACTTACATATAGAAGTGAGGCATAGACTATGAGTGCAAGCTAACTGAGCGATGTATTGTAGTGATACGGCACACTTTTTTGTGTAGGCCTTGAATTTCGCCATCCGTCGAACTCCTTGACAAAACTTAACCCTACACGCTGATTGGCCGGCGTTCGGCAAGACACCGGCCGAGCCGAATTTACTGTAACAAAATTTATGTGTTTTATTGTAATAAAAAGGGAATAATTTGTCACAAGGTTTGTCGGCCTGTTGGCCCGAAGACCGGTTCTGTTTGTAACTTGTACTGAAAAGAGAAAAAGAGAATAATAAAACGAAAGTAAGGAAAAACCTTCAACCAAGTCTTCCTCATTTATTGAAGAGAGGGTATCAATTGACGCCGCGAACGTGGGGCCAAGTCACTTGGAAAGTGACAACCCAAGTACCGGAGGACTGACTTGTGGCGCCCAACAAAGAACCAGAAGCAAGACAATGAAGACTGCGCGGCCCTGTGATGACTTGATGGAGCAGGGAGCTTCAGTCAATGAATACAGGACGCCAGTGGCACGGCTCCCCATGCCATTTTCGGGGAAGCCGGAGGAAGACCCAGGGCTATTTTTGGAGTCAGCCCTGGCGTACTTCAAGGAGAACGCAACCCCAGAGAGCGAATGGGTGATGTGGGCAATGGATTGGCTGAGGGGGGAGGTGGCTGCCTGGATGGCGGAGCTCCCAGTGACAGACTGGCTGGAGGTTGAATGTGCCCTGGAGGGAAGATTCAACAGCAAGTCAAGGAGGGAGAGAGGCCACTTCCTGTACCTCTATGGACGGCAGGAGCTCGGGGAGGAGGCAATGGGATTCATCCTGAGGAAGAGAGCGCTGGCCAAGCGCTTCTGCAGCACGCACTCTGAGCAGGAGGTCATCCAGCACACCATGGACCTCCTGTTGCCGCAGTGCCAGGCGAGACTTCAGAGCGCCAGCGCCTCCTGGAGCAAGCTTCTCGCAGCTGCGGCAGGCTGTGAAAGCAGGGGCAGCAGCGATGACCACCATCCACTCGTCGGATCTCATCAGCAAGGAGGGCGATGGCCAGCCCAGGAACAGCAACAAGGGGATTGGCAGCCAGCAGCCTACCACCATCAGACCGAAAGGCAGTCACCAGGCCAGAAAAATCGTCCAATGGCATGGCAGCCACGGCCAGGTAGCGAGCAAGAGACCGCACGGTCATATTGGCACTGTTCAGGGTCACATCTCGACCGGTCTTGCCCCGACCGTGAGGGGAAGCCTTCGCAACCGGAATCAAGCCAGGATGAAGGTGAACCGGAGCATGCAAGTGTCAGCATGCTGAGGAACGCGAAAGTTCCTGAGGACACTCTGAGAGCAGTCGAGGAGTTTCAACGTGTGGAAGAGACACTGGCTCCAGAAGTTTCAGAATCCAGCCACGTCTGCCCTAGCCAGGATGGGAGGCCTGTACAGCCCGAGGCAGACGTGCTGCCAAGAGACATGGAAGATGACCCTTTGGAGAGAGAGCTGTACTTTGAACGCGAAGCCCACCCGCAAGTGTGCGAAGTGGAAGACTCGACGTTTGACACGAGCAAGAGGGACCTGAAACCAGTCAGCATGGAGGTGCAGAGTGGACGACAACTCGTGCTAGAGGACTCCGGCTCGAAGAGGAATCAGAGCCATGGGATGGCCAGGAAACAGCCACCCCGCACCAGCAGAGACGTGCACCCAGATCAGCTTAGGTTACCGCCCGACAAGCAGGAGGAGGATCCGATCGAGCAGTACACGAGGCCGCCGGATACGACGCCTCGCCTTCAGCGCGCACCACCTCTCCACGAACATCGGAAGAGAAGGAAAAGGATGAAGGAACCGTGGCCAGGAGTGAAAAATCTGTGGCAAGGGTTGAGGGCGTAAGGAGGGTTAAGTTTTGTCAACAGAAGACGGTGGGAATTGATACGGCACACTTTTTTGTGTAGGCCTTGAATTTCGCCATCCGTCGAACTCCTTGACAAAACTTAACCCTACACGCTGATTGGCCGGCGTTCGGCAAGACACCGGCCGAGCCGAATTTACTGTAACAAAATTTATGTGTTTTATTGTAATAAAAAGGGAATAATTTGTCACAAGGTTTGTCGGCCTGTTGGCCCGAAGACCGGTTCTGTTTGTAACTTGTACTGAAAAGAGAAAAAGAGAATAATAAAACGAAAGTAAGGAAAAACCTTCAACCAAGTCTTCCTCATTTATTGAAGAGAGGGTATCAGTAGAAAGAATGACAGGTAAGACTCTGACTGATAGGGTGCGAAATAAGTGGGTTATGAATGAGTGCTGTATAAACGAGATTTAGAAAGTGAAAGTATAAAGGAGTAGAATGAGACATGGTTCTGGCATCTATAAAAAATGGACGATGAACGACTTGCAGTACGAGTGTACAAATGGAATGTCAACAGTTCAAGTAGGTACATGCCCGTGCAGCTAAAAAAACTTTTTTGCTTAGTATGACAAAAGCTTGTAGGTATTTTCAATTGAAAAGTTAATCATTATAATCTTCGTAGGCTTTCACCGCCGAATTCAGATTCTAAATATTGTTATTTAGGATTTTGACCAAAGTCCATAGCTTTTTTTTTTTAAGAAAGCCTATGCGGGAGACTCCCTAGATTCGAGAGACTCTAAGGGTCTATGACACTTGTTATAGTGCCGCAGAGGTGTTGGTGATGTGGCAGTTGTCCATGTCCGGTTGCAGGATCGTTAGCTGCGCAGTGCTGTGGTGTGTCTGGCATTGCTTTGTTTTGAGACACTGAGAGGAAATGGCGATTGATATTGGATTTAAAAAGGGCAAGGTTAAATCGGGATGGAATCGGGAGCTTTCATATAATGGTAATGTATTTATTCACTTACTTCTGAGTCAGGAATCACAGGAAGTGGCCCATGTTTTGGACAACACTTTTGAAAAGGGATCTCGCAACGGTCGCACCCTAAAATATACAAAAACATTTTAAAAATGTTAAAATACCTACTATGCAACTCTTGACCTTTTTTCCTGAAACAGAGATGGCTTTGGCAAAATTGACCCACTTTTTGACCTATATTCACTGATTTGACTGACTACGTATAAGTAAAAAAAAATCAATAACAATTATGCTGGAGAGAGGTTTCCCGGAATCTGTTAATGAGAGCTGGAGCTTCCGGACGTTTCTACTGACGATGCTGCAAACTCACTTAAAAATAAAGCCCAAAACTCAAATAACACACAAACCCTACAATTTTTCACAACCTTCCCTGAACCAGAGGTGCCATCGGCAAAGTGAATATTTTTTTACAATATGGGTCAGCCTCAAACCAACCTATAGGTAAAAGAATTTATATACGTTGAATCATTTCTATATTTTTACAATTTTTCGAAAACAAAATCTCGATTGCCGCCATCGGTTCCATGGCTACGACTCAAAATATAAGGTGAACACTCACACATAAAAGTGTCGTCTTCAGGGGCGTCCAATTCCATATAATTCACACGACGCAATTGCCTCCTGGGACGCTGGATTCTCTTGAAGGCTAAAAAATGTAATTAAAGAAAATGTAGAGATTCACCAGATAAGTTAAATGTGAGTACATACAGATAAAAAAAATATGTGTACCAGGTTCGATTTCATCTCCCTCGCTTCCCAGCTCTTCTTCCAATATCTTCATAGACGATTTAAAAGTTGCCAAATTTTTTGTAGATCTGAAAATATATTCATCAAAATTAATAAAAGCAGTGGAAATTATTAGAAGAGAAAAAAAATCATTGACAAAAAGATCGTGCGTTCTTTTTATTAAAGGAAAGCAATGACTCCTACATATTTGGTCCACGAATCCATGGATTCTATTATTTTTACAAATAAGGCGGTTAATTTCATGCTCACCTTTTAGTAAGTTGTATTAAATTCTAAAACAAATTTTAATATAGGTCAACTTTAATCTTAATTGTAAAAATATGTTGTTTTTTTCCAAAAAAAAACAAAAAATTTGGTTTACTTTCCATACTCTCTAACAACTGGAAATGGACTTGGCAAAAAAAAACATAATTAGGATTTTTTATCAGAGGACATACTATAAAGGCCTTTGTGACTAGAGTCCTTATGGAAACCAATAAAATAAAAATAGTTTACCTTTTATTTCACATTTTTTGTGAATGGACTTGGTTCGGAGTCCATTCATAAAAAGTTGTTGGCTTCAAAATTGAAAGTTTTTTTTTTTAATACTTTATGTGTGCAAATAATTATTTTTTATTACTCACTCGGCGATTTCCAATTTTGAAAATCCTTCCAGTCTTCCATTGACTTTATTTCGTTCAGACTGCAATAAAAAAATAATACATTAATTATTTAAAAGTTTTAAATTGTCACCAACAACCGTTATATTTTTTAACAATAAAATTATCTTCTTACTCTCATCTTCTCGAGCTTCTCCAGCGTCCTTTTTTTTTGTACAGACAATCGCCCCTCCATAGATTTTTTATTGCTCTTCAAATATGCTAAAATAAATGAGTTCTGTACCCCGAGTATATAAATCGAAAAAATGTATGAAAACTATATCAATCTCTAGGAGTGCTGTCGTATATTCCATACATTTTTTATTTACGCTATGTTTTGTACTCGGGGTAGTGATAATAGGAAAGCAAAGAAATTAAATCGACTTAAAATAATTTTGTGAGTACGATTAAAAAAAATACTTTGATTCAATGCAACTCAAATGATAAAATAAATACCTTCTTTTTTCTTAAGCATAGTGTTGTACCAATTTTCATAACGTCCAATGAAAACTGGCTTCGGTATATTACCAGTAGCATCTGAAATGAAATAAAAAAATAAGCATATTTTTTTAAATACCTCGAAACGTAATTTTGATATTTTACAAGTTTACATACCACGCATATATTCAATGTACAACAGTTTAGTTAATTTCTTTTTATGTTGTGTCAGATGGTTCCATTCTGCGTCGGTGAAGAAATCCGACATGTCGGTGTCCTCCATTTTGGATTTGTTTACCTACGTATTGCAATTTTTCAATCCTAAAAAATATTAAAAGCTTTGATGATATTTAAAAACATATAATCATTTAAATTGAACCTTGATCTAAAAGCGGTTATGTTTTTTCCATAAAAAAAAACATATTTTATTAACAAAGAAAATGTTACTCAGAAATGGCGTAAGTAGGTACCTAATCATGAAAAATTTGGCGGCAACGTAACGTTTTTCAAAAACATAATACCAGAAATCTATCATCAACAAACATTTCCACCATAAGAAGATACTCGTATACACACATAAAAGTTTGAAAATGTAAAAAAAAATATATTTTATAGTTTTCTTCTGTAAAAAAATGCATTCGCACAATGAATCGTGACGGCACCATTTTATTTAAAAAAAGAAACAGAAATTATGGTTTAGCCAAAATCCCCTTAATTATTAAAATCGTGGGGAAATTAATAAATGATAATATATGATATAATAATGATTGATACAACAAATATCTGTGTCTTATTGGACTCTTGGCTTGATTAAATGAAGCCATGTCAAAAATGATAGCGAGTTTTACATTCCCGCCTATTTTTCTTCTAGGCGAAAAAAAAGATAGAAGCTAAATTTTATTATAATTACTCGATTGATGTGAAAAAAGTTCTTAAAATATGCAGAAAAAATACAAATACATAAGGTTATCGATTACAAACATTATTACAACGACGAAATGATAAATCAATAAAAATATCGAAAAAAATCTTACCCCTTTCACGCGCGGAGAAATTTTAAAATCGCCATTGACCGTTGCGTTGTATTGTTTTGGTGTAATGTTATCCAGACTGCATATAGACACAGGGCCGCCGCACTAGCATCTAACAAAACGAAAATATTAAGTTGTGAAAAATATATATGAGCGAAATACCATCATTGACTATTATAGAAAATAACATACCTTCCCCTTTTTCAATTAAAAATACAATTCTGTCTAATTTTTTAAAGAAAAAATATATTTGTTAACTTGAAGAATATTAATTCGCTTCATTTGCCAATTACTTGAATTCGAACATTTTCAATTAAACATTGCTTCAAAAATAAATAAAGTTAAATTAATGACGCACAATTCAGGGTTAGCAGATTATTTGACGTAATAAATGTAGGAAAATACAATTAAATTTAAAATAAAATGTTATGTACATTCAATGTTGCAATTTTGTTTTCATAGATTTTAAATTTAAATTTTGAATAGATTTTATTTCTTATTGTAAAAAATAAACCCACATCCACGTATCCGTTTTATATCGTTTCAATTTAGAAAACAACATTCCTTTTTTTATAATGTACCGAAAAACAATAAAAAAATCATTTGATGAATAAAATGGAACGATATAGTTTTTTCTAAATCATAAAATCACAAATTAATAAAATTTAATTTTATAATTTTTGATTAATTAAAAACACTGTTTATTTTCACGGATAAATTTATTCAATAAGATTAAAATCTTTAAACAAATTACTAACGTTTTCGACCTAGAAGGTCATCATGAATTTTCACAGTGTTAATACACAAACAATACAAAATATAATAAAATTTATATGCGTGAATGGAAATAATTTTTCATCCTAATAGTCTGAGTCATGCCTAGGAAACTTAGGGCATATTTTGGTTCCTGGCAACATTATTTGGGTAGTTATTCACAGTCACGGTTTCTCCGACCAATCAGAGCTCCGATTGGGTCACATGTCTGGTCACGAGGTATACCGCCAGTCCCCATGTGGCGGCCATTTGTGTTTTTGCGATCTACGCAAGGAGCGCTTCCCTTTTGAAAATTCTTTAAATTTTGTGATTTGGCAGTTTACAATGTCCAGTCGCCGTTGTTGTGTACCTCATTGTTTTAATACGGAGTTAAAGTAATCGGATTCGTTTCTATTTCACGATTAGTAATGTACTTACTGGAAAAAACAAAAAGTTTGGGTGAACTGTACTTTTTGTATGAAATGAAGGACTGTACTTTTTGTATGAAATGAAGAACTGTTTTTTTAGAAAAGTTGTACTTTATAAGTGTGAAATGTGTCTTCTTGTGGGAATACATTTAGTGTAAATCTTAAATGTGATATATCTTTTCAACATCAGATTATGGACATAATTATTAAATTTGAATTGAGCAAGTCACAATGTATATATTATGATAGAAAAATAAGTAATAACACATTAAAAAAGAAGAAAATGTATTTATAACATAAATGTAATTTATAATCAATTGTTGTAATGTAATTAAGTTGTGCTATTTGAAGTTTTTTTTTTAAATAAAATATGTTTTACCATCTTCAATTGTTTTTATTTACTTCGCCAACTGAGTAGAACAGTAATAATATAGAATATTATTATAATGATAATTTAGTATTGTCTAGACACGTAGGGTAGTTACTGGCGCTACCCATCGTTTCATATATAAATAATACTACTTGGTTACATTTTTTTTGTTCTAAGACCGCCCTCTATAAACCTACAATACTCTGTGGTCTGAGTACACCCCTTACATGACATTCTGTAGTGTTGCCCTTTAAACGATAAAAAAACGAGGCATAGACAAACAGCATGAAAAAATATCCCGGATTAGTATATTATTATTGTTCGGTAGGTATATATTTTTATCAAGACTATTTACTTTTCTTTAAAAATATGATTGTTTCAGAATTCAGAGTAATGATTTATATAACATACGAATAAAATATATTTATTGACGCATTTGTCGAGTATTATAAAATTTTAATTGATGATAAATAATTATTTTCAATCACATGCACTTGACTGATAGGCTGGTATGAGGTTGACCACCCATACTGTAAAAAATGGTTCACTTTGCCAATGTCACCCCTGTTTCAGGGAAGGTCGGCAAGAGTTGCAGGGCTTATGTTCATTTGAGATTGGGTTTTTTATGTTGTAGGTCCATATGCGGCATGTGTGAGCGCGAAATTATGCGTGTCTGTTTGTGGGCGTGCATTTGATATGAGTTTTTTATTTTAATATATCTTTGCAACTTAGATTGTAGAATCTACAATCTAGATTATTATAGATGGTCATTGAACCCTTTTGTATGCAAACTAGGACTTTGTATGGTGGGTAAACTTTTTTGTTATATTTTGAAAACCTAACGGTTGATTATTATTGGTATTTATAAAATTTTAAGAATCGCAGCCTTTTTATCTAATTTTAACCCTTTGACTACCAAGAAAATTGCTAATATATTTTGTATGGAAAATTTTCATCACAGTTCTCATCAAGATCTTCATCATCATCATACTTCACGCTGAAGAAGCCCAACGTAGAAATGAGCGAAACGTACGGAAGCTCCAGCTCCCACAGACCACGGCAACAGATCCCGGAAAACTTCACTCCAGCATCATCAGCCGGCCATGTAAGCCTAAAACTCTTATTAGATATAATAGTGTTGAAATGTCTCAGGTGTATACCATAAAATATGATGGATTATTATTATTCAAAATAAATCAAATTTAAAAAGTGTCATCTATAGATTTACCATGCAACTTTATTTGGAAAAACTGAGCCTATCGAAGAAACAAACCATTTTCAACTTTAATTATTTTGTACAAAAATGTATTTAATATTTTTCCGTAGATGGCAGTTAGTTAATCGTGAAATAAATGAAAATAGTAAAATAATTTAGAAAAACAAATTGCTCCAATAAAACAACTCCCAAAGATAAACTATTTTTTTCAAACCATAGAATTAGTAAACGAAAATACCCATCCAAAAACTTTTTACATAATTTTTTTTTCAATAATCTGTCAAAAACCGAACCCGGTATAAATTTCAAAGTAAAAAACTTGTGACGTCGCAATGCCGAGTACCCTGGAAAAGACGTACTAAAATTGTTATGGGTTGCTATGGACTATAACCATATAAAAATGTGTAAAAATATAAACTATTCAATTTTGTGTCGAGTCCATTTCAAATAGAAAAAACAAAAAAATTCCGGTACCGGGAATCGAACCCGAGCCTCCTGGGTGAGAGCCAGGTATCCTAGCCACTAGACCATACCGGATGATGAACAGGTAGCCGTTAAACTAGTATAAATACAATAAGCTTTTTAACAATGAAAATTTGGAAAGAAAAATGCTTTTTCGAAAGTTATTTTTTCAGTTCTCAAAATAATATATTATTTTATATGCTTATTTTACTTTTAATTTTTACGAGCAATATTAAACCATTGATTTGAATTGAGCTTTTCATTAGAATTAAAATTATTTCGCATTGCGGTTTTTTTATTTCCATCTTATTTCTTTCTGAAAATACTTTCAGTACCTACACAGTTATGTTGTCTAGCGGGAAATTGTTCACTGAGATTGCATCAGCCTATCGATTCGAACTTAAATATGTGCGCGACTTGTGATTGGTCAATCAGCTGTCATAACAAGATTCCCATTGGTCGGCAGCGGTTCCATTTCACCGCGCATGCGCTATCTTCAATGTTCGTGAAAAGCACAGTACTGTCAACCTGACAGCTCATTGTGCAAGTTATCTTTTAGCTGTGCGGTCGTCGAGAATGTTATAATACAAATATTTTGATTATTTTAGTCTCGTCGGTTTGACAGTTAAATGCAAAATTATGAATAAAAAAGTGAACATGCGATTCCTCTAAATCACAAAATTAAACAAGTGAACCAAAAACATCAATGTCTTCAAAAAAACACTATAAATTACTGAACTTTCTAGTGCTCCATATAAACAACATGCTTCCACGTAAAACAATTTATTTATTATGATTACCTTTTATGAGTAAAAGAACTTTTAATTACCTACTATAATTATTTATTTAAAATTCTTCATTTGACGACACGTTAATAAATATCAACAAGATGGAAGAAAGAAAAGAAAGTATAGAAATTTTTGACAGAAAGTCTTTTAGTGAAATTGAGAATGAACCACCGATGGCGCTGTGGGTTTTCGGATACGCCTCCCTGTGCTGGAATCCTGGGTTCGAATTCAAGAGATCCCTCATCGGCCACATAAAGGGCTTTTCTAGAAGGTTCTGGCAGGGCAATACGACGCACAGAGGGACGGACGAAAAGGTAAATTTGCCATACGATTTTTTAAAGCCTTTTCTTATTTTATTAAATCTGCTTGATGCCACTAGTTATAAATTTGTAAATTGATTCAGAACTACGTTTTGCATGGATATTCCTTCTTTTTTTTGCAAATGTCACAGCTCTATGTATCTTCTAACTAGGGCCCTTACTTAGCAACCTATAACAAAATATTCCTCTGCCTCACCCTATCAACCCGGCCGTGTGAGTCTGAACATTTTTGGCATTTCCAATGTGTGGACCTCATTTGGCTTATCACCCACTGAAATATTTTTATGACAAATTATTTTATTGTATTATTTTTGAAAAGTGATAAAATTTTAATGACAATACAAAAATGTAAAGGAAATTTTTATGCTAGAAGCGCATTTTTTATTACTCATAACTCATAAGTAAATGTGATCTATAATCTATAATCTATAATCTAAGTTGCAAGGATATATTCATTCAAAGCTCTCAGATGTATGCCCACAAACAAACACGTGTAGTTCGCGCTTACAAATGCTGATTGTGTACTTACAAATAAAATCCAAACCTCAAATGAACATAAGCCCTGCAACTCTTGCCGACATTCCCTAAAAACAGGGGTGACATTGGCAAAGTGAACCATTTTTTACAGTACGGGTGGTCAGCCTCATACCAACCTATAAGTCAAGGAATATAGTAAAATGATAGTAAAAAGAAATTCACTGTAGGGAAATCTAAGCAGCACTAACGACGTTCACATGTAAATTGGCATAGACAATAAATTGTGTCGTCACCGGCCGTGTTGCTTGGGAAAAAAGGCAAACAAATATGATTTTATTATTGTTTGAATTATAGCCTAAGGCTGACCACCCATGCTGTACAAAATAGTTCACTTAGCCAATGTTACCTGTATTTCAGGGACGGTCGGCAAAAATTGCAGGATTTACGTTCATTTGCGGTTTGGTTTGTAATACACATTTATGATTTGTAAGCTCGAACTTACACGTCTGTTTGTGGGCATGCATGTAATATGAATTTGAAATGTTAATGTGTCTTTGCAACTAAGATTATAGATTATGGGTTAGTAAGGACTGCAGTCCCATACAAGACTGGCGTTTACTCGTCGAGAAAAAAGTTCAAAATTGAAAACTCTGCCGACCTCATTGTTTGTGGGTATATATTGCTGTTTTAATGCAACTAATCAAATGCAAAATATATGTACAATGGCACATTAAATTTACCCACAACTTAATTCAAATTTACCGTAAGGCGTAAACAATTAAAATCTAAAGAGACCACCTACGAAAGCGCCATGTCTATTCTAGAACTGCATTGTCGTAATTTTTGCACAACTCCCGCCATTGTAATCTTGATTCGCGACATTCCTGTCAGGCGCGTTGGCATTTGTTTCAAGTTTGACCGAAGGTTCTGGAACCCGCGGCGTTTTGAATGATTGCTTTGCCCTCATGCCTCGATCCGACACAGGTCTACCTGTTCTTCCACATGGGTGCCTACAAAATTATGTAAAAGTAGACACGTATAGCTCGATCTGCCTCCGATGTTCCACCATCTCATGAGAGAGCAATTTTGACTACAACATCGAACATGTGTTCAGAGATTGGTATCATTTTTTGAAGCCATGATATTATGGCTGCATGAACATGGATAAGCAAAGTGCATAAGCAAAGAATATTGTTTACAAGGTCTTGTTGCATCTCCAAATCATGCTCATGAACTATTCGTGTCAAATTTACAAGGTCATTGATAAGAATTTTCTTTTGGTGTATCAACCAAAATTACTTTATTTTATTATGAAATGACCAATTTGTAAGAATCCTAGACTTCATGTTTCTATTTGATGTTTTTAGAAGTCGAGCAATCAATGAATTACCTGAAGCACTTCATTCGATTTAATAAGAATGCACGAAACATTTCTTCGATGCTTAATATTTCAAATACTGGATAGGTACTTCCCTTTTAAAAAATGACTTCCTTATAAATGTCTTCAAAATTTTCAACGCTCATCTTATTATTTTGAAGTTGTCGATCTAAAACTTCCAGTTTGTACGAATTTATGAAGAGAGTGATGAATGACGAGATGAAAGAAGCATGCAAGAATACATTGGAAACATATCTGCAAAGGTATTGGTCGCTCCTAGCGAAACGGCTGGATACAAATACATGTTCAACATTAGTGTCGTTATCGATTGTATCTTAATAAAATAATTATTATTGTAAGTTATTACGCGAGACCGTTTGTAAGCTAGATGACCTTTCTCCCAATAGTGACACTGTCTCCGTTGATAGACAATTCTCAGAGATGTCCTTATATGGTTGCTGTTTTTATCCAGACAGCATCAAGGCTGCACATCGAGTGTACTCACATGATATGAGCGATTCATGGTATGGAAGCAAATCAATGTTTCAACATTTTACCGTTGCAATAATTTTACTCTTACTCAAAAAATCTCGGTTAATCATTTTTGCTTAATTTTATTTTTACTTTCACTTATTTTTCCTTCCATGATGCAATGAAATTTATCTCATCCCCGCTTGAAAAAAAAAGTAGATTGTATGAGTTACAATATTGTGAAAAATCACTCTTATTAACTATTTCAGTGTTTTAGGAAAAGAAAATATATCGCTGCGGTGAACTTGTGGCTTTTACAAGAAAAATGGAATTTGGTAAAGGAAAATGCAAATCTCCTTGAATGGCCGCATGACCCCACAATAAAGTAATGTGTATTCATATTTTGGTAATGCTTTATTTCCTCGATCATGTAACGGAAACATCTGTCCTAAAACATCTATAGATAAGGCATACGATGCTCTACAAAACGTTCTACACAATCGATATGGCACAAGAATGATTGTTGGCATATCAAAGGCCAATGAACGAATCACAATCAACTGCAACACAAACGATTGTAAGCGAAGAAAATTCAATCCTTTAGTTACGAATATGAAGGTTGTGCGTAGCACAAAATATGTACAAAAAGTGCACAACTGTAGAGGAAAGTGCGCAATAATAAAATACTTGGAATCCGTTCAATATTTAATGAATTGAACTTACTTAATTCTGTGGCATTTAAAATTAATTGACATAAGTGATACTTGCTATTATTTATCTGACAATTAATAAGGTTGCTGGTTCACAGCCAATTTTGCAGCGCGAAATACTTCACAAGGATGCAATAATTATTTTGAGTTGATGTTGTTTTCTTGGTATTTCACCAAAATCAAAATACCAACCCACAGATAATCCGTTTCGAACTCTGGACCAGCTTCCGCGTTCCCGGTGATCTATAAATATTCCATCTATTGCGTTTCACAGTCAATGGCGGATGAGGGTCAGTCCTTGGACCGATTAACGAGAAATAGACAACTCATGTTTTGAAGAAACGCAAAAGCATGTATTTTGTTTGTTTATTACGAAGCGTCCCTCGTTGCCACCTGTTTCAACTTTCACTGTAAACATCGCACGCAAGTCTGCTCCAACGCTGTGACGCCTCTTTGTCGATTAATAAATTGATCTGTTTGTTGTTTCCACTATGTAAATTTGGCCGGTAACGTGAATTGGTAACATTCACAGGCATAACACATTGACCCAACTTTTTTGACGCCGTTTTCTTGTTTGTTTTGGAATTGCGCAACGTTACGACGACCTTTTGACGCTTAGGAAGTTATCGATATAAAATTTATTGAATAATTCTACATCGTTTTCATAGAACGTGACCTCTAACCTTGATACATGTATTATTTGCGTGCTTGCTTGACCTTAATCGAAGCTTTTTTTTAAATGTGGTGTGAAGAACAAATTATGAGCACCATTTTCCTTTTCTCCTTGAAATAAGTTTTCCTGTATAAGTATGTACAAAATTTGGTACGTTCATCTCTAAAAGATGAACCATCAAATAAGCATCCTTTTTACGATGTATAATACTGACAATTCCAAGATGTTTGATTCATTATTCAAATAGAGTACTTAATGTAATTTATATATCAGAACATTTATTTCGTGTGACAAATTATATTTCTTCATAAATATTTTTTTTAAATGTGCTGACATAAAATTAAATGATTGTTTCTAATATTCTGCTTTTGCTTTGATACTTTTGTTTTTACACTAATAAATTGATTACTTACCAACTTAGGTAAACAATTCACATTAAATTGATGACTTCTGAACCTGATCAACAACAAAATGGTCCATTATTGTAATCTAACGTCACAATACAATCGTTATGGACGTAAGAGAGAAAAAAAAACAAATGTTTGTCTGGAAACTGGAAAAAAGCGGATCCAAAACGAATTTGTAACTGGTTTTATCAAGTTTTGAATGAATTTTGGCGCAACAATAAATTTCTTACAATCAAAATAACACGAGGTTCAGCCTAGTAACAAAATGTAATAAATGTGCGAATTTACATATAAACTAGACAGCAAAGCACCTCGCAAACACAAATCTTATTGAAAACTACCGTTTTAACGCGCACTTTGTGTGTGCTCCTGAAATCACTTTTTTCTTCGTTCACATTTTCTACTTTTATTGCAGCTCGGAGGACCAAAGGTAAGTATTGTTTAGCGTGATTTTTTTTTTTTAATTTCAAAATTCGTCAAGGTTTTGGGGTTTATCCAGTATCTCTTATCTCTCTTCCAAAACTAATCCCCGTAGTGTATTAATTAATCCATGCCAATGCTTCCCACTTACGGGGCTATTCTTAGACATTTTAGTCGCCCGTTGAGCCCACGCTTTGACAAACTAATGATGCATTTGTATGAAGACCTGTCAATCCAAGATGGCCGCAAGTGAACAGCTGATTACAGTCTTCATACTAAAACTACCAAAATTCGGTAGGTAAGAATGACCGTGGTCATGAAACTTCCAGGCGAGGCATCATTAGTTTGTCAAAGTGTGGGCTCAACGGGCGACTAAAATGTCTAAGAATAGCCCCGTTAGAGTTTACACCGGTAAGAAGTCACATTCGCACCGTAAGCAACTTGGCTCGATTTGAAAATGTGATCAAATTCAAAGCCAAGGTCATAAGAAGGAAATCATTTTTCAATTTGTCTAAAATGCGAAACACGATGGTGGTGATTGCTTGCCAATATAAAAATACACTCTGCTCAACAGAGATAGAAATACAATAAAATTATACCAAAATAGTACACAAGCATTATCAAGCAAGGTCCGTTTTTAAATTCACTATCTAGATACTCTTCGTCATGTTCATGAGGAAAATCTTAATTTGTAATTTTTTTCAACTTTGTATATACGTAATACGAGTATTTAAACAAGTGTCTTAGCGCCATATAAACCTTACATCCAAAATAATCATGAAAAATATTTGTTTTACTTACGTTTGAACATTCCAAAGTTGATTTTTTCAATAACCTGTAATAATTAAGGCTTGCGCATAGCAACCATCAATGTGATATCATCAATAACTAAATTAGTATTTGAATTAGTTATTATTATTACTTCCCTGCTTCAGGGAAGGCGGCAAGAGTTCAGGGCTTATGTTCATTTGAGATTGGGTTTTTTATATTGTAGGTCCACATGCGGCATGTGTAAGCGTGAAATTATGCATGTCTGCTTGTGGGAATGCATTTAATATGAATCTAAAATGATACATATCTTTGCAGCTTAGATTTAGATTTAGATTTAGAATTAGAATAATATGGTATTAGTAAATAAAACTTACGCCAGTACCGATTGGTACTATCCATTGATTTGTTTTAAAATCGTATTGTAAGCTCAAATTTTATTCTTACTTAGAAAATATACATGTGTGCACCACTGTATCGTTCGTCTTCTGTCTGGACCACTTTATTGATTCTGTCTGGGAGCATTATAAAAGAATAAATGAAGTTACGCTTGTATATTATGTAGGTTCAAACTATATAATATATATAAACTTATTAGAAAATAGTAGGGTGGTGCATAAAAATATATATTTTTTTATAATTCAACATTGATATTTCGCTTTCACGAGCAGAAAGCATTCTCAAGGCGAATTAACCACTTTGTTGATAACTTGACTTGGGAATGCTTTCTGCTCGTGAAAACGAAACGTTGGAAAATAATAAATCTGCAAATAGACCAGAAAAAATACAAAAAATATTTTTTCAAAATTAGTTTTTTGTTTAAGAAATCCTGTGCGGGAGACTCCCTAGATTCTAGAGACTATGACACTTGTTGTAGTGCCGCAGAGGTGTACGAGCTTGGTCGTCGCTACAAAGCGCCAATACTCAAGCAAGACCCAGTTGCTGTAAGGCTGGATGGACCTTTAGTGACCGGTCTTTGGTAAAGGTTTTATGATTTTTTCAACCCAGCGAAGAGCATATTTGGAAATATAAATGGTATATTTTTGTGCTCCGCCGGGATCCGAATCCAGAACTTTCCATTTACGAGTCCGAAGTGTTGCCACTGGACTGCGGACCGGTCAAGATGAATTGTTGTTATACTCTATTTTTGGAGCATGGCGCTGCTATTTTGTTTGTTTTTTTTCTTATCCACCTATTTTCCAAGGCACTTGCATTCCTATAAGAATAAACTGACGTAGGTACTCCAACTACATTGTTTATTTTGATCGATGCGATGGTGTGAACTTAATGAAAAATGTACGAAGCATGTATGCAAATGTGATTATAAAATGACAAATTTGTTTATTGCTTTGAGATTATTTATTATGAATCTGACATCAGTTTTAATATTCAAGAAGATAACACTGATTTCCATATTGTAACACGCTCTCAACACTTTGATTGCGTATTAACAAATCTGTAGGTACGTATGTCTCATCCCTAGTACCTACTTGACTTGTCATTTCAGCTATAGGTCCACAGGTTAGCTTTACTTCTGGTATTATCTTCATATTTATTCAATAAGTATGTTAATAAGCTCAGGCAGATCTGAAATTCAATTATATTATTTCATTAGCATATTAAATTGATTACATCTTTCTTCGTGTTGTTTTATTACGTTTTAAGTTTTCGTTTAATGAGTTACTATGTTCGATATGTAAAGTGACCGATTGACTTTTGAATGTGCCTACTGAAAAAGATAAATAAGGCACATGCTAACAAAATAGCCATCTACAATCTAATGTGCTAAGAGGTATATTAACATTTAAAATTCATATTACTTGCATCCCCCCACAAACAGGCACGTGTAAGTTCGCGCTTACAAATGCTGCATGTGTAGTGTGTACTTAGAAATTAAAATCCAAAAGTGAACCAATTTGTACAGTATGGGTGGTCAATTTCATACCAACGTATAAACGATGGAAAATTGATAACATTATTTTCACAAATAACTAATCTTTAAAATAAAAAGAAGCAAGTAACGACATAATTATAAACGTGCATTTTTTTTTTTTTGATGTTGATTTTTGACTATATTTTTCAATATTGTGAAGCTCTTTTTAATTGAGGTGTTATCATGAAAACGTGTGCAACGAAAACAATTCTAATTCGGTTGACTTCTTTGTTCTTTGCTCCCGTGGTGAGCGTTTTGGCACAGCATCAAGATCAGCTGACGGCGTGTGAAAATTATGACTTATAAACGTCATGACACAGCATCATAAAATGTTATTTTGTTGTTAAAAATTTGCCATTTTTGGCTGCATTTGTGTACATTACGGACGCATGGAATAAGTTTTGATGCTCATCGATAGAAAATGGCAAATATCAACATTAATTAATAATTGAGTCTTGACGGCCGTCGGTAGATCTTACCGTACCTATTTGAAGATAGAACGGAATAAAACATGGCGGTGCCTGATCAGCTGATCATTGTTCCGTATAAAATGGATCAGCTGTTGATACGCCGCCATTCTTTATTCCATTCTATCTTCAAATAGGTACGCTAAGATCTATCAACGGTTGCGTGGTCGAGACTTCCACCCCTGAAGTGTTAAAACACTTAAATAACAACAATTAAATTCGTGATATCTATGCAGTTTTCTAAAAAAAAAACACATTTTTAACCCTTTGCTGTCAGTACACGCGTCTGTGGCAAATAAAATATAATATTGCTGTCAAAAATTCGTACTTTCTAAATTTTAAGATTAAAAAGTTTCACCAATATGTGGATTTAGGAACAAGGCGATCTGAAACATGTGGTTTACACAAAAACTACGTGTTTTCTGCACTGCAAAATGTATTGCTTGTTTTTTGCTAGACAAACAACAAGCAAAGCAATTAATTCACAGGCAGAAAATCCATGGCTTATCTGCTGCCTAGAGTGAAAATCCCGTATTAAAAAATGTTTTTCCATGGATTAGCTATGGATCAGCTGTTGTTGTGAATATCACTGAAAGCATTTTGTGTTTTTATTATTTTCTTTATCAATCAATAACAGGATTAAAATATAAATATTCTAATTTCTAACACACGTTGTTATTCAAAGGGAATCAACAATTTAAACACGTTTTTCAATTAAATAACTCTAATTGACATGTTTATACAATATTATAAATTATAATTATATACCTTATATTTATTGTTATAAAAATATTTCCTTATATTTATTAATTTATCACAATGAATAGATCGCACTTCAGTATTTAAATTAAGTTTTCAAGTAGGTACTGAATTGTAATATGTAAATGTCATGAAAATAACTTTTATTTATGTTTTGTTTTCAGCCAGGCCGCGTAGCAACATTAATAGAAGATTCAAATGTAAGTACAAATATGATTATTAAAGTATCTATAATCTGTATGTTCTCACCCCTATCGTTCTTATTCATCACCTTATTAGGCTCCCGAAATTTCATCAATGCAATTTTTTTTCCTATTTGAAAGCTCAACCTACAACCCTTTACTTACCCTGATCTTTTACTTAGACTGATCTTCGGGATGTCCAAATTCTTACACATCACTCCGCTATTGAAATAACTACACTGGCTTCGTTTTCCTGAGAGGGTGTTCTACCGTATGTGTTTGATGGTATTTAAAGCCCTGACTGGTATGTTTCCGTCATATCTGGCAGACATGTTTTCCCCCACAGCGGGGAATGGTGCTGTCAGGCTGACGCAGCCTCGCCGTCAAATGCGCACTAATTTTGGGGATCGCGCTTTTCGGATTATGTTAGCATTATTTTCTGTTTCGTGATTATCTTATTCGTGACTGGGAAGGCTCTTGATGTGTGACACACACAAAAACAGCGCTCTTTTATCATGTCTAATCTAAATCTAAATCTAAGCTGCAAAGATATGTATCATTTGAGATTCATATTAAATGCATTCCCACAAGCAGACATGCATAATTTCGCGCTTACACATGCTGCATGTGGACCTACAATATAAAAACCCCAATCTCAAATGAACATAAGCCCTGCAACTCTTGCCGACCTTCCCTGAAGCAGGGGTGACATTGGCAAAGTGAACCATTTTTTACAGTATGGGTGGTCAGCCGCATACCAACCTATCAGTCAAGGAGTACAAGCAATTAATACAATCAAATATATAAAACAAATAAATTCTAAGCAATTAAACAGTAAAAAATTTAAAAAAAAAAACTACAACACATATTTTTTAAATTTAAAAGCCTTAGCTTTAACCGCCAGCATTACAGATCAACCTCCATTTCTTTCGATCCTTGCATACTTCTTTCATTTCATCCAGAGCCATAACCTTTTTCATACAAGCTCTCCTTTTATTATGACTCTGGATATCCCATTCATTCGCTATTTCGAAAATTTGGTCCATCCATACCTTTCTCGGTCTTCCTCTTCCACGACATCCATGTAGAAAAGAAAAAAACATTTGTTATCCTTATATATAATATAATCCTGCTATTTAGAATTTTAAATCATTTTTATGGTTGAATTTACATTTTCATATTATTGTTCATCTTCTTTATGTCTTTATTTGCGCAAAGACAAAGATTTTGCATGCGTGCCGCCTTCCGAATTCAACGCTCTTTTGTTCCTGATTCATGTGGGAATGAGTGTAAATTCATAATATTATAATGCACATTAAGATGCCGACAAATCATTTTCAACAGGCTCTTGGAATTTGATGAATACTCCAGTTTATAGTGACGATTCAATTCATTAATCTCTTTGTTCGAAAAGAAACTCGCAAAAATTCACACGTGAAAAATACCTTGCGAAAAAGATTAATAAAGGATAAAAAAGACATAAATTTGAATAGCTAGTGATATTTGATAATATGAACAATTTTTAATAAGAATTTTCCAAAGATCCGGTCGGTAGCTCAGTGCTTGCATTTTATGCCGATATCTCGGGTTCGAATTCCTTGTTCCTTGACTTATATAATTCAATTTCAAATATAATATTTTAATTTCAAATATAATATAATTCCTTGACTTATAGGTTGGTATGAGGCTGACCACCCATACTGTAAAAAATGGTTCACTTTGTCAATGTCACCCCTGTTTCAGGGAAGGACGGCAAGAGTTGCAGGGCTTATGTTCATTTGAGATTGGGTTTTTTGTACTGCAGGTCCACATGCGGCATGAGTGAGCGCGAAATTATGCGTGTCTGCTTGTGGGAATGCATTTAATATGAATCTCAAATGATACATATCTTTGCAGCTTAGATTTAGATTTAGAATTCCACCGAGAGTGTCACAAATGAATTACCGTATTGGCTTTCATTTTAAGCCCAAAATAAAATACCGGCAAGGTTTACTCCGCCTTCACAAGAAATGAGTACCAGAGTGGCCGGCAGCTGAGAAACCCCCACTTCGCGTCAAGAAGTTACACGATATGTGTAGCTTAGTCACTTTTTTTCACTACCAATTATAACTGTTTGGCCGTTTTATGATTTATTTTTTTGTGATTAACAAAATTGTTGCCAACGTTTAGTTGAAGAAGAGGTATTAAATTGTAAAACTACGAGTACTTGGCAAATGAGATATTTTGTAGTAATGGCAGAAAATCACTCGTGAATCATGTGTAAATGTGCAGTTCAATAAACCGTGATTGATTGGTAAACAAAATATCAATGTCGAACAAAAATGGCGTCGAAAACATTTTCAGTCTGAACCTTCAACTATTCATGTGATACATTTAAATAACGAGGCCAATCTCTTCACATAAAATTATCATACTTGACCTCAGTGATTATATATTTTTTACGTTTTTTTTTTGCAATTCTAAAAATGTTAGTCACTTACGTGTGGGCTGTGTAGTTACATATGTGTCTTATTAATTTTGAGAATTATTAGAGTAATTATAGGTATATTTATTTATAAGCGCAATGAACGTGTCTGTGTATTTTTTTCTGACATAAAAATACCAGACGTGCTTTTTATGATGAAATGATTTTTTTATTGCTGGATAAATTACTTGCTATCATTTCCTACTTTCTTTGTTTTTTATTGATATATTTAATATTTGTTCGCTTGGTAACTAAAGTAGGTACATTAAAAAAGGAGATACTGAATTTAAAAAAAATAGCATTAACCTACTTGAACAGCGATATACCGTCCGATTAGTGCTTGTTTGTCTGAAATCCATCAAAGGTAATTTTCACATGAGCAATGCTTGTATGTGAACTGGACCAATGTGTCTTATGAAAGCTGGAAATTGATTTTAAAAATATAATATTTAAAACAACTCTCACATTGTTGTGTTTTACCTTTTTTCTTAGCTCAAATTGTGTAGAATGTGATCCATTTATAGGTCATCTTTGAGTCAAATGATAGATAAGCCAAACAAGCACTGGGACTTTGGAGGATGGTACGTTTTATTAGAAGTCAGATATTATTTTAAATTGTTTATTAATCCGATGGTAAGGCTTCGTGCTGCATGGGAAATTTTGCTACATTAGCGTCGGCTTATATTTTTAAATTGTGAATTGACACATGTCGTGTTATAATGAATGGATAAAATTGCATGAATACAAATAAATTGAGGATGCGTCAATAGCTCGTGGAAAATATAGTAAACAGCAAAGGCATATCGTGGGGAATGAAAAATTAAAATGCTGCTGACATAGAAAATATTGTGTCGTCAACGTCAACCGACCGGGTTGCTGGGGAAAAGGAAAACAAATGTTTTGTTATTAAAGATGGCAGCCCCATACAAGACTGACGTTCGTTTGCCGAGAAAAAGTTCCAGATTCAAAAAAAATTTTGTTCAAAACATTTAATGTTCGGACCTTATTGTGTGTGTAGATATATTGAAATCCTTCAAAAATGTTGTATTCCTATTTCGAGTTTATTTACCTAAGCAAAAACATTTAAATGGATCGAATCAAAAATAATTATTGAAAGGTTTGTAACCATGGATTTGTAAGGACTGGATGGGCCGAGAAAGCAATCCTTTGTGAATTAGAAATGCGCGACCCCACTCATCATACAAAAATCCAAATTCAGTCTACCGCGTCCATGCCTAGGAAACTTAGGGCATATTTTGGTTCCTGGCAACATTATTTGGGTAGTTATTCACAGTCACGGTTTCTCCGACCAATCAGAGCTCCGATTGGGTCACATGTCTGGTCACGAGGTATACCGCCAGTCCCCATGTGGCGGCCATTTGTGTTTTTGCAATCTACGCAAGGAGCGCTTCCCTTTTGAAAATTCTTTAAATTTTGTGATTTGGCAATTTACAATGTCCAGTCGCCGTTGTTGTGTACCTCATTGTTTTAATACGGAGTTAAAGTAATTGGATTCGTTTCTATTTCACGATTAGTAATGTACTTACTGGAAAAAACAAAAAGTTTGGGTGAACTGTACTTTTTGTATGAAATGAAGGACTGTACTTTTTGTATGAAATGAAGAACTGTTTTTTTAGAAAAGTTGTACTTTATAAGTGTGAAATGTGTCTTCTTGTGGGAATACATTTAGTGTAAATCTTAAATGTGATATATCTTTTCAACATCAGATTATGGACATAATTATTAAATTTGAATTGAGCAAGTCACAATGTATATATTATGATAGAAAAATAAGTAATAACACATTAAAAAAGAAGAAAATGTATTTATAACATAAATGTAATTTATAATCAATTGTTGTAATGTAATTAAGTTGTGCTATTTGAAGTTTTTTTTTTAAATAAAATATGTTTTACCATCTTCAATTGTTTTTATTTACTTCGCCAACTGAGTAGAACAGTAATAATATAGAATGATATTATGATGATAATTTAGTATTGTCTAGACACGTAGGGTAGTTACTGGCGCTACCCATCGTTTCATATATAAATAATACTACTTGGTTACATTTTTTTTGTTCTAAGACCGCCCTCTATAAACCTACAATACTCTGTGACCGCGTCTACCGGTAACCTTCCAACTATTAACAGGTGTGTTTCCTAACTCGAAAGAAAAATCATCAAAATGCCAAGCCACACATTTTCCAAATGCACAAACAATACGAGAAATTGTAATAAAAATTCTGGAGTAACTTTTCACTCGTAATTACCAGTGAATATTAATATTTAAGTAAATTCAATTGATATTTTATCTGCCGATGCCTTTAGCCACAAAACAATAGCCCCGCTGTCAAACCGTCGGCCATTTTTAGTGATAGAGATGTGATGATGATAAAATATAGTATCTGATACCGTCACGTGAGAACATTTTTTTTTGTGAAATGTATGTATTTGAAGTGGTCTGTATTTAAAAATTCAAAATTTCAATTTCTACCCTACACTTTTTGTTTCATTTATCCTTTTATATTTCAAGGAAATTTGATTCAAAATAATCTTTTTTTTACTTTGTCTTCTATAGGTATTACTCCTAACATCATTGAAAAAACTTAAAATTAAAAAAATGTAATTGAAATAATTTTCACAAGTAATTATGTAACATTAAGTTTAATATTAAGTAAAATATTTACGTTTATGGAACAGAAGCATTAAAAAGTATCAGATATTGTCAAAACCTTTGACAACACTAAATTATGTTGTCAACGAAAATAACATCAACAATTCGTTGCTAAGCAATATTACAGCGGTTGACGTAAGGTTAACGACTTCTAGCTACAGCCACAGAGGCTACAGCTTGTGTACCTACCTACAACCCATGCAGATGCCTATTTTCAAGAGGTTGATTATCCATACTGAAAATAATGACACACTTTGCCAATGGCCCCCCTGTTACAGATAAGGTCGGCAAGAGTTGTAGGGCTTATGTTTGGGGTTTTTAATACCTCCATGTTTGGGGGGGTGTTTGATTTCGTGGAACAGTAGAAAAACATACAATTTAATAAAAGAAATAAAATGGTGTTACTTATCATACATATTTATTAGAAAACCATTACAGAAATATTATATTAATACGTTATTAAAAAATTAAATTTAGTCTTTGTAGCGAACAAATCAATTACCTCCTCGGTGTCGATGTCAATTCTGCGGTGGATTGACATTAACGCCAAACCTGTGGAGCTGTTGGCCTGTGGAATTTCTCAAATAAGTTTTGAGGCGTTTCAGATAAGAGAAAGTCCTCTCAGGAGTACATGTAGAAACAGGCAGTGTCGCCATGATTTTTAAAAGTTTGTGAATATTTGGAAATGTTGTGTATAACAACAAAGTGAGACGGGCGGACTGTAGATAATAGCTGCAGTCTCATGAATACTTATTAAAAGTTTAAAATAAATATCTTTTTTTTTTATATCGGGGGGGGGGGGGGGATCAAACCCCCTTGATCCCCTCCTGGCTACGGCCTTGATGGCCATAATAGATGTTTGGAGAATCATCGACGATGGTCTTCAATAGCCAGACCGTCAATCTAATTTTTAAAATATGTATCATCATTGTGTATCTTTATTTCTTGATGCCAATGTACATACTATTTGCTTGCTCGGCTGAAATAAATATGTGATTAAATAAATGAAAGAAAGCAATAAAAAAATATTTTACAAATTCAACTTTCACTTTTTATTTCAAGAAGGTACAAGTCTACAACGATAGTTGTAACAAGTTTACAATGATAGTTACCTACAACCATCTGAAAATGGCAGTACACAATGGCATATAGTTACTGAATTTGATGAATGGAAGTGTCTATTTTTTTGTGTAAAAACCTATGGTAAAAACAATTATAAGCATAGAACTTTTGCAATGCATATTGCTCTTTGACCCTCCGCACACTAGACGACTTGTCACCGCGAAAGTCGCCGCGACTAGTCGTCTAGTGTGCTGCCGTGTCGGCGACAGTCGCCGCGACTAGTCGCCACGACTAGACATCTGTGCGGCTGTTTCGGCGACAGTCGCCGTGACTTGTAGTTGTGACGTCGTGCAGCAAGCCATGCCACAGAGTATATGGGTAGGTATACTGCGACTGTCGTCTAGTGTGCGTGTGGGTGGCGCGACTGTCGCGGCAACAAGTGAGCGAGCGGGCACGACTTCCGCAGCTAGTCGCCGAGTCTCGGCGTCTCAGACGCCAAGTCATAGATAAGTATACTATAATACTACGTATTATAGATGTGCCACTGAACCCTGTTTCAGTGCATTATGTAGGAAAAACAAGGTATATGGAAATAGTAAAAAGAGTCATCTATACTTCGGGGCGTAAGGTTTTTGTACAACCCCCTGGGGACTTCTTCTTCTTCTTAAAAAATATGTTTTTTGTTTCTTCCATATTTCACAAGAAAAACAACGTTTTATTACATAGATATATTTTTTATAAACATTTTAAGGAGTGAATTAAAATACAAATTTACAATGAAATAAAGCTTGTACATTCTAAAATCTAAATGTAAGCTGCAAAGATATGTTACTTTTAAGATTCATATTAAACGAATTCCCACAAGCAGACATGTCCCATTTCGCGCTAACACATGCCGCATGTGGACCTACAATCTAAAAACCCAATCTCAAGTGAACAAAAGCCCTGCAACTCTTGCCGACCTTCCCTGAAACAGAGGTGACATTGGCAAAGTGAACCATTTTTTACACTATGGGTGATACATTATTGTTATTGATACGTGATTACATTAATACATAATATTTTAGATAGCTCAGTTGGTAGAGTGCTTGCATTCCATGCCGTGAGCTGGGGTTCGAATCCCAGCGAGGCAGGGTGTCAGAAATGATTATCCGTTTCGGTGTTTATTTCAAACCTCAAATCAAAATACCGGCAAGGTTTACTCAGCCTTAACCAGAAATGAGAACCAGCCTCTCAGGAGCTGGGGAACCCCCACTTCAACTGAAGAGGTTGGCGTAAGGCCGACCCCCTTACCTGTAAAAATAAATAGGTTCCACTCGCCACATGCGACCCCTTCGGGGATAACGCGGCAAGATGTTACACTATATGTGAAGCTAAGTTGCGTTTTTTTTTATGCCTATGAAGAATAAATTGAATAAAATATTATGGTATAAACTTGAAACAATTATTTTTATGTCTTTTGGAGAAAATAGTTCAATGTTTTCTCATTATAATAATCAAACTATTTAATTTACATAGTTGAATTTCTAACCTATTTATGGTTTTACCCACAGTTTCTATTTAACCTAATAACTCGTCGTAAAACCAAACACTTTGTAAATAAAATTTTACACTTTCACATTCACTTTCATGATCTGTTTTATCTGATGTATTCCTTCTGTGTTATTGCAGGTCAGACCATGGTCCATTTGAAACTTTTTTATCTGCCGACGTTTCGCTTTCACGGCGTGGTGGTATTTTTATGGGGTTGGTCGTTTTCAGTGACTGACTGGTAGTATGATGAAAATTGTGGGAATCGGAAGAATCGATTTCTGAAACATAAATAAAAAATGAAGAATTAGTTTATGGGTTCAAAATTTGCAAGAAAGAAGGAAGGTCTAAGATAATATTGTTTTTGCTAATCTCATCGATGTGAAATTCAATGGAAGTTTCCTTGCTCCCATAAAAACGTTTCACATTTCTTATGAAGGCTAATAAACTTGCTGGTACTAAGATTTAAATAAGACAAAAATACCAAAACGGAAAATACTATCTGACACCGTCCATGACAATTGAATCCAAGCAATGGTGTTAAATACAAGCGTTTTTCAAAATTAAGTGTCGACCAAACGTTATTTCTTAAACATTTTACAAAATCGATGACAGATTACATGCACATTAAAAAATATAAAATAAACTGCAACTTACTTGGATTTCCAATACCGCTTACGGTAGACTCAGTTCTTGTAAAAATGAAACACTTCATAAAAATGTCCAATCACTGAATGAAAAAGCGCATTTCTTCCATAATTGTTTGAAGAACAACAGGTTACTTTTGTCATTTTTTTCAGCAGACGCCATTAAACACAGACAACAAATTTCTACTGTCACATGTTTTGATTGGAACAAAATTTGAATTTCAAAAAAAACTACCTACCCTCACTTTAATGATTACTTGCCATCTAGCGTATTTTTTTGAAAGTTTGCATGTAAAAGAAGCTTACAAAATATATCTTTCTCATTTGGGATCAGGGCGTGAATTTGAAGCATATGTGTCAGACAGAGACAACTGTCAAGGCAATATCTCTATGAGTTTCTGCTTGAAATCATATTTCATTTTAGAATGCTGGTTCATTTGTTCCCAGTGACAGGAGCCTGCGCCAAGTGTGCGGAGCTTTGAACAAAATGTTTGAAAACTGTCGGCCGCAGCCTGTCGCCACGACAAGTCGTCGAACTGTCGCTGTCGCCTGTCGTCTAGTGTGCGCCTAGACTTAAATACATCTTTTAAAAATGAGCCATCTCCTTCAGGCCGATGCGCCCAATTCCCGAAGTCAGCTGCTTTTATGTACGGAATGGTGGTTCCGGTGCCCGCCATTACTGGTCTTTTCCAGGAGCATTCAACAGAGGTTCTGCTGGGCTCAATACTTCTGCGGTACAGCCAGTATAAAAAAGCAACTGCGTGCTTACAGCCACCTGTAACAAAAAATCTTAATAAATGAATAATTGACTAATGATTCAAGCAGGAATGACAAGTATCCCGCAACTCGATCATCTGACGTCACAATTATCTCAATTCAAGTGCGGACCCTATTACCCCAAGCAAGATAATATGGTTCTCAACATTTCATCTATCAGTATACGTGCCTACCTTACTCATGCACAAAATGAAATATTGAAGGAATCTTAAATTTTTATGATTCTTAATTTTATTCTAACACTAGACACCAGGCACCCACGACAAATCAGGTGATGAGAGATATGTATATGTGATTGAATAAAAGCATGTCGTTACCTTGGGATGCAGGACAGTCTTCATACTGACATGATAATATAATCTCCGCTTCATTGATGATGGCAGCCACTCTGTATGCTTTCTTGTGGATTTTGTGTTTGGGTGTTATCTGACATTTTGTGACGCACAATTCACTTTCCCTTTTAGCTTCCACATATCCAACAGCACTCTCCTCTCGTAGATCTGAAAAATATGAAAAAATAGTTGAAGTTTGAAAAGAAGTGAGTTCTGCAGTGAAAAAATGGCACTCATATAACAGATAAAAGTTTGAGTGAAAATATGCACAGCTTTGAAGGCAAGAGTTAAAAGATTTGAATTTACTTCTTCCCATCTTTTTCGCACAAGTTTGTAAACTTTTTGGTTATATTTTGAAAACGTTTATATAGCGAATATCATTTATGAACTTTAAATGCGATTTAAAACGGCTCCAACGATTTTTCTCAAATTTTCTGTGAATCCGTTGATAAAATAGTGTTATCTTACGATTATTATCATTGCTTCATCATAATCTAGGTTAACGGAGTTGCCATACAAAAGAAAAAAAATATTGAAAAATTCTCGGCAGTTAGAGGGTTAATAACAAAATAATCTTCTACAAATGTAAGACAATAATGAAAACTTATATATTGCTATCATTATTTTTTCCAAAAAGTGAATCAGAAGTATAGCCGCCATACAAAGTGAATATTTTCCATACAAAATGTATTTGCATTTTTCTTGGTAGTCAAAGGGTTAAAATTAGAAAAAAGGCTGCGATTCTTAAAATTTTATAAATACCAATAATAATCAGTCGTTACGTTTTCAAAATATAACCAAAAAGTTTACCCACCATACAAAGTCCTAGTTTGCATACAAAAGGGTTCAATGACCATCTATAATAATCTAGATTCTAGGTTCTAGAATCCAAGTTACAAAGATATATTAACATTAAAAACTCATATCAAATGCATGCCCACAAACAGACACGTGTAAGTTCGCGCTTTAAAGTGCTGAATGTGCACTTACAAATTAAAACCAAATCTCAAATGAACATAAAACCTGCAACTCTTGCCGACCTTCCTTGAAACAGGGGTGACATTGACAAAGTGAATTATTTTTTACCTTATGGGTGGTCAGCTTTATACCAACCTATAAGTCAAGGATCTTTCTTGTGTAATTGACGCTTTTTCCAGGGAACCCCAACCTCGCAGAGGGTTCTTGAGGTGTGATTCACACAAAACGGCGCTCACCAAATAAATCATCTAAATATTTATATTCATTTAAGTATTTATATTGTGAGGGTTTTCTATTTGATAGTATTCATTTAGGATGTTTGTAATATGTGAGGATATTCACTGCTAACTTTTCGTTCGTTCAAAATCCGCTTCAAGACTCAAGCCGTGCTCAAGAGAACTCTCTCACACCATTTGTGGCTCTGCTACAAATCACTTAATAATATCACTTATAAAACAGATAAGGAATCAAACATTTAAACACACTTTATTATTCCAATCACAATGTATATATAATAAACCACAGCAATATTAATTATGACCAAATTCACATGCTTGTGGCTCTCACGCCAGGCAAGCTTCCTCCCTGTCTTTCTGCATTCTTTTGTTTTCCTTTTTCCATTCAAATTCAAATCTAATGTTCCATTCCACCAAACAAACAAATTCATCTCGTTACAATATGGCTATTTCTATGTTGTAAGAGTATGCAGGTACACACCGCGGTGGAATAAAATCGATTTATTATTGATATATTATATTTTTATTGAAACGGCATAAGCTGGTAGATGATTCTAGCTTTACATACGTCATACAGTGGGTTAATTTATGCAAGAAAGTCGAGTGCAGATTCTGTGCAATTTATTTTCGTATGAATTTGAATTTTCGAATGGCGAATATGAGGGGGGGGGGGGGGGGGGGCGCCTTAAAAAATCTCGCCCAGGGCGCCGGTAGTGCTAAAACCGGAACTGTCCATACTAATCTGATGATTAACATATTTCTAATGAATGATATTTGACATAAGACAGGAACAAAAAACATTGTAATATTTTAGTACTTGGAATCAAGGAGCGCGATAAAATATGTTTTGTAAATTTGACTGAACGACAATTGTATTGTTCTTGGAGAGAAGCACAGCGCCCTCATGATGAACGGAAATCTTTTGCCATTGCTTTTTCTTAATACTATAATCATGCGAGTAGGATTTTCCTACAATACTGATTGCATCTTTCCAAAAAACAGCAATTGAATTTTCAGAGTTTTCTTGCAAGTCGGTAACTTTGCTCCAGTTGTCTGTGGAGGGGTCATATTGTTCCACTGCCTGGTTTCCCACAGCATACAAGAAACCCTCGTGAGTCCTCAAGCTGATGAGACCTTTGCTGTTTCGCATGGGACAACGCATTACCCAAGATTTCTTTTCCTCACAAAGTTCTTCTACACTGTCGAGCTGTAAGCCGTCCTTGCCAAGCCCTCCCGCTACATATATCTTATTATTGAGTACAGCCGCACCACATCTATATCTTGCATTGTTCAATGGAGCTACATCATGCCTCTTCAACCTCTTCATATCCCATTTGTCCACTTCATTCGCCACATCTGTTTGGTTCTTTCCCCCGATAGCATAGACAAACTCAGTGTTGCTACTGTTGATGACCACTGCTGTGCTGACATCTTGTCTGGCTGTTCTCATACTTCCCACATCCTCAAATGTCTCCATTTCCAAATCAAAGAACGTCACGGTGTCCATGCAACCTTCAACTGTGGATCCTCCAATAATCACAACCTTTTGAGGTCTTGAGTAGCTTTGGGTAACGGCAACTCCAAAATGACTCTGGTTTCTAAAGAACCCCTTGCTCAAATATCGTGAAATGCTATTATCAACCCAATTATATAAGTCAACGCTGACTTCAAAATCATTATTACCTGTTGCAACACCAAACACTAAAAATAAACCATATTTATAGTGATGTCGTTCTGACTGTGAATGAATTGGTTCAGGATTTTCTGATTGGCCAAGTCTTTGGGTAATAGCTTTCAGGAGAAAAGGACTTCCTGATACGTCAATAAATTTCATAAATATTTCTGCCAGAGTCACGGAGGAGAGCAGGGTTGGCTTTAGCTGCTCAAGTATCTTTCTCATGTGTATTCCTCTCTGTGGACTGTGCATCACCCAAGCTTTCATTCTCTCATAGAGATAATCCTCATTCGGTACGCACAACACCTCTGACTTACAAAATCCAAGAATGTCTTTCAACTCCATGGACAAAAACCCTTGTAGGAGTGATACTTCAGAGAACTTCTCACATATCATGGCTTTTACTTCATACTTCAATGACAAATAGTTGTGTTGGGAGGCGAAGGAATAGAAATCCCAACAGTTTGAAGTGTCTAAAGGCCCGTTGAAGAACTGAAAGCATGCTTGTACAATGTGTGGCACAAGCAGATAGTGGGCTGCTGCCATCACGCTATGTGCATTGCCGTCATGAATTTGAATCCTTCCTGTATAAAAGTAATTGACAATCATCTGCAACACATCGCCTTCACAGTTCTCCATGTTTATAACATTTTCCTTGGCCTCTTTGAATTCTCCCAGGAACATGGTTCTGAAGAAGGAACTTCCAGCCATCAGCACCAGCTTATGAGCTGGGATCCTGCAGCCTGAAGCGGCCACTAGCTGCACATCGCACAGCACTCTGGACTGCAGGCACTCCCACAAATATGCTGAACATTCTTTGCTGAGGTCAGCGTTATCCATTAGTGATGTTCTTCCATCATCCCCATCTGTAATCTTCAAGGTGGTGTTGGCAAATGCTATCAGGTTTGCCATCACTAGTTTTGCAGAACGACAGTTTCTTTTTTCGAACCTAAAGTCGCCGTATTCAAAGATTCGTAATTTATTATTAATTAAGCAGTGTATTGTTAAGCATTACTTTTGAATAGGACTTGCATGCTTGCAAGCACTTGCATGTCCAAAGTTTGTATATGTTTCACTGTTCACCTCGTACACCTCTATCCACAGCCTTTATCTGAATAAGTGGGAATTGTTGAAATTATGTAGAAACGGCAACTTTTTCACAACAACAGCACTTTCACTCTAAAAAGACATTCTTTTGTTTTCCATATTCAAAAACATTGTTCTATATTCAAACTTATTCTAACTAAATATTTGTTTAATTTATTAAATTCAACACTATAATATAGAAATAAACAAAAATAATAATGAACTTAAAATAAAGAATTACACAATAATAATAACATAATTCAGTGTTACTTATTAGATTTTCTTATTCTGCTTATCACCGGGCATAGCTATGCGTGTAAAAAGTTATACTGGCATAAATTTTTCTTACTTATTACCAAAATTATTTTTCCATGTTACCACCCTGAGGCTGCGGATGCGCAGATTTTTATTTATGCCTCTAGCGCGCATTATTTTGACATTCTAATCTGACAGCTGACACACCGCATATAGGAGCTTTTTCAATGATGAATCCCAGAAAACGTAATTCAAATTGGGAGGAAGAAGAAAAGGTAAGAATTATAAAAATAAAATATCCGCCACCCGTGACTACATTGTTATAAGAATAATCCAACCTCTATTTTACATATTTCAGACTCTTCTCCGGGAGTGCCTTCGTTCCCATATAAGTGTGATCGAGAGCAAACTTCTTACAACAAATACCCTAAAAGTAAAAAAAAAAGAGGCTTGGGAGAAGGTGGACCATGAGTGAGTGTAACTTATTTTAATCACAATGTCGTAATCTGTATTTTTCGTAATGCTTTGAGAGAAATGTTACTTTTACTTTTTAGATTCAATGCACTAAACAAAAAAAAAAGAGACCTTACTCAGTTGAAAAGCCAGTGGAAGGTGCTTAAGTCAGCTTCGAAAAAACGAATTGGCGACCATCGTCGGCAAGTATTTGCTACAGGTGGTGGCCCCAAACCTCCAAGTCCACTGCCTGAAGATCTTGAATTAGTCGAGTTATTGCCGTCTGAATTCAACACAGAAACAAACGAATTCGATAGTGATTCGATTCGTGCAAAGGTCCGTATTATTTTTTTTTTATTTATATCTTATTCTCAATTTATAAGTAACACAGAAATTGTTATAAATATTATATTTGTGAGCATAACAACTTATTTCATAATTCTAATTATTTTTTCTCAGGTAAATACTGTGGATAGCAATTTGACAACAAATTCTGAACCTGCGGAGACAAATTTAATGGTAATATCATGTTTTTGTATTTGCTAATATTTTCAACGTCAAATGTTTAACCTGGTTTCTTAGGTCATATCTAATGTTAAACTGGCGACTGAAATGATCATTTGCTCGATGTGAACATTTGGATTGAGCATTTGTTCCTTATATAATCTGCTCGGCTCAGTGTATTAATATGTCTAATTGCTGGACTTGTATCGTGCTCACAGCGAAGGAATGCTCATGGCCCTTGTTAATGTTCATACTATATTTATTTATTATGATTTTCTACATGGATACATCAAGTATATGTACTTCACTCTCATGTTTTAATTTGCATATTGATATTTACACACATAATTATATCTTTATTGGCTTTAAAATGTTTCCAAATATTTGTTTTTTTGCAGGTTGAATCTCCAGTTTTTTATGAGTATATAGATGTGGATACAGCATGGACAGCAAGTGCGGTAAAACCTGCCAAGATTGAAGCTGGAAGCATATCCGTAAGTGTAATAAATATTGTAATGATATTAATTTTTAGTACCTTCACTCTTTTTTTACTTTATCATTCCCCACATAATTGTTTTCCCTTAATGTCATTTCTTGCAAGTATTTTAGGTCCCGTAGGTTTACTGTATTGCCCTTTAGTTAAGAGTGGAGATGAATGTCAGTAGGTTTGGTTGATATTTTTGAAGATACATCTGCATACAAGAAGCTATGATAATGACGTGGTCAAAGTTACAAAACAGCGCTTAACAACTTATTTTTTTTCAAAGAAATGCTTGCTTAATTCTTCTTTGAAAACTTAATTAACGTAAGTTATTAAATTTCCACCCATTTTATTTACAGGAACACTCTTCCACTCCTCTGACAGGCCTTGAGACTCCGAAAAGAAAAATCAAGAAAAAAGCAAAAAAAGTAATTTATCACATATACATAATTTACACAAACTAAAAATACATGGCACCTATAATCAGTATTATTTTATTTTTTATTGCAGGTTTTAAATCAGGATGAGGAGTTAAAAAATAAGCTTTACGAGGAAACTCTGAAGCTTATGAGGGAAGAGAATTCTCAAAAAATAAAAATACTCCACGATGACGCGAACCTCCGGCGCGAATTGATGAAGAAGAGGAGTGAAAAAGAACTTGAATGGGCCAGGGAGGAGCATCTTGTAAGAGTAGAATTGGCGAGAGAGGAGAGCACTTTAAAAATGAAAATGGCAAAAGCAGAGCACATTGAAACGATAGAGCTCTTAGAGTAGTCAAGTCGCATCTAATATTTAGTGAATACTTTCCTCACATTTTCCATTAAGTCACATTCTTTCATTACACAATCATTCCTGTCCATATTTTAAGTTATACTTCTCTCAAAATTTTCATCTCCATGGGTATGAGATCAATTGTTTACGATACATGTATTTGTTTTGTTTCATTTTTACGTCACTTTGTTTTGTTTCCAAACTGTTCTCATTTTATCATTCAATTTTTTTTTGTAACATTGATTTGTTCTCAAATTTATTTTTCAATTAAACTGTTTTCTAAACTTTTTTTCTTTGTTCTCTGGTTATTCTTCATTTCTTTCCAATATACTTTTGAGATTTACTAGTACAAATTCAATCACAATTTCTAATTTTGTCTCATTCAATACTCCTCAAGCTTATTGTTTTTTTTTATCAAAAAGCATGGCTTTTTGTACAATGTAGATATATATTGCGTATTAGTTAACACTACAGCAGTGTTTTTCAACTTTTTGTCGCCCATCGCCCCTTTATGCGTTAATAGATAAGCCCGTTTTCCCTTCTGCCTGAGTGAAAATTGTTGACTAGGGGGAGGGGGGTAAGATCGCCTTTCCAGAAAATATTTCGTTCCTAAAAATGATTACCGACGGGTGGTAGGCACAGGTTTCTGATCGCTATCGTCGGCCTATCGCTCCATCGTCCCCAATCACCCCGCTAAGGGTCCACATCGCCCCCAGGTTGGGAACTACTGCACTACAGTATGTACTAATGATTATCATCATGCAAGGACAAGTTGCTTAAAAACTGGAACATTCTATAAATGGAGAGCAAACATACAAGTAAAAGGGGTTGGCGGTTATTTAAACTGTGTGACCTTAAACATGACATGAAAAGGTCACAAGTGCAAAAATATCCGAATAGTTCTCAAATTCAATTTTATTATATCGGTCAATGAAACGCTGTAGCCAACTTTACTCACAGTAACTGGTGCTCTGTACTTTACTTATAGCTGGATGAAATGTATTGTGTGAGTATCTACCTCTGTCTGCTTATAAAAATACAGTAATTTGTGACATACGTCACAACACGGTTTTGCGCCCGTCAATCTGTCTTTATCGTTCCATTAATTTGAAACAGTTTAATGCGAAGACGTCAGCAAGCACTTTTTTATAAACAATTTAATCAATAGTGAGTTACATTTTTACCAAATCATTGAACGTGACATTGTTTTTTAATTATTTATAGTAAAAAAAGGTGAACCTCATACTTTAAGAAAAGATTATTTCAAAATGATGGGTCTTATAAATTGGACACAGAACAGATTTCAATGAATTTATTGGGGAAAACGTCACACCTGTTTGGAACTACCGTCGTTAGCAACCTATAACAAATATTTGTTTGTCTTTTCCTTAACAAACCGGCCGCGTGATGTCACAATATTATTTATTCGGGTGCTTAGTCAATTCATATACTTTAACTTAATTATCATCTTTGATATAAATTTTTCATTTCTTTTGCCAATTTTTATTTATTTATTAAGTACTCTTTTTACTATTTTATTGTAGTGCACTTCTTAATGAGGTCAAACATTTTTAAATTTGAAACTTGTTTCTCAAGCTCTTTAGCAAATGTCATTCGTGTAAGGAACTGGCGTAAATTTAAAAAAAAAAATGATAATCCGTAGGTACCTACATACCGGTGACTATATATATCAAATATTTATTAGTGAATATTTTCAGGACATCACTACTGGAATTCGGAAATGGCGGCAAATTTTAAACTTTCAAATTCGTAATGACATTCGTCAAAATTAGAAAATGGCGGATCCTGCAAATATTCGAAGCACAATTATTAATATATCACTTTAGCTTGACTTTTTAATTCAGGATATATCATTAAATAAATGTATAAAACATAGTTGTTGAAGAATTACCGCTCTAAACGCTTAGGTAAACAACACATTCCTGTTTTTACAAGAACAATGTCGCCTGCAGTTGAGTCACCTTGTATTTCCTTTCAACTTTCATCACCTGCTTCCACTCTTGTTGTGATATCACATTACAACTGTCTGTCCCTGCATTGTGGCTCTGCACGTCCACCAGAAACTCTTTTTACTGAATTGTGTAATTACCTTTTTTTTTGTACTTTTACTTACTTTTGAATATTTCCTAATATGAAGATTTTTTCAATCCTGTGTGCACATTTTGCATTCACTTTTTCTCAACGATCTTCTTTCTTATGAAAGCTTAGTACTTAATCTTACCGACTTATTTGTTCCCAAGCTTCTTGCTTAGAATGAGGTCCTGACATCAATTGACATGGTTAAAATTGTGAAAGACTGTAGTCTCATAGCTGTGTGACGTTTGTCACCGAGAATAAGTTTATGTTGTCCAGTGCCCAGTTTAAATTAATAATCTCAAGAACAGTGTCAAGACTAGACAAACAAATGGTGTTGACCTTAGAGCACTAACAAAGATGTGCTCTCAGGTCCCTGCCCATTTGTGAATCTAGTTTGGACACTGTTTTCAAGACTATTTTGTATGAGGCAATTACCATCTACTCAGATTTTTGCGTATTTATTTGACTCTCATAAGTCTTGACATCCAGTTTCAGCGTCATTAAGTATGAAGTCATTAAATTAGATTTTAACAATACATATTTCCTCGTTTCAGGCTGTAACGTGGGGACGGGCATTTGAAGTGGAAGGCGACGCGGCGCTGCCATATCTGCAGCAGCGAGAGTGCCAGCTGGGCGGCTACATCGTCCACAAGGCGCACTTCAACCCCGTGGGCACCCTCCCTCCCATCCCCGTGCTCATCTACGTGGCAACTCCCGACAACCGCCTCTGGCTGGGAGACGCCCCGCTCGAAACCATCGGCCACCAAGTCATCCATTCTAGTGGCGCATCCGGCCACAACGCAGAGTACATCCTAAGATTGGCGCGCTTCATGAGAGAGCACATCCCAGGGGCGCGAGATGACCACCTCTTCGCTCTGGATAGAATCGTCAGGAAGAATGCGGCCGCCTTGAAGATGTGCCTCGTCCGGCTTGGCGGGGATCCGGAACCACAGGACGAGCAGCCAAGCAACTCCAGTACCTCACAGTATGCCAATAGATTGCCAGCTAAGAAATTACGCTGCGTCAATATGTAAACTTTTGTAACCGCATTCATTAATTGTTGAGATTTTTAGTTGGGCATGGTATTGTAGAAGTGTGATGTCATTGGATTGATTAAAAATTTTATTGACAATGGCAGCCTACATTTTGAATTGAATAAAATGCAAAATTTCAATGAATATTAGTCTTAGGAACTTTGACTTCTCAAGCTCATCCATATATCTACCATATCTGACAACCACAGTTTATGGAAGAGCACTTTTGTTTGGTAACAGTAATATAACTGAAAACCTATTTAATGAATGTTTTAAACAATAAAACAATGTGGAAAAACAAGATATTCTCTTTGAACACAAATCAAATTACTGTATTGTGATCACAAAAACTTTAATCCAATTCAGGCCATGACTATTAGATTTTGAGTTGATCAAGGCATTGATATTTCTTTAAAAATAAATCATTAAGCACTTAACAGTATTAACGACTTTAAAAAACCCATGACTCATTTTCAATTCATATAATTTCTTTGAAACAATGATTATGATGCATTGACTAACCGTGCCCATTAAAATTAACTTATTCTAGGTTTTATATGTAAATTTTAAACAATATTCAACAGCGACTAGTAAAACTAGAGCTTAAAGTAAGGTGTACTGACTGACAGATGATATTTTTGTAGTAGGTAATTAAGAAAGGTCTTTTGTATTGGAGCCTATTGACCAACGAGGATGTTTGATCGTTAGCAACGGTCAAGTTAAATGATTGGTAAGATAAATTGTATGTCATAGCATAACCAAAGGCGCAGCGCCCGGTTTCCTGTGATCATTCTATTGCTTGTGATAATCGGTATTAATTAGGGTTACATTGAAATTGTTAAGTGTAGGATATTTTGGATGAATATTGTCGATCAGTGTGTTATTGACGAGATGACTTTGATTTTGTACCGGATTTTTAGTTTATCTAAACAGAACAAGGCTTTTCTAACATGTTTATTGATAAGTAATAAAACTTCAATTGTTTTCACAGATTTTTCAACAAACATACAAAGGTTTGAAGAAAATTTGTCTTCAGAACCTTATTGCTTGACAGATTATTGTTGATATGGCTTTTACAAATCTGTGCTTTATGTCAATACATATGTAATTTGAAAAGAAAAAAATTATGAGCTTTGAAAATCTTGTTTCATTGAAAATATTAACAAAATCACCCACAGTCTGGAGGTGGAGTCTACAAAAGACATTAAAAATATTGCTAGCAATAATAATAATAATAACAGGCTGATTTATTTTAAATTACACATGATAAGAGAGCGCCGTTTTTGTGTGTGTCACACCTCAAGGGCCCAAATGTTAACACATATGTTGCATACGCAGTAGCATGAGAATGTTCACTTATATGTTTTTTAATGCACATGCGTAATTCTTCCAAGCGCTTTCTAGAATAATTTTCTTTTGTATTTATCATGTCTCTAAAACTATTAACACCATCATCATGTGTCGCTTTGTTACTTCTATGTCATGACATAACTTTTAACCACATTGTAAACAAAAAAAACCTTATAAATAAATTATGCTTTTGAAATATTTCAGAATCAAATTCTGTAGAAAAATAACTTTCTTAATATTTCTTATGGGCATTAAAAAAAATGTATTTCTTTCAAATAATCATTTTTTCCTTGTATATTTTTTTGAGACATTGTTTTTGATTTTAAAGGCAAAGGGATGGGGCATATTAATTGATTTAGACAAAATTCTAATGTAACTCGGCCGGGTGGCTAAGGAAAAAGCCAACATTTATTTTGTTATGTGCTGCTAAGTTAATAGGTACATACAAGAATGACGTTTACCCGCCAAAAAAAAAACATTTGGTTTTCTAATTTGTGCTGATCCCATTTTCTAATTGATTAGATTTTTATGAGGAAAAAAGGGTTACAGTGAGGTTGCAACAATTTTTGTTTTTGTCAACTATTAAACGTCAGTCTTTTATAGGACTGACGCCCTTAGCAACCAATGTTTGTATGCCATTTCCCTAGCAACCCGGCCGGATGACGACACAATATTGTCTATGCCAATTCACGGGTGAATCTCATTAAGAAACCTTTGTGAATCTATCCTATAATATGAAATTTACTTTTTGTATGAATTAATTACTTATGTACTTTTTTTAATTATTTGATGAATTTATGATAAATTTAAGAAAAAAACTAAAAGTGAGAGAAAATAAAAATTCAATGGTCATCAAATTACTTATGTATAAAACGCAACAATTTTCAAAAGAATATGTATTTTTATCTCTTGAATAAAAAGCTATTAAAAAGTACCTACGTCTTTTCTTTATTTGACCTTGTCATTTAGAAAAAAAAGATAAAGATGCGCCTACAATGGAGATGAAAGGAGATGAAGGTAAGTAATTAATGAATAAAATTAGTAGAATGGGGCAGTTACAAGAGTGTAAGGAAAAGAAGGAAAGATAAAACGCAACTATGCTACACATTTAGTGTAACTCCTTGCCGCGTTCTCTCCGAAGGGGTCGCATGTGACGAGTGAACCAATTTACTTTTACAGGTAAGGGGGCTGGCCTTACGCCAACCATTCCAGTAGAAGTGGAGTTTACCCAGCTCCCGAAGGGGGCTGGTACTCATTTCTAATGAAGGCTGAGTATAAACCTTGTCTATATTTTATTTTGGGTTTGAAATAAACACCGAAACGAGAAATCATTTCTGAAACCCGCAGTAAGGATTGAAGTCTTGCTCTCGGCATGGAATGCAAGCATTCTACCAACTGAGCTATCAACCGGAATTTGTATGAGCTTTGTCATCGTTAAAAAGCGGCCAAGTAAGCCTTGCGAGTATTTTAATTTTGGGCTAAAAATAAACACTGAAACGGAAATCCTTTCTTGCACCCCCGGTGGAATTCGAACCCGAGCTTTCGGCATAGAATGCAAGCACTCTACGAAATGAGCTATCAAACGATAGATGTACTCCACAAAATGGATAATATTAATGAAAAAAAAGATAGTAAGCAGTACACATTTGATATTAGTAGGTAATGAAGACATATGAAAACTTTTAATACCATCACGCCCGGATTAAGACCACTGGGGGCCCTGGTGCGGGGAAGTCAGATCGCCCCTAACCCTTTATCCCCTCCCAACAACACCTCCTCACGCCAACCAAAAAATGTATACTTATTGTGAACCAAAACGATTACCAACGGCTCTTTGAGTTTGTTTTGGGAAACCTCTTGGAGAGGTCTATGACACTCGTTGGAACAAGCTTCGTTTTGTCCTTTTTGTACAAAAAAATATTTTTGTGTACAATTTCGCCATGGACATCTTTGGTTTCATGGCCGTCGGAAGAACACAATCTAGGGAGGGGCAAAACACTCGCGTTAGTGGCAGGTACATCATCCTTAGTTCATTCATATTTTAGTAAAGCTTCTATTATATTTACTTAAAGGAAATCATTGGGAATGTTCATAAATATAATTATTTTCCCACTTTGTTTGCTGGCTGCTTTGCTGGTTCCATCACCTTTCCTGCCCTGCGAAATTTCCAGGGGGGGGGCATCGGCCCCCCCCTTCCGATGGCCATGGCCCCTTTTGATTTGGACCCCACAAATAATAAAAAGCAAATATCTTAAATCACTAATTTCCAAAAAGTCTGAGAGTGCCCCTTGGGCATGAATATTTTAAAAACCTACGCCCTCGAACAAATTTATATCATAGAAATCTTTGAAGTATATTTTTCTAAAACGTCTCAAGGGGCCTTAGAAGGCAGGAGCGCTGGTTTGGTTGCACATCCCTTAATCCGAGCCTGCCTATATAAAGCCTAACCATTTTTCATAAAACACAGACAAGTACCTCAAAAATATAATAACTTGGTTTTTCATGACTCATTCCTTTGACAAACTGCTCGTTTATGGAATGATCTACCAGTTTCTGTGTTCCTTTCCCAATTTATTCCAGTTTTATTCAAAACCAACATCAATTGGCACTTGCTTACAGCGCCACATGACAAAAGCAACACCTTTGCAGCACCCTTCCAGGGTGTTATAGACCCCAAGCTTGGGGGATCCTTAAAAAAAACCTTCATGATACATAATGTATAACCGTGTTTGTCTGACCGTGCTTTTTGCACAGCTGCGGCACCGGCGGCCTGTAACTCGCTGCCCGCATATCTGAGGGAGTCTCCGACAGAGGCGACCTTCAAAAGAAGCCTCAAGACACACCGGTTTCTAGGATCCCACCATGCCATTCTGTGGTGATGGAGGGAGACTCCGACTGAGGGAGGCGAGTGTTATGAGAAAAACCCAACTGTGTGGAGTTACGAACAAAGTGCCTTTGAGGTGACTATAGTCACAAAAAGGCGCTATAGATAAATTTAGCATTTCATTCATTTGGTATACAAAAATAACAAAAATGTCAACACATAATAAAATACAATAAATTGAATGTCATAAAAATATTTTATAAATTCAAAATGACTTACATTATTCTGAAACCGCCTCTGGAACACACCATATACTTTACGCAAGTATTAATGAATGGTAATTTACATGTGTAAATGCAAGCTCCCGGCTGCTGCTCCTGTCTTGGCTTTCACATGGCACTTCATTTTATTTCAAGTAATCCATTAAAAATACTTTTTTACGCATTTCATTCCCTTTACTTTGATTTAGGATATATATTTTTTTATAGCTCTAGAAACAATATGATTATCCCATTTATTGCAGGCTTTCTCATGATGGTGATCACTGATCAGTTGAATGAAGAAGAAACGATGCACTGCTCACTGCTTTTTTAATGCAACACATTTTAAAAACACAAACGTGTTACGTAAGTTTATTTAATATATTGTTTATACTTCTTAATTTTATATCACTTTTCAACATTTCAAAAAATCGTGTTGAAATAAATTGACATTTACCCACAGACTTTAAATTTACGAAATCGAGCGCGAAAACACAACGCACCTGCTTGACACACCGACACAGACTGCTGATTACGCGATCGAGATTCTATTTAAGTACTTTCTCTTGCTCAGCGACTTTCTCTCACTGTGATTGGTTGGGGGCGTGTCTTAACTTGTACTTGGTTGATATCTCACATGGTGGGAGAGTTTTAATTTGTAATTCCTACACAACATTATATGGCTCGCTTACTTATCAATTTAAGCTGATCAAAGAAACAGCTGATATCGTCCCACAAAAGAACCAAAGTCAGTTCTTAAGCAAAAGTACTAGATTTATTTTCCTTGTCACTGAACTAAAAGTACAAATCATCCACGGTGATACGAACGTTTCTAAACTACACATATAGTGTAACTTCTTGCCGCGTTCTCCCCGAAGGGGTCACATGTAGCGAGTCGAACCTAATTATTTGTACAGGTAAGAGGGCCGGGGCTTACGCCAACCATTTCTGATCCTCGGCTACCATTAAAAAGAGTATAGACAACGAGAGTAAAAAAAAGTACAAGTTCTTTAGGAATATTTTTATAAAACGTCTTGGCCCTAGGACGCTGCACCGCTCGAACCACCCTTGATCGGGGCCTCTATGAGGGAGAACACTCTGTATCAGGCCAGGTCTGCAAAAGTTGCAGGGTTTGTGTTAATTTTAGATTTGGGTCTTTATTTTGTAAGTGCATGCCTAGCATGAGTAAGCGCGATCTGATACGTGCCTGCTTTTAGGCAAGCATTTGATATGAATCTCAAATTGTAATATTTCTTTGCAACTCAGATTATATTTCGGTATATAGCCGTCTTGTAAAATAATACCATGTATTTGCTTTCACCAGTACCTACCTATTTTTAAAGTCATTATACATGAAATGTTGGACCACTGCGTTGGACACCGCTTATTCAACATTCTTATTTTGAAACTTGCGCATTCTATTTAATTTGTACTTCCGGTCAGTACCAAATACGCTTGTAAATATTGTCTATGGTTATTATGTCAAAAATAATTTCAGCCATTTGAAAATATCATTTTGCAAAATTAGCAACGAAAAATAAAAATAAATCAAAACTTAATGCTAGCCGTGTGAAATTATTCTTTTTTAGAAGGCATTTAATCAAGAACTATGGCTAAGATTATTTTCCTACAGTTGTCATCTTGATTTTCGGCATCTAACTTCCGGTCGCGTTGCCGAGAACCCCGAAATTTCGTCGACTTGCAGATTTTCTCAGGACTCAGACGCGTAAAATTTCCCCTCCACATTTACACTGGTTTGTTTTAGTAAATAGTGTGCAACGACATCAAATCGTTACAAGGAAGGGCGTTCTTGTGATCGTCTCCAAGATCCTTTAAGGTGAGTCCATACTATTCGCGATATTTACATTAAGTGAAAATGGTTCGTCGCCATTCCATTCAAACTTGAAACGTGTTCTCCAAGCTTGGTTGAAATATTTTGTTTCCGTGATAATTGACAACAAATAATTGATTGCCGGATGTATGCTGTTTATGATAAGGGTGATTTGTGTCGTTTGTTGATAATCTTTTATTTTGATTGCAGAAAATGGTGGGTTCCCGCGTTTATGTCGGAGGTCTGCCATTTGGCGTCAAAGAACGCGATCTCATCAAATTTTTCCGTGGATTTGGAAGAACTCGTGATATCCTCATCAAAAATGGATATGGCTTTGTGGTAAGGTCTATCTAATCTATTTAACATTTCATTGTACCCATTAAATGTATTTTATAGTCGCCATTTTATAGATAACCTATTGCCTTATCCACAAGGCTAAATATGCCGATAAAAACATGTATCGGAATCCTTTACATTTCATGTTTAGTTAATGGCTTAGTGACGACGGGTAAGTCTTAAACCTAAAGGTTTGCCATCATTGGTTCCTTGACTTATAGGTTGGTATGCGGCTGACCACCCATGCTGTAAAAATGGTTCACTTTGCCAATGTCACCCCTGTCTCAGGGAAGGACGGCAAGAGTTGCAGGGTGTATGTCCATTTGAGATTTGGTTTTTATGTTGTAGGTTCACATGAGGCATGTGCGAGCGCGAACTTGTACGTGTCTGGTTGTGAGAATGCATGTAATGTGAATCTCCAATGTAACATAACTTTGCAACTTAGATTAGATTAGGTGTGATCTACAGAATCCAAGATTATGAGGGATTCCTGTTGAAACAACTGACTAATGTACTGAGGGATGCGTTGTGTAAATATGATATGAGTTGCAGCGCTGAAATGTGTGGCCACAAGTTGATTATTGCTTCATTTGTAAACGGAATGGCTTCTTCACAACTCCTCATTATTTTTCAGCCTTGTATGTGTTTCATTTACAAGGATCTTTTGTCTTTGAAAAGCTTCAAATGCATTAGAAATATCAGGATATAATCTGATTGGGACATGCATCTATATAGGCAAATGCAAGTTCATGTCCAACCTCACGCCTTGTATTCTGTGCATCTCTTTTGTGGCAAGTCGAATGATGTTGGATCAACCAATTGCAAACTTCTGAATGGACTGCACAAATTCCATGGACAGGTTGCTAGGGAAAATTCTCAATTCCATAGAGGTGTGATGTTTTCCCGCCCAGAAAATCATTTAAAATTTTGAATAAGAGTTTTAGGCTTACATGGCCGGCTGATGCTGGATAGATGTTTTTCGGGATCTGTTGCTGTGGTCTATGGGAGCTGGAGCTTCCGGAGGTTTCGCCCATGTCTACGATGTTAATTTTTTTCTTAAAGATCACCTTCATCATTACACTTCACACTGAAGAAGCCCATCGTAGACATGGGTGAAACGTCCGGAAGCTCTAGCTCCCATAGACCACGGCAAAAGATCCCGGAAAACATCTCTCCAGCAATTTTAATTTTGTCCATAGGCTCGCAAGTAAATTTATTTGTGCATTCCACGCTCAGATGCCTCACTGCACGGAAGACGCGTGTACTCAAAAGTAATATCAACACTCGGAATACAAAATTGTATGCGAGGGCAGATCTAATGCAGGCACATCTGCCGCGGGACAACTCTTAAGGAATGGCGGCAGACTTTACTTCACTAGCATTTCTAAATGATGTTTTTCATCTTTCGGGGCTGAAAATCTTTATGCCACCTTAACTACTGATTGACTTCCTTCTGAAAGAATTGCTAACATGGTGTAGTCATCGTGAGGACTAATAGAAATGTTTGTTGACAGGAATTTGATGACTACAGAGACGCGGATGATGCAGTATATGAACTGAATGGGAAAGAACTCCTAGGAGAGAGGTATGTGTCAAAATCCTTCAGTTATATTTGTCTGGCCACAATCTTGCCTGACTCGAGTGTAAACTGTTTGTGTGCCTTCACACATTTATTAAATTTTTCAATTATCTTTTGTTTACTGGCTCAAATTTTTTATTTTGTCATATCTGTTAATGTTTAGCTAAATATGGTGTAAAAGTTCACATCCCTGGTCGTGTTTGCTCATGACTGTCAGTCCATAGTCCACTGATTAACGCTACAGGCCTAAAAAATAATTTTCAAATTATCCTCTGAACTGGGTTGAAAAATTCATGTGCTTTTACCAAAGGTCCATCCATTGACATAGCAATCAAGTTTGGCTTGAATAAATGGCGCTTTCAGTAGCGAGGACTAAGCTCGCAGAAGGCTATTGAGGTGTGATACACACTAAAACAACGCTGACCAAATAAATAATCCTAATATTAATTATTTTTATAAGGTTCCTTCTTCTTAACAATGCATTTTATTTCCCGTGTTCACCCTTTGTTGTGTGCTGTTACAGAGTTGTGGTGGAGCCGGCGCGTGGCATAGAGCGTCGCCGGGACTTCCGCGATGGCCGGGACAGTGGCGGGGGCCGCGGCGGGGACGACTTCGGCCGGCGAGGGCCGCGGTATGGAGACAAGTGAGCTGCACTCACACACATGCTATACCTCACTCCATTCACGCTAAGCCCACTCATGGGAACCCCCAGATAGATCTTAACGAGTCATACAAAACATTGCTTATTACAAGTTTGAATTCTAAAATAACTCAGGACAAAGCTAGAAAGAAAAGATGCTTTTAATGGCTTATTATTATTAGGAAGGCTTTGAAGCTTTCACATGATCTTTATACACCTTGGATGAGTACTTTTAAAAAATGAAGCTGGAAAGTTCATAGCAGAGTAATTTTTGTTTTTAGTTTAACATTATATTCTATAATTGTTTAGTCCAAAGATAAAATGATGATCTTATTGTATGAAAAAATCAATAGCTGTAATGCCAGATAAACACATAGTTCCTCTTGTCTGCAGTAAAAAGAAGCAATGTTAACCTTTTTATTATCATTTTCAATAGTCGTCCATATCTAGAATGTTGAACATAAATAAAGATAATATTGTCCCTGTGTTGGGAAATTGCATGATAGTCACATGTCACTCGTATCACCCTGTGGAGTGCAGAGTGTGGTCTCCCTCACATTCCACCTGCCTGTATTGCGTTGTGTACATGTAAACAAATAAATAATGGAGTGCGTGTTGCGGTGACTCAGTGTGACACCTTCAAACTCTGATCGCAGGTACGGCCCGCCCACGCGCACCGACTTCCGCCTCGTGGTGGAGAACCTGTCCTCCCGCATCAGCTGGCAGGTAAACATCACAACTTCACATCCCTACACACAATCTGAAACTTACAATTCCATCAGGAGCGTGGAGAAGCTTGAACTTACATCTGTTGTCCATATCATGAGGGATTGCTTACTCCCTCCTTTCCGTGTAATCACATATTCGTTGGATAGTGTCCGAGATAGTCTGCAAAGGAAATGTAATTCTATTTTAGAACTCATCATTGTGTTGACGTCAATTGTATGTGCGCCACAAAATACTTGTAGTGTCTTCATCTTGTTGATTAGTATTTTCACTTACAATGAAGCAATATTTTGGACAAAGTAGTTTATTTTGCTGATAATAACCCATTGGTATGTTTATCTCTACTCCTATTTGTAACTGCACTATTTGATGTGGATGAGGTATAGTTTACCTTGATGTAGGTGCTACATTTTTATTATCCTACTACAGGATGTTTTCTGCTCTAATGGAGGAATAGTCAAATAAAAGGAATGTGTAAAGATGGCTGAGGAAGAAGGCTCCAACCATTTTTGTCAAGTCATTATTTGTTGTTGAATCTATTTCATGTGCAAACTTTTCAAAGTTGGGTTCATTTTGTGGAGTCAGTACTGTGAAACACTTTTAGATTAATCTTTTTTAGGTTCCCTAGTTTGGTTGTGCCTGCTTTTACGGAAGCTCTCCTGTCGTTCAATGCTTGTGTGATGTGGCCCCTGTAATGTACGCCTGACCCCTCGGGAGCGACGCTCAAGAAGCCAGATCAAGGACAACACCAACGCAACAAACAACAGCTGCCTCAAAACAGAACAATAACAAAGCTGCCAAAGACCAATGACCAAAGCCAATGGGACTGGAGTCTGACACGAGTCTGGGAAGATGACCGATGTGGAAACCCTGAGCAAGACCAAGACAGGACCGTGAGCTGGGGGCGCATGCGGAACGGACTTCAACGCATAATACACTTAACAATGTGCATATATTTAAGAAAATTTAATGTATTTAATGCATGCTGATGATAATTCAAAAAATGTATTGTAAAATATGAAGTCCGTTATGTTTATACTTCTGTATTGAAACAAAAAGCAAAAAAATGTTGTTTTCCAAGAGTCCACCACAAATAGAAGTCCTGGTGTGCGCGTGCGCGTAAGGTCCCTGAGGGAGGTGTGGGTCCCGCCCCGTCCCCGCTAACAGAAGTCTGTAGAGGGCGCTGCCTCCCCACCAAGGTAACGCGCCCAGGCCGGCCACACACACACCCCACGTGACACCCACGATACCTACAGTAATCATTTCATTTATTGTGTCACTTTCTTATTCTACTATATCACTCTATAGGTGCGCCCAAATGACGATCTATAAACGTACATTCACCCGATCTTCTTCATCTTTTTGTTGATGCTTCTTTGAAATATTTAAAATACAACTCTGTATCTTGATTTGACAAGCAAGTTGTAGAGCTGGCTCCTTGCTCTTGTCCAGTGCCGGGAAGTGACCACCTGAAGACTACTTGGATTACGGAGAGCTGGCTGGGCATTGGCAAGATTTGCAAGCAAGCCAAACATGTTAATATACCTTTCATGATCTATTTTAATGAAATCACTTGCTTTTTTTTTAAGATCTTTTGTAATTAACTTATCATAAAGGTATATTAGCAGCTCGCTAAAAAACTTCTCGTTACCTGATGATTGAAAAACGTCTTGGCAGAAGATATTGTGGACATATGGAAAGAAGAACGCGGGGTCATCAACAGCTCTTCAACTGAACACTGGGCGACACACTCTCTGGGGCAATGGAGCGCTGAACAAATAGCTGGCAGAGAACGGGAGAATGTGGACAAGACAAGCATTCATCATTACCGGGACAACCAAGAAGACATGGCGCACGAACCTGGAGGCAGTTGGAAGTCAAAAGTCAAACAATGAGGCAGCAAAATTATCGGAATGCAAAACTAAAGGCAGACTGGACAGAACACTGGACGAAAGGCGGAACAGATGGGGAAGTTACGAGAGGCAACCAAAGGAAAGAAGACAACATGACGTGTTCTGACACATGGGGTGCTATGTACAAACTGATCATCTGGAAAATCCATGCTGGCACGGATAATTGGGACCAACCTGCAGTCCTGGCTTCGACATTGTTGCTCAAATTGTAAATACAGAGTTGTGTACTTTATGCATCCTCCTTTGGGCGACACGTCAGTGTAAATAATTCCTTATCTAAGCAGCAACAGGCAAATTACTTGTAAATAATGTACTCAGTTGCTCACCCGCCAGTGCAACTGCGGCATCCTTGAGACATAATTTTGCAAATTTTATTATTTTGACTTTCACATTGAAAGTGGCCTTTCATAAAATTTAATTCCAGTTTTTAGACGTTCTTGGTTAAATGTTTTCTTAATGTATTCATTTGCTGCTTGGATAAGTGTGCTCTTAATTGTTTAAATGTTGACTTTCAAATTTCAATACAACATTTAATTAGCAAAGATAGTTCATTTCTTTCATTCTAACTCATTTTTTAGATATTGATCACGTTGAAAGTCAATGTGTCTAACTTAATGCTTGTTTAGATGGAATCCTCCAGCTATTTCTCTGCCGCACCTCTCACAAGCAGCTAGCAACCTATGATGACACTTATTTATCATCTTTCGGGTCTGAACACCTTGATGATAGCATAACACTCTGAAGCAGCTAGTTGCTGGTGCAAGTACGAGCTGCGGCAAAGACAAGCTGTGAGGAAGTAGTGGGAAGGAAGTGGGGTAGGCAGGTGTGGTGTAATGCTGTGGTGTTTGCAGGACCTGAAGGACTTCATGCGCCAGGCCGGAGAGGTGACCTACGCTGATGCCCACAAGCAGAAGAAGAATGAGGGGTAACTATCCCACATTTATCCTCCTGTAGGAACGAGGCTTTCTCAATTCAAACTGTTGTCAAGGCCTCCTAGGTTTTTTATCCCTCTGCAATTCAAGTAAACTTAGCTTTACGTGACAGGGACAACTGCAATCAAATTACCTTTGATTAGTTTATTTCGACTAATATTACCATGTAGTTAGTTATTTCAAAGTTGATGCGCAATTTCCTTGCAATCAGAGATGAATGAAACGGTGTGTTAGTTTGAGCTGTGTTTTGTTGAACATTTCTCCCATGGAGGAACTATTACCTTATCCTATCTACTGTTTATGTGTGTGGCTATTTTCCTCTGTGCTTCCTTAGCATCACTCATCCCACGGTGAACTAAACTCTTCATCTGAGCAAAATTCATTGAAATGTAAAGCATGTAAAGTTATGTTGGGTCGGGTGAAGTCCCATTACTCGACGTAGAAAATTTTAATAGGATCCATATTTCAGCCCTCATTTATCAGTATGACCAGGGCTGGCAGATAATTATACAGTTTGTATGTAAAATACAGCAATCAGCTGTTTATGGGCTGCCATGCTTTATTGCTTGCTATCTTCGAATAGGTACAGTGAAATTCACTGATGTCTGTAGATGTCCTATAATGTGTGTTGCAAGGTATGGTACAGTAGCGGCTCAAGCTAAAATCTACGAGAGGGGATGACCTTGAAATATAGTTAATGACCCCCCCCCCCTCCCCCCATAGCACCCCAGGTAGTATACACCAATGAATTGTTACGTATAAATCTAAGCCAAGGACCTGTTCATAATATATGTACAACAAAATGTGGTACTTTTTATGGTTTGATTTTAAGCGCACTGACTTAACATTTACATTTAAAAAAAACATAACAAATAAAAATGTGTACGTGAGCATACAATTGATAAGAAAGCATGTTTTGTTGAAACACTGTTGCAAATAAGAGGATACAATTATTTTGAATTAAAGTCACTGAAAAAAAATGCTTACTTACCTAAGTTTCAGTTGTTGTTAGTGGTGCAATTTCGTTAGTAGTACAATTTCTTTGCTTCGAAAAGTAATCGATCACTTTGTTATTAGCGTCTTGTATTTTTTATAATTAGTCCTTTTTCCATAAATAAAGCCAAAGCGTATTCAAATGTTATTCATTCACTGTGTTCTGTATGAAAAATTTAATTCTTGTCGGCCACAAGGAAACAAATATTTTAAATGTTGCTGTTAAAATATCAGGGCGGCCAATGTAAAAAAAAAAAATAAGGTTGCACAAAAATGCGATGACGTTGTGAAAACTTCATAAAAAATATATATCAACACAAATCAACAGATTTTCAATCCCAAAATTGGTTTTTCTTCACAAATATTATATGCAAAACAAGAAAGATAATTTCAATGCAATCTTTTTACGAAAAAACGCGATTTTTAAAACAATTCCAATTTTACGGAGCAAAATTTTTATTTTCAACCTCCCACGGTTAAACACGTCTGAACTTAGGTTTAACGATTAACTAATGAAAAAAATATTATATATCACATGACGTGATGGCGAGCAATCTCCAAAACTCCAAAAAACAAGAGGATCATTCATAATATTATACTGATATTGTTTCAACGCTCCATATCGAACAAGCTATATTTAGATTTAGATTATACCAGCATCGCACTATATTATATATGTCAATTCTCCATAGGTTCAAAGTGAGTTGTCCCCATAGGCGATTAGTTGGATATCGATGTACGCATGCGCGAAAAGCTTTATTGTATTGAACAGAGACCGTACATACAAGGAGCAAAGCTCACTCATACACAAGCAACGAGTAGGACTTATTGTAACATCCCCGCTGCTACGTCATACCCGATCATCGTTTTTCGGGCGTTCTCCGTGCGTTCACGCAGGAACGAGGTACGAGGAAAGTGTGGAGAGGGGCTTCATACTTCATCCAACAAAGACGATTTTTATGTTGAAACTACACCACAGTTTAACAAATATTATAATATGTGTATAAACAAAGATCTTCGCGTGACGCGCTTCGTATTTACTACTAGGCATATAATATTTTTAATTCTGTGTAGTTCTTCAGTTTCCTCTTCTTTTAATTTTTTGGTTTTCAATTTCGTTCATAGGGATAATCCCCATCCTCCCCTAATGAAGAGCCGCCACTGGTATGGTATAATATGCGCTGCCTACATATGTAAATATTAGGGAATGCAATCTCAATCTCGCGGGATCCCGATCTTCCGAGATCTCGCCTCATTTTTCGAGATCAATCTCGAAGCATAAAATGACGAGATCGAGCGGCAGTAGTAGGCGATGCATGAATGTGCTCTCTGCGCGCGGGCGATTTGCTAACTGACGAAGGAAAGGACGGACCGCATACACAAACTATCCGTGCTGCTGCAAGATCAAATAGAAGTCTTCAAGATTAGGCTAGAAGTCTAGAACTCCAGGCTAGAAGATACTTTGAAAGCCTGTAAAAGTCCTTTCTCGCGGGTTGCTACTATTACAGACAGGCTAGGGTTCGTGATTAAAAAAGAGATGGATCTTTGAGTGTGGAGGATCCTGGGGTATGTTTTTGCAATTTGCATACAACAGCTTGCTCACGCTGATACCAACTAGCGTTGAACCTGAAAGGGCCATTTCAGCCGCTGGCTACATAGCAACTGACATAAGATGCCGTTTATCCAACAGCACTCTAAAGTACTATTTGTTTTTTAAGAAACTATTTCCAAAATCACTCCTAATTTAGTTAGGAGTGATCGATCGTAATCACTCCTAGTTTAGGGAGTGATTTTGGAAATAGCAATTTTTGTTTTAACTACCATTATCTTTGTTAACCTTTACCACCCTAAGTATCTAAAAATTACACATGGTCCGAAGTGGGGTACCGGAGGACCCCAGCCACTTTTCATACAAAATAATCATAAGGCAGAGAGCCCGCCAGACGTGCGTTTTGCTCCGCATACGCCGTGGGAATGACGCAAGTAGGACAAACTCAACCAGTGTTTCCTAAACGGTGGAAGAGAATTTAAAATAAACATTTTTATAATAATTTTTATTTCATTTTCAATTGTATAATAGTGAAATATGCAGCATACGAAATTAAAAAAAAAAACATAAATAAAGTTAAAATCCAAAAAAACATAATTACAATTTTTCAAGTTATGTACAATAGTGTTGAGAAATATCAAGCGAAGGCATCTTTTATTATCTGGGCGTAGTTTATATCTGCAACAAATTAACGAATGGTTTGTTATTTATTTAAATACTCTAAATCTAAATCTAAGATGCAAATATATATTAAAATTTACAATCCACATCTTATACACCCACAAAAGTAAACATACGTAAGATTTTCGCGCATACAAATACAATTTCAAATGTGTCTACAGTAGGAAATACCGCAAATGACCGGTCCGTAGTCCAGGTGGTAACACTTCGGACTCGTAACTGGAAGGTCGTGGGTTCGAATCCCGGCGGAGCACAGAAAATATACCATTTATATTTTCAAATTTGCTCTTCGCTAGGTTGAAAACTTCATAAACCTTTACCAAAGACCGGTCATCAAAAGGTCCATCCAGCCTTACAACAACTGGGTCTTGCTTGAGAATTGGCGCTTTCTACATCGACGACCAAGCTCGCAGAGGGCTCTTGAGGTGTGATACACACAAAAACAGCGCTCACCAAATAAATCAGCCTAATTTAATTTTTAATTTTTTTTTTTTAAATGAACATAAGCTCTGCAACTTTGCCGCCTTTCCTTGAAGCAGGGGTGGCATTGACATAATTGAAACATTTTTTTTACAGTATGCAGACTCAGATTCATCAGACTCAGATTCAATAATATCTCCGACTTCAGAATCACCCGAATTACACAATTCGAATTCTAAGTCTATAATCTATAATAACTTCGTCATCACTAAAGTCTTGCAATTTTTCTATTTCTTCATAGGTATTTTTTCTAGCCATTTTCTAGAGAGAGAAAAAAATCAAATGGTTGGCACATATCACAAAGGAAAAACAATATACCTATTCAGAAAAAAAAACAACGAACTTACCTTTCTCTTCACAAAAATATATTTATTTTATATGTGTAAAATATTATAGAACGTTTTGGGAACCACAGGAATGACAGGACTGTTCCACTCGCTTACCCAGAAAGACGGAGTAAAGTCGTCAGCGGATAATATAGTTGACTCTCTTCCGCACCGCTGTGACGCGGTAAGCTCGCGTAAAAAAGTGAAACAAGTAGCTTATCTCTGGACCCACCACACACACAATGGCGCGCCAGCCCTTCCCGTCCCTCACATGCTCCAGCGCTCCCCCCCCGCGAGGGCATAATGTGACGTGTTTCTGACCACGTGATTAGTAGAGTACGCGAAAATTTATCAAAAACAATTATTTGAAGACTACATGCTTTGAATACTTAAAAACAAAAAATACAGAAATGTTTCTAAGTAGCTTTACGAAGATTACAAAAAGTTTCAATTGAATTGCTCGATTAATTATTGAGTAATCAAATAAAACGTTTTTTTGGGGTATCTCATATACCCCGCTTAGGCCAGGGAAGGTTAAAATGTGAAAGCTTTCTTTATAAGACATTTTACAGGTCTGAATTTCTGTGTTCACTAACATGAGTTAAATAATTATAAAAATAAAGTTTTTTTTCAATTATTCATTTAGTATCTTACTCGCATCATAATCACAACTAAGCCGTATCAATCATGTTTCAGTTACCTAATTGAAACAATACTTTTCAAAATCCATTTGAGATCTCGAAAATGCCGAGATTGAATTTCTGATCCCTCGAGATCTCGACTTAGCGATCTCGTCTCGAGATTGCATTCCCTAGTAAATATATTATGCACCACACCTGCGTTGGATCTCTAGAACTAACAGCATGTAAGTACCGTGTTACAGGGCCAAGGTTGGAGTGGTGAGAGGGCTGTGGAGGCTAATGTGTGTTGTGTTTCCAGCGTGGTGGAGTTTGCGTCCAGCTCTGACATGCGCAACGCCATAGAGAAGCTGGACAACACCGACCTGAATGGGCGGCGCATCCGCCTGGTGGAGGACCGGCGGCGCGGTGGAGGAGGCGGGGGGGGCCGGGGGCGCTCACACTCCTCCAGCTCGCGCAGTCGCTCACGCTCACGCAGGCGCTCACGATCCAGGTACACCAACACCACAATACCTATATAGGGTCTACTATCAAGCAAATAACCTACAAGATCTGTTCTTAGGCTTACACGACCAGATTCAGATGCATGGTATTGTTCCAGGCTTTGACCGTAGTCCATAGTTTCCTTCTTATACTTCTTTTTTCTCTTATTTTTTCTTGATTACTTTTCGTTCCCACTGTGTGTAATTTTGAGCAAAGCTCCAAAGAAGTTACACACAGTAGGAACGAAACATAAGCAAGAAGAAGGAAACTATGGACTGCGGTCAAAGCCTGGCAGAACAATACCAAGCAACCTTCTAGATCAGTGGTTCCCAAACTTTTAATTTCGCGTACCACTCACGAAATCATAAATCAGTGGCGTACCACTGAAGTGCAGCAGTTAAAAAATCGTTCAAAATGGTAAAGTAATATAAACTGCAACAACTGCTTATGACAACATTACGTTTATTTATTAATAATATAAAGCAAATACAATATTCTTAGGACTTAGTGCGAAAAATGGTGCTGCATGTTCGAGACAAGAAAGGAAATATTTGGCTCAGTTGTACTTAATTTTAAGCGCGAAATTGAAAAACGTTTGATCTTATTATTTACTATATATTTCCTATGGCTATGACTGTTTGCGTACCACCTTAAGAAGCGTCGCGTACCAATGGTGGTACACGTACCATAGTTTGGGAATCACTGTTCTAGATCAATGATACTCAACCTTTTTTGTCTTCGGGCCACAAAGATAGATTTGAAAATCTACGCGGGCCGCAACACTATACTGGTATGACTGTTTCTGTTTCATATTAAATAGAAATGATCCTCACTTGTAATAGTGATGGTCTGTTCACTTATGAAAATAAATATGGTCTACCATGACTTACTCCTTGACTAATAGGTTGTTATGAGGCTGACCCCCCGTGCTGTAATTAGAATAAATGAACTGACTTGTGAATCTGCTCCGTGTGAAATATTCAATGATGACACTTACTTATCATCTTTCGGGGCTGAACACCTTGATGATAACCCATACTCTGACAGTGGCTGTACGCTGGGGCCCTGCTCATGTTGTTGTTGTGTTGCTGATGTGTTGTATGTTGTGCTGCAGGTCCCGCAGCCGGCGCTCCAGCCGCTCCCGCTCCCGCTCGGGCTCCAAGTCTCGCCCCAAGGGGAGCAAGTCCCCCGCACACAAGTCACGCTCCAACTCCAAGTGAGTCACAGCCAGGGTTCACTTCATGACTTGTATATTCCATAAATTTGCTATCTCCACATGCAACCAATGTTGTCAATTTGACATTTGAAATGTCGGCGATGAAGAAGTGGAATTAACTCCTGATTGTCTCTCTGGTAGAATCCAGCTAGACGACATATCTTTCACTTTTTGGATGTAACGGTCGGTTGTGGGTTTGCGGCAGCGATCAGTGTACCAATGATCCATGTTTGATGCTCTCTCTATATGTAATATCAAACTACCGCAAATACCACGTTGGTGATGTGACATGTGACAGGTGATGATTGAATAAATAAGAAACCCCATATTGTAGGAAATATAGGACTGATGATGTTCTACTAAATTGTAAACTAATGAAAACTTTATTTCACTAAAGAAATCTATTAGATATATATTTAGTATATTTGGAGATATTTCTTACCAAAAACAATTGCAGTTTTAGTTGTGTTTCACAACATGAGTCTCACAGCTGCACGGTGGTTGTAAATCAGGGCTAGGGTACTTATCTTTTGACAAAAATATAAAGAATTTTTTACTGTAAGTGGAGATAGCGGATTTTGTGAATATATGACTCGACATGTAAATGATGTAAAATAGAGCAGTATTTAGTATAGTTGGTCTTCAATTATTATTCAAATCTGCAAATTAAAATATTTTCATTGGATGCTTTGATCTAGTAGTGCATTTTCTTTCCTGTTAATTTTGTCAAATTTATTATTTCCCTTTTTGATGTTGAATTCTTTATTTCATTACAATAGCTTTCAATTTATTTTAGAATAGTTTACTTTCCTTCTAAATGTAAATTATCCCATTGTTATCTTCGCCTTCAAAAAATATTATTTTGTCACTTATTTATTTTCCCAGATATTATTTTAGCATTAGTTGCTTGACTTCTCATAGCACTTGTAGGCCTGAGTGCAATAGTTATGCAACTTATACCAAATGAAAAATAGAGAATACTCTATTCAGTCGCCTTAACAAATTTTTGGAAAAATTGTGATATTCTAGTTATGTATTTTAATGATAAAAGCCTGATTCAAAATTAAATGATTCAAGATATAACACTTATACTGTAGACAAGGTCCAGTCTGCTTTATTGTGGAATGAGAATCTGGTTTTCAAGAAAGAAACACCCTCGTGCTTCTGATGATACAACATTCTTTTCTACCCCAGTTGTAAACATTTCATAAACTCCTTTTTTTTTTTTTTTTAAGTAAATTTCTCACCAGAAGTGCTCCTGTATATATTTCATACATGTTTCTAAGTATGGGTTGTTTCCATATGGTTTTATTCTCTGGGTACTTGTATATTTGGAGCTGAAACTTGGTGTAGAATATTCTCCCCATGGTTGTAAGCCATTTGCTAGCTGAGCTAGTGTGTGCTATGAGTGTTGGCAGCTAGTGTTGTGTAGGACGCGGTGCATGTGTTGTGTCCCAGCATGACTGTTGTGTTGTTGTTCAGGGCTCGCTCCGCCTCGCGCTCCCACTCCCGCAGCAAGTCCCCCGCCAGCCACCACTCAGACAGGAACTCCAGGTGAGACATGCTACTGTTCTCCACACAGAGACACGAGTACTGCATTATATGCTCTCACCAATATGACAGTTGTCCCTTGATAATCCGACAGGTACAGGACCGAGATGGTTTCGGATTATCAATCTGACCCCAATCAGCCATTTTTGATAATCTGACACCGTTGGATTACCAAAAATTGGCTCTTCTGTAATGTATTGGACCAAGATAAGCTATGAGGCATCAGTGTCAGATTATCGAGGGAAAGCTGTATTTGTAATTGTTATTTGAATATGTTAAAAACATTATTTTGTATGTTATAATATTTGCAGCATGATTCTTAAGTATTACCTTATTGCAAAGATTTTAGTTGAAAACTCATATTTAAATGTGGTGTATTAGGCTTATAATTCATTTCCTGGGCCAACACCGATGGAAAGATGACATTCAATCTTTTACTTTTATTTAGTTGACATTTTGAAACTTGACTAAATTACTTTTCAATAAAAGCCATCGATAAAACAGGAAAAAGACTATTTCAGACACAACGCATTCTGCTCTGATTGTCTATGGATTACGGAACAAAGTGTAAAAGCTTTCGCACTTCTCCATACCTTACTGATTTCTGACCCGGTGCCAGATAAAAAGTTTCAGGAAAACCAGGCAGAATGCATCTAGCGTGTAATAACTAACTCTCTTTGTATCATCCAAGATAATATGAAAATTAATACATTTACCGCTTGTTTTCCAGGCCTCGCTCTCGTTCCGGAAGCAAGGATAAGGACAAGTCTAAGTCAAAGTCCAAGTCTCGCTCCAGGTCTCGCAGTGCGTCTCCCCAGGAGAACAAGGACAACGGCGGGGGAACCTCCGACCATAACGGGGGCACCGAGTACTAACCTCATCACCTCCCTACTCACTAACACTTAGCAGTAGACTCCCTGGGGACCAGCGCTCATCTAGTGTTGCATGATCTGGGAAACCTGTTGCCTTTCTTTATCAATAATATTTTATCAAGAAAGAAAATGTAGATTTCAAAGCAACATAACATCTGTTGTTGGGTTTGTTAATATGAAGGGCGCTGAATCCTTAGAAAGAGAAGTAATTAAGTTAGGATTATCCTAGTTTTTAATTTTAAGCTAAGAATTTTGGTGTTCAATATTTACAGACAAGTACATTACACTTCAGTGTTGAGATATGATTGGCGGCGTTATGACACATTCCTCTTTGAATTGGAAACTGTAATTACAGATTTTAATAAAAAAATGTATAATCCTCATTGAACACTTTTGAAATGTATCATATAACTATACTTATTATTTAACTTCCCTATATCTTGAACAATGTCCAAAATGAATATTTTACAACTGAAGCATCTCATGATGCGCCCTGTCACATCGTGCTATGAGATTGCACCCTTATATTGATAATACATATTGTAAAAATGGATATTTTTTTTTAAATAAAAGCTTCATAAAATGTGATCTGTGTTCATTTATTGTAGTCATATCTCAAATATTTTTTATAGATTGTATGGCTCTATAGAACAGTGGATGATGAAGGCTACATCTTCCAAGTGTACTCTATGGCATGGAAGGGTCCTGTACCACACAAATAAAATCACTGTCTTTTAAATGTAGGCATACCGTTGTATGCTAAAAATTTCCTAGGTGGATCGAATTGTAAAATGCCGAGGTTCTTTCCCATATGAATATCAGAGCTGAACTGATATCGGGGAAAAGGCAAAAAATGATTTATTTAAGCCACATGAGAAATTATAAATTCTCACTTGCACCTCATAAGGTGAAGAATTTAGGGATGACGAGCTCCAGGTCGAAGGGGAACATTTTAGTAGAAGAACCTGAGACAGTGGTTTAGCAAGAAGTACAAGAAGCCGCTTTCATGCAACTGTTTTGAAGATGCAAATTGCTATGATTGCCAATCTTCTTCACTGAAGAGACACAAGTAGAAGAATAGAAGGTTGCTTATTTCTGAAGGATTTAATAATAATAAATATTTATTACAGCTTAGTCATGTGGAGAGTTCTTTGACTTATAGGTTGGTATGCAGCTGACCACCCATGCTGTAAAAATGGTTCACTTTGCCAATGTCACCTCTGTTTCAGGGAAAGACAGCAGGAGTTGCAGGGTGTATGTCCATTTGAGATTTGGTATTTATGTTGTAGGTTCACATGAGGCATGTGCAAGCGCGAACTTGTCTGAATCTCCAATGTAACATATCTTTGCAACTTAGATTAGATTAGAGGGTGCAATACATGACCAGCCATAATAAAACTACAGCAATAGAAAAGTACGTATGGAAGTAAAATGCAGAAATACACAAAAGCAGAAATATATGAGAAAAAAAAAACAATCTAATTAAACAGATAGAATCGAAAGGAAAGAGAATACTTGTGCATTGTACATAGGAATAGCAAGAACATATTACACAGGGAAGAAAAGGCTAGGTAAGCTTTAGGTTCCTTGCCCAACTCCCATTTCAGGCCTCTGATTGCTGCGATCAGAGATTTTCGCTGGATTCTATTCTCTCTCTGAACCCAGCCATTCGGGTTCGCAGCAACCCATTCCAGGAGGGTAGTTGAGCTGCCCCAAACATCCCACTCACACTACAGCTCTTCCGCAGTCGTAGCAATGCTCTGTAGCCCATATTGTAGCAGACTCTCATCTCGTTCATGCTTTGTGCGTTATAGTCACACCACAACTCGCTGGTGTATTGTTGCGTACATAAAACGAGGAAGAGCCTATTTTTGACGATGTACGAGCATTGTGCGAACCGCCGGGCTAACATATTAGCTTTCGTGCAGTGCGAGCGTAGTTGTCGTTTGATGTCACAGTCATCAGTCAATGTTTCATTTAGCACGTGGCCTAAATATGCGAACTTCCGCGCTCGTTTCATCTCTCTGCCATTGACACTGACCGAGGGTACATGAAGGTTCGACCCCTTTTAGTGGATGGCAGATGAGAAGCAGGCGCGTGCGTAGGGTATGGGCAAATACATACAGAATAAATGTTTTCTCCCATTTCTGTAAAATAACTCATTTGAAATTGACTGAAGTGTTACCGATGGCTCCAATTAAACTTAAATTTTTTACTTCAAGCTCAAGCTGGAGTGGTTTTTTAGCATATTATATTACCTACCTATTAGGCGTATGGGATGCACGCCCCTGTGAGAAGCCAACTTACTAGTTCAGTCTCCAGATGTAGGAAAATAAGCAACTATCATCAACTTTCTGTCTTTATATTGACTGAATCTTTGAAGAAGCTGGTTGGCATTACAAGTTACTAATTATTATCAGCAGGTACAAGCCTTTATACAGTTCTAAGATTTATAATATGTCTCCAACAAAAGCTGTCTCATTCTTTATTTTTTTTTTTCAGGCTTGAGTACGCGGGCAGATGACAAATCACACATTTTATAACGGGTGGGATGGGTGGAAATCAAACATTTTGTGATTTATAAACATATAATAAACTGCAAAGATAAAATTACATTTTTAGGATATTAAACAAACCGTTATGGGAGAACTTACATTACTTGATGTATTTCTGAAACATCTTCAGAGGGCACAATGACTTTCTCTACTTCAGTTCTTTATTTATGGTCAAATCTTGAAAGTCTATGCAAAATAATTGTAAATCGTTGGAATTTTCAAGGTAAAATATTGAACAACATGACCAGAAGACATTGTAGAGTTGCTTTCAGGAGCTGTTGCCGTAGTCTATTGGAGCTGGAGCTTCCGGATGTTTCACCCATGTATTTGAAGGGCTTCTTCAGCGTGATGTTGATGCAAGAAATTGCATTGTCTGATATAAGTAATCTCCTAAGTCGTTGCTGGACTGCATCAATGGCAGTCTGACAAGGGTCCAGGGCAGTTGTCTGCCAGGTCCTCCCTGCTGGTGAACTGTGTGCCGCACCACACGCAGTACAGGTAGCACTCTCTCAGGTAGCGAGTCAGGATGGGCAGCTTCTCTGAAGGCTGTGGGAGGGAAACATTACTGGTCAGCGCTTTATAGACAAGGTGGTCCTCAAAATTTGAAAACTTTGGGGTGGCAAGTGCCATTAAACAGAGCAATATGAAATTGGCCAAATATTGCTATTATTAAGGTGGACAACGCATTAAAAACTTCCATTATTTACATTCATCATTTCTAAAGATAGTGTCTTGTTTTGTTAGCCATTTATCTCTACTGGCTGCTAGGGAAAGGAGACAAGAGTTGCAGGGTTATGCAACTCTTGTCTCTAATGTTCATTTGAGATTTGGGTTTTGATATTGTAAGTACACATGCAGAATGTATGTCTCTACTTATGAGCATACATTAATTATAAATCTTAAATGCTAATATATCTCTGCAACATAGATTATTTAGTAAGACACACAGCTAGGTACAAAGCACGAGAGACTTGCATATATTCAATTGTATGAAGTAAGACTTAAGGGTATACGAGAGCTTAAGAAGATTATTAATATCGGGACTAAAGAACCTCTTTAATTGTTTTATGAAACTAAAAGCGTAATTTTATGTCAAATAACTTTGACTGATCATGGGCAGATGTCGTTGCTGAAGTATATAAATTAATGTTCTATGTCAAGCATTACGTTTCATCAAAAAAATATGTAAAGTATATTAACGCTTTTAGCGAGCGTGTAAGTTTTATAAACTTTTGTTTAAACGCTATGTTTGAGTATTCACGACTGCATGTTTGGTACAGAAGTTATGCATGCAAAAATTGCAAAACGAAACAACTTTGCATAAGTATAATTCTATGTTGAAATAATTAAACATTTTTTGGCATCTTGAATTCAAACGTTTGTTGTGAGCAGAGCATATCTTTTGTTATAACAAAGGCGTGCAAAAGTACTATTCCGTCTGTCTCACACTGTATATTATGAACGTGGGTATTTTTTTTATATATCGCACACCTAACAAAAAAAAGCAATAACTCAAATATTAAGAAGGTTGGGAAGTTGCGTTCGAAGTTTTGCATGTTTAATTAATTGTCGCACTAAAGCCCACATCAGCCATGACACAAGTTAATAGTTCTCTTTTCTTTTAAAATAAAACTTAAATAGCTGTAAGCTGTAACTCTGTCGCCATTCCGCTAGGGGTGGCCAGAGCCTCTGCAGAGTTGCCTCCATTTTTTCCTATCCTGACATACCTCTTTCAATTCCTTCATATCCATCACCTTTTTCATGCATTTTCTTCTTTTACGCTCACTTTGTATATCCCATTCTTTCACAATCACCACAATCTGATCACTCCATACTTTTCTCGGTCGTCCCTTCCCTCTTTTTCCTTTCACACTTTCTTTGTATACATACTTTGTCAGTCTATCATCATTCATTCTTTCCACATGCCCAAACCATCTCATCACATTCTTTTGTATAAATTGTAAAAAAATATCATTGGTATAAATTTGACTTATTTCTCTTTTATCCGTAAAATACAGAAAATTATGTCAAAACATTATCCATTATTTTTTATTGCACTTTTTTTGAAAACATAATTGGAAACTGAAAAATAATATTTCACGTAATTATTTTAGTTAAGTGATGATAAAAACCGTGAAAAGTAAAACAAGGACTTGGCTTGGATACTATTATAATCAAAATACACTTTCAGTCTTAAAGTTTGGCACATAAAGACAGAAACTAGTAAGGTAACAAAAAAATGAAAATAACATAGAAACTTCTAGCACAGGGGTGTCCAACTCAAAATCGTGGCAAGCCGGGTTTAGCACTTTTGTAATCGTGGCGGGTTACATTTTTTTTGTTGTACTTTAGTCCATAATAATTCTGTTGACGGGGGAGGGGGGGAGGGGATGGTAGACACGCAATTTTAAAAGTTCATATTGTCCATAATAATTCTGTTGACCGGGGGGGGGGGGGGGGGTAGGCACGCAATTTCAATCTTCGCGCGCAATTCAAATCTTAATACTTATCAATATCAAATACAATAATCAAATAGTTCAAATTAAATGAGTCTTAATGAAGTAAGGACTTTTCAACTTACGTCTTGTATAATCTATCTATAATCTAAACTGCAAAGATATGTTATGGCTCATTTGAAATGCATGCCTACAGACAGGCACATGTAGGTTCGCGCCTACACATTCTGCATGTGTGCATACAAATAAACAAAACCTCACATGAACATAAACCTTGCTACTCCTGCCGCCGTTCCCTGAACCGGGGTGGCATTGGCAAAAGTGAACCGATTTTTACAGCACGGGTGGTCAGCCTCATACCAACCTACAAGTCAAGGAGGTCTTGCTTAGGCAATTTATAACAGTTGAGATCTGGAGCTTACAACAAAATCAACTTCAAAAACAACAATCAAAAACTCCTACCTTCTTTTCGCATTTTTATTGCGTTCTTCACATTGGTTCTTCATCAAAATCTCAATTTTCCCAATTTTTGAGTTATGGCTCTTTATTGTAAAGCGTGCGTACATCTTGCGTGTGCCGAAAACAACGAATCCCTTCTCCAAGTATAAATGTCAACGCTTTAACTATGCCGCGGCGCATACAAATAATGTATCTGACTCACAGCAGCACCTCTTACGAGCGTCTCAGTTGCTATACACTTTATAAACACTAGTGTCGAGTTTAAAACGTAATATTTTACGTTCAATATCCAATAACCCATGGCTGTATTATGTCAATATGCGACATAATACAGCGCTTACCAAGTATGACACTCCACGTTTTAACTTAATCATAACGTAAACAAAAAACCTATTAGGACTTATACAGCGCTTAAAGTTTGCGTCATAGTTTTGATGTATTTTGACAAAACGATTTATTCGAGTAACAACGTTAATTTGCTTTTCAACTTTTTAAAGCCAGCGAAATACATTTTATTCTCTTCTGCCATGCTCAGTGAATAATTATTATTTTCTAAGGTTCCCGAAGCGGCCGCATGGCGCTGAAATCAGTCAAAATTGTGTATGGAAATCTTTATTTTTCCATGATAAATAGAAATCGGGGGAGAAAAAATAAAACAAGTATTGCATTACAAACATAAAAAATATTACTTCAAATCCTAAAAAGAAAATATACCATTCAATGGCAAATTTACCTACACGATCGTATGCAAAATTTGTGTACTTTTTAAATAACTATAAAAAATCAATGAAAAGTATAAAAAAATAATTTTCATCTAGAAAAAATAAAACTAATCAAAATAAATGTTTTGAAATAAAAAAAAGTTATGAATTATTCATAACAACAGTAGAAATCTCCATTTAAGGTATCTCCGTAAATAAAATTATTTTGAATTGGTGTTTGATGGGAAAAAATACCTAATTTTATGTGTTAATTTAATCTGGAGAAAAAATGCTACCTTAACATTGAAAATATGGGTTATTTCGGTCATCAAAGTTGGGCGCGCTGACCTCTCAATCACCCTTAAAGACTTAAAAGAAAATAAATTTAGAACAATCATGTAAATAGATGTTTCAGATATCATGTATGAAATTACAAATGTGAGAAGAAAAATACCTCAAACTGGATTTCCTCTTCTTCCTCTATGATGTCATCATCAGGGAGTTTAGGATTTTCTGGCCAGAACCATAACTCATCTGGTGCAGATATTCCCTGGAATTAATAAATTAATGTACATCAATGTAATTCTACCAGAGACAATGGCAGATTATAAACTGGATGCTGGTTTTGTGGGAATGCCATTTCATGAGCCCTCTGCTAACTGTAAAAACATCCTTTATTATAATACCCTACGTGGCCTTCATTTCTTTGTATCCACATTTTTTAAAGATCAAAACACGCACATAATGGGATTTGAGCCTGGACTCATGGGACGGCCCGGAACATACTAGTGTTTCGACATTCAGATTATAAATTTTAAAGAAAACAAAACATTAATAAGATATTGTCGGAATACTTAGATGGAGCCTATTATGAGAAAGTTTACTACACAGAGAGGGAACACCAAATTTAAAGTCATTCTTATATTATTTCACAGACCTGGTTCAGCTTGAAGTCAAATACTATTTATAACGCACGCAACTAAGCTACACATATAGTGCAACTTCTTGCCGCGTTGTCCCTGAAGGGGTCGCATGTGGCGAGTTGAACCTATTTATTTTTACAGGTAAGGGGGCCGGCCTTACGCCAACCACTTCAGTTGAAGTGGAGGTTTCCCAGCTCCCGAGAGTGCTGGTACTCATTTCTTGTGAAGGCTGAGTAAACCTTGCCGGTATTTTATTTTGGGGTTTGAAATAAACACCGAAACGGGAAATCATTTCTGACACCCTCGGTGGGATTCGAACCCGAGCTTTCGGCATGGAATGCAAGCACTCTACCACCTGAGCTATCAATATTTTATTACTTCCCTTTCTCTAACAATCATTACACACTAGACATATTCTGCCACCATTTTGCCCGGTCCGTCTCAGTTTTCTACTACCCAGCGCCAGGTTGGAAGCCAGTGTTGTAAGGAGATGTATGAAAGCTTTCACACAATTTGTCCAGTAATCCATAGACAATCCGGGCAGAATGCATTGTGTATGAAATGGCCCTATGAGTCCTTCTACATGTTGTACATACCTTATCTATGTCTAGTCGCGCACAAGCCTTCTGACTGTCGTACAGATCTCTTCTAGTTTGTTTGTCCAGGTTCTTCTCCGCTATCCTTCTCCTGTAGTCCTCCACGCTGCACACTTCTGTAGTCTGTTTCAAGCGTTGCTCTCGTTTCTTGGCTTTTCTCTCAGCTATTTCTTGCAGAACGCTCGCCCGGCCGAGACCAAAGCGATCTGACTTCACTGTTATGGATATTGGATTTACTAAACCACTCTCTGTAATCAGGAAAAGAAAGATTGAAAAAATATAGCAATTTATAAACAGAATCATTGTATTAAGTATTTAAATTCAGAGTCCATGTCTTATATGAATTATTATTGTGACCGGTCTGTAGTTCAGTGGTAACACTTCGGACTCTGAATGGGAAGGTTGTGGGTTCGATTCCCGGCGGAGCACAAAATACCATCTATATTTTCAAATTTGCTCTTCGCTGGGTTGAAAAATTCATTAACCTTTACCAATGACCGGTCACCAAAGGTCCATCCAGCCTCACAGCAACTGGATTTTGCTTGAGAATTGGTGCTTTGTAGCGACGACGACCAAGCTTGTAAAAAGGTCGATAGCTCAATTGGTAGAATGCTTGCATTCCATGCCGTGAGCAAGGGTTCGATCTCAAGGTTTACTCAGCCTTCACAATAAATGAGAACCAGCCTCCTCAGGAGCTGGGAAACTCCTGCTTCAATTGAAGTGGTTGGTGTAAGGCCGGCCCCCTTACCTGTAAAAATAAATACTTAGGTCCCGAATCGCCACATGCAACACCTTCGGGGACAACGCAGGCAAGAAGTTACGCTATATGTGTAGCTTAGTTGCATTTTTTTGTGTATTAGATGTAAACAACTGTAGGTAAGTACTCACAATCTGAAGTGTAAGATGCCTAACAAGACTTGTCTTGTCTTGTATCCTGCCGCCATTCCTCTAGGGGTGGCCAGTACCTCCACATAAGTGCCTCCACTTGACTCTGTCCCTGCATACTTCTTTCATCTCATCTAATTTCATCACTCTTTTCATGCATGCTCTTCTCTTGTTTCCACTCTGTAAATTCCATTCATTCGCAATCTCACTTATCTGATCAATCCATTCTTTTCTAGGTCTTCCCCTTCCACGCTTACCTATTACATTCCCTTTATACACTCTTTTTGTCAGTCGGTCTTCATTCATCCTTTCAATATGTCCAAACCATCGCATCACACTTCTTTGAACTTTCACTTTCACGCTTTCTTTTACTCCGCATTCATTCAGAACCCATTCGTTTCTCACTCTATCTTTCAGTGTTTTTCCTGTCATACTTCTTATATGAGCCATTTCTACGGTGCATACCTTATTTACTTCTCTTTCATTCACCGTCCATGACTCGCTTCCATACATTAGGGTCGGCAACAATATACAATTGTGTACCGCCATTTTCATTTTCTTTGGTATCCTTTTATTCTTCGCTATTCTACCAAACGCTCCTATCACGCATCTTCCTTTGCTGGCACGCTTCTCTAATTCCTTCGTCATCTTACCATTCGCCTCAAACTTGCTTCCTAAATAGTCAAACTCATTCACTACTTCAACTTTTTTTCCATTCAAATTAACTGTAAGTTCCTCACATACTTCATTCCTGTCAAAAACTAATATTTTTGTCTTATTCGCATTTACTTTCAAGCTATTCTTACAAAATGCATCATTTAGTTTGGTTAACATCGTTTGGAGTTCCTCCGCCGAGTCAGCTAAAACTATAGCATCATCAGCATAAAGAAGTACTCCAACTCTTGTTTCACCCACTTTCACTCCGCTCTCTGATATTCCAGCTTCTTTTATGCAACTGTCCATGATTATATTAAACAACCATGGACTCATCACGCAAAGACAATCTTGAATTATGTATGGACTATGGTGCTGATGTGAAGATCTGTGCCAATTTTTAGTTGCTTCATTTTACATTCATGCTACAGTCGTGTGAATAGCTTAGGGTAACAATGGACTCCGCACAAATTCCATAGACAAAAAATTGTGATGACACAACCGGGTTGATAGAGAAAAGACAATGTTTTGTTACTGGTTTCTAAAGACTTACCTACAGCTAGTAGTCTAAAAGTATATTGTGCTAAGTCCTTCAATCAATTTACCTTTGTGCCTAAAAAATGTACTTAAAATTATAAAAATATATATGTAGGTATGTATTATGGGGCTTCCACACGCTTGCCAACCCATTACAAGCCAAGCGCACAGTGTATCGTCTAGAACATGCTAGCTGGACAAAATTAGTCCATTAGACAAAATTTTGTCCAGCTAGCATGTTCTAGACGACACACTGTGCGCTTGGCTTGTAATGGGTTGGCAAGCGTGTGGAAGCCCCATTAAATACAGCCATGCAGTGGCTACTATTTTCGATAAATATTGACGAATATCTTTGCTTTTTTTTAAATTACTTGAAGAAGTATGCGATGAGCATGGTAAACGGTAATCAGCTCTCAAGTAATACTGCCACCTCAAATACAACGCCTAAGCATTGTAATGTATGGAAATGGCTCGGTGCACTTCATACCAGTTTTCCCGATTCCTTGTCCAGGTTTGTACCCCATCTTCTGCAGCATGGCGAACCCCTTGTTGTCACTCCCCAGGGACTCCTGGAGACCTTGCTCCCTCCTCTCCACCTCGGCCTGCTTCACAGAGCGCTGCCTCTTCCTGTGCTGGGCTATCTCATCACTTCTCCTCTTCAGCATCTCATGTTGCCGCTTGTAGGATCTGTTCTTTATCAACCCGGGAGTTAGATCTTTTTGTCCTGCACTGAAAAATCACAAGAATAATAAACCTGAATTACAGAGATTCAATATCATAAAATTTCTTACACAAATCGGTAGAGTTGTGTAAGTTTTAGCTTGCATCCCTACTATTTACTCACAAAAGAAAACCTGAAAACCTGAACTGAAAGTGAATTAAAATCATAATAAACATATTAAACTTTTATCAAAAACTCACCATTTTTCTATGAAAGCTGCCGACATATAGTCTTCATCCGATGACATTATTTTTGTTCGTGTTTAAATAAGTGATAAATAATTACAAGATTTTATGTTAGCTACGTTTTCACAAATCAACTGTCAAGGCTTGTTTTTATTTCTGTAGGGTGAACATGACCTGACAGCTGCAGACAAAAACCGGAAATTTCCCGAATATTCAAAATAGGGTATTTTCACATTTTTCTTTTTTTTGTGATTTAAATTCTTTTATGCTTTATTAGCCCAAGACTTCTTGAATTCTAATTTTAGTTGTATTTTTAGCAAAGTTATAAGCATTTTAAAATCGATCTTTGAATTTTCGCGCCAAAACGCTACTAGATGAAATTTTCTCGCGTGACGTCACGGTCTTGTAAACATCGCCGTATCAACTGACAGCCCTCACATTAATGTCATTCAAGCATCGCTTTTTCATGTTTACACCATTGCGGATGTGTTTTTTCAAGAAGTTTGTGTGTTTCTTTAAGAACATATCATTTGTTTTTGTTGTTTTCATTTGTTTCTGTTGTCAACAACACAAGTTAACAGAGTATGGAATGTCAATAAAAGAACGTGACGTCAACATATGACGTCACATTACCCGAAATACAAGAAGCAGATCTCACATCCGTTTAAAAACTTGTCCAAAAACCTATATTTTCTTTTTTAAATATAAAATCGAAAAAAAATATTTTCGGCTTCAAATCAACATATTATTATTAGATTTTTCGAAATCTATCAAAATAATATACTTTTTATCATATTCCTCACTATTGCAAATACCCTATTAGGAAAGAATCAAAATGAAGTCGGAACAAAAATTGGGGTAAAATTTCAACGTCTACCGGCTTGTTGCTAAGGAATAAAGTAAACAATACATTTTGTAATAATCTAGATGGATCTGTAACTTGACTCCATCGCAACGACAGAAAATTTATTCTTTTTTTCCATCCTGAATACATTATTGGCAAAGTGTAGATGTGTGGATGTAGGTGTGAAATAGTGGAAAAAATAAAACATGCCATGCCGATGGTTTATTCCCATCATTTCACAAGATCATAGTTCACCGCAGTACCGTGCGCAGCGCCTGAGCAAAAAAGAAACTGCAAAACTGCTTATCTTTGTTGTATGGATCAACTTGTGGGTGGAATTTTTTTTCAACTCAATCAACTTGCTTTTGTCTACAGCACTAGCGCCTTTTATGGCAATAAAAAAAACTGTGAGGTTTTCTTTTTATTTATCTAACACTCGGGGGAAAATTAATATTTTTCAGTGTCAACTACAGCTCCTACAACAGCTGTCAGATTTTCTTAGCATCAGCTTATGGACGTTTATTCTGTGGTTACTGCCATCTGCTGAAAACTTTTTAAAGCTAATGCAGTTTGGAAGTCTTGGACACAATTTGAATTCGTGTAAATTTTGTTAGATGTCTTGTATAAAAATTAGATATTTCATTACACGATAAACTACAGTATTTATTTGTTGTACGAATCACAATAAAAAACTGCAATAAATTTATATATTTTTGCCCGTTAATAAGTTTTTTTGGATCAAATAAAAATTTGAGACTACTGCCATCTAATAATTAAAAACAGAAGCTTGCGTTGATTTCAATAAAATAATTTAAAATTAGAAAATAATATCTCGGAATATGAGTTCGTTTTTTTTCTCAGCGGTGAGACATTTCAGGTCTATAGAACTACGGTTAATTGGCAATTTTAATAGAACTTAATTTTAAGGATTACTTTGGATAGTAAGAAATGACAAAAAATATAAATAAATTGCTGCAAACCAATCGCAGGATTGAAACAAAGGAAGAAGAAGGTCATAATATAATAATGTAGATATAATCTATTCATATTGCATGCATTCCCATAAGCAGACACGTATTATAGCATTCGCGCTTACAAATGCCGCAAGTGGGCTTACAACATAAAAGACCCCAATTTCAAATAAACATAGGTACACCCTGTAACTCTAGCTCACCTTCCCTGAAACAGGGGTGACATTGGCAAAGTAAATCATATTTTGTTACAGTGTGGGTAGTTAACCTTATATCAACCTAGCCATGGGACAAAAAATGTACAATTTTACACAAAATAATGTAAAATACATTAACTACTTAATTATGAATCAATATCTCAAAAATTTAATCTCTAACAACGTTGCAAATCAACCGCCAGTTTTTGAGGTCCTTACATACTTTTTTCATTTCATCCAAAGTCAACACCTTTTTTCTTGACTTTTAATTCACTTTGTTAATGTCACCCCTGATTCAGGGAAGGTTGGTACAAGTTGCAGGGTGCATGTCAATTAGAGGTTTGAATTTTAATTTGTAAGTACACATACAGCATTTGTAAGCGTGAATTTACACGTGTCTGTTGGTGGGCATGCATTTAATATGAATTTTTAATAAAAAATTAAAATTAAAAAAAAAAACAAAAAAAAACAAAAAAAAACAAAAAAAAAACAAATTGTATAAGGCTACGGGGCGAGTAAAATTTAATAATGTACGACCGGTTTCGGAAACAATGTTTCCATCATCTACCTGATGATGGAAACATTGTTTCCGAAACCGGTCGTACATTATTAAATTTTACTCGCCCCGTAGCCTTATACAATTTGTTTTTTATTTTTATTTTTTTTAAAATGAAAGGTTACAAAGTGAATGCCTCATCAATTAATGAATTTTTAATGTTAAAATATCTTTGCAACTTAGATTATGGATGGTGGTGTTTCCTACTAGTATTTAGTCTCTATTGAGCATGAGGAATCATGTACGTAGTTATAAGTTGTGCATGAGTAATGCCGCCACCCCTCATCTTTGTCTGAGCGGCAAAAGTGAGGGTGTTGCTTGACTAGTGAATGATCTGCCGGGATGCGAACTTGATTCTTTTTTTTTACTGAGCTGAGGGCATTAATAATAATAATAAGAATTACATAGGGTTAAATATTATACAATATTGTTCATACGCATGAAAAATACACCATTTATATTTTCAAATATGATCTTCGCTGGATTAAAAATTCATATACTTACCTTTACAAAATAACGGTCATCAAAGGTCCATCCAGCTTTACAGCAACTGGATACTGCTTGAGAATTGGCGCTTTCCATAGCGACGACCAAGCTCGCAGAGGGCTCTTGAGGTGTGATTCACATAAAACAGTGCTCACCAAATAAATCATCCTAATATTATTATTAATATCAAAGAAGAGGAAGCAAAAAAAATAGTTTCTTAAATTGGTATTTCTTAAAAAACGAATAGCTCACCAAAACAGTGCAACGCCATAATTACAATAAGAGAGAGCGAGATATAGATTTGAAATTTGAATTCCGTTTGATTTCGTTCCATTTCGTATTCCACAATTTCAAGGTCAGTGTTGCTATTAACTTAAATTTTAAGCAGACTTAATAGGTATTTCCATTTATATATTTTTTTAACATCTGATAGCACTTTATCGAAGGAATATTATTAGTATTTATTGTATTTGTGTTCATCTTTATTTGGGCGTGGGTATTGTGCATGATTTTTGTGAGATATTTGCGAGAGGAAGTTCGCCATTACCCCTGTAGCGTGGAGCTGAGAGGATCGTTGAAGGAAAGTGCAAGAGAGAGCGGTATAAAGGAACTTGGCGGGAAATCACCGCGAAAATATGAAAATGGAAAATACGGGCGTAGGTACTCACTCAGAGAGACTCAGCCAAATGAGACAGCACAGGGCCCAACTGAAACATTAGTTTGTAGTATTTAAGATAATTCATTTTATTATACTTCGATCATCTGTATCTTGTTTCTATTTGTGGTTCTATTTTCAAATGTATTGAACTTTACGTTGTGTAGGTACAACCTACGTATAAAAATGTTGACGTAACGATATGCTTAAATTTATGGTTTTCAACAAGAATAAATACATATTTAAGTACCTGCTGAAAAAGGTAAAGTAAGTAAGCTTTATTTTTTTAAGATTATGATAAAAATAACACCTCTCCAACTTTTCAACATACATGGCAGAATAAAACGTTAAAATTATGTTTTTGTCATGGCAGATTTTTATTTATCGATAGCTCATTTGTTAGAGTGCTTGTATTCCATGCCGAGAGCTCGAGGGTGCCAGTTTATTTCAAACCCAAAATTAAAATACCGGCAAGGTTTACTCAGCCTTCACTAGGAGCTGGTAGGCGTAATTCTGGCCCCTTACCTGTAAAAATAAATAGGTTCCATTTGCCACATGCTATCCCCTCGGGAAAAACTCGGCAAGAAGCTACACCATATGTGTAGCTTATTAGCGTAGCGATGGCTCAGTGGGTAGGCTGCTTGCTAAGGTGGATCGCTGTATGTATGGAAAAAATTAAAAATCATATTTTCGTAATTGCGTTGTGCAGAACAGTTGCTCTATGGGGTGAGTATCTGATATAAAAAAAATCTTATCAATATATAAATTAATTATACTGCCCCAAGTCATCAGAAAAATTACAAAAATACATAAAACTACTCATTTTTACCCCTGTGTTTAAGAATCAAGAATTAGATAAAATCAAACGAAATAAAATTTTGTTTCTTTAAAATGAATGAAATAGTTATTATTACGTGTTTGGTATCTTGTAATTTGAGAGGGGTGGGTGGAGGCACCCCCTTACTTTGTTACTCCGCGCAGACGCGCGTCACCAATTCGGTGCTCTCAGAGATGTAACTATAGTTGTACGCTACTCATATTTTTTGCGCATACAAATTTGCGAGAGATCCTAAGTGTATTTTTGATATATCAGCGTGTTAATGCAACAGATTGGCTTCATTTAACTATGAAAAACATCTTAAAGTACCGATAACTGAAATATATTCTGATTGATCAAAGAACCAAAAGATAAATGATCATAAGGAGTGTTGATTTGAAAACTGCTGCGGGAAATTAAAAAAAAGCTGAACCAGAAATATGAACCATACGAAGAAAAAGCTACAAATGTATTGTCAATCTGTCTGACCTATCAACTGATGTCTCTCAACAACCAGTCTTAACAGTAATAGAAAATCTAGCACTTCAGAGAACGCTACCTCAAACTTCGTATTCATATTCATTAAAAAATATTGACCTTGGCATACTGGAAAAACCTGTGGATAAATTTGGCATTTCCAATAAGGCTGAAGCTGCTCTTGTTTTGGCAACAAAGCGTTGGTATTATTTCAGACAACAATTCATCCAAAGTTTTTGATCAAAATAAAATTAGAAGAGCCCGTGAAAAGCAGAGAACTAAGTTCAGCGGTGTGACCATTGATTCTGATTACTAAGATTTGGGTTTATACTTTGATGGACAGAAAATAAAACCTTTAATAAATGGATCGAAAGAGAAATATAATTAAACAGGAGCATATAAGTTTACTTAAGGACGCAAGGTCACAGTACATTGGTCATATTTCTTTAATCACTGAAAAAGCAGCAATAATAACAAGAGAAATTATGGATATTTTAATCAGTAAAGATATCAATGTCATCCTTTTTGCTGTAATCGGACGTGATAGAACTATTGTTAATACAGATGGAATTGGTAAATTTATTCCAAAAAAATTCAAATATCTAGTAAAACCGTTGCAGTGGTGTATTTGTCAACTCCATGCCAACGAACTGCCGCGCCAATTATTTGAATATATTGATGGTTGTACAAGTGGACCAAGAAGTTACTCTGAACCCATAGAAAAGGTATTAAAAAGTTGTAAAGAGCTTGCAATAGTCTCGTTTCTAACTATCAAATGTGATCTACTTATTGTACGGAGAATAACTATAAAGTTTGGATATTGTTCTCAAAGTTTATTCAAAAGAAACCCTGGAAAACTAGTGCATTCAAGATGGCTCACAGAATAATACGGCTTTATGTTCTTTTTTTTTAACCATCTGACAAGCTGTTAAAAGTATCAATTATATAATGAAAGTAGATGCTCTTATGTGGTCTTACATCAAAACTAACCACATTGCATTAATGGTGCTAGACACTTACACAAGACAATCTAGCTATCGCGATATTTGACAGATAATTTAAAGCAGATACTACATCCTGTTATACAGAGAAATGGATATTTCAATCATCCAAAAAACATCTTACTTGATTTGCCTTTTTATGAGTTTTAGCCTTGTGAATAATATTGAAACGCGACAGGAAACAATTTTGAGAATTCGAACTACGATCGGCCAAAACTTGATTATGATGCAAACAATTAAAAAAACCTTATAAACTGGCACGAAAATAATGTGACCAAGCCCCCTGTTACAAAATTTATGAACTGTGAATAACATCACGTTGTTAAGAAAATCCACTGCTTGTTGACAAACTAATCTCAAGCCATTTCCATTTTCCTTGCTACACGTTAGCCAAAGCTAGTAAAAAAAATTGTAAAAATTGTAACAGAAACTTCAGTTGCTGTTTGTGGTCTTATCAGAAGAGATGAATTCATTAAAACAAACCTGGAATCGCGACAAATAATGCCTTTTTTCAATTTAAAGAAAGATTACCAATTCTCTTAAAATCACTTTTTTCTACACTTCCGTTGATTGCCATTTTTTCATTTTTTTTGCCGTAAAAGGGTCTTTTGTCTATCATTTATAGAAAATCATGCTTTAAGCTTAAACTTGAACTTCATTATACTTCAATTATTTTTTTCTTAATAAACAAAAAAAAAGTTAAGTAAATAGCAGTTTTTATGATTTTTATTAACTTTTCGAGTGTTTGGGGCAGTATAAGATCAAATATTTCGACCTAATGGGACTACAATTTATTGTTTGCATTAATATAGAGCAGCTTTTGCCAATAACGCGAAATCGAAATTCCCAAAAAAACGATTTCGATCCACCTTACTGCTTGCATTCCATCCTGAGAGCTTCGATCCTCTCCGAGGGTTAGAAAAAGGGTTTTCAGTATATACTTTGAGTGATATTCTGTGGTGCTAGTACATGTTTAAAAGATTTTCGTGAAATTAAAAAAAATATTCGTACCTTAAAACAATTGGACTGAAATACAAAAAAAAATACATTCCCTATGTTTCCATATGTTACGAATATGCAGGATATTGTGTAGTTGTGTTTGGTTTGTCTGTGTTAGTGTAATAATAAGTCTCCAGAAAAAAGACGCTTTGGTGTGTAATTTGTGATAATGTAATTTGTATTTGTTGAGACAAATTAAGTGTTGAATCGAATGTTCTGGTAAAGTCTAGAAAGCGGGTATGTAGCGATTCTCCATGTTTCGAGAATGATAATAAATTCCATGTAGCTTCAGAAATCAATCAACCGTCGAACTATATTGTGCAAATGTAACTCTAAACCGAAAGTGAACAAATAATTTTTGTTTATTAAATAAACCACATCTCATATTTAATAGAGCCCGTTTAAAAAACATAACAATATTAATCTCATGTTTGAAAATAATCCCAGATTTGCGGTCCTGTCTGTTGCTTGAGCGTCTTCCAAGCTTCCTCGTCCCGGTGCATCACGAGTAAGATTATTTAGCTGAATGCATTATTATGGAATGAAATGGATCGTGGGCCATCCCCATCCTCCCCATCCCCATCCCGAAACTCAAGAATAATTTTTGTAAAGCTCGTGCGCTCTCTCTTTATTGTGGGACGAAGAAAACAATTGTAAAATGTTTCCCCATTGTTGGGTAAAATAGCATTGCCGGGCTTTGATGCACTCTATTTTTATATTTCACGTTAGAAATAATGTCGATTTCTTTTATGTTGTGTGCGCTTTCTTATTATTTAAAAGCATTGCTTTCTAAAAAAATACCGCAGCCAAATTGCATGCTGTTATAGAAATAGGAAGAAAAATAAATTTCTATGAAATATTTAGATTAAATTTTGAAGCAATAGATTCGGCACCATAAAACAATCCCTCGGCTATGTGACGTCATCCTTTTCAGAGCTCGGCAAATCGGTCACAGAAAACCTATACACAGACAGTTATGGCAATTTGGTCACACGACAGTTCGTCCATACGACTTTTAGGTAAACGACATTTCGGTCAAGTTGTCCGTGACCGGTGTGTCTATGTACGAGTTATCTTTGGCCGAGTTGTCTGTGATCGAAATGTCATGTGTACGAACTGTCGTGTGACCGATTAGTCTATGGACGTTCGGTCTGTCTATAAGTAAGCTTTGACCGATTTGCCATGTCATGAATTGATATTTTCGTCATGCTAAATACAGTACGTAGCGCTTTAATGTATTTTAAAACTACCTACATAATATTGTATTGAAATTATGACTCTCTCCTGCTTCTAAGTGACATCACATTGCCAGACGGAAGCTGTGACGATTCAGTATGTCACACAGTCAATGGGGTGACACTGAGAGTGCTTACAGTAATGTACCTCGAGTACAAAGTATTGCGTAAACTCCCCTCTGTCCTGTAAGTAGAAGAAAATCTATGAAAACTAAATCATTCACTAAGGTTGCTGTTATATCTTTCATATATGTTTTTCTATTTACGCGATCGAAGGTAGTTTACGCATGTTTTATACTCTGGAGCAGTGAAGACGCAGAAGCTATCGAGGGGGATCGTCACGTCATTTGCTTGTAACGATGGACAATTTAACCACAACCAAAAATTATCATAAAGGAGTTATGAAGTAAAACGGAAGCGGCCATTTCTATTCTAAATTGTTTTTTTTTCTTCCACTCAGATTGTGGCTTGGAAATTGTTTTTTAACCAACCCTCTGTCAATTTTTTTTCAGTTGAAATGATGCATCATCTTTTAGTGATATTTAGCTTTATGTACCTAAATATATCACATATTTTCTAACGCAGGCTTTGGTTTACATGAACCACAAAAATGTCTACAAGTTAACAGCTGACAACTTTTTGTGTAATAGCAACCATTCGGGCATACGTAACAATTTTTTCCTTCGCCTATTTTGTAACATCTCAATTCCTTACAGCCTTCCTCATTGAGAGCAAATGTTTTACCATTTCAGCTATGGGGCCTTCCATATATTACGTCATTCGAATTAAGGGGGGGGGAGTCTGGTCTGCGGATGGTGGCAAATGACGAACGAGTACCAAAAGTGACGTCGTTCTTTCAAATACCAATTTCTATAAAATATACATAATATTATGTAAGATATATAACATTATTAATTATAAAGCTCATCCATTATTACAGCAAGAGGGGTCATTAGATAATGACTATAGGATGATTGTAGGGGGGGGGGGGGGTCGAAAATCGGCAAAAATCGATGACGTAATTTATGGACGGCCCCTATGTATAATATTTCAATCGTTTTGAATTATCTTTGTAAATAGACTTCAATAACATATTTTTTCATCCATTAACTATTTGATTCGTATAGAGCCAAATAAGGTAATTTAGGATTATTTTTAGACAATACAAAATCACAGAAAAATACATTCTCTGTGTTTCCACATATATCTCATGTTTAAAAAAAAAATAGATTACTGTGTTTGTTTCCATGAAACTCAATTGAACTGAGGATATTTGTTGAGCAGGTACTTTCTTAGAGAAAATACAATTTATTTCAGGGTATTACAATTCCCAAATCCATTCCTGAGATACTTCTGCACTATACACGTTCATTCTTATGTGCTGATTATGGCAAGTTTATGTTTGGCATCACTTTTTCTCGGGATTACAGCCAGACCAAGGTAAACTGATGAAAATAGTCGTAAGTCTGCTTTATTGGTCTGCGTATTTCTGTCTATTGATGTCGGATAAGGCACGGAGCTAGTCCTCGTATTTGCCCCATCCTAGCGCTGGGAATAAGCGATTATATTTTATTTTTCTATCTGGTTCTCCCCCAATACGATATCATTTCATAATAATAAATGATAATTATTTATGTATATTGAAGGGATGAAACTTCTATTCTTGCATTATTTTAAATGTTTTTTGGAAAGTGTTTTCGAGTATCGAATTTACTTTTTTCCAGTGATTTAGTATTTTAATTTTAAGAAAATTGATGTATATTCTTTCAGAATTTTATTTCAGACTACAAGACGACAAAACATACGTATCCTAAAATTTCAGCTTTTTTTAAAAGTATGTTTTGTAAACTTTTTGGTCTTAGTACCTATAAGAGTGACATAATGAAAAAAAACAGATGTGTTTATTGATTATTATAAAGTTAAACTAAATAATATTTAAAAACATGCATTATTTTAATTTTGTTCATCATGTCAGAGCTGTATTTTACAGATGAGTTTTATCTCTTTTATTAAAAGATAAATAGAATAAAAGAAGAAAGTGATTCTATATTTATTTTTCTTTCGAACACATTTCTGATAATGTCATTAGTTAAACCAATGAAGTACTTTTATTTTCTTGAAAACTCTTTACAATATAAAAAAGTATCTTACTTACTTTTACTTTCTTCGGCTCAGAAGCCTTGAAGGCTCATGCCCTCCCGTACCACAATCCTCCAGGACTCTCTGTCTTGTGCTGCTTCCCTCCATGGTTCTCTCACACCCAGAACTTCGACTTCGACGAAGAAACAGGGTATCAAATCCCATACCTTCAAATTCAATCACAAGCCTCGCGCTCAGAAAGTAGACACTACCGATTTAGCCATCCCTTTGTTGAGATCTGGATTCCCTTCCATTTAGTTTACTCAGTGTACTCACCACTTCATTTGAAATATTATTTTCCGTACTTCTTGCCTCCCTTCTCTGTTCCTTGTTTTCATAGATAGAGATTTCTCAGCGCCTGGTGGTGCATTGTTCGCTCCATATACTTTAATTGGAGATGTATGCAAATACGAGCTGCCCTCTCAGCGCCCTCTGAATAAGTAACATGCCGACAATTAGAGACTTTTGTCTTATTTAATTATGCGATATTTATCCAAAAAAGAAAAGCTTTCATCTAATATTCTTTGATCCGAAGAGTGGAAACTAAACAAATATGAAAGAAAATACTCAAGAAAAACAGAACCAAATTTATTTTCAGGTCGGATCCGTATATTCATCGGAGGTTCCAGGTGCAGAACATTTCGGACAAATTCGGCTTCCGACAAGTGTGAATAGCTCCATACACAATGTTCTGCCACTGGAACCTCCGATTAATATACGGATCCGACACCCGATAAGTGGGAACGGGCTCTTATATCAGTCATCAGATGTTTCGTCCATATCTGCGATGGTCATCTTCATCGTGATGATGATGTGATGTTGATGAAGCTGTTATAAAAATTAGAAACCAACCGCAGACATGGACGAAACGTTTTAAAGCTCTATGTCCAATAACCCACAGCAACTGAGAATAGTTGCTGCATTTTTAACTTTTCAGTTATAAATGCAGTTCCTTGACTTATAGGTTGGTATGCGGCTGACCACCCATGCTGTAAAAATGGTTCACTTTGCCAATGTCACCCCTGTCTCAGGGAAGGACGGCAAGAGTTGCAGGGTGTATGTCCATTTGAGATTTGGTTTTTATGTTGTAGGTTCACATGAGGCATGTGCAAGCGCGAACTTGTACGTGTCTGGTTGTGAGAATGCATGTAATGTTAATCTCCAATGTAACATATCTTTGCAACTTAGATTAGATTAGATTAGATTTGCTTTTGCTTGAAGCTTACTATGGGTGAAATTTGTAGATACCTAAATCATTTGTACCAGCTCATAACTGAAAATATGAAAAAAGGACCGATGCTGATTCGATATAGGTTAAATAAATTCGAAATTGATGTATCCGTTCTGTCAACGATACAGCTTTCCATGTATCAGGAAAGCTTTTACTTTACAAATCAACACGGCTCACCTCGTCAGAAACTGATTGTAGCGTAACGGTTTATGATCTCCTTCCCTTGTTAAAAGTTTTGGTAATCCACAAGATTCCTATTATTAGGAGTATCTACGGATCAAGCCCCCTTATTTATAAAAAATGTTTTAATTTAAGTCAACTTTTCCGAACTTAAAGCTTCAACCATCTAATGAACAAGGCCGAAAGTGACCAATTGATTAAAGGCGTTTTTTGGTGTCTACATGCGATTAATGACCCTCAGTTTATGTAGATTAACTCTACGAAGCATTTAATACAATAAAATTGCAGATTTTTCTGCTCTCGATTAATCCTCCACAGCATTTTTCTGCTCCGACATTTTAGCAAGTTTCATGGCCCGTAATGGAGAGAACACTGAATACAAGAGATATTCTTTCTGTTGTTATTATTTTTATTAAGAATGACGGTGACATTTGGAATAATTATTGGCGCCATAATGGGCCATCGGATTCGTCTCGGCGCAAATAATTAATGCGATCGCGGTCGTAAATGTAATGAACTCCCAGCGTTTACTTTTGCAAGTTTTGTGCGGAAATATATGCAGGGGGCGAGAACGCGTGGCGCGCGGAAAAATACTAACATCGAAAAGTTGTAAAAACTAAACTCAGGCATGTTATCATATTCTAATGAATATAAAGTTGAGTGTTGTGGATTGTCTGTGTTAGTATCTGTTCAAGTCTCTTTAGAAATAAATAGATATTAGGTACTTATAATTTAATTTTTATAAGGTACTTGACCGGTCCGTAGTCCGTAGTGGCAACACTTCGGACTCGTAAATGGAAGGTTGTGGATTCGGATCCCGGCGGAGCACAAAAAAAAAACCATTTATATTTCGAATGTGCTCTTCGCTGGGTTGAAAAATTCATAAACCTTTACCAATGACCGGTCACCAAAGGTCCATCCAGCCTTACAGCAACTGGGTCTTGCTTGAGTATTGGCGCTTTGTAGCGACGACCAAGCTCGTACACCTCTGCGGCATTACAACAAGTGTCATAGACCCCTAGAGTCTTTAGAATCTAGGGAGTCTCCCGCACAGGATTTCTTAAAAAAAAAAAAAAAAGTACCTAATAGGTACTTAAATTATAAGGTACTTAGAATTTGTATTTGTTCGAGATTGGTTGAATGGAATTTTCTAGCAAAATCTAGTATTAATAAATAAATCATTTTTGTGTTCTTTCGGGTTTATTCTTAACTCCGGCCATGAAAGTGAAAGTTTTACAAATTATTTAAAATCTATTAATGTCAAGATTCTCCGTATTTCGAGGATGATCTTCTTTTAAAAATAAAACAGGGACCGAAATTCCCTGTAGCTCCAAAAATCATTCTACCATTGTACTGTGCACGTGTAAAGTGACTCTGTCCGGCCCGAATGTAAAATAAATCACCACAGTTTTAATTAAATAAAACTTGCGTAATAACATAACAATATGATTATGCGGGCCACATGCCTATTTTTTTTTCTTTAATTATAGTTTTATTCATTTTTATTGGGGTGCCTGGAGACCTGTAAGATTAGGTTCGATCTATATAGTTTTGGCTACAGTCTCTGTTATCAAATCATGCCTATTGTAATTCTATATTATTTGAAGAAAACAATCGTTGACAACTCGCTGCCTTAGTTCTTGTTTACCGTATACACCATTGAGAAAATTTTACATGAGCAATGTTTGCATGTGTACTGGACCAATGTCTAATATAATCTAATCTAATCTAAGCTGCAAAGATATATATCATTTAAGATTTATACTAAATGCATTCCCACAAGCAGATATGTATAATTTCGCGCTAACACATGCCGCATGTGGACCTACAATATAAAAACCCAATCTAAAATGAACATAAGCCTTGCAACTCTTGCCGTCCTTCCCTGAAACAGGGGTGACATTGGCAAAGTGAACCAATTTTTATATTATGGGTGGTCAGCCGCATAACAACCTATAAGTCAAGGAACATACATGACAAATTACATTTTTAAATCAAAGAATAAAAATAACAATATATACATGGCCATAAAAAACTAAATCATAAAACCAATTTCACTTTAACAAACCCTAGCCGCCAACATCACAGATCAACCGCCATTTCTTTCTATCCTTGCATACTTCTTTCATTTCCTCCAGAGTCATAACCTTCTTCATACAAGCTCTTCTTTTATTATGACTCTGGATATTCCATTCATTCGCAATTTCGGATATTTGGTCCATCCATACCTTTCTCGGTCTTCCTCTACCACGACATCCATCTATTCTACCAACATATACTTTCTTCGTCAGTCTTTCCTCATTCATTCTCTCCATATGCCCAAACCATCTTAACAAACTTCTTTTAATCTTCACTTTCACACTTTCTTTTGCACCACATTCTTTTCTTACAAAATCATTCCTCACCCTGTCACTCCGTTTTTTCCCAATCATACTTCTTAGAAAGTCCATTTCAACAGTATGGACTTTACTAATTTCACTTTCATTCACCGTCCAGGCCTTGCTTCCATACATCAAGGTGGGTAAAAGTATGCCACTGCGTACCGCCAATCGAGCATTTTTGGATATGTTTTGATTTTTGGCGATACAAGCTGTGGCACCCAGTACACACCTGCCCTTCATTACTCTTCTTTCAAGTTCACCTGTCATTCTTCCATCTTTTTCAAACTTACTTCCCAAGTATACAAACTCATTTACCACATCAACATTCATTCCGTTCAATGTGTCTTATAAAAACAAGAAATTTATTTAAAAAATATTTAAAAGAACTATTACATTATCGAGTTTTACGGGTTTTCTTAGCTCAGATTGTGTAGAATTTGATTCATAAGACAACCGCATGAAAAAGTCATATTTGACAAGATTGTCGTATACGGTAAACAAGGACTGAGGGAGCGAACTACTAAGTAAAAAACTCTGCAACATGTGTGCAGCTCGTCCTTTACTTCTTCTTCATTTTCTTTCAGTAAAGTACATAGTTGTCGACCGCTGTTTATCAATTTTATCGCTACTCAACACCGCAGCGAGTATTTTTTCTCTCACTTGTTCGCCGCCCAACATGCAGCGAGAAGCAATAAACGTAAATAAATGATATCTGGATTATTTCCGGTGTCCAGCCGGAGATTTAGCACCGGATATTTCACTAGAGACTAGACAGTACATCTCGGGCAGCCTCTGAGCTCCACACAGTTCCGGGAAATGCAATAAAGGAGGAGGCGATGTGCGAAGATTGGGGAAAGGACATTTCAAAAACATAAACTTGATTATCTGACCTGCGAGTTGTGGAATTGCTTATTTCACCAATAAACGTAAAGATGAAGGAGTCCAAGATGGCGCAATAAAGACGGAAATATTATTCGATAAAGATTCGCGAATTTCGGTTCTCGTGAAATGTTTCACAGCATTTACTTTCAGAGAAAGGTGGTTCTTTTATTCCGGTTTACCAATTGACGTTGCTCAACTTTTTACGTTTGTGACTGAGCTTCAAGGTTTTTCAAAATCGCAGGTACCAAGACATAAAATGCAACTAATATTGCAATAGTTTGGAAATGACAGTGGGTACTAGGTAGTTATTTTTTCCACATGTTTGTCCATAAATCAATTCAAAATGACCGGTAAGTAGTCTAGTGATTGAAAGGCCGTAGGTGAGATTTCCGACGGAGCACAAATTCATATGCCTTGCCAAAAACCGGTAACCAAAGATTTAGCCAGCCTTATAGCGTTTGGGTCTTGCTTGAGTTTTGGCGCTTTCTATAGCGATGAGCAGGCTTGCAGAGGGCTTTTGAAGGGAGATTCACACAAAAAAGCGCTCACAACATAAATAACTCTAATATTCCTTTTATTTATTAATTAATTATATAATTAATTAATTCCTTGACTTAAAGGTTGGTTGGTATGAGGCTGACCACCCATACTGTAAAAAATGGTTCACTTTGCCAATGGCCACCGATCACAGGGTCTCTGATATTCAATCTGGTTTTATGCCAGGACGAGGTTGTGTGGACCAAATCTTTACTCTCAGACAGATTGTTGAAAAACATCTGGCTGTGGGGAGGGTGGTCTACGCAGCCTTCGTGGATCTCGAGAGGGCCTTTGACTCGGTGGACAGATGTATGTTGTGGAATGTTCTCAGGAAGTACGGTGTGAATGACAACCTTCTGAATGTGATACGTGCCATCTATGAAAATAGTTCGGCATGTGTAAGAGTGGATGGGAGATATAGTGACTGGTTTGATGTATATAAGGGAGTGAGGCAAGGCTGCGTAATGAGTCCATGGTTGTTTAATATAATCATGGACAGTTGCATAAAAGAAGCTGGAATATCAGAGAGCGGAGTGAAAGTGGGTGAAACAAGAGTTGGAGTACTTCTTTATGCTGATGATGCTATAGTTTTAGCTGACTCGGCGGAGGAACTCCAAACGATGTTAACCAAACTGAATGATGCATTTTGTAAAAATAGCTTGAAAGTGAATGCGAATAAGACAAAAATATTAGTTTTTGACAGGAATGAAGTATGTGAGGAACTTACAGTTAATTTGAATGGGAAAAAAGTTGAAGTAGTGAATGAGTTTGACTATTTAGGAAGCAAGTTTGAGGCGAATGGTAAGATGACGAAGGAATTAGAGAAGCGTGCCAGCAAAGGAAGATGCGTGATAGGAGCGTTTGGTAGAATAGCGAAGAATAAAAGGATACCAAAGAAAATGAAAATGGCGGTACACAATTGTATATTGTTGCCGACCCTGATGTATGGAAGCGAGTCATGGACGGTGAATGAAAGAGAAGTAAATAAGGTATGCACCGTAGAAATGGCTCATTTAAGAAGTATGACAGGAAAAACACTGAAAGATAGAGTGAGAAACGAATGGGTTCTGAATGAATGCGGAGTAAAAGAAAGCGTGAAAGTGAAAGTTCAAAGAAGTGTGATGCGATGGTTTGGACATATTGAAAGGATGAATGAAGACCGACTGACAAAAAGAGTGTATAAAGGGAATGTAATAGGTAAGCGTGGAAGGGGAAGACCTAGAAAAGAATGGATTGATCAGATAAGTGAGATTGCGAATGAATGGAATTTACAGAGTGGAAACAAGAGAAGAGCATGCATGAAAAGAGTGATGAAATTGGATGAGATGAAGGAAGTATGCAGGGACAGAGTCAAGTGGAGGCACTTATGTGGAGGTACTGGCCACCCCTAGAGGAATGGCGGCAGGATACAAGACAAGACAAGACCCCTGTTTCAGGGAAGGTCGGCAAGAGTTGCAGAGCTTATGTTCATTTGAGATTGGGTTTTTATATTGTAGGTCCACATGCGCCATGTGTGAGCGCGAAATTATGCGTATCTACTTGTGGGAATGCATTTAATGTGAACCTCAAATGATACATATCTTTGCAACTTAGATTTAGATTTAGATTTAACTTCTCTTGTTCATAATTTTACACGTATACACAAATATCTTCTAATAGGAACAAGTTTATTTTTTGCCAATGTGTTGTTTCTAAAGAAAATCTGCATTACAAGAAAATCTTGCCGCTTTTCCCTGAAATAGAGGTCTGGACCAAAGTGAAATTGAATAAAATTTTAATGGCAAAGTGCAATATTGAACATAAATGTCCATATTAATGCAGTATTGAAATCTATGTTTCTTGCAAAAAAGTCTACCTTTCATAATTTGATAAGGGGCTGTCCATAAATTACGTCATCGATTTTGGCCGATTTTCGACCCCCCCCCTTACAATCATCCTATAGTCATTATCTAATGACCCCCCCCCCCTTCTTGCTGTAATAATGGATGAGCTTAATAATTAATAGTGTTATAATTATTACTTACATAATATATTTTGTATTGTTTGTGTATTAACACTGTGTGTTTTCTGTAATCAAATCATACCTGATGATGACCTTCTAGGTCGAAAACGTTCGTAATTTTGTTTTAAAGATTTTAATCTTTTAAATAAAGTCTATAGTGAAAATAAACAGTGTTTTGCTTGAAAAATTTCATCCAAAAATTATAAATTGAAACTTACATAATATTTTGTATATCTTGTAGAAATTGGTATTTACAAGAACGACGTCACTTTTGGTACTCGTACATCATTTGCCATCATCCGCAGACCAGACTCCCCCCCCCCTTAATGCGAATGACGTAATATATGGACAGCCCCTAATGATTTTATTATTGTTGCACCCGCCGCGCTAATGTGTGATAAAAAAATTGCAGCACATAAAATTACTGCGCCACTTCCGCCGAGTGCGGGGTGATGGGAGCAAATAACAGAGAAAATGGGTAAAAAATGGTGGATGACCAAAACCATTTATCTCTAAATGATGCATAACTGATCGAATTATGACTCCGCACAGGGAAACTGCATTATAATAATGTTATCTTTGGTGACCTGCGTTTTGTTGACGTGGAGAGCTGTTGTAAGTCTCCCTCGAGGGGTTGATAGGGCTGATGATAATAATATACGTATAATATTAGGATAATTTATTTAGCGAGCGCTGTTTTTGTGTGAATCAAACCTCAAAATCCCTCTGCGAGCTTGGTCGTCACTTTAGAAAGCGCCAATTCTCGAGCAAGACTCAGTTGCTGTAAGACTGTATGGACCTTTGGTGACCGGTCTTTGGTAAAGGAGTGTGATTTTTTCACCTAGAAAAGAGCATGTTTGAAAATATAAATGGTATATTTGTTATGCTCCGCCGGGATTTGAACCCAAAACTTTCCATTTACGAGTCCAAAAAAGTTAACCACTAGACTACCGACCGGTCATGCGTTAGATGCTTTAGAAAGGGATGTAGATTTTATAAATACATATCTATTGTTAAACAGAATCCACAATCAAAACACCGAGTAGAAGTCTCGACGGCTGTCGGTAGATCTTACCGTACTTATTTGAAAGAATTTGACGGAATAAAACATGGCGGCCTGTGAACAGCTGATCAGCCAGTGCAGAGAGAACTGCACTGGCTGAGGATCCGAGAGAGGGTAGACTTTAAGTTGTGTGTCACAGCTTGAACATCAGGTGATCCCGCCGCCGCCGGATGGACGCCTGACGCAGCGTGTCAGGGACTCGGTTCGCGACGCTATATACGCACAGTGGCAAATGTACTGGGACGTCACATCGTGTGACAAGGTCATCTACTCCTTTTTTCCGTCGATCAGGGAGCGCATGGCTGCGCGGTGGCTCGTCCCGGACCACTTCACCAGCCAGTTCCTCACTGGTCACGGGAAATTTGCGCACTACCTTTTAGAACGGGGCGTCATCTCTCAGGGTGGAGGGGAGTGTTTGTGCGGACCCATTGCCCAGGACGTGCGGCACGTCCTGTGGGATTGCCCTCTGCTGCACTCTCAACGAGAGCTCCTCATCGACGCAGTCCGGCCGGCCGGTTCCGGACCGGTCGGCTACGCGGACCTCGTTGCCAGTAGAGCCAACTACCTTGCATTCCGCCGCTTCTGCCAGTCCTGGCACGAGTTCGCAGCCGCGGGCTCAAGACTGGGCAGATGTGACCATTAGCCCTCAGTCAGTCCTCGCGATACCCATACATATTGACGTATGTACACCCATAACTTACTGCGCTCAGCGCGGATGGCAATGCGTTCGATACACGTCAATGAAGGGCTCCCGTCAGGCACATTAGCTTCAGTAACCTTGACGTTCTGGGGAGGGTGGGACTTCTTAGAGTCATGCGTTAGCCCCTGATTTGAGGATCCTCTTTTTCCTTTCTTGAGTAGAGTAACTTTAGCTGATTAACTTCAACGGGAAGGCCTTCCGCCGCCAAAAAAACATTGCAAGTGAAGTATCACCAAGTGAAGCGACTCCGCATGAGTTGTATGAACTTGGTGGGTGGAGGTGGGTAAAGTGCCTGTACATAGGGCCCTGAACGGTACGGCACCCCCATGTCTCGCTGAGCTATGTTCTGTCGATAAGCCTTCAAAACGACCACTACGCTCTGCCCTCACTGCTGTCAACAAGGTCATAGTGCCCAAAAGAGCGAACACATACAATTTTGCAGACAGGAGCTTTGCGGTGGCCGGGTCGGTTGCCTGAAACAATTGGCCCGTTGGTGTTCGCGCGAACCAGCCTACCACCACCTTCAGAAAGGGGCTGAAGACACTGCTTTTCTCCAAAAGCCATGGCGCCCTTGAGATGGTCCTGGAACATTAAATGGCGCCACAGGAAAGAAATCATCCATCATCATCATCATCATCATCATTCACATTTTCCCTTGTTTTGAATGTGCTGAGTCCATGATTGATTAAGGGTGTATATTTGGTATTTCTTATTTTTCTCAACTAACGGTTACAGTAGGTACCTACTTGAATGTAATTATGGAGTAGGGATGTTACTGGTTATGCTATTATTATGTTAGCTAAGTGACATTGCGGTCACGTGTATGTTGTACCATCCCTAGCCGGTGACAAATCTGACTCCTGTACTCCAAGTATAATACATTACATAGTCTCCCATCGATTGCGTAAATAAAATAATGAATATGAAAACTAAAGCATCGCCTCCTGTGCGCGATTTAGTTTCCATGTATTTATTGTAAAATGCCATGGTGAGTTTTGTGGGAGGGGGGGGGAGGGGACTTTCTGAGAGCAACGGTCAGATGCATAAAACTGTGTGACTGCACTGGAATTACTGTGCATAGCATTGGCGGAACAAGAATGGGGATATTATAAAAATTAAAGAATTTTATGCAGTTACGGTTTTCAGTTTTAATAATATGATTTTTAAGGTAATGTAAGACGTAGACATTATTTTTTATGAAAGCTTAAATTTTCAATATGTTGCAGTGGCGAAAGGTGCCATACAAACCGATTCCCATCGCATCGGTTTTCCGTTTAAAATGCGGCAAAAATGATAATGAAGTAGACTGCATGGTTTCAATGGGGGAAAAATACGTATTGTTTCTTTGGTTTTAAATGTATTTTTTTACTTTGTGCCTATATTTTTTAACTACTTTGTTAAATCATTTTAAAAGGGAAGCCGATGGAAACCAGCTTGTATGGCACGCTTCGCCACTGATATTGATTTTGACGACACCAACTAGGGCTTACTCGAGACTCGCCCAGTTGTGTGCCGGAGCACCAGCTCTGATTCAAGGGAATAAAAACTCCGATGATCAATGGTCAGCTGCTACTGATTTATTGAGTCATTCATTACTCCTTTTATATTACAAAGTTGTACATACATTTTCCTTATAAAGACTATAATCCAGAAACTTCTATTGCGCCACCACAAAACAGTGTCTTGACCTACATTGTCAGCAAATTCAATATATCAAGGCTGATTAATAATTATAAATCCAGAAATTTCGATACATTGCGCCACAAAATAATATCTTAACCTACATTGTCAGCAAATTCGTTCTTTATTGACAATCATAAGTATGCCAATGATGACCAATGCATGTATCCAATTATTTCAAAATAACAAACATGTAAGTACATAATGTGGCTACCTTCTGCGGTTCTGGAATAATCTATGATATTATGGACTTATGTTAAAAAGTATTTTTAACATTCTGGAACTCCCGCAGAGAACAAATAGATATTTTTACTTTACTTAATGATTGCTTATTATGACACTTCTAACCAGCATAATTCACTTGTCACTTCACCTTGCTGAATTGCATTTTATTATCACTTGATAAATTTTCCCATTCAGATTTATTTTTGCATCGGTGCCATTTACGGTAGTGAGCGTGGTCAGCGTTATGTGATACTCTGCGTGCGTTGTCGAAAATCCATTGCCCGACTACTTCTTTAGCGAGTGGGTTGTAAGTCCACTGCCTCGAGTTCTTCTTCAGCTAGTGGGTTGTAAGTCCACTGCCTCGAGTTCTTCTTCAGCTAGTGGGTTGTAAGTCCACTGCTCCAAGTTCTTCTTCAGCTAGTGGGTTGTAAGTCCACTGCCCCAACTTCGTTGTATCTGCTCCTCCGGCAGTTTCTTCATCTGCATCTCCGGCAGTTTCCTCATCTGCATCTGTGGCAGCATCTTCATCTGCATCTGTGGCAGCATCTTTTTCTGCATCTGTGGCAGGATCTTCATCTGCATCTGTGGCAGCATCTTCATCTGCATCTGTGGCAGCATCTTTTTCTGCATCTGTGGCAGCATCTTCTTCTGCATCTGTGGCAGCATCTTTTTCTGCATCTATGGCAGCATCTTCTTCTGCATCTGTGACAGCATCTTCATCTGCATCTGTGGCAGCATCTTCTTCTGCATCTGTGGCAGCATCTTCTTCTGCATCTGTGGCAGCTTCTTCTTCTGCATCTGTGGCAGCATCTTTTTCTGCATCTATGGCAGTATCTTCATCTGCATCTGTGGCAGTATCTTTTTATGCATCTGTGGCAGCATCTTCTTCCGCATCTGTGGCAGCATCTTCATCTGCATCTGTGGCAGCATCTTTTTCTGCATCTGTGGCAGCCTCTTCTTCTGCAGCATCTCAATTTCTGCACCCCGGCAGCTTCTCAATTTCTGCACCCCGGCAGCTTCTCAATTTCTGCACCCCGGCAGCTTCTCAATTTCTGCACCCCGGCAGCTTCTCCATTTCTGCACCCCGGCAGCTTCTCAATTTGTGCAACCCGGCAGCTTCTCAATTTTTGCACCCCGGCAGCTTCTCAATTTCTGCACCCCGGCAGCTTCTCAATTTTTGCACCCCGGCAGCTTCTCAATTTCTGCACCCCGGCAGCTTCTCAATTTCTGCACCCCGGCAGTTCTCAATTTCTGCACCCCGGCAGCTTCTCCATTTCTGCACCCCGGCAGTTTCTCAATTTCTGCACCCCGGCAGCTTCTCAATTTCTACACCCCGGCAGTTTCTCAATTTCTGCACCCCGGCAGCTTCTCAATTTCTGCACCCCGGCAGCTTCTCAATTTCTGCACCCCGGCAGCTTCTCAATTTCTGCACCCCGGCAGCTTCTCAATTTCTGCACCCCGGCAGCTTCTCCATTTCTGCACCCCGGCAGCTTCTCAATTTCTGCACCCCGGCAAGCTTCTCCATTTCTGCACCCGGGCAGCTTGTCAATTTCTGCACCCCGGCAGCTTGTCAATTTCTGCACCCCGGCAGCTTCTCAATTTCTGCACCCCGGCAAGCTTCTCCATTTCTGCACCCGGGCAGCTTGTCAATTTCTGCACCCCGGCAGCTTGTCAATTTCTGCACCCCGGTAGCTTCTCCATTTCTGCACCCCGGCAGCTTCTCCATTTCTGCACCCCGGCAGCTTCTCAATTTCTGCACCCCGGCAGCTTCTCAATTTCTGCACCCCGGCAGCTTCTCAATTTCTGCACCCCGGCAGCTTCTCCATTTCTGCACCCCGGCAGCTTCTCCATTTCTGCACCCCGGCAGCTTCTCAATTTCTGCACCCCGGCAGCTTCTCAATATCTGCACCCCGGCAGCTTCTCAATTTCTGCACCCCGGCAGCTTCTCAATTTCTGCACCCCGGCAGTTTCTCAATATCTGCACCCCAGCAGCTTCTCAATTTCTGCACCCCGGCAGTTTCTCAATTTCTGCACCCCGGCAGCTTCTCAATTTCTGCACCCCGGCAGCTTCTCAATTTCTGCACTCCGGCAGCTTCTCAATTTCTGCACCCCGGCAGCTTCTCAATTTCTGCACCCCGGCAGCTTCTCCATTTCTGCACCCCGGCAGCTTCTCAATTTCTGCACCCCGGCAAGCTTCTCCATTTCTGCACCCGGGCAGCTTGTCAATTTCTGCACCCCGGCAGCTTGTCAATTTCTGCACCCCGGCAGCTTCTCAATTTCTGCACCCCGGCAAGCTTCTCCATTTCTGCACCCGGGCAGCTTGTCAATTTTTGCACCCCGGCAGCTTGTCAATTTCTGCACCCCGGCAGCTTCTCCATTTCTGCACCCCGGCAACTTCTCAATTTCTGCACCCCGGCAGCTTCTCAATTTCTGCACCCCGGCAGCTTCTCAATTTCTGCACCCCGGCAGCTTCTCAATTTCTGCACCCCGGCAGTTTCTCAATTTCTGCATCTCGGCATCTTCTCCAGTTTCTGCACCCCGGCAGCTTCTCCATTTCTGCACCCCGGCAGCTTCTTCATTTCTGCACCCCAGCAGCTTCTCAAATTTCTGCACCCCGGCAGCTTCTCAATTTCTGCACCCCGGCAGCTTCTTCATTTCTGCACCCCAGCAGCTTCTCAAATTTCTGCACCCCGGCAGCTTCTCAATTTCTGCACCCCGGCAAGCTTCTCCATTTCTGCACCCGGGCAGCTTGTCAATTTCTGCACCCCGGCAGCTTGTCAATTTCTGCACCCCGGCAGCTTCTCCATTTCTGCACCCCGGCAGCTTCTCCATTTCTGCACCCCGGCAGCTTTTCAATTTCTGCACCCCGGCAGCTTCTCAATTTCTGCACCCCGGCAGCTTCTCAATTTCTGCACCCCGGCAGCTTCTCCATTTCTGCACCCCGGCAGCTTCTCCATTTCTGCACCCCGGCAGCTTCTCAATTTCTGCACCCCGGCAGCTTCTTAATATCTGCACCCCGGCAGCTTCTCAATTTCTGCACCCCGGCAGCTTCTCAATTTCTGCACCCCGGCAAGCTTCTCCATTTCTGCACCCGGGCAGCTTGTCAATTTCTGCACCCCGGCAGCTTGTCAATTTCTGCACCCCGGCAGCTTCTCAATTTCTGCACCCCGGCAAGCTTCTCCATTTCTGCACCCGGGCAGCTTGTCAATTTTTGCACCCCGGCAGCTTGTCAATTTCTGCACCCCGGCAGCTTCTCCATTTCTGCACCCCGGCAACTTCTCAATTTCTGCACCCCGGCAGCTTCTCAATTTCTGCACCCCGGCAGCTTCTCAATTTCTGCACCCCGGCAGTTTCTCAATTTCTGCATCTCGGCATCTTCTCCAGTTTCTGCACCCCGGCAGCTTCTCCATTTCTGCACCCCGGCAGCTTCTTCATTTCTGCACCCCAGCAGCTTCTCAAATTTCTGCACCCCAGCAGCTTCTCAATTTCTGCACCCCGGCAGCTTCTTCATTTCTGCACCCCAGCAGCTTCTCAAATTTCTGCACCCCGGCAGCTTCTCAATTTCTGCACCCCGGCAAGCTTCTCCATTTCTGCACCCGGGCAGCTTGTCAATTTCTGCACCCCGGCAGCTTGTCAATTTCTGCACCCCGGCAGCTTCTCCATTTCTGCACCCCGGCAGCTTCTCCATTTCTGCACCCCGGCAGCTTTTCAATTTCTGCACCCCGGCAGCTTCTCAATTTCTGCACCCCGGCAGCTTCTCAATTTCTGCACCCCGGCAGCTTCTCCATTTCTGCACCCCGGCAGCTTCTCCATTTCTGCACCCCGGCAGCTTCTCAATTTCTGCACCCCGGCAGCTTCTTAATATCTGCACCCCGGCAGCTTCTCAATTTCTGCACCCCGGCAGCTTCTCAATTTCTGCACCCCGGCAAGCTTCTCCATTTCTGCACCCGGGCAGCTTGTCAATTTCTGCACCCCGGCAGCTTGTCAATTTCTGCACCCCGGCAGCTTCTCAATTTCTGCACCCCGGCAAGCTTCTCCATTTCTGCACCCGGGCAGCTTGTCAATTTTTGCACCCCGGCAGCTTGTCAATTTCTGCACCCCGGCAGCTTCTCCATTTCTGCACCCCGGCAACTTCTCAATTTCTGCACCCCGGCAGCTTCTCAATTTCTGCACCCCGGCAGCTTCTCAATTTCTGCACCCCGGCAGCTTCTCCATTTCTGCACCCCGGCAGCTTCTCAATTTCTGCACCCCGGCAAGCTTCTCCATTTCTGCACCCGGGCAGCTTGTCAATTTCTGCACCCCGGCAGCTTGTCAATTTCTGCACCCCGGCAGCTTCTCAATTTCTGCACCCCGGCAAGCTTCTCCATTTCTGCACCCGGGCAGCTTGTCAATTTTTGCACCCCGGCAGCTTGTCAATTTCTGCACCCCGGCAGCTTCTCCATTTCTGCACCCCGGCAACTTCTCAATTTCTGCACCCCGGCAGCTTCTCAATTTCTGCACCCCGGCAGCTTCTCAATTTCTGCACCCCGGCAGCTTCTCAATTTCTGCACCCCGGCAGTTTCTCAATTTCTGCATCTCGGCATCTTCTCCAGTTTCTGCACCCCGGCAGCTTCTCCATTTCTGCACCCCGGCAGCTTCTTCATTTCTGCACCCCAGCAGCTTCTCAAATTTCTGCACCCCGGCAGCTTCTCAATTTCTGCACCCCGGCAGCTTCTCAATTTCTGCACCCCGGCAGCTTCTCAATTTCTGCACCCCGGCAGCTTCTCAATTTCTGCACCCCGGCAGTTTCTCAATTTCTGCACCCCGGCAGTTTCTCAATTTCTGCACCCCGGCAGCTCCTCAATTTCTGCACCCCGGCAGCTTCTCCATTTCTGCACCCCGGCAGCTTCTCCATTTCTGCACCCCGGCAGCTTCTCAATTTCTGCACCCCGGCAGCTTCTCAATTTCTGCACCCCGGCAGCTTCTCAATTTCTGCACCCCGGCAGCTTCTCATTTTCTGCACCCCGGCAGCTTCTCATTTTCTGCACCCCGGCAGCTTCTCAATTTCTGCACCCCGGCAGCTTTTCCATTTCTGCACCCCGGCAGCTTCTCCATTTCTGCACCCCGGCAGCTTCTTCTTTTTCTGTATCTCCAGCGCAGATTGATTCTCTTTGAATCTTTAGCAGCTTCCCCACTGCTGATTGGCCACTGCTTCCTCGGCCAAGGCTGGGTGCCCTCCGTGGTTCCTACCACGGGTTCCAAGGACCAATGATTCTGATCCGGTTCGAAGGACCAATGTTTCTGACGACACCAACTAGGGCTTACTCGAGACTCGCCCAGTTGTGTGCCGGAGCACCAGCTCTGATTCAAGGGAATAAAAACTCCGATGATCAATGGTCAGCTGCTACTGATTTATTGAGTCATTCATTACTCCTTTTATATTACAAAGTTGTACATACTTTTTCCTTATAAAGACTTTAATCCAGAAACTTCTATTGCGCCACCACAAAACAGTGTCTTGACCTACATTGTCAGCAAATTCAATATATCAAGGCTGATTAATAATTATAAATCCAGAAATTTCGATACATTGCGCCACAAAATAATATCTTAACCTACATTGTCAGCAAATTCGTTCTTTATTGACAATCATAAGTATGCCAATGATGACCAATGCATGTATCCAATTATTTCAAAATAACAAACATGTAAGTACATAATGTGGCTACCTTCTGCGGTTCTGGAATAATCTATGATATTATGGACTTATGTTAAAAAGTATTTTTAACAGATATCTTGTTATGTTTTTATGCGGGTTCTATTTAATTTAAGCTGCGGTTAATTTCTTTCACCCAATTTATTTTTGGATTCATTCACATTTGACTCACAATCAACTTTTGTACCGGTCAGCTCGGCGTCTCCCATACGAGTGTCCGCTACAGACGGTTTAAGTCCTTATATTGTATGACACTAGGACGGTTTTCGTTACACCGCGAATTAGATCATGTGAAACTTCGCCAGAACCTTCGATCAAACACTAGTACAATTAGTCAAACACCTACATCTGAAGACACACTCACACAAGTAAAAAAAACAACAGACAGACACGCAATCACAAGTAAACATAAACAGATGCACATTTGTAACATTCTCACATATGACACTAGGACGGTTCTCAAAACATCGCAAACCGGAGCATGTGAGACTTCGCCAGAACCTTCGAGCAAACACTAGTACAATAAGACTTACACCTACATCTAGAGACACAATCACATAAGTAAAAAAACCACACAGATACAAAATCACACATTTGTAACATGCTCATAGTTTTGACGACAACTGCAATAGGAGGTCGATAATGAAATGGTGACGCTACTGCAGTTGTGCTGGCATTTAGAAGTGGTCAGAATTGATTAAAGCATGAGCCGCGCTGCCTTTATGGCACCGGGGAGTCGATAATTTGATATATTCATATCGTAAAAAGTGATTGCGGCAGATTACCGCATTGTCTGTGGATCTCTCATCAATACTGGACCATAGCACCGCACTAGTGTGGCTAAATTATTCAAATGCACTTCCACAACTCGTGATCCACCCTAACCTTATATTAAATCACATTATTTAAGTAAATTATTTTTCGTTTTTATTCCCATATTCATCATGATGATCAAATTTACCTTTTAGAATTCAATTATCATATTTGTTGATACACATTTCATTGTTGATTCCAATTGAAGATTGTTTTTTGTGCATACCTACATAATATCGACACCTTAAAGGTAAAACTGAATAAGTGATATTTTAAGCAAACATGGGTTTCTCAGATGAATGCACATTTTTGCCTATTTTATTACAGAGAAAACACTAAAAAGTTGTATAAATCCATAGATTAGAAGTTTGTCATGAGCACTTCTTTATAATTAGTTCACTTACTATGAGAAGTTACACCCAATAAAATGTTTTATCTGTGATTCCTCAAATTAGTCAATCAGCACTTATTCATTTTTACACTTAGGGTGGCAATATTATGTGTATTTTTTCAATAATGAAAAAGATTCTCAAATTATAAATTGAGGTACGAGCGTGAATTGGCATAGACAACATTGTGTCCTCATCCAGCCGGGCTGCTTGGGGAAATGTATACAAACATTTTGTTATTGATAACTAAGGATGGAAGTTCCATACAAGACTGACGTTTGCTAGCCAAGAAAAAAGTTCCAAATGCAAAACGAAAACCTATAAAAATCAATTAACTGATCTCTCTATTGATCCATACAATATTAACTACTCTTCTTATTCTTATCTTACTCTATATTCTTGGCGATTTCATTCTGAATATAAAAAGACCATGAGAATGATGCAGACTGCATATATTTTTATTTTCCAAATCTTCTAGGGTTTGAACTAGACAGTAATCAGTTTTAAGCCAACAAATAAATCATTTAATCCTATGTATTATTATTTTACCGCATTTTTCAAGCTTTTTAAAATTTGTATCAGATACCTAGATCCATCAATATTTGATCACAAAAATCACAATTAAATTTTTACGGTCCATGAAAAATCAAACACAAAAAAAAAGGATTACACATCCCATAAATGGGGCATGTGACGTTTTAAAATAATTGCCAAACGGACCGATTAACCGGACAACAAAAATGAAAAAAAGTGTCCCGCCTCACACCTACGTTTGTGGTCCACATTGGGGTTCGTTAGCAGGCTGTCTCATAAATCACGATAGGGTGGGGCGAGTTTTTGAGTCCCGCGGGACACATTCGTTTGTTTTAATGTCCCGCGCCAATCATCGAGGCGATTTGTAATAACAAACAAACATTTTTTTAGATTTGCGGTGCCCATGTGTGAATTTATGATTTTTATGAGTTATCTATAGATTGCGATGACGTATTTGATGTATTACTTAGTACTTTTTGCGTCGTCAAACTTCTCTTTTTTACAGCCAATCGTCGTACAGAGAGGGTGCCTGCCGAAGACGTTAGTCCGTCGACAATTGTGTATGATTTAAGTTCTTCCAACGGTTCGTCTGTAAAATCTATAATGTATGTTGCAAAGACATATTAACATTTAAAATTAATATTTAATGCATTCCCACAAACATACACGTGTAAATTCAAGCTTACAAATGCTGCATGTGTACTTACAAATTAAAATCTAAACCTCAAATACCATGTAGCCCCCCCTTTGTATACCCTCTAACTTTTTCCGACCTTCCCTGAAACAGAGGTGACATTGGCAAAGTGAACCATTTTTTTACAGCATGGATGACATAATGCCTCGTCGAATATCCGAAAAGTTGAATTCACAAACAGTGAAGGTAGCTATAATTTGTAAATGCCAACATTACAACTTTCAGAATAGATACTAATAACCACTTGGTAATAAAGGGAGGCTAATTTTTTGATAAACACTTACATAAAGTATTTCCATTCACCACATAATATTGATTCTCAACGCTTTTATTTTTATAGTATTTTCCCCTCACGGCTCGCGCAATAACATAACCTAAACGTCTCCATGTTTTTTTGTGTCCGCAGCGCTAGATATAAATTGTGCGGCCCAGTGACGTTGATGGTCCCGCCAATATGTCCCGCAAGTGATAAAATAAATTCCTCCCGCAGAAGTGAGACATAAACTTGTCCTCGCACCAATATGGCGTGAGATTTCCGTATTATCACAAGAATACCGCTGACCGCGTCAGAAACTGAATTATAAACATGTTTCCTGCGCCGCCATTATGTTTTATAGCAGGCGTATTGCATGTTTCACTTATTTGAAAAAAAACGGCCCACCCTAATGTATTTTTTTCTTAATAAACAGAAGTGAAGCCATTCTATGATCAATAATCTAAGTTGCACAAATATTAGCATATAAATTCATATTAAATGTATGCTCACTAACAGGCACATTTACACGGAACTTACGTTCGCGCTACCAAATGCTGCATGTGTACTTACAAATTAAAATCCAAGCCTCAAATGAACATAAATCCTGCAACTTTTGCCAACCTTCCCTGAAACAGGGGTGACATTGGCAAAATGAATCTTTTCTACAGCATGGGTGGTCAGCCGCATACCAACCTATAAGTAAAGGAACGTACACAATAAATTATGTTTTGTACAATCAATGAATAATCCTTTAAGCCTTAAGGTATCGAAATACGAGTAGTATATTGTTTTCAATTTTCAGTATTGTCGTAAATCGCACTTATCTATTTGAGTATCGTTGTTTTGTTGGTGTTCCCGCTTGTATCGCAGTTTCTAGGTTAACACTTTTCACCCGGCGTAAACGTTTCCATACTGCGCGGTAATAATGTTCCAAAATGAAATGTTCCATCAGCGTGTGGGGCTGTTAAACTTCTACGCAACTAAACGACATTTTATCGTTTTTTTTTTCAATATACAAAACTGTTTTTATGTGAATGGCTTGAATCGCAGAATCGCAAGTGAGCAGAGGATTCGTCTTCATCTTTTTTACAGCTCAATTCGAGCCTTGGTCTCCTTCAGCCTCTGCCTTCAACTCTGACGTCACTGTCCAGTTCACAACTTGTAGAAGCTGAGCCACATCCTTACCCACTTCATCCCTTCATCTCAGTATGGGCAGAGTATTAAGAAATGAATAATAATTTAAGATGCAGGGATATACCTGCTTGGATTTAGCATTCACACATAATACACATATACTAGCATTTATGACGTATTCTTACATTCTTTGACTTATAGCCCTTATAGGTTGGTATAAGGCTGGCCCCCCATACTTTATTATTTTAAATTAACTTGGTAAGAATCCGGACGGTGGGTGGGAATTAGGAGTAAAGGAGAAACACCGGAGAGGACTGCAACTCGCAGAAAATAAAGCCTTGATTTTGTCAACACGCTATAATATTCCTCAAAATTTACACACACCGGCAACACAACCTTCATGGTCGGAGGTCGGTACAACAGAGAGAGAGAGAGAGCTTAGATACGAAATGACAAAAGACACAAAATCATATTCTTTCTCTTTTTACTTCTGATGGCTATGAGAGCTTTCTTTCAAGCTTGACAAACTGTCAGGCTAAGTTCAGACCAAATCCTCTGCAGGAGACTTCCTAGATTTCAAAGGATTTAGAAGTCTATGACACTTTTTGTAGTGTCGCAGAAGTGGCGGTTGATATCGCGATTCTTTATAGCCAGCACGGCTGTTATCTACATAGTGCTGTGATGTGTGTTGCGTTGGCTTTGTTTTGGGATACTGAAAGGAAATAGCGATTGATATTGGTTTTGAATAGGACAGGTCCACTTTGCCAATATCATCCCTGTTTCAGGGAAGGTTGGCAAGAGTTGCAGGGCTTTTGTTTATTTGGGATTGGGTTTTTTTTTGTTAAAGGTCCACATGCAGCATATGTAAGCGTACATGCTTCTGGGAATGCATGAAATATGAATCTTAAATATAATAAATCGGCACCTTAAAAGTAAAACTGAATAAGTGCTGATTCACTGATTTGAGAAATCATGGATAAAACATTTTCCCGGGTGTAACGTCTCATGGTAAGTGAACTAATTATAAAGAAGTGCTAATGAAAAAGTCCTACACTACAGGATTTCTACACTTTTTTAGTGTTTTCTCTCGTAAAAAATAGGAAAAAGGTGTATTTATCTGAGAACCCCATGTTAGCTATACCACATATTCAGTTTTACCTTTTAGGTATCGATATAACACACTTGGTAGATTTGTCGAGGCTTCTCACCCAGGGGTGGAAGTCTCATCACCATGGTTATTCTTACCTACCGAATATCGGTAATATTTGTATGAGAACCTGTCAATCCAAGATGTCCGCAAGTGAACAGCTGATTAGTCTTCTTACAAATATTACCGATATTCTGTAGGTAATAATTACCGTGGTGATGAGACTTCCAGCGTAGGTCTGAAAAAAGTTACTACTCGTCCATATTAAAATATGGTAGTGTTATCGGAAAATGGAAAGGTGAAAAAACATAATACACCCATTTTCACCATAAATATAGTTCGAGTAGCATGAATAGGTATTTATTTGGCACATGTGGTGACGTAGGGTGATGATTCGGCTCACGCTGTTTTAGGACAAAATGGAAAATTACTCAGTGTGCATACTATCGCACCTATGTACATGTGTTCATACAATATTTTTGGCACCTTATTCCGACCTCAACGCCACAAACGCCTTTTTTTTTTATAAAAAATATTAGTTTTATTAGTCTAAGATTTCTGGGTAGAAAAAAGGCAAGATTGTAAGCTGCTGGTGAAAAAAACGTGACAGAACTACTTATTCGTGATATAGTGAATTAATAACAAAATAACAAAAACATACAACATTCGTAACAAAATAGTTTGTTACTTGTTTTATAGGTTGATATGAGGATGACCATTGACCAATCAAACTGTAAAAATTGTTTCACTCTTATCAATGTTATCCTTGTTTCAGTAAAAAGCTAGCAAGATTTGCAGGTTTGCTCTTTGCATTGTTAAGGTTCATTAAAGGTTTGAGTATGTTTTGTGCACATGCAGCATTTGTAAGTAAGATCTTATTTGAAATACTAAATAACTAAGTCAACACAAAAATCTTGGAAAAATTTCATAGGTACTTATATACACTCGGTGGATAGAGGTATGATGTGGCAAGTGCTAGAGATGTATGGCGTGAACAAAATACTTTTGAATGCGATACGCGCAATCTACCAAGTCATGCGTTAGAGTGGATGGTGAATATAGTGAATTCTTCAATTTGATGATGAATTCAAAATTTGGTAGCTTGTCCAACTCCATAAACTTTTTTGTACGCAGCTTCATAAGTTGCAGAGGTCAGAATATAGTTTTGGTTTTATGAGCGCAAATGTTTTACTGTAGCGAGCCCCACCGTGCGTGGGCCTTGCTTCTTTTTTACCGCGTTTTATCGCCCAAGCACCCTGGCCACCCATAGGGAGAGGGCGTCGTAAAACTAAACATCACAGACAACGGCATTAAAACATATATTCGGAAAGGTATTCACAATTTGTGTAGTTGAACCTTACAATGCACGCGATGCTATGTGGTAGTTTTAATTAATTTCAAACCTGTGCATATTTGTTGCATTGCAAACATAAAACTTAAAAATTGTGATTCTTCTTTTTGAGCCATTTCCTTCGAAGATCGACGATCATCATGGTTCATATATTTTGATATAAGATGCTGCGGCTCGAAACAGGGACTTGGTGCTTTTGTTGAAGTATTGTCACAGGTTTTCAGCCACGGTATCCCTGAGTTCTTCTCCCCTCAATGATAAGATGGAGAAGGCGGTATTTCTTATTTCTGAAATCAGAAATGTGACCGGAGTAGGTACATCAGCTTTCTCTGCTTCATGGTTGGCAGGAGTTCCTTTGTGGTGCGCATACGTCGCAGGACTTCTTCATTGGTGACCCGATCACGACAAGAGATCCGAAGCATTTTTCGGTAGACACACATCCCGAACGCTTCAATTAAAATTGTGATTGAACTCTGGTGCCAACTACGATGTTAATTTATAATTTCATAGCCTAGAATGTTCTGAAATTATAGAAAGTTGCCAAAAAAATGTTGATGTTGAAATTTTTAATATATATTGAGATAGCGTAAATATATTTTTATTATAAAAGGAATATACACCAATAAAATTAAGGAATATACGCATTCAAAAAAAATATATGCATATTTTTTGTATCAAAAATAGATACCAAGGGGTACGTACTGGTCATTTCAATAATCCCTTGACACAACTAACGGTGTCAATATGCTTCAACTGGGCGAAATATATTCAAAATGCTTCGTATGAATAACCACTTCAAGACTAACCTCTATAAAGCAACACTGTTTGAAAGTGGAGGCAATAACGGTCATTAACAAACATCTTAACTAAAACACGTTTCGCTTCCTTTGTCCACTCTCCCCAAGCATCCCTCACTATCCTCACCCATCCTCACCCACCTTCAGACCATTCAATCTCCCAGTGATATCTCCACTAATCCCCTGCGCCTCTTCCTGGTCTTGTGTAATGCGTTATGTTGTATATCTTACTCTGCGCTGTCCAGCTTTGTCCGTCAATACGTATTATTGCGGACACGAGATGTCCTACTCTAACAAAATGAGAAAATGTGGACCCGTGCCAAAGGTTATGAAATTATATTGTGTATACCGGTCGATAGCTCAGTTGGTAGAGGGCTTGCATTCCATGCCGTGAGCTCGGGTTTGAATCTCGCCGAGGGTGTCAGAAATGATTTCCTGTTTTGGTGTTTATTTCAAACCTCAAAATAAAATACCGGCAAGGTTTACTCAGCCTTCACAATAAATGAGTACCAGCCCTCTCGGTAGCTGAAGTGGTTGGCGTAAGGCCAGCCCCCTTACCTGTAAAAATAAATAGGTTCAACTCGCCACATGCAACACCTTCGGGGATAACGTGGCAAGAAGTTACACTATATGTGTAGCTTAGTTGCGTATTAATTAATAAGCTCTGAAAAAACACTGAAAATTCATTATATTGCCACCTTAAAGGTATTGAATATGTGACATATTATGTTAGCATAGGTTTCTCAGATAAATATAGATACCTTCTATCTATTTTCTGCAAGAGAAAATACTAAAAATGTGTGCAAATTTTGTAGTGTAGAAGTTTTTCATGAGAAATTCTTTAAAATTAGTTCACTTACTATGGAAAGTTACTCGCAATAAAATGTTTTATCCACGATTTCTCAAATCAGTGAATCAGCACTTATTTAGTTTTACCTTTAAAAGGTGGCGATATGCTGTTCGCTGTGCTGAAAAATTCATATACCTCACTACCAAAGGTCCATCCAGCTCTACAGCATGTCGATCTTACGTGTGTTACCTAATCTAATCTAAGTTGCAAAGATATGTTACATTGGAGATTCACATTACATGCATTTTCACAGCCAGCCATGTACAAGTTCGCGCTTTCACATGCCGGACGTGAACCTACAACATAAAAAACTAAATCTCAAATGGACATACACCCTGCAACTCTTGCCGTCCTTCCCTGAAACCGGGGTGACATTTACAAAAGTGAACCATTTTTACAGCATGGGTGGTCAGCCGCATACCAAGCTATAAGTCAAGGAACATACACGACAAATTAAATTTGTAAATCAATAAATCAAAATATCTATGGACATCAAAACTCCAACAGAAAACAAATTCCAATTTAATAAACCCTAGCCGCCAACATTACAGATCAACCGCCATTTCTTTCTGTCCTTACATACTTCTTTCATTTGCTCATTACCTTTTGTGATAATTCAACATTGATGCAGAAATCATGTGCTTGTTTCATCTCCACGGCCTGTGTAACCTCCGCAACCCTTTGGCCATCTGTCCTCACGATGCAATATGCATTCCCGCCGTATAAAGCGGGACATTTATGCAAATGTTGCTCATAATTCAACCCGGAACTTATTGGCTGCCTCATGTTCCTATAAGCCATCACTCAACATGCAATATGTATGGCGCTGGACGACGAATTCACTCAATATATAATATCCACCTAGCCTCAACGTCAACCTCAGTAATCACAGAAAGGGCCTTTTTAGGTTACGTTTAACAGATAAACTGTGTTTGTCTGATGATATATAAAGCCATCAATGGCTTGGCTCTTCTTCATCTGACTGACATGATTTTGCCTGTTGAGATAGGTGTGAGGAGGCTCAGATCTGCGGGCGACGCGACGGTGCGACCAATTTAGTTCAGCCGCGACGTCAGATCCGCACAAATTTCGGAGACCAAGCTTTTTGTGTTTTGAATCCGGCAGAATATAACAGACTGCCACTCAAGACACACATTTAAAAAAGTCTTATCCGTGATCGGAGAGGGCCTTTGAGGTGTGACGCACACAAAAACGGCGCTCTCTTATAGTTAGAAATTTTGAATAAAAAACATGATATATTTTTAAAATCTAGGGGGCTGGTACTCATTTCTTGTGAAGGTAGAGTAAACATTGTCGGTATTTAATTTGGGTTTGAAATAATCAGCGAAACGAGAACTCATTTCTGGCTTCGACATTTCTGGGATTCGAAGTCGAGCTCTCGTTATGGAATGCAAGCACTCTACCAACTGAGTTATCGACCGGACTCTTTATTCAAACGACATTATCGCTCAAGAATGTTGAATGTTGCATGTAGCGTGGTGTCAAGCAGCGGACATTATTTAGTCTCGGACTTACAGTGTGCCTTAGATTAGCGGGATTTGACCGATGTCCATTTCTGCACCGCCAACGAGGCCTTTGTCTCTCTATGTGGCCTGGGGCAAGACCGGCCACTCTGTTATAATTACTGGGGGATGGCCGCCGCTTAAAGAGTCTTACTCGCATTTGCATAGACGCACTTACCCCAATCTGTATAATGTAATCATACGCGTTTATTACTCTACAGATAATTCCTATTACCCCGCACGTAGATACCTATTTGGAAACAGTACCAATTGTATTAAAAAATGCATGAAAGTTCACATTTTCATTTGCGCTCAGTGGAAGTGCTTTTGAATCTTTGTATTGCTACGAGTCTATGATTTTATATGTGTATTTTTAGTTAGTATTTTTTTTACTTACTTGTGTGTATGTCTGTAGATGCAAGTATTTGGATGGTTGTACTTACTAGTGTTAGCTCGAAGCTTCTTATTAAGAAGATTCTGGTGTGGTCTGGTGTATGCCAGAGTAGCCTTTATTCACCTATAAAGACAGATCGTGGTGCTTTGAAGGGGGATTAGTGCAGAAGATTAACTGTGTAAATACGTGATAAAGACAATAAAAATACAACGAAAAATTGAAAAGGATAATTCAGATTCGTTTCGTAGGAATATCCATTTTTTTTCAATTTGTATAAACTATATTCATGCTAATTGACTCATCAAAATCTTCTAAAGGCAGTGCCTTGTTGTGTCAGCCATCTGTCTCTGTTGGTTGACATCCTGTTGAGCTGCGAATAGGAAGAAACATCCATGATCTGCTTCAAATCCTGGAAGGATGATTTTTCGGGTAATCTTTTGTTCGTCTTCCCAAGATTTTCCTTATAAGATGTTGCCAATCGACAGCTGCTGCCGTTTATATTCTGTTAGTAGGTATCTTGTAACAATTGTAATTTTGAAATACGCCTGAAATCGAGGCTGACATCTCTGTTGTGACATATTTTATGATAACTGTGGAAAAGTCAATAATTTGTGAATAAATGCCGGTGAGTACGCGATGTTTTCCGAGTGACTTGGTGTGGAGAGCAATCACTTTCTTCTGCGTCAGTAGAGTGAAGGCTGGAGATGAGATGGTGCTGAAGCAACTACATTTATTGTGGAGTACGGAGGCTCTACAGCCATTACAAGGGAGGATTTACAAGAGTAATGAGGAAATAGGGCCTCAAAAGCAACACAAGGAAAAGCAAAAGTAACAAGAATAAATTGGCATTTTACTTATGTGACTTCAGATGTACAAAAATTTGCAGAAAGAAAAAAATAATGTTTGATTAGTAAATAATTGATTTTAAATGAATTAATAAAACGGACATTAAATAACTTGATTTATTAAAAAAACTGAATTAAAACATGTATGAACAATCAACAAAACATTAAACTTATTACATCTTGGACCGGTCCGTAGTCCGTAGTGACAACACTTCGGACTCGTAAATGGAAGGTTGTGGATTCGGATCCCGGCGGAGCACAAAAATACACCATTTATATTTCAAATGTGCTCTTCGCTGAGTTGAAAAGTTCATAAACCTTTACCAAAGACCGGTCACTGAAAGGTCCATCCAACCTTACAACAACTGGGTCTTGCTTGAGAATTGGCGCTTTCTACAGCGACGACCAAGCTCGCAGAGGGCTCTTGAGGTGTGATACACACAAAAACAGCGCTCACCAAATAAATCATCCTGATATTATTATTATTATTATTATCATCTGAAAGTTCTTTTTACAGATATAAGACATCTACACGTATTTTTAAAAGGATGAGCCTGACGAGTAAAATTTAAATAGATGGATGTTTATAAGAGCCACTGAAAGTGGTTTGTGTGAGGACGGCCCCCTTACTTGTAAAAATAAATAGGTCCCAAAGCGCCACATGCTACCCCTTCGCGGAAACGCAGGCAAGAAGTTACACCATATGTGTAGCTTAGTTGCGTTTTTGATGTATGAACATGTGAGAAACATATTTTTTCCCGTCTCCCCTTTCAACTTCTGTTTAAATTAAAACAAAAAAGTATCCAAATCATACGATTGTAGAATAATTTAAGGTCTTCTAGCCCACTTTGGAAGACTAGTTAAATAAGGGTAACTGATTAACAGTATGTTTTCAGTATGGATTCTACGTGTGAATTAAGCGAATCAAAATTTGAAAAAATGAGAAGTAAGAGCTAGAATATTTTCAGAACTCCATTTTTTTCTGCATTTTGGGCTCTACTAAATGAGAAATTCGCCTCTACGATTATGGAACATCGTAGAGCTCAGCAGGTCTATAAATCCTTCCGGCATCTGTCAGCGCTGCACTGGGTGGTACTAGTACTGTACCCCGAGTAGGTATACAACATTGCGTGAACTATCCTCGATCAAAAATCATAACTAAATCTCTCACTAGGAGCGCCTCCGTATATTCAATACATTTTCGATTTACGCAATCGTGGGGAGTTTACTTCATGTTATATACTCGGGTAATAATATAATGTTCTGGTGTATTCTGTGTCATATGCCAGGGAAGGCTCCACCATACACAACTATTACCGCCAAGATTTGTAGAGCATACCAAGAAGTATTATTATCATCACTATTGCAACTGTAGTGTATTATATTTATAAACTACAGTGACGTCACATTTCCTTACTGATTTATGTTTTAGTCTTTCTTTGGACACGTTGTCCGTGGCAATGAAGATATCCTGGTACGACTAGTTGTGATCGTTGATGATGATGATAATTTGTAGAGCGCCGTTTCGTGACTGCTGTCACTGCAAGGGCGCTTACAGACTTGACGTGGCGGTGAAAAAGTGGGTGGCTTGGAGAGAAAGAGAGGAAAAGAAAGATCCTCCATACGATAGAGCGATCAAGTGAAGAGAGCAGCAGGCATCTCGGGGGTTGGAGCGCTGCGGGCAGCACAGACAAGAGAGGCTGCCGAAGAGGCTGGAGAAGAGTGGCTGCCTCCACACGGGTCACAGTCCTCAGCAATGAGGAACAAGATTAAGTAGTATAAGTCTTAAAAATTTATGACAAAATTCCATTCGCCTAGTTGTAATCTAAGTTGCAGACATACCTACATAATTAATGTTCTCGGTCTGTATTTGGTGAATCTTGGACTCGTAAATAAATTCCATGTGCACGATCTATCAATAATCTTCTAAGTTGCAAAGATATACTGTCATTTAAGATTCATATTTTGTGCATGCCCACCAGCAAAACCTTGTTTTTACCCATGATGTATGTAGGCATACAAGCAAAGTAAGTCCCAGAACTCAAATAAATATATGCTGACTTTCCCTAAAATTGGCCTAAGTATAGTAATTTTCAATTAAACAAGGAGTTTTTCTTTGCGTTTTACCAATAAATCAATCTTCAATTGAATCTAAAAATAATATTCAGGATTGTAAATCAGTCTATAAGAGTCTTTCTAAATAGATATGACGTCTTAACTCACATATGTGTAGGCACTCTTTTCCAGTAAATTTCCAGTGTTTTCTTTTTCGACATGAGTCTACAACCTATCATCAACTTGACAAGAGATTTTCTAAGGGCTCGTTTTTTTATACGCTACTGGAGTTGTCGATTATCAACGGATGCACTAAAACAGAGCGCAAAAATTTGGCGTCGAATTGCACAAAAATAATAATACCGGGCATGTGCGGATATCGCAGCCAGGACACTAAATTACTTATGAGCTGGAAACATCGCTGCAGGAGGAAGGAGGAGATGGGTACCCCTAGTATAAAACATTGCGGAAATTCCCTTCGATAGTGTAAATAGACTAAATGTATGGGAACAATATTACTCATTAGGGGTGCTCTTGTATCTCCCATACACATTTCTGTTTACGCGACCGAGGGGAGTGTACGCGATGTTTTATACTAGGGGTATTGTACTACATGGGGGCTGTGGATTATTGCAATAGGAAGACGTGTATTATAGTACAAGAAACATATCAGATCAAAGGCGTAGGAAATATGTTTATCGAATAACAACCTTCTTTTTTTTGTATCGCTCCTGAGATTTGCTTGCAGAAATGTTTATCAAACTTTTCCTTACTGATTTCTCCCTACACGTAGCACTTTTTTGAGTTTCTCGTGGAAATACAGCTCAAATCTGCTAATACATTATATAGGAACTTTCAGCGTAATAGACCTCGAGCGTCGATCACCTCGAAGATCTTCCTTGCGTATTGTGTGTGCGCACAATTTTGCACGCTTTTGAGACAGGGCTTCAAGTAATATAGGTAAAGTAGGTAAATAACGATATGAAATTACACTTTGCTACATCATATATTCGGTACTTTTTCTAATCGGGTTTTAGAAGAAAGTGAAGTTTAGTACTTTGTAAATAAATGTAATAGAAGCTGTATTTTTGTCGCATACCTTATGCCAAAGACAATCTCTTTAATTATTTGGTCACATTGCATTGTGTATTAGTTGTGCACACTTTGGATAACCCTGATATATTTGCAAAACAGGAACTCTGGGAGGAGAAAAGAAGAGTGGCCAGAAAAAAAATATGTCAAACAATTCCTGAGGTTCTAAATGGCTCAATTCAGGGTATATTTTGAGTCATCTTATATTCAGAAGGGAATTACCAGTAAATCACGATTCTCAATAATGAGTGGAAAATTTTAAAAACTCTGCACGAAACATATACCTACTTTGTAAGAATGTGAACAAATCACAGACGCTTAAATAAAAAATAGAGATCTGTGAAAGGAAAAGAAAGTGGTTAAATTTCATATTCTATTTTGAACATATCATTTTCCGTCAGCTTCAAGAAAAAAAGTCAAAAACATGCAGAAAAATAATCACGGACGCCTCTGTCCTGACCGTTACGAAAGCTCTCGCAGAACTCTTACAACAAAAATGCTCGCACTTGATATTTCTGTTGTAATGTTGGTACTGCTGCCAGTAGTGCAGTGTTTATTTTCTGGTAGCGGATATTAATTTGATGGGAACAGATTATGTTCAGTGAAGCAGCAGAAAGCGCCCATGAGAGTGTGATCAAGGAGAGAGGCGAGGCAAGCGAGGGAGAAGGGAGGGAAATTATTGTGACTAGTGTGACGTTATATTATACAAGTACTCCCTCTATTGTTTTTCAAGGAATGCTGATCGCTTTGGTACCAAAAATCAACTCTAGGGACTCAAAGCTACAGTAAATGTCACATATGGAGCCGTGACAACATAGCTACGAAAGAAAAGTGAAGTATACCTGTCGAATTGTTGTCTATAGGAACACAGTTTGGTTGCTCACCGTAACCGTCGCCATTCTGCTAGAGATGGCCAGAGCCTCTTCAGAGCTGCCTACATTTCTTCCTTTCCTTACATACCTCTTTCAATTCGCCTTTTTCATGCATTTTCTCAGAAGGCTCAGGGCCTCCCGCACTACAATCCTCCAGGACGCTCTGTCTTCTACTGCTTTCCTCCATGGTCCTTTACTCCTAAGAGTTCCACGTTGACCTCGACATAGTCTGCCTACCTTATCCTGGGATACCTAACATCGAAAAGGGCGCTATATAAAAGGTTTCTGATTATCCTGGAGTCCTCTGCACGTACTACATAACCAGCCCACTGAAGTCTTCTTGATTGCATTACTAACACGATGTTTGACTCTTGAAATATGGACCTCAGCTCCACGTTGATATGGATGCGCGACGAAGCATTTTGTTCTCAAAGATCTGGATCTGTTCCATCATCTGTCGATTTTCATATACTTTCGAAGTGACGTGCCGAGTATTTAGTAGTGACCTACTTTCACACATAAATAGTACTGAATAAACTAAAAAATCGTAAAAATATATATAACATTGTTTTGACACCATTTTTAACATGGCTCAAATGACATACCGACTTGGTATTTTCAATATTTAAGGGACATAATAACATCGCAATTTTATTTATTCGAGGCAATTTGCAATATCCGGTGATACGATATTGAGTTGTATACATACTTGTATGCATACGTTGATTAACACCGCCTGCGTTGACGTCACAATGCCTGGAAAGCGTAGAACCCAATATATGGGGAATATTTGGCGCGCGGTGAAGCGGGAAAGCCATTTGATGACAATTTAATATTCGGACATTCTTGCGATTCAGTTATGACCATTGAATTAAAAATCGTACATAGACATTGACTACATATTGTTTTATTTTTTCGGGACAAACTCTACGCAATTAAAAGCTATGGGTAGTATAATAGTAAGAACAAAAAAATCACAGACTCAGTAGGTACTAATGGATTGATGCTTGGTTATTGTCTGAAGTCAAGGAAGAGCCCATATGGAGGTCACGATCCTCAGAAATGAGGCAAAACGACGAGAACCCTGAGTATAAAACATTTACACACAGTCCCTTCGATCACGTAAATATCACGATCGAAAGGAGTTTATCTAAATGATTTATACTTGGGGTAAATAAATTGACATACGTAGCTTAGTTCGGTCTTGTCTATATAATCACTGGATCACTACTCAAAGAATATCAGAAGCTCATTTCGCCATCAATTTGTAAGCACTCAAACACCAACAATTTAATGTATCTGCTTAGGTTGATAGTTGGGGAAATTTAATATGAGTATTTGGTTTAAATATTAGCTTAAATGGTACTCAGTTGTCTGATCCATATTGCAAAGGTATGATATGGTTGCCTCTACGGTAGTCTGGTAGATATCAGCATGAGGAGATGGGCAGTAAGGACAGTGCGCGCCCCATGATAGGTGCATGCAGGAGTCCAGTATTAATCTCGCTGTGATGCGGATTGCGCCACAAATCATCCCTTGATGGTGCCACACATTTAAGTACACGGTCCACCAAACTCAAGTGTCACAAATCTAGGTGAAATCGAGACTCAACCAAATACAAATTATTGGTTAGCTAGGTTAGTAAATCTAGGGTCCTTAGAAAAGACACATTTTTTATCCGGCCAGTTTCAACCATCTTCTTCTGTTTGTGACGCTACTTCCTCCTGTGATGTGGACTACCAGCTATCACGCCATCTCTTCGGAGGTCTTGCTGGGGGTCTTCTTTCGTTCGAGTTCCCTTGAAGAAACGATACGGGGGATCCTATTGTTTCCTATTATTATTTAAACGAATTTTATTAATTTTACTTTTTTTTGGAACAGGCGATTAGGTATTTTAAGAATAACATGTTCAACGGTAAGTTATTTTATAAATACTCATCTAAAAATTGTTAATGGGGCTTCCACACGCTTGCCAACCCATCTCAAGTCAAGCGCACAGTGTGTCGTCTAGAACATGCTAGCTGGACAAAATGAGTCCATTAGACAAAATTTTGTCCAGCTAGCATGTTCTAGACGACACACTGTGCGCTTGACTTGAGATGGGTTGGCAAGCGTGTGGAAGCCCCATGAGAGTCTCATTAATTATTAACATACAAAGAGCAAAAAATGCATGTAGTGTCCGAAAACCAAAGAAAACGCTGGGAAATACTCCCAGAGTTAGAGTGATTTTGGGATGATTCAGAATGGTCGATGTCCAAACAGAGATTTTAGAGACCAAATAGAGATGATCCGAGGATTTTAAGAGGCCAAACAACAGACAAACAAGAAGACGCCCGTAGACTCTCTGATCAAGAGCAGGCCTGTCCAACTCAAAATCGTGGCGGGCCGGATTTAGTACTTTTGTAATCGTTGCGGACCAGAAAAAGCGTCGATGGGGGAGGGGGGGTAGGCACACAATTTCAATCTTTGCCGAAAAAAAATCGCGTGGAAATACGCTCCCCAATTTGAAAACCCCTGCTTTAGATAGATGAAGAACTTATTGCACAATAACAAGATGTCGTTGCGGGCCGAATGACAGGCCTGATCAAGAGGATAAGGCATTGGCAATCGATTGGGTTTTGTAGAAATCAGCACCTTTTTGAGTCCCCTCATAACTTATTGACAATTACTCAAACCCTGATTCAACATAATATGTCATTGGGTAATTATTGTGAATTAATAATTCATTAAAAAAAAAGTTGACGTATTTTCAATTCATAATGTGGCCAGCAAAATACGTTGATGAATAACATTCTTCCACACGTTTATTCAAAAAATATTTACAAGGAAAATATTGAAAACGGCGGATAATTCCAGTAAGAGAAGGGAACGGGAAAAATATCTAAAATATGCTTTTGATCAATAGTTTTTCTGTGTTTAAGTTCCAGGGAGGATGTTTTGTATGCACCCTGTAGATGCATGTACTGGGTACATTCGCTAGGTACGATTTGGTGATCGCGGTTGTAATCAAACAACCCTTGTACTCGTATATTACATTCGTATGGCGGCTGGGGTAGCGGTCAGGAGGGTGTCACTGGGTGTCATGCCACATATACAAAAAGACATGTCCGTCACATCCATACTGCGTTATGCCATGGACATATATCATTTAAGCTTGGATCTCAAATGCAAGGTTTTCTTTCTTTCTGTTTTTTGCTTTCTTTCAAATGATTCCATTTGAAAGAAAGCAAAATTGGCTCACACGTAGCATTTTATGATATAATCAGTAATGAAATAATAGGATGCTTTATTTAGTGAGCGCTGTTTTTATGGAAATTACACCTCAATAGCCCTCTGCGAGCTTGGTCGTCGCTATACAAAGCACTAATTCTCAAGCAAGAACCATCTTTGTAAGGTTGGATGGGCATTTGGTGACCGGTCTTTGGTAAAGATATATGAATTTTTCAGCCAAGATTTTGAAGAGCATATTTGAAATCATTTTATTTTTATTTTTTTTTATTTAAAAAAAAAAAGTAGATTTGTGGAAAGGAATGCAATCCACCAACCTATTTTACCTGGCCAGTTGTCTTCATGCGAAAGCAGAAGCTTGTGTGCATGCAACGGCATCTGTTGAACCAGGGTCGAAGTTATCGTCGCGGGATTCGAACCAGTGTTATCCGGTTCCAAATAGCCTGTCTTGATCCCCGCGGCTATAACACCGACATAAATGGTATATTTTTTGTGCTCCGTCAGGATTTGAACCAACGACCTTCCGTTTACGAGTCCAAAGCGCAAACCACTAGACTACGGACCGGTCAGGCTACGGACGGGTCCGTAGCCGGAGATCTAATTTTTTTGTCAACTGTGTATGTGTGTATTAGTATTTCTTTTAAATTTCTTTTTCATTTCGGGCATATACTTGCTTGTACGCAGTGCACGCTCCTGTTTATAATATAGTATTGATGCATCTGTCAACCCCCTCCCTCCTGGATTTATACCTCCCCCTCCCACACCTCCCTCATCATCACCACACCCCCTTAATAGTGAAACACAGATACGAGTGTTGTGTACAGTGCCCCTAGTATAAAACACTGCAAAAACTCATCTCGATTTCGTAAATCAAAACAATATTGTTACGTTTTCTGCTGGATTCTCTTTTTACTTAAAATGCCGGAATTTATTTTTATAGAATTTATTTTAACAGAATTTATTTTTCACAATTTACAATTTATTTCACAACTTGACAACCACTGTTTATAGGGTGTTACCTAGCGAATTACTCTCTTCCGACTCCCTCTTCGTACCGTTTTGATCTCTTTTAAAATGAACCAGGGAGGTATTTCTCGCACTTGCTAGATCATTCCAACACCAGAACATTATGTAAACGTACACACACAATCACTAGAACGTCATTCCAATGCACGACTACTCCTAGAAGGTTCTATAATATATAGTACGTGCATAAGTGTATGCGTGGATAAGCGCACGTATTTCAAGCTCGCAACAATATATAAAAACCAATTCACTCTCCAGGAGTGCCGACATATATTTGATGCATTATTGATTTACGCAACCGAGGTGAGATTTACGCAGTTCTTTTTACTCAGGGTACAGCGGGAGCAGATTAAATGCATTCGCTAATTGACTTTTCGGTTATGTTCCGCCCGCTGCACTCGCACTAAACAGGATTGTTCTGTTGTTCTACCAGTGCGCGGGAAACTTTATTGCTAACCGTTAAACGTTTATGTTATACTGAAATAATTTGAAAATTTCATTCACTCCTCTTTTTATACTCTTGTTAACAAAATACAAAAAAAATAAACGAGTCTTCCTCTTTTTTCATCCTGTGCGGGAGACTCCCTAGATTCTAGAGACTCTAGGGGTCTATGACACTTGTTGTAGTGCCGCAGAGGTGTACGAGCTTGGTCGTCGCTACAAAGCGCCAATACTCAAGCAAGACCCAGTTGATGTAAGGCTGGATGGACCTTTGGTGACCGGTCATTGGAAATGGTTTATGAATTTTTCAGCCCAGCGAAGAGCAAATTTGAAAGTATAAATGGTATATTTTTTGTGCTCCGCCGGGATTCGAACCCTCAACCTTCCCATTCAGAGTCCGCAGTGTTACCACTGAGCTACGGACCGGTCACCCTCTACTTTTTGTTGTCCTCACGAGGTCTTTACTTCAGGATTTTTGCGATTCAATTTTCCAGATAAGATCGCTTATAATGTCAGCTCCTTAGAATATATGCAACGCAACTAATCTACACATATAGTGTAACTTCCTGCCTGCGTTTTTCCCGAAGGGGTCGCATGCGGTGATCAGGGAACTGTACATTATTACGGGTAAGAGGGCTGGCCTCACGTCAACCACTTCAGCTGAAGTGAGGGTTTCCCAGTTCCCGAGGGGACTGGTTCTCATTTCTTGTGAAGGCTGAGTAATCCTTGCCGGTATTTATTTTAGGTTTGTAATAAACACCGAGACGGGAAATCATTTCTGATACTCTCGATGGGGACCGAACTGTTGCTCTCGGTATGGAATACAAGCACTCTACTAACTAAGCCATCGATCGGAATATGGTCTTAAAAACTAGTGGAGTGCATTTCCATAGGATAATATTGTTTTTCATTTATTTGAGTGAATATTTTATTAATGCCGTATAAATGTGAGTAAATATAAAAAGTGACATAATGTTTTATGGCGCATCCACATCAGCCCAAAATCACTCAACAGGGCTTTGTTTACGCGTGTGAGAATTATTGTCATTCATATGGAGCAGTGGCGCTCAACCCACAGCACACATCGCTTTACTGGTCCGTTGTCTAATGGCTAGCGCTTTGGACTCGTACATAGAAGGTTGTAGGTACGAATCCCAGCGGACTACCAATAATATACTGCTTTGAATGTATGATTGTATGTCTGTGTATGTTTACTTATGATTGCGTGACTGTGTGTGTTTTAACTAACTTGTGTGAGTGTGTCTCAAGCCGTAGGTATTTGGATGGTTGTACTGGGGTTTCTGGCATGGTCTGGTGTATGCCAGAGTAGCCCTTATTCACCTATAAATACAGAATGCAGTGCTTTGAAGGGGCATTTGTCCCAAAGCCGTTAAGCGAGATAGTTCGAAAGATAAACTGTGAAGCTATAATAATCTATAATCTAAGTTGCAAACATATATTAACATTAAAGCTCATATCAAATGCATGCCCACATACAAACACGTGTAGTTCGCGCTTACAAATGGTGAATGTGTACTGACAAATAAAATCCAAACCGCAAATGAAAATAAACCCTACAAATTTTGCCGTTCGTTTCCTTCCCTGACACAGGGGTGACATCGGCAAAATGAACCATTTTTACAGTATGGGGGGTCAGCCTCATATCAACCTATAAGTCAAGGAAATTGTGAGTAAATCCTGAAATAAATTGTGTAAAATAAATTTAATTGAAGTTTTATAATGTTGAACCCAAGTAAATCATACAAATACCATTTAAGTATATTTTCAAATATGCTCTTCGCACGGTTGAAAAATTCATATACCTTTACCAAAAGACCGGTCATCAAAGGTCCATCCAGCTTTAAAGCGACACGAAAAAATGTTGAGTATAGCTTATATAATTGCACGCAGAAATATTTTAGTATCATTCCTCCAAGTGTTATAATAAATAAGCACATCGCTAACAAAACGGTCTATGTGCAATAATTCTCTAAGGTAGTTATGTCGTTTTGCGAGTCTGGCAAGCATTTGATGTAATATCTGTACCCCAAGTATAAAGCATTGCATTAACTCACATCGATCACGTTAATCGAAAAAATGTATGAAAACTAATTTACTCTTTAGGAGTTCTGTTTTATTTTTAATAGATTTTTAGATTTACGCGATTGAGGGGAGTTTACGTGAATGCTTTATATGTACACCCTCTTCATTTCCCCATCGACAATAAACGCGTGACGCTAAAAGTTTGACGATTCATATAAATATTACTTGGGAGGTTACGCCGCTGGAGAGACGGTGAAGCACGTGTGATAAGAAATTTGTTTTCGTTTTTATGTACAGACTCATGTATGTGCGTTAAAAAATACGTTAAACATTAAAAAAATGTGGATTTTTCACATAACCTTACCAGCAATTTATATTTTTTTATTTTTCTTTATTTTGATTATCAGAAGATATTTTGTGGAATACTGCTTTTCTGTACTTATCTTTTTTTCTGAAATTACATTTTTTTAAATGAAACGTAAACAATGTTTTTGAATCATTGTATGACCTTTATTAAAACAATAACAAAAATTACCATGTAATGAACAGCTAAGGTTTTTAATTTTCAATTCTCATTTTATACTGATATTTTGTACATTTTAATTTGATTATTTTACCTATTAATAGTTTGTTTTATAGTTAAAATCTTGTTTATTATTTGTATCCGGTCGGTAGCTCAGTTGGTAGAGTGCTTGCATTCCATGCCGAAAGCTCGGGTTCGAATCCCACCGAGCCGGTCGAGGAGAACGCCGCGCCGCAAGGAGTTACATTATGTTTGTTTCTATCTTGTGCTGGATCGAAAGTCTAGTAGTGTATAGAGATGTATGAAAGCTTTCACACAATTTATCCGGGAATCCCATCCGGAACCGATAGATAAAACTGATAGAACCGATAGAACCCTTAGATCAACCGGAAAAAATTCGTTCTGCGTGAAAAGGATCTCAGTGGTCAATTATGAGTCACCAATCTACGCCTCACTCCCACCCCACACAGCAAACAGGGAGCGCAATTAGAATTAAACAATTTATTGTGGAGACTTACATAAAGGTTTTAGTGTCTCGCAGTTAGCCGTCTGTGCCGAGATCACAATAAACTGGTTGAGCCATCGCTGGTTGTGTCGACAATCATAAACACCACCAGGACGTGCGCTGCACATTATGATGTTACCAGTTATGGAATAAATTATTCAAAACCATGATACGAAGATTTTCTACTTGAGTGCCGAAATTTTCACAAATCATACGCAGACCAGAGGTGGTAGCCGTGCGGATTAGGTGAGAGTTTTCTATTTAAACGGGTTCGATTCTGTACAATCAGGACCGATTGTGTATGGCTGAGCTGTTTGTGGATGAGTTGTCGTGGAACCGGGTAATTATACTTAGGAGCATTTGAAGATCTAATCTAATCTAATCTAAGTTGCAAACATATGTTACATTAGAGATTCACATTACATGCATTTTCACAACCAGAGACGTACAAGTTCGCGATTGCACATGCCTCATGTGAACCTACAACATAAAAACCAAATCTCAAATGGACTTACACCCTGCAACTCTTGCCGTCCTTCCCTGTAACAGGGGTGACATTGGCAAAGTGAAATATTTTTACAGCATGGGTGGTCAGCCGCATACCAACCTATAAGTCAAGGGTGCCAAGGAAGGGATCGAGAGCTTCAAAAAGGGAATGAAGACCCATTTCTTCACCGCCGCGTCAAGCCTGAAAGCGCCCTTGCAGTGACAGTAGTCACGAAACGGCGCTGTAAAAATCATCATCATCATCATCATCATCATCATCATCATCAACATCAGATCGTTTTTCAAAACTGTGAATAAAAATAAATCACATATCTTTTTGCCAGATTTTGTAAGTTGTATGGTGGCACTGTATTGTATGGCACCGGTCGATAGCTCAGTTGGTAGAGTGCTTGCATTTCATGACGTGAGCGCGGGTTCGAATCCCACCGAGGGTATCAGAAATGATTTCCCCTTTTCGGTGTTCATTTCAAAACCCAAAATAAAATACCAGCAAGGTTTACTTCAGCCTTCACTTCCCGAGGGGTCGGGAGCTGGGAAACCCCCACTTCAACTGAAGTGGCCGGCCTCACAAATAGGTTCCACTCGCCACATGCATAACCCTTCGGAGATAACGCGGCAAGAAGTTACGCTATATGTGTATCTTAGTTGCGCAAGAACGTATAAACTTTACACCTTGTAAGGTTAAAAGAAAAAAGAAAGGATTTCAAGAAAACGCTGAAACAAGGAATCATTTCTGTTACGATCTTGATTCAAAATATCTTTTCTGGACCACAAAAATATCAAACCACGTTCTTGAAATTATCTTACGAAAACATTACCCTATTAAAACCACGTATATTTTTTAACGATCAAGCATTTCAGCATCTAATAATTCCCAGCCTGCATATTGTCTTGTAAGCAGATATCAGAGACCAGAAGGGTTGAGAGCGCTAGAGGGATGGCTTTTATCGTCCCCGGTGTCTGGTCCAACAGTGCAGGGTGCGCTGTGCTTAAATGCCAAATTAACAGGGAATTCCAGGTCTTGCTAATAAACGATGCAAGAGTATATCGTGTACTTCAACAGTACAGTGGATTAGTTAAATATTTATTTTCACGATTCTGAAGGAATTAGGTCCGCACATTTGGCATTGGAAAAAATTGTGTCACACGGCTGGGTTGTTAGGGAGACGCAAACGCAACTAAGCTACAGTTATAGTGTAGCTTTTTGCCTACGTTATCTCTGAAGAAATCGCATATGGCGATCCGGGACCTATTTATTTGTACAGGCAAGGGGGCCGGCCAACCACTTAAATTGAATCGGCGGTTGGGAAGGGGGGGGGGGGGTTTGCGAAGGCAAAATAATATTTTTTATTGGTTGCTAAGGATCCTAGTTAAAAGAAGTGCGACGCTTGAACTCCGTTCGCTCTCCATAGAGTCACGAACATAAATGAAAATAAAAACATAATTTATTGTTTTTTTTTTTTTTTGTGCACAACAGGTTTCCCTAATTATAGTGCACCCTCTCAGGTCTCAGCCATCAACACGCTGGGAGAAAATCTCTGATTAAATTTTATCATGATAAACAAAAGTTATGCAATTTCGAACCTTCATTTTTGTCAGTCTTCATCATCAGCAGCATGAACTCGACAGCCCTGAGTGGACCTTGACTGAATCCAGGATTCTCCTCCACTCTTACCTGTCTGCTGCATCTGCTTCTATCCATCGCATTTTTGACCTTGCTGGGCTGGAAGTCTCATCACCACGGTAATTCTTACGTACCGAATATCGGTAATATTTGTATATAGACTAATCAGCTGATCACTTGCGGCCATCTTGGGTTGACAGATCTTCTTACAAATATTACCGATATTCGGTAGGTAAGAATTACCGTGGTGATGAGACTTCCAGCTCAGGTTTCAGAGTGACAGTCTTGCAGAATCAAAACTCTGTACCTACATTTTTTATTTGTTTACTTTCGTACATCGCAAATAATTTTATCATTCATTGTGCTCTCGTCCATAACCAGCGAAATGTCCCGCATTAAAACAATGCCATGAAAATTGACATAAAGACTTTAGGAAAATTACAAGAAATGATGGAGAAGGGGGACGAGATGTCTGCAGCCTGTATTCCATGTGTAAACCATTGCATATACTCCTCTCGATCGTATAAATGGATAAAAAAATGTTTAAACACTAAATCACTCACTAGTTGTGCTGTTGTATCTTTCATACATTTAACCATTTACGCGATGGAGGGGTGTTTATTAATTATTTTACACTCGGGGTAGACTCCGACCCCAAATGCGTGTACTGACTTTATTGACAATTATTCGCTTTGCGTGTAAAATATTTAAGCATGGAGAGAATTGTAAACGGGTTAAATCTTGCGCAAGAGAGATTAAATAATTTACTATGAGATATATTTGTTAAGTGTGTGCTAAGAAACATTTAATTAAAATATCATCTCGTTAAAAGTAAAATTCTGAGTTAACATTTCGCTTATTAAAATATTTCAATTTATAATTTTTGGATGAAATTTTTTCAAGCAAAACACTGTTTATTTTCACTATAGACTTTATTTAAAAGATTAAAATCTTTAAAACAAAATTACGAACGTTTTCGACCTAGAAGGTCATCATCAGGTATGATTTGATTACAGAAATATTTCTGTAATCAAATCATACCTGATGATGACCTTCTAAGTCGAAAACGTTCGTAATTTTGTTTTAAAGATTTTAATCTTTTAAATAAAGTCTATAGTGAAAATAAACAGTGTTTTGCTTGAAAAAATTTCATCCAAAAATTATAAATTGAAACAAAATGAATTTTCACAGTGTTAATACACAAACAATACAAAATATAATTAAAATATTTGTTAAAATAGTAGATTCGAGTAAATTATAAATTGGATCATCATCAATGGCATGATAACCCGCGGAGGATCTTGGTCCTTTGATCAACCGCAGCCACCGCTGCCTGTCCAACGCCGTCCTTCTCCAGTCCCATAGTCCTACCGCACGGCATTCCACCAAACCGTGCGCCCGATTTGGGACCGTCATCACAACTTTCTTTCGAAGGCTGTTCTAAATTGAATAATGATTAAATTTAACAAGTAAATGTACATTTTGAGAAAAAACCGTTTGGGGGTCAATTTTATTTTTATTTCACAAAATAATGTCATAAAATTAAGTAACGTTTTGAGGTTAATTCATGGGAACTACATTTTTACTCATACCAAATTATACTTGTTGTTGTTAAAATTTTCGAAAAAGGAAAAAATCAATTGTAATTATAATTTCCTCGACAACAAATAAAAGCCAGCATGTTTATAGTTTATAACATAACATTTTACAACTTCACAATAAAAGATGGTCATAATGCGAAAGGTAATACGGAGGAGAAGAAATGATAAATAATAAAAATATGCATCTTTGATGGGCCAGAAATAAATCTGTTGGGGTCTTTAAATTCCGGCGCTCAGCAGTTAAAAGTCCATTGTTATTGTTGGGAATTTTATTGTCGCAGCCATTTTGGAATATTTGCGGAACATGATAAAAAAAAACAGAATTATAGTAAATTGTGTTTTTTGCACGAAAATAATTTGCGAAACTTCCCACAGCATTAAATTTACACCCGTAAAATAATTTGATGTTTTGAAATTTGTTATTTATTTATTGACAAATTAGGGATACCTACTCTTGTTGATTTTAGGGCTTTTAAATGTTTTTTTTTGTATCTTGAATCGTAAATATGAAGTTTTTTTCCAACTGAAGTTGTATTCATAATACATACCTACGTGTAAAAATCAACTGAGAAGGGGAAAATGTAAAACTTGAGAAAAAAATATGCTATTTTCATTTACAAAAAAAAGAAATGTGGGTATACAATATCGCGTAAAAATAAAAATGTATGGAAGAGACAGTAGCACCTCTAGCGTCTGATTCAATTTTGATACTTTTTCTATTTAGTGATCGAGAGTAATATACACAATGTTGTATATTTGAAGCAAAAACAAAATACTAACCTCAAAAAATGACGATCGAAATGACTCACCAAGCTATTTCCGATGAATGTGTGTACACACTGAGCCTAAAAATGATAGTTTTCCCTGTCATAATACTTATTCTATACCAAAATAAGATTCACCGAGAATCAGGGGAGCACACCACGACAACAGTTAAATTTTAATGATGTTATACAAATAAGGGAGATCGTGTTATTGGATTATGTACCTCCTGCAGGAGTCTGTGCTCCTGGTATCCACTAATACGTTTTACTCCGCGCAGTAAACCCTTTACGATTCTTTGCGATGCGACCCGGAATGATCCCTTCGGCAGTCTTCATGGCAGCGTTAATGATTGCTCTCGTTTGTGATGGTGCATTAAGCTCTCCTGCGGAATTATGTGCTCCTGGTACTTTGCTACTGGATTTTACTCCTGCCACTTGATGTTCTATTAAAAGTCACTCCTATAAACAGCATCTCTACGAATTTCTGCGCTCCTGATCGCTGGAATAGTAAATGTTATGCATATGATCGATCATTGGATTTGATATCAAATGTTTATGCTCTATGACTTTTGAGATATAGAGCCGTAAAATATCCTAGAATTTATGAGCTCCTGATTCTTCTATATTTCTGTACCTTAGAGCATAAACAACGGTAGTCCACTTTTTTGCGTTTTTGAGTTAATGATGCAGTAATTATAACAATTAGCTGTTCTATAAGTGGTAAAAATATTGGAGTCCTCGGACTCATAGTTACTGAGATATCAAGTGTAATAAATATGGGATGCACATATAAATGCGCGCATAAACCACGGAAGTTCCAAATACGTGGTTCAAATTACTTCACATTAAATAAATATCGATAAAAGAAGATAAACATTTTTACAGATCAAAAATATCTCGTCTAGTTTAGAAGTTATGATGGTTGTATAAAAGTGCACATTTTCACTAAAACTCGTCTCCTGCACATTTTACTAAATGTGACTACCGTTGTTTATGCTCTAAGGTACAGATTTATTTTTTGGCATATCTGCCAGGGAGTTTAAGCATAAGGATATTTTACAGGTGCCTGTGTCATAAAAATACATTATTTTTTGACAATAGACTCAGAGGAATTTCCATTGACAGCAAAATTGTGGCGTCAAACGGTCGGGTTTCTAGGGAAAGAGCGAACAAATATATGGTTATAGGTTGCTAAGGACCATTGTCATATGTGTGTGGCGTTTGCCCGTTCAGAAAAAAACACTTTTGAAATTCGAGGTCATTTGAAATGACAGATTCTGGGTATGATAATAAGCTTTTAGAACTAAGTACGAAATAAGACATTCGGAAAAAACAGAGGTTGCACTTATACTTACATAGATGTGTTATTGTGAACAGGGTGCCCCAGCTGACATGGCAATGGACTGGTTTATGATTTGTCAAGAAATTATCGCTTCGCCGAGTGTTTTTATTCCGTTGATACGACTTTAACTTGTGGAGACTTTTTTAAATTTTGAGACAGAGAATATAACAACAAATTAGACGATTTTAATCAAAGAAGAAAAACTTATGATTTGGCTGAGACGATGCGTCGCTGAACGCCAGCCAATCAGCGCGTCGGGTTAAGTTGTGACAAGGATGAATTGGGTGCGGAAAAAAAGGTCTTACTGCTTCGCTTAGACATCGGTGCGGCTCATTGGAACATGAAAGAGATCATGACCTCTCCTCCAATTGTAATAATTCGGTACAAACAACCTGAAACCCTCCAACAGGGTGGGACTGTCTATAAAACCATTGATTACCTTATGAGTGAGCACCATAAGGGGTTTCTGCTAGAGAGTGATGTATCAACGTATTAGATCCCATAAAAGTTTCAACGCCAATTGGAAACGAAAATAAAAGGCCATGTTTAATTCGCACTAAATTATTATGGTGGAAGGCTTTCCGCATCAGGTAGCTGGACCAGATGAGTAATTTCCGTCCGGCCGTCATCAAAACCAACGGCTAACGGCGATCGTAAACGGCCGCGGCGTCTGTAGAGGCCCGATAACGAATCGTTAATCCGTTATGCGCGCGCTACGGAATGCAATATGCAACTGAACTATTAGCGAGAAGCGACGCAATCAGGGTGAAATATGTGCGGACTATGGAGCGGTGATTGATTGGGGCGGACGGAGAATACATCATCAAAAATATTTTCAGGCTTATCAGGATATATCGACGGCTTAGCGACTAGCGATGCTTTTCAATCCATGGTTCACCCGACGCCTAAAGTGAATTCTCTGTACAAATTATCATCAACCTTGGATCATCTATAAATGATTTATTTTGTGTATAACACTTTTACATATTTGAAATCGGATTATGATTGCTATATTACAGATAAATTGGTATGAATCTGACTAACCATACTTTAGGAAATGGTTCACTTTTACCCAAGCAACCTCTGTTTCACGAGAAGGTGGCAAGAGTTGTAGAGCATTTGTTCATTTGTCTTATCTCGTTCACCTACATTGTGAACATATTATAAGAGTCATATTATAAGAGCCGGACATGCAATATGTGCAGAAGACTCCAGGATAATCAGAAATGTCTTGAACGGTGCCTCTTTTAATGTCAGACCACTCCAACGTCCCAAAATATGGTGGGCAGACAGTGTCAAATCTGACGCGGAAGTCCTGGGACTTGGGAGTAAGGAGCATAGAGGGAAGCGGCACAAGACAGAGAGTCCTGGAGGATTGTGGTGCGTGAGGTGTTGAGCCTTCAAGGTTGTGAGCCAAATGAATTAAGTAAGTAATACTAAAGATGATGATTTTTATAGCGCCGTTTCGTGACCACTGTCACTGCAAGGGCGCAAGCAGACTGGGAAGGTCCAGTGACAGAATATTTTTTGCCAAAAAAAAGGATATGTAAATGCAAGTAGACTGGTTGCGGGGCCCAGATTGAGGGGTTTTAGGGATGCAATACATTATCTCCAGGTCGTGAAATGGAAGCCACTACCTATCTGAGGACAAAAAGAGTTGAAAATTAATAAAGGTATTTATATATGCTTGACTTATAGGTTGGTATGTGGCTGACCAGTGACCACCCATGCTGACCCCCCATAGTTCACTTTGCCAATGCCCCCCCCTGTTTCTGGGAACGTCAGCAAGAGTTACAAGGTGTATGTTCATTTGAGGTTTGGGTTTTTATGTTGTAGGTTCACATGCGGCATATACAAGCGCGAACTTGTACGTGTCTGCTTGTGAAAATGCATATAATGTGAATCCCCAATGTTACATATTTTTGCAACTTAGATTAGATCAGACACATCCTATGGGAGGCCAAAGCTCGATTTTAGAAGTGAGTGTAATCGGAAAAAAGTTTTGAAAAAGTTTTGGGTGTTTGAAAATGGTCAGAAAACCAGCTCTCATACTTTTTGAGTAGTTTGGTTCAATTTTTAATTTAATACGTTACAATTTTATTTAAAAATAAATAAATAATAAAGCACGCGTAATTTTTGACGGTATAAAAAGAAAAAAACATTCCGGTACCGGGAATCGAACCCGAGCCTCCTGGGTGAGAGCCAGGTATCCTAGCCACTAGACCATACCGGAGTGAACCAGTGACGTCAAAATAACGCTTCAAATTAATGTAGGTATTTACACATTTAAAACTTGTTTCAGAGATATTTTCAGATAACCGGGATGCAAAATTAGATAAGATAAGATCTGGTTGTATAAACTTACCAAAATAAGACGGCATTTTTATATTCATTTTTTTTTTAACAATTATGGATTCAGCAAAAAAATTGAAAACATAATTTTTTTCTCGGTGGGCAAGTCGCACATGTGCAAGAAATTCGTTTCATGTCTTTTTTTATGACAATGCCTGTTTCTGAGGCGTTTGGAAATACTTTCATTTAAAATTTTCAAAATAATATTTCTATAGATTGAGGTGCGCACGTGAATTTACTACGATAATACTGTGACGTCACCCGGCCGGGTTGCTAGGGAAAAGATAAACAAATATTTTTTATTGGTTGCTAAGGACGGGAGTCCCATACAAGACCGACGCTTGCTCAACGAGAAAAAGTTTCAAATTCAAAAATATTCCAAGCCCATTAAAAGTCTGTTGAAATGTCATGGCCTACTCGTTTTCCTCGACTCTTTTTTTCCCGCATTTTAAGTTAATTAATAGAATCCCCCATAATCTGTATCGCTGCATTCTCATCAGGCAAATGGAGTCGCGAATTAGTCGATTAAAAAATAAAATGTCCGAGCAGATTAGTGATTCCCTCCACGAACTGACCGCTCTTTAGTGCATTCATTAAAAATACCGTCTCTTTCCCTCGGCCCCACGACAAATCGGCCACAGACAACCCGTCCACAGGCAGCTAGGCCATGGACAAATTGATCATACAGGTTTTCTGTCAACGACATTTCGGTCACAGACAACTTGGCCAGAGATAGATCGTCCACAGACACATCGGTCGCGGACAATTCAATCACACGACAGTTCATTCTCACGACTTTTCGGTCAGCGACATCTCGGTCACACACAGTATCTACCCTGGAAGTCTCAACACCACGGTAATTCTTACCTAATTCTTACCTACTAATCCAAGATGGCCGCAAGTAAACAACTGATTAGTCTTCATACAAATATTACCGATATTCGGTAGATAAGAATTACCGTGGTGATGAGACTTCCTCTTGTTAAAAAACAGCTTCATCAAGGAAAACTAGCTCTCCAAAAAACTTCAATAGGTATAGTTAAAGTTAGCGCTTACACATGCTGCATGTGTACTTACAAAATAAAAACCTAAGCCTCAGACGAATATAAGTCCTACAGTATTTGAATATTTTTAATATGTTTGAGTAAGTTTGTGACCGAAATGTCGTGGCCGATGTATCTATGGTCCAGTTATATGTGGCCGAGTTCTCTGTGACCGAAAAGTCGTGTGGAAGAACTGTCACGTGACCGATTTATCCATGACGGGTTGTCTGTGGCCGATTTTTCGTGGAACCATTCACTCCACGCATTGCCCGTTTTCTGGTGCACTAATTAAAAATACCGTCTCTTTCGCTCACTTGGACCCATCTCGTTCTATCACACGCGAGTGTTTGTATAAATCTTCTTGACACTTCGCAAGCTTATGCATATATGTGAACCTCAATAAATACAGTATAATCTAAGCTATGCATTAATGAAAAACTAATGAAATGTACGAGTCGTATAAAACCATAGACTAAATTAAACTAGTATTGTTTCCAAAACTGGGAAAATTGCTTTTTCGGTGCTTCCATGACATTTTTTGTGTTTCCATATTGTTTTTATCCAATTTCCAAAAAACTCAAAACATGTTAATTCTGTACTTCTCATATACAATTAAGACTTTATTTTTTGGTCTTGGGCCAGCAAGAAAATAAAGAAGAATTTTTACTTTTCTGGCAGAGACAGCCGTCACTGGTTTAGAGACATCTAGAGCCAGATGGACGAAACTTTTTATATATTGAAAGTTCTTCAGTGTCGAAACTAGAGATGCCACGAATAGTGAATTGGCCGAATACCGAATACCGAATATTCGGCAACGCTGTCGGCCGAAGCGCCGAATATTCGGCCGCCGAATATTCGGCACTACGGAGAAGAATGCTGTGGCAAACGAGTTGGATTTTTATTTGAAAACAGTTCGCCTAGATCGGAAGGCCGATCCTTACAAGTGGTGGTCAGCAAACGAAAAACAATACCCGAACCTTTCGAAATTTGCAAAAGTTCATCTTTCTTCGCCTGGAAGTAGCGTTTATAGTGAGAGGTTATTTTCTGAGGCTGGTAACGTTTACGATGAAAAGCGCAATCGTTTGCTACCAGAAAATGCTGAAAAGCTCGTTTTTATCCATCACAACTTACCACTGATTAATTTTAAGTACTAAAATGTTGTAATTTGGAAATAAATACATAATTTTTGAGTAAAATAACGTGTCTTTTTTTACATGATTTGCTATTCGGTATTCGGCCGAATAGTACGCACTATTCGGCCGAATACCGAATAGTAAAAAAGTGGCCGAATAGACCGAATACCGAATAGTTGCCGAATATTCGTGGCATCATTAGTCGAAACTCGGCTAAATATACATTGATCATTTATTTATTATATTTTGTTTGTTAAAACAGTCCTATGGTTGAAGATAATAATTTTTCTGTTGATATTCAAATTGATCTGTTTTTACATGTTAGGAAAATATCACGGAAATTTTATATCCACACATGAGTTTTCGACTTCCTTTTTTATTATCAATCCATCAAACAATTTCCTTTCCTCTCCAGAGGTATAAAACTAAATTAATTAGAATTAAGTACCTTTATATCCCATTTTCCGCTACCCCTTTTTTCTTCCCGTCAATCCCATTGCAAGATAAGCGCTATCTGTCCAGCACCGTTTAAAAGAGGGGACATTTTTCAAATAACCCAGCTGGAGTAATGGCTTAAATTTGCATATGTCCACTATCTAAGTCAAGCTCTATAATATACGATAAAATCCCAATAAGTAAATTCAAAAGTACGTAAATTTCCTAAGGTTTTTGCACTTTAGGAGGGAAAATTATTTTTATAATACATATTAATCAGAAAGAAGTCCGCAGTGCAAACGACTGCAATGGCATTGTGCTTCTTAGCCGGTGAATCTGCTGCTCCTGTATGGGAGCGTTCTACACACGCCAAACAAGTCGACACAGCACTGAATGATACTTGTCGCATCATCACGGGATGTCTCAAACCTACGCCTATAGGAAAACTCTATCCACTAGCAGGCATAGCCCCCCCACACATCAGGCGCGAAGTGGCTTCAAGGGTTGAAAGAGCAAAAACCCTGAAGAATTCACAGCACTGCCTTTTTGGACAAAATGGCTCATCATCACAACGCTTGAAGTCGCGCCGCAGTTTCCTTAGCTCCGTGCACCCTTTGAATACTGAGCCGGCGGGTGAGAGATTGCACTTGTGGAATCTGGAGCGATCTGTAAACTTTGTGCAGCCAGGCGAGAGCCTCCCACCTGGACGGGATCTTGAGTGGCCTGTGTGGAGAGCACTCAACAGGCTGAGAACGGGTGTTGACAGAGCTCGCTGTAACATGAGGGCCTGGGGAATCCTTCATCAAGATGACACCACGCTCTGTGAATGCGGAGCCCAACAGTCAATGGATCATCTTCGGATCTGCCCGGCCTGCCCAACAAGCTGCTCACTGGCCGACCTAATGGAGAGTAATAGTGAAGCAGTGGATGTTGCCCGACACTGGGCAAGAGTAGTGTAGTGTCTTACACGAAGAAGAAGAAGAAGATCAGAAATAACTTTTTGTGAAACACCATCTTTGCCCGGAAAAATCCACTCACTTTGTCTTCTCTGCCATGAATTTTGTTTTTACCTTAATTTTCCTCTGAAGGTAGACGGATAAAGTCCTACAGCTCTTGGGCAATTTAACTTCAACAATTTTAAAATAAAACCTTATGTTTCACAAAAAGTTATTTTTAATTAATATTATTCATAAGAACATGTTGATAGCTGTTTTTTTATAAAATAAGCAAGGTCAAAATTAATTCGAAAGACTTCAAACTTTATATTACGATCTGTCGAGGGTAATCTACAAGTTTTCTTAAAAAATCTGTTGAGCGGCTTAGCCAAGCAAGGGAACATCGATTTCAGTCTTTATTTTTTTCCTCAATATAATTTCACTTTTCTCTTTCAGTTATTTATTGCTAAAGGCATTCCCATTGTTCTTAAAATAAAATTAACTGAAGAAAAAAAATGAAACGATTATACTTAAATACAAAAAATATTAAATATTTTCGAAGGCATAAACAATAACCAGAAATAAATATTTTATGTGTGCGTTTTCATGATATAGCTGACATAAATAGAACGGCAATAAAACATCCCTGGACTACTTGTGCTACCAGGGGAGCGGGCAGGGGTGGCCGGAACCTTTGCAAGAGCGCGCTGTGTCCTGCAATCGTATTCCACTCGATAAAATATGCTAGGGAATGCCACGGTCAAGCGGATTCCATCTAACAAAAGCTTACCAACCAATGTTTCAACGACAAATATTTTCTCGACACTTATTTCCTGGATTCCTTGGTCCTTTAGAAGAATCAGCACTCTGCATCAATTAGCCATGATTTTAGCCATCTTTGACCGCTTTTGGCCTTCTCCATTCTTTGTATAAAATATCAGGATGAAATGCAGCCTTCTAGATCAACCTTCTACGCTCCTACAACGCAGCAGTCCGTTTCTTCTTCATACAGTGTAGTCTTGCATTGGATCTGTACTTACTAGTGAACTATTTTATCACGAATCATGAATCCAGACTTTTTGCATGAGGTGGATAATCAGTATAATATAGCTCAATACGAGTGTCACACGGCATTGGAGTGTAATGATGTTTTAAATTCTAAATGTGAAGATGATGCTCTGTTTATATTACAACAAAATATTAGGAGTATACGAAAGAATCTGGATTGTTTTCTAGTAAATTTGAGTTGTCTTAATAGATTGCCAGATTTAATTGTACTCTGTGAAGCGCATCTAAATGAGTGGAGTGAACCGTTTGATATTCCAAATTACTCATATTTCCGTAGTAATTATTATATAAATAAAAATAGTGGAATTGTTGTGTTTGTGCGCGGTAATAATGATAATATAAGAGTTAAAGAGATTATCATGAATAATGTTAATTGTCTACAGATTGATTATTATAAGAATAACGTTTTGTATCGCATAATCTCTGTATATAGAACACACCAATCAAATGTTAATGAATTTATTAACGAACTTAGGATGCTACTGAATGAATGTCGAAGTATGAATGTGATTATTGTGGGCGATTTTAATGTAAATGTGGCAAAAACTTGCATAAGTACTGTAAAGAATGAATATATGAACGCACTAGCAGAACTAAATTTTAAATTGTGTACAAATTTATATAGCAGAGAGGTGGATGGGCAAACTCCGTCCTGTCTGGACCATTTCTGGTCCAATACGCCACTGAGCAAACTGGAGGACATATGTACTGTTGTTTGGAAGAGTGACATTACGGATCATCACACGTCTTTGTTCATACAGAGATTGATGAATAGTAATAATGCATTAAATGATACTGTACGACATGATGAACCAATAAAAAAGATTAATTTGGAGGATTTGAAAATGAGACTGATGAATGAAAGTTGGAAGTCTGTTTATGATTCTTTTGATGCAAATATATGTGCTAAGAATTTTCACGATATTGTTGAAGATTATTTGGCGAGTGTTGAGCAAATATCTGTGCGGAGACAAAGCAACAAATCCTCCAAATATAATAGACTGAAGCCATGGATCACACATGGTTTGGTGGTTTCAATACGAAACAAAGAAAAGCTGTATAAGATTATGCGGAGACATCCTGGCGACATTAATGTCAGTGACAGGTACAAAAGGTATCGAAACATGCTGACACTGTTAATAAGAAGGGTCAAGATTGATTACTTCTCTAGGAAGGTTGAACAAGCTGGCAGTAATATAAAACATGTATGGCAATCCATAAATGAGATTATTAATAAGAAAAAGAAAAAATCACAGATAAAAAGGATAATTGTTGATGGTAAAACAATGGAACTCACACAACATCCAATTGAAATGGCTAATAGCTTTAATGAGTTTTTTGCAGATGTAGGTGAAAATCTGGCTCGACAGATAGATCCAAATTTCACTTACGGGGAAATAGAACCCGATTCTCTCATTGATCCAGGGTTCAACATATTTCAGCCAATAAATTCCGAGACGGTATTAAATATTATAAAGGATATGAAAGGAGGATCCTCTCCTGGCTATGATAGAATATCTGTGGATATTTTGAAGCAGAATTCAACATCTCTGTCGGGGCCCATCACGCACATAGTAAATGTCAGCCTGAATAATGGTGTATTTCCTGAGGTGTACAAAGTTGGTGTGGTGACACCAATTTTCAAGTCGGGGGATGCATGTAATATATCGAATTATAGACCTATAACTCTCACGTCCAATATCTCGAAAATCTTCGAAAAAATAGTGAAAAAACAGCTCATAGATTTTATTGATAGAGAGGGTTTACTTGATAAAAATCAGTTCGGTTTTAGGACGGGTGTTGGCACGGACGACGCCATATCAAGGTTGACTTCCATAGTGTACGGGGCATTAGATGCCGGAGAGAAATGTCTGGGTGTATTTATCGACCTAAGGAAGGCATTTGACTGGCCTATTGAACAAATTAAACAGGATTGGAATATGTGGCAGTGTGAGGAAATGGATTTGCAGTTTCATGCAGTATAGAACTCAGCAGGTACGCATTAATAAGATAGTAAGCTCTAGAAAAATAACGCAATTCGGAATTCCGCAAGGCACCGTCCTTGGACCAATATTGTTTATTATTTATGTCAACGAGATATTCTCTCTGCCGATCACATCCTCAATCCTGTCCTTTGCTGATGATACGGCTATGATTGTGAGGGGAGGGTCATGGGTAGAGGTGGTTCGCAGAACGAACGTGGAATTAACCATACTTAAAAATTGGTTCGACAAAAATTTCCTGTCTCTGAATACCGAAAAAACAAATTTTATTCCATTCTCTCTCTACAATAGAGGTCTTCCTTTTTCACTTAGTATAGCTATACATAGCTGTACTAACTTCTTGGTCAGTGGAACTGCGTGCTCCTGCTCATGCCCCCTAATTTCTCAAGCGGAAAGTGTTAAATATCTAGGTATTAAAATAGATTCCAGAATTAGATGGAAGGAGCATGTAGAAACAACTATTGAAAGACTAAGGAAAATTTACTATGTATTCCGCAAGATTAGAGATATTCTAGAGGTAAAAACTTTGAAATCTACCTATTTTGCGCTTGGACAGTCATTGATGCAGTATGGAATGGTCGGATGGGGCGGCACATTTAAAACAACACTCGAGCCTCTTAGGGTGGTGCAGAGAATGGTTATCAAAATAATGTTAAAGAAGCCTTTCGACTATTCCACATTGCAATTATATCATGACTTTCCGGTGCTAACAATTGACCAATTGTATAAGAGAGCGGCTCTCTACCAAGTTCATAAGGATTACTTTATCCACGGATATAATCCGGGGGATATTGTAATCCCGAGTGGTAGATCGCGTAGAGAGTCGCTAGTAATCAAAGTTCCTAGAAAGAATACAGCAACCGGCCAACATCACTACGATTATTTGGGTGTAAGGTGGTACAATGCACTTTTTTCCAGGTATAAGCATGATAAGCACGCAGATCCTAAGGCCATTAAGTACATGATCAGCAAATATTTGAAAGAGGTGTAAATAGTTGAGTGTTTATATTTATTTGGTTTTTCGGATATTAATCTTATCATTATTATTTTTGTTATTTTTTTTCATAAATCTACATAATATGTGTATATATGTATAATTCCTATTTCTGTATTTTCTATTTAAACATGTTACCTCTTTATGTTATTTTATTTTATTTTTTTGTCTTCCTGTTTTTGCTAAGTAAATGACTAAATGGTGTATATATTGTTTTTTTATGATTTTTATCTATTAAGTGATTAATTTTAAGTTAAGATAAGTTGGAATCCTCCCCAAAACACAAGCTATGCTTACTTTGGGGAGTATTTTTTGTAATTAGATTTTTAAAATTTATTTTTATTGTAATACTTTGTACATATTGATAAAAACAATAAAGACCTTATGAATTATGAATTATGAATCTTCCCATCTGTCGTGCATGCTTGTAGGTTCATCATCACAATACACACAACAATCCATTATTCTCCTTGCTACACGTGCCCCAGCTAATGTAGTCAATTTTGAGCAAAGCTTTAAAGTTCTTATCTGTTGGTAATCAACCGAGATGTTAAGGTCATCATCAATAATAACTATCATCAAGTGAAAAATGTGTGACTAGTAGAAAGTAGTTCAGTTCATCACCAAATTTGAGAGTGGGAGGATGCCAATTGTCCCAAGCTTTTTAAACTAAGCCCGACAAGTAGCAAAATTAACCACACGGAGAGAAGATCCGTGAGCAGACATGGCATAGTCCTTTCATTATTTCCTAGACTCCAATCCCTATTCCAAGGTGGTTTATAAGACCGGGCGCACTGGACTCGAAGGTTTGTTTATATATGCAGAGCATTGGTACTTAAACCAGCATTTATTTGTATTTTGATGAAGCTAAAAGATTACTCGTTGTCTGGATTTGTGTTTGTATGGTATATTTCACAACCCTATTCCCCGACACATCTCACTCGGTCAGAAACATTGAGAGCGTGTCTTGTCTTATACTTTATTACTTTCCCTCGTCCAGGAATGATTTAGTCTCCTCCTCGTGATAAAGTGCAGGTTTGGGTGGCTGCGAGGACACCCTGCCGACCTCATAAAACATAAAACTGGACATATGGGGCGTGAACACATCTACAGATGCCGTTATTACGATATTCATCTCCAGGACGATATTCAAGACTGGATTGCATTATGTCCTAATGCCACCATGCATTTCCCAAGTTATAGCTTTTTTATTGTTTGTCGATAATATAAAGAATAGCAGGTACTCCAACTGAATATGATTTTTCAGTCGTTTCTGATAGCAGTGTCGGTCGTTTAGGATGCTCAATATTGCAATGTGCGATATTTTTTAGGGATAATAGAAAATGTATCATACCGTTTCTTCTCAGTCAAATAATAATCACCCCAAAGCTTTAACATGTTGAGTCAGTATTTCTACTTTGAAAGTATTTTTTCTTTCAATTTCAAAATCATAAAAATGCAGGCATAAAACTCCTAAATGTTTGTAAGAGTAGGAAAGAATTTCAACATGAAATTATTGCCTTTTAAAAACGAATCTATAAATCAGAACGGATGAATTTATATTTTTATTTCTCCAGCATCAGGGGCGCATCTCTTAGAAGAGAAATAATGCGAGTGTTATTATTTACGATTGTGAATCTATATTTCACACATCCTGGTTCCCGAGGAGATTTATGAGGGAGGATGACGCGGAGGCGGAACTTTACGAGCGGATTCCATTACACTTCAGAATGCACTAAGACGAATTTCAATAAAACATTCTACATGTAGTATTGTGACTGTTTAATATTTGTCTATATACCTATTTTTTTGTTTCGTAGAATTGCTATAATTTCGTTCAAAAGCAGCCGAGACTACAGGTTCATATTAATAAAAAGCACAGGAACTGTTCTCAGGTCTGTTGAGGGAATACCAGCTTCATTCATTTGTTGGATGTTGGACCTTTAAATCTTTTTGTATTATTCAAAATTGGAAAAACTTCTCACATTATTTGTACCATTTCTAATACTCATGTGAATGTCTCTGTCGTCGTAAGGTATTAAATTATTAATATGAATACAATTTTAATTCCCATATTTGCCTCCATTTCCTCCCGGAAGTAAAGTGACGATGTTTTATTTGTGCTTCGTTGTATATCAAGGAGCGTGTACAGACACGATCGCTAAAAATCAACATTCTTGCATGTTTTTCTTTGGACAACATTCATGCGATTGGAATACAGTTATAAGTAACAATGTTATATGGATCCTGTTACAAGTACTCTTTAAAGTAAAAATATATATTGACTTATAGGTTGGTATGAGGCTGACCACCCATACTGTAAAAAATGGTTCACTTCGCCAATGTCACCCCTGTTTCGGGGAATGTCGGCAAGAGTTGCAGGGCTTATGTTCATTTGAGGTTTGGATTTTATTTGTAAGTACACAATCAGCATTTCGCTCCCCCAGTTCTTGTTTACCGTATACGCCAATCTCATCAAATATGACTTTTTCATGCAGTTGTCTTATGAATCAAATTCTACACAATCTGAGCTAAGAAAAACCGTAAAACTCGATAATGTGAGAGTTCTTTTAAATATTTTTTAAATAAATTTCTTGTTTTTATAAGACACATTGGTCCAGTACACATGCAAACATTGCTCATGTAAAATTTTCTCATTGGCGTATACGGTAAACAAGAACTAAGGCAGCGATTTGTAAGCGCGAACTACACGTGTTTGTTTGTGGGCATACATCTGAGAGCTTTGAATGAATATATCCTTGCAACTTAGATTATTATTATTATTATTATTATTACAGAACGTTGAATGTTGAATAATCGTATGTAGAACGCCGTTTGACAACTTGAATCGTTATTAAATTTCGCGCCGTTTCGTGAGATCACAAAATGGGAAGAAATATGTTTTTTTTTACAAGCAAGACGGGTAGGTTTTCAGATTCAATACAATTTTTATACAACTCTCAGATTTTAAACAGCAATTAAATTTTGATGAGAAAATATAAGCCAAGATCACATTTTCTTCCCCCTATTTTTAAAGAATCCGGTCCTCATTTCTTTCGAAGTTTGAGTAAACCTAACCTGTACATTTTTTAAAAGCTCTTAGGTACCTATGTTTGCTCACCACTCATCTTGCATAAGATTTTCGTCTTGAAAAATCGTCAATAAAATATGGGGGAGGAATTTAAATGCTTTCTTTATGGGGCGGAGGGATGTTTTTTAAAATATCAACACAAAAATCTTTTGTTCGCTTTTCCTTTTTAAATCCTAAAGAAGTCATAAATATTCAAGGCGGAAAATATCATTTTAATTTCTTGCAGTAGTATATCTCTCTCTAACCTGAGTATAGAACACTTAAATAAAGTCTCCTCGCAACGCAAACGCAAAACGCAACTAGGCTACACATATAGTGTAACTTCTTGCCGCGTTATCCCTGAAGGGGTCGCATGTGGCGAGTTGAACCTATTTATTTTTACAGGTAAGGGGGCTGGCCTTGCGCCAACCACTTCAGTTGAAGTGGGGGTTTCCCAGCTCCCGAGAGAACTGGTACTCATTTCTTGTGAAGGCTGAGTAAACCTTGCCGGTATATTATTTTGAGGTTTGAAATAAACACCGAAACGGGAAATCATTTCTGATACCCTCGGTGGGATTCGAACCCGAGCTCACGGCATGAAATGCAAGCACTCTACCAACTGAGCTATCGACCGGACTAATCCTCGATTGCGTTAATATAAAATGTATCGAAGATAAGAAAGCACTCCTATTGAGGTATTTAGTTTTCATATATTTTTCGATATACGCGATCCAAGGGAGTATTTGTATTGCTTTCTACTTGTGATACTGATACTTGTGTACATAATACGTATAGTAAAAAATCAATCTCACCATTTCAAACAAAGGCGGTAAATGTTGAATTAATCAATAAAAAAATAGAGTTTTTTTTTACATATAATTTATTTTTATTACTGACCTTACAGGTCTAAGTTCAATGCTTTATCACCGTTAAACTTTAAAAAAATAGTACACTTTTTTGTTTGCCACAGAAGTGGCATACAAAAAAGTGTACCAAAAAGTGTACATCCTTTACCTAGGAAGGTAGAAACCTTCCTAGGGAAAGATGCCATGAGTTGTAACGATTCTGTTCATTTGTGTTTTTTTTCTGTAATATATTGTAAATGTATGAGAGCGAAAGGTTTTTTCCATTGCTTTTATTCGCTACTACATGTCACTTGAGCTAGAACTTACTACGGCTGACGTCATGAGTACATCTAACCATAGACTACGTATATAGTTTATTAATTAATTACCAAATATACTTAATCAAATAATAAATCACGCTTTTGGAAGTACCCTGAAGCAATTGTAGAAATCTAGTTGTGTTCCTACGTTTACTATGAAACTGCAACTAAGATAGTAGAGATAATAAATTTTAGATTGGCGCTATATATTTGAGCAGGGGTGGCACAACCCTTTATTATTTTTTGTCATTTAATTTATTGTATTTAATCGTGCTACGAGCACATTTTTGTGAAGCATTACTTTACTTTGCGGCATAAATAACATATTTTATCTCGCCCCTGTCATGCAGGGCCGCCTTCTATTATGCAAGGAAATAGAATCGTCAGTGGGCGGCGAAAAAAGCGAGAACGACGTAGTATTTTTTTTAATAATAAGAGACCTTACTTCCATGACTGCCAAGGCTATTCATAAAACTGACAATGAATATATCGCCACCTTAAAAGTAAAAGTGAATAAGTACTGATTGAATGATTTGAGAAATCGTGGATAAAACATTTTATTGAGCGTAACTTTCCATAGTAACTTCTTGCCGCGTTATCCCCGAAGGGGTCGCATGTGGCGAGTTGAACCTATTTGTGTGTGCCTATGAAAAATGTCTAAACTACAGGATTTTCACGCTTTATTAGTGTTTTCTCTCCTAAAAAATAGAAAATACGGTGCATTTACCTGAGAAACCCATGCTAGTTTCATACGACACTTATTCAGTTTTACCTTATAGGTAGGGTCTGGAAAATAGTGGTGTTATTTTTTGGGAAATTCGCTTTATTTTTGATCGAAAACAGGGAAATTCGTGTTATTTTTCATGATGAACGGGAAAATTTGGTGTAATTTTTAGGGTTGATTTGATCAAAATGAAGGTTTATATAATTGCAAAAAAAAAGATATAACTAATATTTACAATTCATCATATTGTTGTGTTTTTTGGATTCGGAAAGTCTCTAAATTAAAACATATACAGGTCTTCTTTCAGGATCTTTATTTTCATTTAATTTATTTTTACAATTTATATTTATTTTTAACACTTTTAGCAACTCAAAATTTATTTTCACAGTTCAGCACCGCTCCCACTCTTCAATCAAAGGCGACTATCTAACTGCCTTGGTGCACTTAATTTTGCTCCTTATATACTGTAGTGACAGAAGTCTCTAGAGCCTAATTTGCCATCAAACTCTCGAACGTTCTACCAGCTTCAAGAGTACAAAAGGATTATTCCATTTCTAGATTTCTTAAGCCTATAATTATTGCTACCTACGATGTACATCTATATTAATCTACTATTTACATAACAATATAAACAACAATATGTACCTTAAAAAACAAGGAATAAACAACATCTGAATCAATACGAGTACCTAACTTACAAAAAACCATTGATTAAAAAAAGTATTAATATTTCAATGACATTCCGAATATCCGAATATAATAAATGTAATATCCTTTTAAAATATTTAATTTTTGTGCATTTAGTCTCTAGATGAAGGCTATCCAATTTTTCAAGGGATGTTGGCTTTTATGAAAGCCTCAAGTTGTGCTCTTGGCAAATCCAGCTACAGCTTCACTCCTTGAAGTATTTTCCTTCATTGATGTCACGATTCAAGTCTGCTTAGATGATCCAGGACAGTTCTGCTTATCATTCATTTTTTTAATAAAATAGATTTGTGAATAGGAATGCAATTCACCAACCTACTCTGCCTGGCCAGAAACAGGTATTAATATTATTTATTCATAATTCATTAGTGTTTATTTTAATGAATTATTAATTTATAATTACCCAATAACATCTGTTGAACCAGGGTCAAATTTATAGTCAAATGACCCAGGCGGAGATCGAACCCCGCGTCTAGCGTGTTTCAACATTGAAAGATCAACCCACATGGCCCCCTCGGCTATAACACCGACCAATTTTCCTGTACTTTGCACCTTGCAAAGGGTTTTCGTAAGAATCTTTTCTTTCCCACAAAATCGTTGCGTTGCAAAAGCGACACATGATTACTTTTTCGCACAATTTCTACCAAAAAGACGAAAATTCGCGATATTTGCGTAAAACCTCAAATTTTGCGTTATTCGCGTAAAAACATCAAAATTCGTTTTATCGCGATCGCGAAATTTTCCAGTCCCTACTTATAGGTAGAGATATGTAGACATTGTTAAACCTAGCAACGCCTTTTCAGTCTTCAGGCTCACAAAATTGAAATCATCGGATGCAAAACAGACACTAAAGAAAGCAAATACAATTTTCCGTGGGCCCCACAGTCCTAGCATCACATCTGCCCGAGTGACAGCCCAGTACCGTTTGAGTTCCCTCGGGCCAGGCTTGGCCATCACTTCGCGTTACACGGATCGTATCGCCTTTCATGCGGTAGGCCGATACCATCAGGGATCATTGCAGAAATTAATTACCTACCAACTAATCCACTTATTACCCCAGCAGACCAACAATAGTCGCGCCCGCAAATCTGCAGCGCGCACGGGGTTGTTTACTGCGCGCCTGATAGCGGAAATTAATGACATTATGAAATGTGCTGCAAATAGACGAGTACTCGATGCAAGCACGACTTTTACAGGAAAACAACGTGAATGAGAAAAAAACGTAAAAGGAATGCGGTGTTGACAATAAAAATAATTAAAAGAAGGCACAGCCCTGAATGGATTGCTTTTTTGTTCCCTTTATTGTTTATACATTATACATGTTCTTCAAATGGTGATATTGTTATTCGTTTTAATTTTAAATTGTGATAGTCTGGTTGATAGATCAATTGATAGAATATCTGGAATCAATGCCAGGAGGCAAAGTTCCATCCCCGCCATGGGTGTCAAAATTGATTTAGTATTTATTTCAAACATCAAAAAAATATCATCAAGGCTTACTTAGCCTTCACATGAAATTGACATCAGCTTCCTGGGGTCTGGGAAACCGTCACTTCAATTGAGGTGTTTGGCGTAATGCCAATATACATAAGTGCATATTTTGTACACGCACTATATGCAACCCCTTTGGGAAAAACGCGGTTAGAAGTTGCTCAATATGTGCAGCTTTGTTACGTTCGTCGTAAAAAGTGATGCACTCATTCAAGAAAGAAATTTGTCTTCGCTTCTACCGGTCTACGGTGACAATAAATATTTGAGTAGAAGAGAGCACAGAATGACTTTTAATGACATAATTCTGTTTTCCCGTCGACAAACAGACAATCACAAAGAAATTAAATAACAATTTACATATTTGCATGGAAAGTAATTGCACTAGATTGATTTTGAAGGCACTTAGGGGCGGTTGTATAACGTACAGCTAATATAAGCTAGAGTTACGTTTCCAATCGGCTGCTTTCTTGTACCAGCTGGAACAAAACGTTGAAAATATTTTCTATGTTATTTTAAAGATTAATCTATCCCTTATTCATGGTTAAAATATTGGGCAAACATCAAACAGGCCACAGGCTTTGAACATTTTACAACTAAAAGAATAAGTATAACAGTCGAAAGAAGAGACCTAAAAATGTTTGAGCGAATTGTAAGGTAGATTTTAAGTTAGTAAGTAGCTACCTATATCAGAGATTCCGCACGTTTTGCCCATATCTATGATATGCTTCGGTTTCATCAAAATCATATTTACACCATCATCATGCTGAAGAACCCACCGCAGGTATGTCCGGAAGCACCAGATTCGATAGACCACGGCAACAGATCCCGGAAAGCAACTCTCCGGTGTCACATTGACTAAATATTTCCTAATACATGTAGCGACAGTTTTACTTTATAATTTAGTGGCTAGTCCGCATTTTAGCTCTAGCTTATTGTCTCTTCACTGCTTGTTTGTCTTATGTCCATCAGAGGTAATTTCACATGAACAATGCTTTTATGTTTATTGGACCAATGCGTCTTATGAAAACTGGAAATTTATTTTAAAAGTATGTAAAACAACGGTCACATTATTGTGTCTTCAGTTTTTTTTTCAGCTGAAATTGCACAGAATGTGATTCTTAAGACAGTTTCATTAAAAAATCATCTTTCACCTTTTAGATAAGCCAAACAGGCACTGAGGGGCGTTATATTAGCTGTAGCTGATACAACCAGCTGTAAGTTAATTTCACAGAGGGTTGACATTCACATGGTTCAACCCTTCACTGTAATGACAGTTCTGTGACAGACAGGGCGCTATTTGTTTATCATTAGGGGGGAATTATACGACAGATACGTAATTTTGCAATCATTCTCTATTTTTGCTGCGCCATTGAAAGTCCTGGATCAAATTTGTATATTCCGACACGGTTTAAACTGAACGTAGATGACAGCTGAAAGACGCTGTTATGACTTTAAGGTCTACAAAGTGATGACATAAATTAGTATAATTTTGTTTTTCTACAACAAAATACTTTTTAAACTGCTAAAACTCCGCTAATAAAAAATGAAGCAACATCGGGCGCGGATGCTACTTGGATGGGTTACCGCTCAGGTACACCGCGTGTCGTTGGCATCTTGGACCGGTCCGTGATCCAGTGGCAAAACTTCGGACTCGTATATGGAAGGTTGTGGATTCGGATCCCAGCGGAGCACAAAAATATACCATTTATATTTCCAAATATGCTCTTCGCTGGGTTGAAAAAAATTCCAAAGCTTTTACCAAAGACCGGTCACTGAAAGGTCCATCCAGCCTTACAGCAACTGGGTCTTGCTTGAGTATTGGCGCTTTGTAGCGACGATAAAGCTCGTTCACCTCTGCAGCACTACAACAAGTGTCACAGACCCCTAGAGTCCCTAGAATCTAGGGAGTCTCCCGCACAGGATTTCTTAAAAAAAAAAAAAAAAATGAGTAGCAGCCATATAGCAGCCCTTACTTTGAAAATAAATAGGTTCCACTCGACATAAGAATATACTAAAAGTGTCAAAAAAGTAGAAGTGTTAACCATTGGAAATTGTAACCTCAAATTAAATAAATCTTGCAACTCATGCCGCCTATCCCTGAAATCGCGGTGGCATTGCCAAAAGTAAACTAAGTCCCTACAACATGGGTGGTTAGCCTCATACCAACCCATAAGTCAAGGAACACAAGTAATAAATTACGTTCAACTATATAAAACAAACAATACGTGAACAAAGAAATCTATAAATTTGGTTTCATTCGCCACATGCGACCTCTTCGAGGAAAACTCGTCATGATGTTGCACTATATGTGTAGCTTATTAAGGTTTAGCATTGGTAGCGTTATAAAATACCAGAAATATGTTAGTTTAAATTGAAAAGCCGTCGTGAACATTACAAATCAACCGTAATTTTTTCTGTCCTTGTGTGTTTCTTTTATTTCATTCAGAGTCATACCCTTTTTCATAGAAGCTCTCCTTTTCTTGTGACTTTGGAGATCCCAATCATACGCTATAGTAGGTCGTATTATCATTCACAAATGACTTAAAACGTGATGAATAAAAATGTTGATTTACAATGACAAGATTCACATAAATTAATATAATATCCATGCTACGATTATCAGGATCGCATATATTTTCAGCGGGCAAGCCTGCAATGGTTTTTGCAATCAGAGAGAATGCACGCTCACAGCTAACAACCTCCTGACACGAGAAAAATATCATTCTCTAGATTCCAGAATGTTCCATACAAGCACCAATTAAATTTACAGTAATGCTCGCGTGGTATGTGAATGAATTTATGTCCTCCTGTACTCCTAGTATAAAACATTGCGTTAATTCACCTCGATTGTGTAAATCGAAAAATGTATGAAAACTTAGTCACTTTCTAGGAGTGCCGTTATATTTTACATACATTTTAGATTTATGAAATTGAGGTAAGATTGCTACAATGTCTTATACTCGAGGTACTGATTTTCCTAGAACTCAATATTATTTTCACAATTTTCAGTGACTTTTCTTATTTATACCTACTCGTACTTAACAATGTTTTTTATAACTTTTTTCGTTAACTAATAAGTTGTTATGAAATTGGCCACTCATACTGTAAAAATTGGTTTACCTATCCAATTTCACCTCTGTTTCAGTAAAGGGCGACAAAAGTTGCAAGGTTTTCTGTTCATTTGAAATTTGCGTTGACGTGAGCGTGAACTTAAAAAACGTGTAGGTATGCTTGTGGGCATACTTTTAATGTGAATCTTAGATTTTGATATATCTTTGCAACTTATATTATTTATATTTTCCCTACGTTGTGAAAAAAATGCCAAAAAGTGTATTTTATAAGATATTAATTTTTTATGTAGTTAACTATAGATATCCATCGAAGAATGGAAAGAGGCTTGAAGTTTTAAGCTTGTCTTGTCTTGTCTTGTATCCTGCCGCCTTTCCTCTAGGGGTGGCCAGTACCTCCACACAAGTGCCTCCACTTGACTCTGTCCTTGCATACTTCTTTCATCTCATCTAATTTCATCACTCTTTTCATGCATGCTCTTCTCTTGTTTCCACTGTAGATTCCATTCATTCGCAATCTCATTTATCTGATCAATCCATTGTTTCCTAGGTCTTCCCCTTCCACGCTTCATTGTTCAAAATGTTTTTTGGCTCGAAAATATGTTCACCCAGCATTACAGCAACTGGTTATTGATTAACTTGACTCTTTTTAGCGACAATCAAGCTAGCGGAAGACCTTCGAGGTGTATTTCACATGATACGTCAATTGATCATCCAGTTTGAAAGCCTGAAAGTAAAAGGTCCTACCATTTAAAGAAGTTCACGGGTCTTTTCTTTACGAGAGCTTTTAAAGCGGTTTGGAAGAGGTTGAGAAGGATAGTCCGAGGTTAGAGAAATACCAGCAGTGGAGGCACGATTCTCAGTAATGAGTAAGATGATACGGATAAACTAATAAGCTACATACTCGTAATATGCACCTACGTGCTGAATTAGTATGTCTCTAATATGTACGTTCAAATATACCTAGGTCCTTCTTATATAATATGCGCCATTTCCAGGCTTGGATTACGGGCGGTATGCTTATAACTTTCTTCCCATAGTAATGCACGTGCCATAGAAAGCAAGTAGGTAGAGAATGAAAAAAGGTACACAAAACAGCAGTGCCATACGTCTAGAAAAGGGATATAGACCATAACAACACCTTTTTAACAGTTGTCATATACCTCGCATTACGCCGTAGACATTGTCTTTTTGGCAAGCCAAACGGCCCTCATCGATTGTTAAATGCAACACAACTATGCTACACATGAAGTGTAACTTCTTGCCTGCGTTATCCCCGAAGAGGTCGCATGTGGCGATTTAGGACCAATTTATTTTTACAGGTGAGGGGGCCGGCCTCATAATAACAACTTCATTTGAAGTGGGGGTTTCCTAGCTCCCGACGGGGCTGGTTCTCATTTCTTGTGAAGGCTGAGTAAGCCTTGCCGGTATTATTTTGGGTCTGAAATAAACAGCGAAACAGGAAATCAGGTGGCGATCGAACTCTTGCTCACGGCATAGAATGCAGCATTCAGCCAACCGAGCCATCGACCGGACTTTTTATATGCTTGATCGTTGCTACAAAGCACTAACTTTCAAGTCAATTGTTGTAAGGCTGGATGGACCTTTGGGGACCGGTCTTTGGTAAAGTATAAATAAAATGAAAATTTGTTAAAAAGCTTTATGAGCAAGGAACATTTGATCCAGAGATAATCTTGCATAACATCTGTGAGCCCTGATATCGATTGGTACATGCATAGTTTATATAACACATATGCTCCTAGTCTCATGCATCTGGAATTGCAGTTATAAAGTGGCCAGGCACAATGCGCATACCTTGACTTAACCGCATTAGGAGGCGGAGGACTCCGGAGGATCGTCCTCTGCTCCACAATACTCCAATACCCTGGAATAGTCCGGCGTGTGATGGCAGAGGATTAGCAAGGCCAAGACTAATCAGCAAGATGACAGAACCGTAACTGAGTATCTAATAGACGCACAATGTATTTTTTATCGGCCTGAAAGAGCTTTTGTTTTCAAAATGACTCTCGTGTTCTAAAAAATTCAAAGAAAAATGTTCGAGAGCAAGTTTCCCCACCCCGGTATTGTATATAAATTATGTTATGTTTTACGCGGGTTCAATTTAATTAAAAATATATTTCAGATACAGATTCACATTATACTTACACAATCCAACGCTCAATTGACTTTTTCCTTACAGAGAGCTTTGGTCCTTATTTTATAGCAAGAATAAGGACCATTCTCGAATCATTGAGAATTTACACATGCGAGACCTTACTAGAACATTCGAGCAAACACACAAGCAATCTCGAACATTACAAATCAATTATTTAAGTAGGTACCTAACATATATTTATTGCTAAAGAGACTTCACAGAGTTTATCCCAGACACTAACACAGACAAGCCACAATACACAACTACATATTTGTAACAATTGTGAACAAAATTAAATTATTTATCTTCATTTTCAAAATTACAGTCAATAGTTCATTCGATCGAGCATTTGAATATTTGATGAAAGGTTTGTGTTCAACTTTGCCGTACCTATACTAGAAAGGTCGGTTTTCTACTTTTATGTTCCACAATGGGTAGGTCCCTCAATTCTGGATTACATTCTTATTCGGTTCAGGTTTACACATCGTGCTCTGGCTGCTTGGTAAGATAAGGGCGCTGGTACTTTACTCTGTTAGGATTATATTATGTAGGAACAGCTCTGATTCTGATGGCATTACAGCTGCTGTAGGTGTTCCTGCTCTAAAGCTTTGTGAAAGCGCCGCTAGATGCCACTGCTAGGCACGTAGGCAAACAATGATAATAGTTGTAATCCACTGCATGAGTGTTACAGCTAGTGAGTACACGTTGATTCAGATCTTGTTTGAGATGCTGCCTTGTTTCAATAAACTTTACTTTTCTTATAAATTCAATAATAATTTAAAATTAAAAAAAATATTCATAGTTTAGAATAAATGTTCAATTTGATGTATTGATATGGATGACACTGCCATCTCCTAGAGGAAAATAAAAGTTATGTTTCAGTACGAAATTAAATACTGAATATTTTCATGGCTATTAAATTAAAGGAAATTAATAATAAACTGATATAAAAAGCAAATATTAGGCACTAATTTCCAAGTTGAATACATTTTTACAGAAATAATAATATGATCCTGTTGCTTTTTTTTCTACATTAGGAATGTAGACAGGAGACTGGAAAAGAAAGACGTTGACTAGACAGCGCTGGCTGCAGTTGATTCAAGAGACCGATACTTACACTATTGTTGTGCCAATGATGAAGGAACTTTGAAAATATGAAGCGAGAATCCCCTCCCAAAATATATAAGAGCAGCTGGTCTTCTGCATCATAGGAGGAAAGTCACAAATAAACAGATCTGCCATCATAAGAAGAATAATTGAGGAGTTTTAAGGTTAATTTGCTTGTCGGGCAATCCAGTGATCATCGACTGTCGGGCCACGAGCCAGCCCTTGCCACAGTTATCATTCGAAGTGACACACGCGCCAGTAGTTCCATCACACGCTAGTAAGTCAGGTGCGGTTGTTTATGTATTTATGTATCTATGTACATATTGTGGACTAGAGCACGAATTGCAGCTATCCAATCAGGGTCAGTTGTGTATACTTGTAGGAGACAGTGTAGGTAAACTGTCGGTGCACTTTCACTGTCTTCAAAAAATCTAAATCCAGTGACAATGAATTTAATTTACCAGTAGGTACCTAGAAATCTGTGGCTGTAGGGCATAATAAATAATGGACTCGGAACAAATTGGATAGACAACTAAATTGTGATGTCACACGGCTGGGTTGCTATGACAAAGGCATTTTTTTTGTGTTGTTTCCTTGACTTATAGGTTGGTATGAGGCTGACCACCCATACTGTAAAAAATGGTTAACCCCTGTTCCAGGGAAGGTCGGCAAAAGATGCAGGATTTATGTTGATTTGTGGTTTGGATTTTAGTTTGTAAGTACGCATGCAGCATTTGTAATTGCAGACTTACACGTGTCTGTTTGTCGGCATGCATTTAATAATGTGAATTAACCAATAAATGATAAAATATCTTTGCAACTTAGATTAGATTAGATTATATGGCGTGTTCCACCACAGGTGATTTTTCACAAATTAAATAATAAGTAATCTGATTTAGCATGTACACTTTCAATACCAATGACTAAAGGCATTTTGCCCGTGGCTGCTTTGAGACAATAGTGAGGTACCTGCAGATGAGATCGGATGTACCAGTCGTAACCTGTAGGTTAGCGCTTACACAGTAGCTGCGCTCATTATGGATTAGCGACGACGTGGATGCACGCCGCCTCGGGCGACTGCACCTTATGCATCCTCCTTGTCAATGCGCAAACATACACGTATAATATGTACCACTTTGCTAAAATAATAGACCACACAATACAAGGTACAAATTTAAACAAGTAACATCTGATTTTTGACAATGGACTTTTTCTCGCGGGGTAAACGTCACACTTGTATGAGACTGCGGTATTTAGTGATCTAATCTAATCTAAGTTGCAAAGATATATTAACATTTAAAATTAATATTAAATGCATGTAAATTCACGCTTACAAACTCTGCATGTGCTGCACCTACTAACAATTAAAAAACCGAACCTCAAATGAACATTAGCCCTGCAACTTTGCCGACCTTTCCTGAAACAGGGGTGACATTGGCAAAGTGAACCATTTTTTACAGTATGGGTGATCAACCTTATACCAACCTATAAGTTAAGGGATTAACCTATAACTTTATAACATAGGAGATAAATAACTAAATATTTATTTGCTATTTATTTACAAAACCTCCTCAAATGAACAGAAAGGTTCCATTTTCTCGGAAACGACTCAACGAATTGCAGGGTTTATTGCCTTTTGATATTTGGGTTTTTATTTTGTAAACGCATATGAAGCATATATTGTAAGCGTGAACTCAAAGCGTGGTGGGGATCCGGAGTACCATTTGTGATGTGTTGAGCACAATTTGAACAACCTTGCATAATGTAGTTAGTTATCTGAAACAGATTGCAATCACAGTTATTATATTCTCAATAACAAGTATTCACTTCCTTCCTACACTTTCTTAGACGGAGCAAGGAAATCCAAAACTCAATTAGAATAATGGCTGCAATCTCGGTAATTGTTGTAGCAAGAATAAGAAACTAACTGACATCATAATAGTGGCAAGTCCACGTGTACTTCATGGAATACTGATCTTTAGAATATGATATTGCGTAATTGTAGGACATAAGAATCTCTTCTTCTCTAGTTCTTTGTCTTGTTAATCACTACTGACGGTGAAATCTGCACATTTAAATAGGATGGAGGTAGGTATATGACGTCTTTCGGAATTATAAAATAAAATATTTTACTAAAGTCAGGAAATACAGTCATAATTTAATACCTACAACAATATACAGGTATTTAGACTATCAAGACGCAAAAATATTTGATATTTTTATTGACGTCCATTTTAATCCATGGCTACACATTTAAATTTAAATTTATTATCTGATATACCGATGCTCATAGACCATATTAAAAAATAATACAGTAAAATATTTTCAACTACCTGGTCATTTTATCTTTATTTTTGCAAGTAAATAGATATGGTTTACAATAATTTGTAAATAGTAAGTACATAGTAATGATGGTTGACATTCATCTCAATAATGGCAGCTATAATAAGTTCCATTTTTAAATAATTGAAGTGGAACCCTATTCTCCAACTCACTTACGACATTATCTGCGAAAAAGTTGTACCTAGTTCCACCGTATTATGTAGGTTTGCTTACAGCTCCTCGTGTGTTTTATTATCCAATTAAAGAATGTGGAGCTTATTTATTTTCACAGGTGAGAGGCCCAGCTTTATGGTAAGCTCTTAACTTCAAGTAGGAACTTTGCTCCACCCGAGAGATTGACTTAGTTCTCATACGAAATATTTTTTAAATATTATTTGATCGACATCAAACTTCACAGAATCCATCTCAAAGAAATATAAGCGTTTGCAGAAATTTTGGTTAAAAACTGTTGAGCAGTTACACCAAAAACATTAATTGTCAATAATTTCCAAAGTTTAATTGTTATGAGAATCAGATATTAGGGTATCGCCGTCGAAATTTGTACCTTTTGTCTTGTGCGTGTGTCCCCTAATGATTTTCAGCTTTTTCATAAAAACTGGTGATCTCTACTGAATTCTAAAATTATCAGAGTAAAGTAAATAAAAAGCGTATCGAAATACAAAAAAAAACTGCAAAAAGCATTAAGTGGCGATGTAATTAAAAAATAAAACAAAAACGACTTTTTTCCATTCCCATACAAATTTTACATGTCCGCAACCCATTTTTGACCGTTTGATGGCATGATACGATCAAAATAGTCAAACGTTTTTAAAAGTTGAGTATTTTTGCATATACCTTAGTAACGTATCTTTCATTTTCTGTACTAGCCACAATAATATTTACTTATTTAAACACGAAATATTGATTGCTAAGGGTTGTCTCCATTTTTGGCTCCGAAATTTTTCTTTTAGTATGTTACCAATTCCATTGGAACTGACAAAAATCTTGCAATCTTAAGTATTTCTTCACGTATGGTAACTCTTTGATGCAGTGTGGACAACACAAAAAAACTCATTCGATACCTTCATTTTCTTCTGAGAACGTTTACATCAGACTCGGGAATTTGTCGTGAATGTTTTGAGTGGAAGTTAGCTTGGCATTATTAAGGTATGTATTCGAATATGTTGTCAGTTGTATATTTTTTACTTAGATCCATTAATTCTTCTAATGATTGTATGTTTTTATCATTGCTGACAGTATTATTTTTCAAATGGCACAAGTTTAAGGTAATGTCGGGCGGTTTTTTATTTACAATCTTTACCGTATGTTACCAGTATTAAGGTGTATTCACGTAGGTTTAAAAACATACACCTACTTACCGTTAATTTATGGTTGACTAACAAATAACATTTACGTACCTAATTGAAACATAAAACTATCTAATCAACCTTACTACATGCTATTAATATTTTAAATGCACCGTTTGATGTTTGTTATTCAAAATAGCAGAAAGGCTTATTCCGTGATCTGTGGGCTAAACGATTAAATGAAATTTGGACCACAGAGGTACCTAATTTTTATATCGGTGCTGGATACTGTGAAAAATGTACGCAAAAAAAACATTGCCTATCTATCTAAATCTATGATAATCTATAATCTAAGTTACAAAAATATATTGCATTTAAGACTTTAAGTTCGTACTTAAACATGCTGCATGTGAACCTACAATATAAAACCCAATCTCAAATGAACATAAACCCTGCAACTCTTGCCGACCTTACCTGACACAATGGTAACATTGGTAAAGTGAACCATTTTTTACAGTATGAGTGGTCAGCTTCATACTAACCTATAAGTCAAGGAAACTTATTAAAATACAATAAACGAACGATTTTAGGTAGTTATTAAATGTGCGTATTCATATTTTTATTAAACATTCATAGACAAACAACATTCATATTTTTAGACATTCAAAATGGTGCTCTTATATTTTTACTGAACAGTGTTTACGAACTGCTATAAAATCTTGCATTCGTCGCCGAAAAAAGAAATGAGATATCGAAATGTAAAAAAACCTAATTTTTCGAACCTGTCCGTCATTTTGAATAGACCTTAATTTAACTCACGATGTTTTCGTTTTCTTGAATCTTGCCGGTCGACAGTTATGGTACAAATTTAAACGGCGTTACCCATTATCCTATATTATTCGTGACATTAGAAAAATGGCGACATAATTGTAGTCATATCATGGGGCATCCACACGCTTGCGGCAAACGCCTTGCGGCGCGTAGTCTTAGAGCTAGACGTATGAAACCTTACCTCGCAGAGACATTGTCAGGCAGGTAGTTTGCATCGAGTACATGAATTTTTCACAGATCCAAAACGCTCCAGGATAGGAAAAGGCAGATCTGTGAAAAAAATCATGTACTCGATGCAAACTACCAGCCTGACAATGTCTCTGCGAGGTAAGGTTTCATACGTCTAGCTCTAAGGCTACGCGCCGCAAGGCGTTTGCCGCAAGCGTGTGGATGCCCCATCAACATAACATCTCAATTAATAGGATCCGTCTCGAAAGTATCCTACACGTTTCCTTAAGATTGATCAAACCTTGCTGAGCGGGTTTGCTAAAAACAGAGATTATCGATTTGAAAAGTTTCATTATTAAAAAAATTCACAGCCTATTGTTCTAATGGATTTATACTATTTTCAAGAATTTGCGCCCACAAAATGAGTGAGATGCGCGTGCGCAGAAGAATTAGATTTAGTACGCATGCGCAAAAAAAGGATGCGTTCACTGTTCGGCTGCGTTCAGTTAATTAAAAAAAAAATTATACCTACAACTATTTTAATTTATACCTACCAATTTTTAATTATTTAAATGTGTTTAATAGCTATTCTATTATTTTAACATTATCAATAAATATAATATGCATTAGAATAAAGAGATCAACAAAATATGAATCGAAAATTAGAGTTCCGCTAGTAAACTACGAGACTAAAAATAATTTACAAAGAGGCTATCGAAATTAAGAAAAAACTGAGAAGAGGTTTTTACGATCGTTTTATGCAATTTTTTATTTGGCTCACTTGAAGATGATCGAGAGATCGAAAACGTTCGTGTATTTTAATTTAAATAAAATTAATAAATCGAGTAAAAATAAAACAGTGTTTAATTAAGATTGTTTTGGCTTATAAAATTTAGTAGAGATCAGTAATGTTTCTATTTGAAGACGTGAATTTCTATGTTATTGAGAAGGCTTACTTGTTGTTCCAGAAGAGACCACTTACAGCCCGGATATCCGATGATCCGGCTTGGCTCAGTAATTGTTTGGTCCACCGTTACCTGACCGGAGATCAACTGCGGACTAATAGCAGATATAATACATGCATGATTATAGATATCATGGCGGGCTCAGCCGGGAATCGAACCCGGAATATAGTGTAATTGGAAACCCCTTATTAGGAACATTGGATCTCAGATACGCTGCATTATGTGCATGCTTGTAAGCAATTCTGATGCTAGGAAGATTAGGTACCTTCATGCGAAATTGAATGATTGATGTTTGAATATTTTCACGGTGAAATTCGTTGTTAACGAGAAAAAAATATTTTTGCTCTTTAAAACACCATATAGAAAGCGTAAATTTATTTTCTTATCATACTAGTGTTTAAAAATCACTCATTTCTTACGGTTGAAAGTTTGGTTGGTTCTGGATGGTAACCATTAGGAGGTCTTACTTCTGATACTGTATTGTGCCTGCAATTATTTCATACTTCCTTGGAAATAAACAAATTATACCTTAAAACAAATGGTTTTGGCGCATTTAAAAGGGGGTAAAAATGTGATGACACATGGCTGAGCCAGAAGCAGGCAGAGAGTTATAACTTCAACGACAGGGTTCGGCAAAATTATGTAGGTAATTTGAAAACACACGTAAGGTGAAAGTACTGCAACCATCAACTGCATACGTTACACAATGCTGCTGACTAGAAAAAAATACAGATTATCGGAAATCCATCTTTAATTTATAATGGTTGACATCACATAGTCCAGGAATTTTTCATTGTGTCGAGTCTATTTCTAATTTTTTTCATGTGTAACATAAAAAAAACGATTAATAAATATATTGGACTCAATAGATATTTGAGCTTAGAACCGACCAGTTTTATAAAATGATTTTATTATAAATTATTTCTACTTATTTTTTTTTGTACAGCCGTAATTTTCTTTGACTCTTCAAAGCTAAGTCGATAAAAAATATATATATCCATTTTTTAAATAAAATATTGTGCGCATATTGCAGCTCACCTTACCTAAACAATGAAATAGATGCACACCAACTCTTTAGGGAAAAGGCAGTAAAAGTTGCATTGTAATGTGCAACTTGTGTAGGTTTCGGGCAGGTGGCCATGGCCATGGTTTAAGCCATGACTCGCAAATTTAATTGTCATTGAATGTCTGTTCTTTATTCTGCATTACACAAAGCGAGCTTCAACATTCAACTATTCGACGTATTGAATAGTTCAGATCTGGCGACTCACTCGATATTCCAGTTTACATTTCCTTTTGTGCCAACCCTTTGAGACGCTTCTCGCTTGTGTGAGAAAGGGGTTGGTTTGGTTTGGGGATCACTTTAGGGGCGGAAGGTTCGCTTATCAATTTGTTGCGTTTACGATCGATGCGTGATTTTTGATGCCCTTTGACTGCAACTCTCAAACTTTTAGTATTTTTTGCGACCACTAAAATTTACGTTTAGGTGTATCTACAATCTAAGATGCAAGGATATATTCATTTAAAGTTCTCAAATGCATGCCCACAAACAAACACGTGTAGTTCGCACTTACAAATGCTGAATGTGTACTTACAAATAAAATTCAAACCTCAAATGAACATAAGCCCTACAACGTTTGCCGACCTTCCCTGACACAGGGGTGACATTGGCAAAGTGAACCATTTTTTACAGTATGGGTGGTCAGCCTCATACCAACCTATAAGTCAAGGTATAATATAAATAATCTATAAGGCAGGAACATATGTATAAGTTCTCGATAACACATGCTGTCTGTGTAAATAAAAAAATAAACCAAACTCCACATGAACATAAACTTTGCAACTCCTGCCGCCTTTCCCTGAAACCAGAGTGGCAGTGACAAAAGTGAACAAAGTTTTTACAGCATAGAGGGTCAGATTCATCGTCTCCTTAGTGCTTGTTTGTTCTATCTCCAACAGAGGTTATTTCATATGAGAAATGTTTGTTTATGTACTGGACAAATGTGCCTTATGAATGCTAGAAATTGACTTTAAAATATTGGAAGGACGGCAAGAGTTGCAGGGCTTATGTTCATTTGAGATGGGTTCTTATAATGTAGGTCCACATGTGGCATGTGTTAGCGCGAAATTATACATGTCTGCTTGTGGGAATGCATTTGATGTAAATCTTAAATGGTATATATCCTTGCAGCTTAGATTAGATTAGATTAGATTAGATTAGAACATAAGCTTTCATATGACCGTGTTTTACATTTCAGATTGTGTAGAATATGACTCTTAGGACAATTTTATTTACAGATCTTTGAATCAAATGGTCGAAAAGCCAAACAAGCACTGGAGGAATGTCATATCACCCTATTAGTCAAGGTACACGAAAAATTCTGAAAGTGACCTTAGCTTACGCAAAAATAATTAAAAACTTAAAATCAGAGACTAAAATAATTGTTGAAACTGCTAATCCAGCTAACCGGTTTCCATTTTTTATACAAAACCAGATTATTGGGATTCTGAAGGAAATACTAGCTATCGGACTGCAGAACAAGCATTTAATGAACAGAAAATTTAAAGGATAAATGATTTCGAAAAAGATTTATGGAAGAATGAAGTTTGAGAAGTGCTGTTGACGTCACTGCAGGGTGACACGTAGCTAACTTTTATGACGGGACAAACCTTTCAGATCAAATCAATCGTGATGGGTTAACGGCAATTTGTGCATATAATGTCACCTTAAAGGCCGCTAAAAGCCATCACTTGATTTCTATCTCGACCGCCTTTTTTCGTTTAACCGTCAGATCAAATAAATAAAAGAAAACGCATCCGAAATAAACGAAATGCGTTACCTACATTTTAAGTGCATTTTTTATGGATTTAATAAAAATATTTTGCCATTCATGACCGTGTGATTTTTGGTGACCCTTTTCGAATTCAATACGTAATCAGATAATGAAATAAATAAAAAAAGTTCGTGCAAGAAAATTTGGGTTGAATCGTTTTTATAACCATTTCTAATATTATCGTAAAAAAATTAAAATTTCACGGATCAAATCTGAGCGTTGCAGATTTTATATTTACAAGAAAAGCGAATTTCAAATGTTAATTGCAAATGAGATAATTGCAGGAATTAAATCTTTTAAGAAATTGTTGTTTTGAAATAAAAGCTAGAAAATCTGCAGGTACGTCCTTTTACAGATAAACTGAAACAGTGCACGAGTCTCAAAATGGATTATTTTCTCGGCGGGCTTACGTCATACTGTGACTGCAATCCTTAGCAACCAATGACAAAGATATTGCTTGCTTTTTCTCTGGCAACCCGGCCGTGTGACACAATTTTTTTCTTTAGAATTTATTCCGAGTCTACTGAAATAAGAGATCAATAGATGTTAACAAAAAAAAAGTATACCTATTGGTTTCGATGCATACGATCTGAAAGGGTTAAAAGCTTTAAGGAACTATATTTAAAAATCTAAATACCTTAAAGGCTTCTTAGCCGTAATATTTTAAACGGGTTAATAACTCATAATTTGTATTCGTTTATTGTGCTTTTGTATAAAGATAAATTAAATTTATTTGTGGTTTCAACAAATAGCAATGATTGGTTGCAATTTGTTAGTTTGTAGCTCTTAACAAATCAATATTGCATGAATCGCTTCTACGTTTTATTATTCATATTTGTGTACATTAGACAGAAGATGTTTATTCATAAAATAAACGGACAAAAATCTTTTCGAGAATGTAACAAAAGATTTTTTTTAAATGGGATAGCATACGTTATATTCTTATAATTAATACGACTTTTTTGTTGTTGTTTATTTTTTTACATATTCAAATTTATTTATCTTAAAATGAAAATAAAACTCTACTAGTTAAAATGATATTCAAAAGTCTTTATGGAAATATTATGCAGCGCGAAATTGAAACGAAAAAAGTCACTTTGCGTTATTACTGATGGTATTGGAGTCGTGTCGATTTGTCTAAAGTTATCGCAGAGTTATGACTGTCTGTCTTGCATATAAATGCATCGTGTCAGAGTGCATTGCGACAAGACAAATGCAGGTCATTTAATCAAGTCCTACGAGAGGAAAACGAGTGGATATTTTTGCGTATTGACAGTGGGGTAACGCGAAAGGAAAATGGATTCTAATGTATCATTCCTTGCCAAAAAAAATCCCAATTGAAAATACTCAAAGTCCAAAATAAAGAATTAAAGCCAGTCGTAAATATGAGTCAATTGTTAACATTATTATCAGATGTTACTTTTTCAATCAAATGCATTTTGTATTTTTTTGTAGTTCCTTGAAAATTTTTTTAGTATGAGGCTGACGCAACATACTGTCAAAACTTTCCATGTTCATTTTTTCCAATGCCACTCCGGTTTCAGAGAAAGGCGGCAGGAGAAGCAATGTTTATGCTCATGCAAGGTTTGGTTTATTTTTTATGTACACTTGCAGCATATGTGAGAGCGAATTTACATGTGCCTGCTTGTGGGCATGCATTAAATATGAGCCTTGATTGACAGCTTTTTGGCCGAACTTCTACATCAATCAATGGGAATAATCATTGAAGATTTGCTTTCCGGAAACTGATGCCGTGTTTTATCGGAGCTAGAGCTTCCGGACGTTTTGCCTATATCTACGATGGGCTTTTTCAGCGTGATAATTTTGTTGATAAAACTCATTTATCGCGTTAAATGTCTAACATCGAGTATTTCCACAATTTATCAGAATTTTACAACTGCTTTTTCCCTGAGAATTCTTTTTCGTTGAAATAAAAATCGAGATCGAGAAATAGTGATCATTTTGGCGAATTTTATTTTTGATTCTACTGCTCGAGCGTCTTTACTTTCTACGTAGATTTTATGCAAAAAATAGTTAAATTTAACTAATTTCCACGTTAACTTATAATTTGATTATTGATATTTTAGGATGTCAAGTTACTCCACTGTACGCAGCAATTGTCGGTACTCCAAACCATAATGAAATTATCATCGCTGCATCGCGTTTTGTATGACACCCAAATATATCAGATTATCAAACAATGCCATCTAGGAGCACCTCGCACAGTGGGGGGACGGCGCCCCTATAGTAGACAAAATAATATTAAGTGCGCACATACATCAAGTGTGTGTGCAGAACATCTTGAGAATTATTTGCCGAGATGACCTGTGAAAATATTGTGCCTGTGTGCTATGAAAACATGTAGTGTATTCAATTCAGCAGTTGAATAATGATGTAGATATTGACATGAAAATATCAATAAACCAATATTGTATCGTTATAGTCTAGTCGATAGCTTAGTTGGTAGAGTGCTTGCATTCTATGCCGAGACCTCAGGTTCGAATCTCACCGACAGTGTCAGAAATGATTTCACGTTTCGGTGTTTATTTCAACCCAAAACTAAAAATTCACACAATGCTTTCTCAGCCTTCACAAGAAATGAGTACCAGACCCTTGTGGAGCTGGAAACCCCCACTTTAATTGAGGTGTTGGCGTGACTCCAGCCCCCTTACCCGTAAAAATAAAAAGTTCCCGAATCACCACATGCAGCCCCTTTGGGAATAACGCAGCAAGAAGTTACAATATACATATGTGTAGCTTAGAAACAGTTTTTTTACGTATCAATCCCGTACTTTTCTGTAATTTATTTTTCAATAATTGAGCTATCATTCTTTTGAGAACTGAGAAAACCCTTTTGGTGTAATGCTGCCACGCGGAAGCTGTGTTCGTTATTTATTAATTAGGAAAAGAAGATCTGAAAATAAGTGTTAATTCTACTATTTAACGGATACAGCCCTAAAAAAATACATTTCCAAGATACTATAAAAATTTAGATAAGAGATAACGTGAAAAGGTAAAAAAAAATAAAAATACCCGTATGTGAAACAAAATAATGTTATCAATTTAAAGTAACAGTTATACTCATATGAACCTATTGCATGCTCATACAGGTGTGAAAAATCGTGGCAATGAATATTCCTACCAAGCAAAAAAACCCCACCTCCATTACTCTCGTCTGTATTTATTTTGCTAAACCAGAAATACGAGGTACATAGTTTCCAGATTCCCTGGCACATTGTGTGATGAAGTCTCCACTTTGTATGGAAGCTCATCATCATTAATCTGGCCCTGGATCCTGGAGACTGGGGTCGAGTGTGAATAGAATGGTCAACTGCAAACCGGAATTCCTTTGATGCTCTACGAAATGATGATCATTAATTCTGATTTCATTGGATGTGAGGACGAATAAAGTAAGAAGTTTATTTGATTTTAGGATTGAGACGCATTTGGCTAAAATGCGTGGAGTAAAATGGATTACCGGGGATTTAATCAAGCATAGATTTGGTTTTCCCACCAAAAATTTTGCGACCGATAGATAGATCTTAAAGTCCAACGAGCAAAAAAGTTAAAGTCAAAACGACCAACCGAGGGATATCTTGGGTGTTGTGCAAAAACCGATGCAATGGTGAAGGATTGTTTAAGAGATCTGAAAGAGGAGGATCTGGAATCAATATTTGATTGCTTAATTCTGGTAAGGACCTCGGTTAAATATTTCTCGGAAGTGGGTAACAATATGATGAACAGGTAAAATGATGTACATCGTCTAATGAACGTATATGCAACCAAATTTTTGATTTGTTGGGAGAAATCACACTTAATCTTGATTTTTGTCTGATTGGAGTTTGGTGCAACAGGCCCTTAATGACCATAAGTAATACAATATACTGCTAACAAATTTTGATTAAAGTAAATTTAAAAAATAAAGACGAATCAGATCTACATTAGTTCACTAGGTGATTTTTTGATTCATGGACTGTTGAAACGGGAATGAGACAGGTATTGCCGAAAAAAAAAAAACTGGATTCCCAGCAATAAAACACTATTTCCCACCCTTTCACCTAGACAATTCAAAAAACCATAAAAACACAATCCCACCGCCTCCCCTCGAGCTTTTATGAAATACAAAACAAAATAATTGTGCGATACACTGTTGGAAGACCCGGCCATGTTTTGATGTCGCGTCATTACCACCTCACTAACGGCTCGCTGGGCGCTCTTCCCCACGTGGGGTCCGCTCTCTGCACCGAGGAAGCATCGTCCTGGGAGGGGATTTATGTTCAACATCAAATTCATGATCTTGGATCTAGGACAGCGTGGATTGTAAACCATCCATTTTTGTTGTTTGAAGTTTTGGCATATGAGTAATAGAATAATATTTCCAGAATCAAGAATAAAGATTGCCAAACCTTTGTGCGTCTTATTATACTCTACTTTCTGGAATGACAATTTCAGATTTCTTCAAGGGATCAATAAATCGGTTTAGGAATAAGGACCATGAAATTGCGAGTAGAAAATGAAAAACGGTTTTTAAGAAAAACAGGAGAATTAGTTGAATTAGCTTTATACAGCATGGAGTGACTGTAGAAATCATAAAGTAGACAACACTTTTGTAAAAACTACTGCTATGCTACAAATTTAGTGTAACTTCTTGTCGCGTTTTCCCCGAAGGGGTCGCATGTGGCGAGTGGATCCTTGCAAGAAAACGAGGCAGGTAGTTCTGATTTTGAGGAAGGCTGAGTAAGCCTTGCCGGTATTTTATTTTGGGTTTGAAATAGGCACCGAAGTGAGAAATCATTTCTAACACCCTCTGTGAGATTCGAACCCGTGCTGTCGGCATGGAATGCAAGCACTCTACCAACTGAGCTATCGACCGAACGCAAATGTAGCAATTTAGTGACAAAGTGATTTAGATTGAAACTAAATTACTCTGAATTCTTTCCGTGATAGTTAAGCATCCCTTACAGATGACAGAATCTCAATATTTTGGACCACTTGAGGTGGAACAGAGATTCGGCTCCATCTACGAGAATAGCTGCTGATCATTTATTACAACTCTTTGTCTCTTTTACTTCCCTTCTACAATCTAACAAACAATAACGTTGTATAACACTGTTACTTTATTCATTGTTAAACGCTGAATTTGACTCCAGGTCCCCTAATCCTGGTCCCGTGGTCCATTGTGACCACGCGATGCGAGAGTTATTGGCGTTTTAGCAACAAATGATACCAAAATATTGAAGGCTTGTATTGCAAAATAATGCACAACATCAATTTAAAATGCTTTTTGTAGGTTTTTGCTATGTCTGTGAGAAACTTTGAAAAAAAAAACGTTTAAAGAGTTAAATGAAAAGATTTTTTTTTCAAACTGTTTTGATTTTTTTTCGTAAGCTTTTTGTGGTACTAACAGTTTGGTGTATTTTCATACAGTACAGTTGGTAATATTTTGGTTTACTAAAGCCCGATATTTTTAATGTTAGCATCCGTGACTTTAAACTGATAAATAAAACTACCCACACGATTGACATAAGTGCGTTCTATTCATTCAGTATAAAGTCGCTTTGCTAACGTTGAAAATACAGGGCTTAAGATAATTTCTATCCTTGCTCAATTAAAATTAATTTATTTCCGATGCTTAATGCTATTTTAGTACATACCTGCACTACTCTGTCAATGAAAATTGATCCATTCTTCCGATGATCAAGCTTACATCTACATTTGTCCATCTTCTAATTAGTGAAACTAAGCTCTTGAATATTTATTTACCCAAGTAAAATCAACTCGTTTGAACACACTCTTATTCTTGGTTGCCCTACTAAAATTGTACCTAAGTAGATACTTTTCAGTCTATATTAGGTATTATTTATTTGGTTAAATTCGTTCCCCATTTAGGTTCATACTGTGCACTTTACACAAAGCGCATCTTAATGACGTTCTCCCTGTTGGTTCCCTGGACACTTGGACCTTTGGAGTCTGGACATTTGGACATTGAATGACTCGTGACGAGTATGTTAATCAGGGAGTGAAAAATCGCCGCGTCCAATGGTGAATGCGACAGGAACAAGTGTGACAATGTGCGAAGTCAGGAAGACAAATGACGTATGGGAGAAACGGGATATCGGTGAGAAGATGAAATCTGGCAGACGGGGGGCATGGCCGTAACTATATAGCTCAAGAAAAAAGTTTTAGTGACATTCTGAAAGCAATGGGTGGAAGGGCAAGTATCTAAGGGAACAATATTGTTTACTTTGATAAAATTTCAATTTAATTTATTTTACAATTTGCTTACATACGAGTATGGTTCACACTTAAACTTATGTACTGGTGGTTTTACGGCACGGGTACTGACTTAACAAAGCACTGCACTCTGTATTTATGGGATGACTAAAGCTTATTCTCGCATATACCAGGCTGTTCGAGAATTATCTCAAACAGAAGTTTCCAGCAAATACGAAAAATACTAAAAGTACAAAATATCAGATACTTATGTCTATACACACATATTATACAAGAAAGTAAATAAACTTATACATTCGAAACAATATTAAATGTCTGGTAGTGGATGTGTTTGGCCATGAAGGATTTCTGGCTATGGGAAGACCCAGAGTATATTGGCTGGATGAAATAGGTACAGATTTCTGCGCGATGGGAGTGAGGGAAAGATAACATTGAAAGCATGGATAGAGAATAAAAGAAACCTTAAAAGCGTAGTCACTCCAAGTAAAAAAACACACAATATGACTTATTTGCTGAGCGCTGTGCTTGTGTGCATCACACCTCAAAAGCTCTCTGCACGCTTGTTCGTCGATAGTCAGCGCTAAAGATGCAAACAACACCCAGTTGATGTAAAATCAGGTGTACCTTTGTGACCAGTCTAATTGGTAAAGGCAGATGAAATTTCAACCCAGCAAAGAACCGATTTGTTTTTTGTGTTCCACTAAGAATCCAGCTCATGACCTTCCGTTTACAAGTCCGTTGCGTTAATCACTAGTCTACGGAACGGTCTCAATTGATGATGATGAAGATGAAGATGCAAAAAAGGAGAAACAAGAATTTAATATGCAAAAAAAACATTGCTATGACAACAAACGGAGCTCCGCCTTATTGCATAATTTTCAAAAAATAAAATCTAGTATGTTCCACGCCTCTGGTACAAAGTAAGTGAGTCGTTTTATTGCGTCTTCGTGATGATGATGATTGATGACCTTCAATTGTCATCAGAGGCAGTTGTTTGTTTGTGAGAGCGCATGAATGCCAAATCAGAATGCTCCTTATCAACCCGGCTGGTCCATCCATCAGCATCTCCCGACTCCTGAAGAAGTCGCGCCGTAAACGTGTTCTATTGTCTCACAGCTTTTGTCACATGGACTCTTTATTCTCAGGACAAGGGAATCTTCATAAAACGATTAATTAAGTAGTTGGATCCAGTGACGAAACTTGATTATGAATATAAAGGAGATATTTTTTCAAGTAAGGGGTAAGATAGAGAAAGGAATTGATAGATCTGATAAGCAAAATTGAAAGCGAATAGGGTGGGATGAATTACAAATATATTTTTAAAACAATCCTGTCTTTTTTAGTACTTACTGTCCATACAACAACACCAACACAAAAACAGTAGGTGTGCTTACACAATACACATGCTGTATGTTGAGAAACTAATAAAGAAGGTGTACTCTTTCTCCGCTTTCCATTCTTGTCGTTTTTGCCTTATAAATATGAAGAGAAGTGGCATTGTCAAAGGCATATCTACCATTTGTTTTACAGTTTAGAACATTAGAGCAATAGCTCTTAACCTTTTTAGGACCAAATAATATTCTTATGATCAGGTACCCTAATGTTAAAGAATATTAATCCATTTTGTTACTTGCTGCATCATTTTAATTGTACTATATAGTCTATGGCATGGAAGGGTGGACACGAACACAGTGCCTCGAGAATAAAATCACTGCCTTTGAAATGTGATGGATGACACATAGAGATGGATGCTAAAAACATCCAGGATTGATCGATCCATGAATGCATAAGTTCTTTCTTTCAGGGTATTTCGGTCACATAATGAAAACGATTATGTAGTATTTACTCCTACATCTCATGATACAGGGAAGAATTGAGGGACGACTAGCTTCGGCTTGAAGAAAAATATATTGTTTGAAGAATCTGAGACAGTGGTTTGGCAGAAGCTCAGGATTCCTTATTTCTGCAGCAACGTGGGATGTGTAAATTGTTATGAAGATCTTCGCTAAAGAAGGTGATGAATCCATTTTGTTTGCTACGTGACCTTCCTGGAAACTCTTTCCGACACTCTCGCGGAATACCAGTTACAAATTACTGATACAGAGGAACATCTCGTTTTGTGTAGATCTTTCTTTGATATAAATGCCATCACCTTGAATAACTAAATCCAATGCATTGCAAAATCCCCACAAGCAATATAAGTACTTACGGCTAGAAATATAGAATTGTAAAAACTGCAAACTTTAGCAAAAAAAAGGGGTTCAGTAGGGCATTAGCACTAATGATCCGGGGGTCCCCTAGGGCTCACAAAGGGCCCTTTGTGTGAGGGCCCCTTGCCTCACTATCTCACTGGGACTTCATCAAAGGCTTCCGTACATGCGGAGTGTAGAGGAATTTAAAACTGCATTTTTCCACATCGATGATGATAGTGTTGCTCTCAAAGAAATATCTCCACTTTTCTACGATAAAATTATGTGGAATGCAGTTCATAAATTTATTGTGTATACGCTTATGTTTGTATTTTTATCACAAGTGAATAGTTCGTTGATTGTTACGTAACTTATAGGTAACTAAGCTACACATATAGGGAAACTTTTTGCATGCAGCGTATGAACCTTATTTATCTCTACAGGTGAGGGGTGTGGCCTTACACCAACCACTGTTGTTGAAGGGAACGTTTCGCCACTCTCGACAAAGCTGGTTCTCATTTATTTTAAAAGCTTAATATTTATAATCTAAGTTGCAAACATTTAACGCGCACCCAAAATCAGGCACATGTAAGTACGCGCTTACGCATGCTGCATGAGTACATACAAAATAAATCATCCTCATATAAACATAAAATTTGCAGCTTCCTGTAAATGGGGTGGCATTAGCAAAAGTGAATAAGTTTTAAAAATATTAGTCAAAGAATAACACAAGTCTCTTTTTGTAGATTAAATGTCTGAAAGGATACAAGAGGAATGTCCCATAGAATTTCAAATTTTCTTTCATACTTCTTCGATTGATTGATATAACATACAGAATGTACATTTTTTTCAACGGTTTTGGATTTCTTGATTTGTAAATGATTTCCACGACAAGTTTGGATTCCCACAATCTGATTGATGACGTCAGCTTGTAATAAATGCTATAAAGGTGGATTACATTATACAACTAACTCTCTCATTGTCAATTAATCATCCGTGATTGTTCCGTCAATTGGAAAACCATTGTGAAGCAAAAGAGGGAAAACAGCGGTTTGTCTGTGAAGTCTTTACATACACTTATATCTGAAATCGAGTATTTTATTTTTACATTATCACATCTCACCGTTTTTTACAAAACAATCTCGTGTCACGTACATACAATTTTAATTGATAATAATAATAAATAACAAAATTAGGATGATTTATTTGGTGAGCGCTGTTTTTGTGTGTATCACACCTCAAGAGCCCTCTGCGAGCTTGGTCGTCAATACTTAAGCAAGATCCAGTAGCTGTAAAATTATACGGACCTTTCGCGACTGTTCTTTTTTTAAGGTAGGTACATTAATTATTCAACCTAGCAAAGAGTATATTTGAAAATAGAAATGGTATATATTTTTGTACTCCACCGGGGTTAGAACTCACAACCTTCCATTTACGAGTCCAAAATGTTACCACTAGAGTAGGTACAGACCGGTTAAATAAGCATTGATAAGCCTAATACATCGATTTAGATTAATAAAATCTGTAGAAGCTCTGTAAAATCTCTTGGGAAGCAGAGCACCAGCTATCTCTCCATTACTTTAGCGGTCTTCCTTGCAGGCGATGTCCTACAGGTATACTGTGGGCAGCCACATGGGGGATTTTCCAACTGTCCATCCTATCCACGTGGTCCCTCCAGTACCGCCGCCTCTTCCTGCCCCATCTCACCATGTCCTCTGTCTGACAGGTCTCTCTTATTTCAGAGTCTTCCCTGCTATAGTCTGCAGTACTCTTATCTCAGACGTCTGACGAAGGTTCTTGGTTCTGGCTATGTCAGCTCTGGTCTCAATACCATGTATCAGAATGGGGCTGATACAGGTGTTGTAGATTCACAACTTGCATCTATGATCATGTATTTGTTCCTCAATGCATGCTCACGGATGTCCATGTTAACAATGTGGGATTTTAGCAAATATGAGAAGAGAAAATCTTGTAAGTAAAACTTCAAGTTTTATTACAACAATCATTTCAAGAACATGTCTAAAATAAAGTGTGTTGCAAAATTGATATTTCTAGTTTACCGTGACCGATCCCCTATGGTCAATTCAAACTTAAAAAAAAAACATTGGCCAGAATACAGAGGCGTAATCAATAAAACAATAACAAAATAACGATTGACGATGACGATTTGGTATAAATTTATACTAATGGAGTGGATGACCTTAAAAATGATATGAAATTATGTTACGGCTATCGCAAGATAAAAATTTGAATATTTTTGCAAAATCAAAATAAATGATGATTGAAACTGAAAGTATGTTGTGGTTGTGATCTTTACGCAATATCTTATAGAATCTAAATCATGAAAATCAGCAAAATTATTTCAGTGTGAGACATGCCTTAAAGCACTAAATAAACATCTGATGAAAAATCCTGATCCTTGACTAATAGGTTGATATGAGGTTGACCACCCATACTGTAAAAATTGGTTCACTTTACCAATGTCACCCCTGTTTCAGGGAAGGTAGGCAAGAGTTGCAGGGCTTATGTTCATTCGAGATTGTTGTAAGTCCACATGCGGCATGTTTTAGCGCGAACTTATACGTGCCTACCTGTGGAAATGCATTTAATATGAATCTTAAATGTAATATATCTTTGCAACTCAGAATAAAGATGATAGGGACCACAAGGTTAAAGACTGTTGAACCCATTTTTTATGCTGCATGGCGTTCCCACTGACCATTTTTGAGGATCTTGAGAACCGCTAGCAGTTTGCTGAGCATCAATTAAAAGAAACACTGTTTGCAAAAACACCTAATATTGATCCCATGGACAAAACATTGAAAAGCTGCTTGAAAAAGTTCAATTTGAAAAAAAAACATTATTTGACACGATGTTTTTGGTTATGACCCTCATCTAATCAATGGAAAACAGGAATTGTTTGCATAAATACGAGTATGCATATTATGACACATTTGCATGCGAGTCTTTACATTTTAAACTGCCCATTTAGCAGTTATTTTTTGGTTGTTGGTATTTATTTTGATTTTAAATGGTCATTTAATTCTCGATGGCCATTGTGACGGCCGCTTGAGAATGCGTGCAGAACATGTGGACCGTCTGATTATGGCGAAATGGCTAATAATTGTCCTGGACACCCATGGAGGTATTGCGACGTCTGTGAATATTTATAGACGATAATAGGAATATTTTGAAGAAAACAATTAGCAACGCACCAACAACAAAAAACTTTGCAGACAACGAGAAAAACCAAAGAAACGCGAAAGAATTTCATATTTCTGGTGTCATTTCAATGCCGAAGCAGAAGTCCTGGGAGTAAAGGGACCATGAAGAGAAGCATCACAAGATCAAGAGTCCTGGAGGATTGTGGTGCGGGAGGCCCTGAGCCTACAAGGCTTGTGAACTGGATTAGCGAGTTGTCTCAACAATAGTTAAGAAAGTTTTTACACTGAGAAAAAAGTGCTTGTAAGCTTCTCATAGGTTTTGATTTTTTTTTTAAGTCAATGGATTTTTGTTGAAACTGGTCGGTATTTTCCTGAATCTGCTTATATAGTCTATTGGAACTGCAACTTTCGGACGTTTCACCCATGTCTGCGATGGCTCTTTTCAGCATGACACATCACATCAGCATCAAGCTGAAGAAACCCATCGCAGACGTGAGAAAACCCTCCGAAAGCTCCAGATCAGACAGACAACGGCAACAGATTACTGAAAGAAACTGTTCAATTTAAAATTTCAATTCTCACTGTCTTACTAAATAATAATTCGCAAAAAAAAACGGATTTAGTTGTGTAAAAAACCAGCTGTGGTTATTGGTTGACCATTAATGGTTCCAGCGTGAATGCCGCCAAGGTTATAGGTTCTAGAATTCACATAATGGATTTCGCAGTCACCAAAGCGCATAATACGGTCTCTTGTAAGGAACTCGTGCGCGAGGAGTATGGACGGATATAAATAATTTAGCGCGGGCACTTCCCTCGTGCTGGAACTGGTTATTCCAGTACAGGTCCATACACTTACTAGTTCTGTAGCGAGAAGGAATCGAGCTAAATCATAGAAGTCTGCTATGTTGTCTGAGAAATGGAGGTTTCGCGAAATGAGGAAGTGAACAATGGTGTTATTTCATGACTTTCTTTACAATTCATTAAACTATGTAGGTTGCATCTAGTTGAATCACATTATGAAGTTTGTTGTAAGTATATAATAAATAAAAACAATGTGATGAGTCATTTAGAATCAAATACAGCAATCGAGGAAGTTTGGCAATTTTAGATAAATATGTTGAAACACAAAAATTACATTTGGTTTCTTTCCAAAATCGTTGTTTTTCATCAAAGATAAAATAAATGGCTGAAAAGTCAAATCGTGCATTAGATCTACAATATTTATAAAAATAATAGCCTTCTACACACGAGGGTTCTGAACTACTAAGCAGGGTTTATTGTAAGTCGGGCATCATGAGAAATGCCAAAAATATTCTGACAGACAAAAAGGGGTTGGCGTAAGCTGACACTTTTATCGTTGAACAAATAGTTCAATAATCAAGGCAACATCTTTATAATCTATTCAACACAAATTTGAATCTGGAATATGTTTCTTGGCAGGCAAACGTCACACTTATATTATACTGTCCTTGGTAACCAATAACCGAATATTATGTTTTCCTTTTTCCAAGAAGCCTTGCCGAATGATTTGACATTTTCCCCATAATTTCTTTGTTATAACATTTTTGCGTATAATCTTGTTCGCTGAATAAAGAATGAAAAAATAACTCCAAAAACTGCAGGTAAGTTTATTTTTTTCATTTTGTTTCCGGTCTATAAGATTGTTTTAAGTTCTACGCTTGAACCCTTTCGCTCTCTACGAATAAAGCATTCATTATGCTTACATACAAACCACCACAGAGGGCACCTACCTACATATCTACCTAAATATTATAGTAGTTGATATATTATGTAAGGATACAAGCACCAGGTACCTAGTGATAGTTATTATTGGCTGTTCGCATCGCAAGACACGTTTCTACGATTCCTGCCGATTTCAACCAGTTTTTATGACAATTCCAATACAGAGCGCAACATAGTTTCTTTCTAGCAAACATACACACTTTATAAAATGACTTTATTACTATTTCAATGGCATCACCTTATAGATTAAGATCATTGAGCTTTGATATCCCAGTCGTAGAGTAAATTATGTTGATATTTATTAACATGGATATACTCCCTTACTTAATCCGGCTCACAAGCCTTGAAGGCTCAGGGCCTCCCGCACCACAATCCTCCAGGACTCTCTGTCTTGTGCCGCTTCCCTCCATGGTCCCCTTACTCCCAGGACCTCAACATTACCCACCATATCCTGAGCCCATCCAAGACATTTCTGTTTATCCTGGAGTCCTCTGCACTTACTTCATGTCCAGCCTATTAAAGTTAACTTGATTTAATTACTGACCCGATTTTTGAATATGGATAAAGGCAAAATTAAATCTCAGGATTGAAAAGTTACGATAGTTGACAAAACGTTTTTTCTACTTGGGTCTTTTTGTGACAATAGCCTTCTCAAAAATTATGAAACGAAATAAAAATATTGTAAAAAACATTACTGTAAAAAAACTGCAATTTACAAGGTCAACTTTATTGTCCAGTCTCACTAGGATCAAGATTGCAACATCTTGGTGAAAAATCGTTGCTATTTTTTTTTTAATTCGAGTAAAGTTTTAAGTAAATGTTAGATGCGCTACTGGTACGTCACAATGGGAATCCATCATTTTGAGTTTCCCATAAACTCATCAAGTTTCCAAATCAGCGTGAAATATTCCAGCACGCACACCAGTGCCACAATGCTACAAAAAGGACATCACAACTTCTCATTCCACCACTTGTTCCTGGCTTTATGTCCAGGCACGAAACGTCTCAGTCATCCAAGAAATAAACTCGTTTCTCTTTTACAACAAAAACCAGATTTTCGCTCATGTTTCAGAACGGATAATGGATTCTCCCAAATGCACATTTACAATTAGTAACTTGTCCAGTTTCGTATGACGAAATAATCTTAATCAGATTGTTTCGTTTGCGTGGAGAAACACAAATAGTTCTATTTTCTTTCACTAAAAGCTGATTTTATCATCTGATTTATTTATTTTACTGATGAGGTCCGCACGTGAATTGGCATAGACAGTATCGTGTAGTCACCCGGCCGGGTTGCTAGGAAAAAGGCATAGATATTATGCTACTGGTTGCTCAGGACGGCAGTCTCATACAAGACTGACGTTTGCTCGCCGAGAAAAAAAATTCAAATTTAAAAATGTTTCTACCTTATTTTCTGGGTTCCTTCTCATAATGAACTCTATTCTTTAGTACCAATTAGATATTATAAATTTTTGCGTTTAATATTTTGTTGTTGTTCAATGGAGCTGGAAATTTTTTGAATGTGGATATTTTTTCTCGGCGTGCAAACGCCAGTCTTGTATGGGACTGCCGCCCTTAGCAACCAATAAAAAAATATTTGTCTTTATCCGTTTATCATATCAATTCACGTCCGGAACACATTCTGAATTCTTTAAGTAGGGCAAGTCTTCTTATTCTTTGCGACAAGTTTTCACGGAGAGCAGAAGCGCCAGTGTCAAGTTACATCGGTAAGTACTTCGAAGAAATTAAAAAACTCTGAGCATGTTTAAAATGAAAAAAAATACGAGGGGAAGAGCAGTAATGGGTACAGTCTGTAACCTGCGATGGAGTGAAAGAGGATGGCAAAGAAGGATGAACTTGGCACAGATTCCATAGACAGTAAACTTGATACTAGTTGCTAAGGACCATTGTCACGTAGGGGTGTGGCATTTGCACGATGAGCTTTTTTTGAGTCCATTATAGCTACGCTACGCTAACGCTCTAAGCTACACATATAGTGTAACTTCTTTGCCATGTTTTACTCAAAGGGATCGCTTGTGGAGAGTGCAACCTATTTATTTTTACAGATATGAGGGGCGGCCTTAAGACAACCGCTGCAGTTGAATGTGGGGGAGCCTAATCAGATAGATGTCTTTTCTATCGTAATTTTCTATTCAACCCACAGATCATTCAACCCTTTACTAATGAGGAATTAAAAATCATTACATTTATCTGATTGAATATCAAGAATGTTGAATTGAAAAGTCCAGAAAGTAGCATAGACCTCATTCAGCAATGCTTCTAGAAGAACACAAGAGGGTTCATTTTTTGCATAAAATCTTTCAGCTCAAAACTAGGTCATACGCGTTGGGGTCCCTCTCTCCCTATTTACTTTTATGAAATAGTTTTTTGCACACAATACTCACGCGCACGCACAATATTCCTCGTAGTATATCCCTCGGCAGAGGAAGCACAATAATTACATGATGTAAGCCAGAGGATCTTGCAAATTGCGATCCTCCTAGGGGTTCAATTTCGCAAGCACACCTAGAGGCAGAATTGAAGCAATCGAGACAGAATTTTTACCAATGTACAAAAATATTTTACGCATAAACCTCCATCGTTGTGTGCCTAGAATTTGCATAGAAATCACAAAAAACCCCTACCGAAAAAAGTTACTCAATGTAGGGAAATCGATATTTTAGCACTGGTAAAATGGCGTACGATGTAATCAACTGTCTACGGAAACGAATTTTTCCTTGGAAATCATTTTAATAAGTGTCGCGAACGACATTTTTGTAAACTATACAATTTTCCATCAATTGCCTTTTTGATTTAGCTTTATTTTTGTTTTTTGACGCGCTTGTTGTGTCAACTTTTCAGCTTTTTTAATAGCACTGTTGCCAAACCTCACTGTTGATGCAATCTGTCATCCATTGTTCTGTTTTTCTACAAATATATAGCTATAAGAAAGTTTATCGTTTTGTTATTTGTCTCCCTCACACATATTTACTTTCGATGCGTTCATCCCCATTCTTCGCGATAACCGCAAACTGACAGTTAATGAAATCTCAGCCCAGATGCAGGCATGTACGGTAGATGTGCAATGTTGGCGGCTGTAATGCTTGGCCTAGTTTCTGCAGGGCAGGTCCTCAAAGGGAGGGAGCCCTTTCTTCCTGGCAACAGGGAACTCATCTAGGTGCCAGGGGCGCGAGAACTGGGAGGACAATGCCCTCGGATCACAGCTACTAACCTATATACCCTCACATACTGCAGGCGACCTATCCCAACGGACGCTTTATTGGGGTACATTTTATTCAAAGACAATTTCAACCTCTTGTTCTCTAGTAAGCTAAAATACACATTTTATCAATCGACAATGAAATGCATTGATTCTTTTTATTTAACTTCATTTCTTATGGTACTGAAAGCGGCTGCAAATTATTATAACTGCTTGTTCGATGAACTCGGCACAAATTTGAATTTCTTTTATATCTCTCGGAGGGCCAACATTACACATTTGATGGGTCTACAAACTCTACATACCTTATCCACCAGTAACAAAATATTTGTTTGCTTTCCCCCATCAGCTAAGCCGAATGACATCACATTTTCCTTCGAATTTAAATGTGTCAAAATTTCATTATCAATGACGTAGCTGCTTGTTCAATTCTTATTATATTATAGTAAAAAGTTTACACGTGGATTTTAAAAGCTGGCAAGCAATCCCATGTTTCATTTTATGAACACTTATTAACAATTAAATGTGCTACACGTGCCAAAAAGCTACAGGAATAAAAATCTTGATTTTGCAACTATGATCAAGTTAAACATTGAATGTCACAACTGATCAAAAATGTATTCTTACTAAAGCGGATTTCCTTACAGTCCACATCACATCTTCTCCCTCCATGGTTCTTTGCTCGTCACCCTCTGCTGGTTGATTATCGTCCTACATACATAACTCCTGGCTTGGGGAAGCAGGAGGTGCGTGGTGTGAGGAAGAGGAACATCAACTGCCGGAGGGAGATGGCTGTGCGTTCACCTGCCCATAGAAACATGGCTATGCATGTTGCTCTAGGTCTGGTTACATCTGTATTTTCGGTTCTAAAATGTTAAGAAATGCTGAAGTTTTACCAGAAAATTGACCACAACTACGCGTTTGCCGTCGCAGGATATTTCACCTGGTATCGGCTTCCCCCAGATGTGCGTGTCAAGAAAAGTGTTGAATCCTTCAAACAAGGAATGAAAGTGGAAGACCTGAAAACCTCTTTGCTGTTTCAATGCTGAAGGTACTAAACGATGATATAGAAATTATCATCATCAATTTGGCGCTGGTTGGCAGAAGGAAGGTAGAATGGCGATGACCTGTTTAAGTGTTTACTAATTAGGCTAAGTTTGTAAGAGTTGCGTTGTAACAGTAAGTGTCTGCTGGCCGTCATCCTTTTGAGCTGTGAAGGGGTGACATCCATAAGCCTGTTCAAATCTTAACGTGTAGAAGTTGTCAACAATATCTGTTTCATAACCTCAAGATAATTTTTATTTTTTAATTTTTGCAGCGAGCCGACCAGTTAAATGTGATGACCAGCTAAAATGATGTACTAGTAAGAACTAGTACATCATTTTAGCATAGTTAACAAGTTGCGATGCCATAAGAGGGGCTAATGTAGAACATTTGCTTCAAGTTGCATCTATAATTGAGTCCTGTTACCCATCTGCAGATAAGATGAATACACAAAGCGTGGATTTGATAATTAAATCCGACCGTTTCAATACACATTATTAAGGTTCGACATATTTTAAAATACCCATCATGTAATGTTGTTGGAACTGCATTCACTTATGAAATCCCACAGATCGATACAGCAGAGTAGATGCCTGCAGGATGCAGTGCGTGAATAATGATGCATATCTATGCACGCACATAGCTTACTTATAATTGGTGCACCTGCAGTCGTAATGCGTTCAAGGATTAAATGTAGGTGCGTTTATATCAACAATATCATGACAACTACATTTCATTTCCATTTTTCTTATTTAAACTCCCGTATATATTTAAGAAACATTGTGTACCTACTTACGTAAATATTTAATGCACTCCAAAAACTCTTCAAAATTGAGATGATACTCTCTCAAAAGATTATACAAACCATTCTGTTTCTTCGAAACGCAGATCGTCTCTTTTAGACAAACCAACATAGTTTTCGACACGAAAATCAAAGTGTGATGCTGAAAACTTACTGGTTGTTTTTGGTAGCTCAGGAGAGAAAGCTATGGAATAAGATGTATTATATTTTGTAAAACGATATTTTGAAACAAATATGTGTACTTCAGAGGAAGCGACAGTCAAGAGTAAGACTTATGGAAGGCAGCGAAGTCCAGATGAATGCTTTTATCTGTCAATCAATATCAAACACTATTTTCGGTTCATTGAAAAGATTTTTGTCAATTTATCATTTATTTTTTCTTGATTTATTATACTTTTTGTGAATATAGTAAGTTTCATTAGTTTCAAATCAATTTAATGAGAGATGACAGGCGGCTATATTGTACGTATTTTGGCAATGCTTGGCGTAGCATTCTCCGAAGTGTATACAAAAATAATTTGACGCTTATGTTTTCTGTTTAGAAATTTCTCCATCGCACTGACAAAAACGTAAAAAAGTAAGATAGAATTTTTCTGCAGTAGATAGCACCCGCAGGTATCTGTGAAGTGCTAAGCGTTGACGCAATTATTCTCAAGATTATCGGGGGTGGGAAATCTGCGTGCCGGATTGGATTACAAATACAGCCGCATGCAGTTCATACTAACGCTGGGGTCTCAATATGAGACTTTCCATCATTAACGCGCTTTGTTCGGGAAAATGCGAATCCAGGTTAGTATGTTTTATGGAAAATATGCTTTAATTGCGTCAGGAGCGCGCCCTCCATTAACGAGTGCGTAAGTGAGACCTCGACAACTGCGAGTACCACGTTTTAATGGCGGTACTTAAGCGCCTCAAGGGGTTTTCTTCGATTTTTCTAATAACCGCATAGGTTTGCTAATGATCGTGATTATTCCATATTTATTCTATAATGATTGATTTATAAATTTATAGGTATTTAATAAATACGCAGGCAGATACGAGTATAAAACAGTCGTCAAATGCGTGTGTGCAAATGAAAGAAATGAAAAAATCTAAAGAGCAACGGGAAGATAAAAAATAAATAGATAATACATGTTTTTGTATTCACATTGTGATATTCATTTTTAATTTAATGAAATTGAAATAAAAGACATACTTTCTTCTTTACTCGAGTTTTACTACCTCGAGCGCTTTTGACGATCTTATCTAGTCATTACAGTAAAAATACAAGATAATGACGAGTTAAGATCGTCGAAAGCGCTCGAGATAGTTAAAGTCAATTGAAGAAAGAAATTAAGCACTCTCTAGTTGGGACTTATTCAACACATCGGATCATTAGAGCCTGTAGACTGTAGAGATGGCTGTGATGACAAACCCTGAAGGATGTGGGGCAGGTGAAAGACCCAGATCAAGGTGGCTGGATGAAGTAAAGACATGAGTGTGGGTCTGGAGAAGAAAGGCTTATATGTTTGCAGGAGTTCATGAAAAAGGACAATAGTCTACCTCGGTTGTCAGTTGTGATGATGATGCTATTGATGATGATGAAGATGATAATGATGAAGATGATTATGATTATGGTGAGGGTGATGATGATAAAGCTTTTGGGTAGCTGGGCCAGTTGCCTGAAATAAGCTGCCTGCCGATCTTCGCTCTGACCAGCCCACCATCACCTTCAGAAGAGGACTTAAGAAAATGCTGCTTTGGAAGAGCCACGGCGCCCTTGAGATGGTCTGTGATCATTAAACAGCGCCACCGGAAATAAATCATCCATCATCATAATCATCATGATGAATATGAAGATGATGATGAAGATAATGATGATGATGATGCAAAAGATAATGATGATGATGATGCAAAAGATAATGATGATGATGATGCAAAAGATAATGATAATGATGATGATGATGCAAAAGATAATGATAATGATGATGATGATGCAAAAGATGATGATGATGCAAGTGCGTGAGGTATTTAGGGCAGTAGTGCGTGTGACAAAGGAAAAGGGGGAAACTTCAAGAGCACATGAAGAGCTTTCCACGAAGTACGCAAGCAGATATCTACCTGCCTGTGTGTGTATGTATAGATACCGGATCTTTCTTCCCCTATGTTCTGGATTTTTCCATTTTTTCTCTTTCTTTCTAAAGGCAGGGTGAATATTTTAATATCGGATAATGTTTGCGATCGTTTGATAAAAAATATGAAGGACATTATGAGATGAAAAGTTCCATTTCAAGTTTTACCTTGTATACCTTCTGGCTTTTCAGATAGTATGATACCTTCTTTATGTTATAGTATTACTCTTATTTATTAAAAAAAAGTACAATAGGTACTTACCTGTTTTCTTTTAGTTTACAATTTTGAAAAAAAAATCTCATGATAGGTATACCACTCAATATCCACTTCTGAGAACTTGAAACATATTATGTGTGTTGTAGTGTGACAGAAAAAAGTGGAGGCGCATCTGCGGAGGTACCGGCCACCCCTAGTGGAACGGCGGCAGGATACAGTAACAGTAGACAGTCAAAATAAATGTGTGTAATAAAGGATTCCGAAGAGTAGTGACGAGAAGAAAATGATTTTCGTGACCTGAAAAAAAAACATTTTGTAGGTATTTTTTTGTAGTCTACAAATTTTCCATCAACTATCATTATTTGATAATGGCCAAATAAAATGTTTCAGAAAAACAGTAATATATTTTCAAGCAAGGATTATTAGGGTTGGTGACAAACCCTAAAAATACCCATTACAAAATGTACCTACACAGGAACTTGTGAAAAATTCGGTGACGACTGTCAAAACACATTTGCAATCGTTCCCAACCGCTCAACCGTGAAAAAAGTGTCGCACTTTAAAATGGCATTACTCATTTAAACGGAGGCTAAATAACACATATCATTACAATACTGTAAATTGTAAATACGAGTAGACAAACATTCCCCGCGGGACGCCATGTTGGAAGTCACAACACGCTCCGCCAATGGGAGCGCGGGATGCTTATCGCGCGCGTGCGCACTCGCATAATGGAATTTTCAAAATTCGAACGCTAAATTTATCCGATTTGAAATAGATGGCGATGGTAATTTTCATCTTCCATTTTCAAATGGATGATCTTATAGTCGGACAAACTAATGTTGGCAAAGTGATGATTTTTTTAATGGAAAATTGAATTATATCTATGTTATAATAATCTAAATTTCATTTAAGGTTTATATTACATGCATTCCCACTAGCAGATACATACAAGTACGCTTAAAAATGCCGCATGTGGACTTACAAGTCAAAAACCCAATCTGCTCGGAACAAATTCCATAGACAATAAAATTGTGAGGTCTCACGGCGGGATTACTAGGGAAAAGGCAAATATATATCATTTACTATTGGTTGCAAAGGTTTTTTAGTACAATAAAGATAAGGAAATTTAAAATTGCAAGCCATTAATTTAATTTGTAGAATTTATGAAAAAGACGGGTGTATGTCGTGAATTAATATTTTCTAGCCAATCAGCATTCCAACAAGAATGTAAAATAAAAATGCTAATTTTTCTAACCATTTTCAAGCAAAAATTATCCAATGAACTTGAAACATATTTTATTGACATATTTAAATAATTTGTGTTAAGAATTACAATATACATTGTTAGATATCAAAAAGTTTACATAAATCTGATTCCGTTAAATATGTAAAATCCTACCTACAAAACATGATCTACATTTTTTCAATGAAAAAAAAAACTTGTTTGGGGACAGATTACATTGTTCGTGTTGTACGCATTCGGGCGCGTGCTCCATTTTAAATAATGGAAGGGGGATTCAAATATGGAACAATGAGAGATGTTCTAAGTGTTTACATGCGCGTGAACAGGACATGCCGCTTCCGTGAAAATACTGGTAGGCATAAAACATATTTTTTTAACCTACAATGTCAAATTTACATTTTATTTCAATTAAATGAAAAATGTGAAACAATTCTAATCCAATAATAAACAGTTAGCATTTTATTTTCTCTCACAACGTAATTAGAAATACGAAAATTTTAAATTGCAAACCCCATAATAATTTTATTTTTAACCATAATACGATATTTTATTTCATACAAATGTATTAAATGCACCTTCTATTACATTTTCTTCAAAGGCCTATAATTTGGTACTAAAAATAAGTTTGCGGCCCATTATTTGAAAAATGCTTTCTCGATATTCAAAGCACAAATTTGAAAATATAATGCTTTTCATTGAGAAAACGTCACACATGTGATTACGAGACTTTGTAAACAAAAAAAGTTTGCTTTTTCCCAAGCACCCCGGATTTTGACGTCACAATTTCGTTGCCTATAAAATTTGTGCCGATTCCATTATTGTTCACCAGATTTTTTTTCAAATCGGAAAGGAAAACCAACGACAATAGTACCTATATATATAAATAAATCATACAAACTCCTGACTTTTGATTGAAAAAAAAAATCACCCCTTCTGTGAAATCGTCGGGATGACTCCAAACAAAATCATTAATACCGTTTTGAAATACGAGTTTTTTTTCCATTTCAGTGAATCATGTGTGAACGTTGGCCGGTCCGCAGTTAAATGTGTTTTTGATTGTTTGGGCGGAATGATCGCGGGGGCTCGATGCGGGAACTGTAGGCACATCCCTACTTACAGGGGTACGCACAAAACTAAATAATAGTGTACAACCCTAATTGCACAATATTGTAATGAACTACTCGGCCATTGATCTTGTTTTAGGGCAATTGTTTGTTTGTTTTTTGTTAATTTTGACTTATGACTTAAAATAGCGGGTTGAAGGGTTATTATTTTTTCGTTTCAGTTTTTTTACCAGCCTGTATAAATGTTATTCGTGGGAATTAGTTTTAAGGGTTAAACAGATTACTAAACCATCCTAGAGAATCCAAAGCTCATTGATTGGTTTAATTTTACTATTAAAACAGCATTGAAATAAAATGGCGGACATAAATCGCAAAAATAATCTTTGTCATATTTCTCTACAAATCTGCGATGGTTTGATGCGATGTGTTTTTTCTTATAGTGTTTCATAACTTGTCAATGTTCATTCTTGATAATCATCTACATTAATTTTATAATGAGCCAACATTCATCTAATTATTTATTTACGTTCATATTTACTTACTAACTCGCTTATATATTAGTTTTTATATTATTTTATATCTTTTATCCGAGTATTTGTCAACGATCATTTTAATTATTTGTTAATGTTCATTGTATAATTTTTTCTAAGGTTCCGACTTGAAGACGAAGAATTAAAAGAAAATCTCAGTAAACGTGGATAATATTATAACGGATGTATTTATGAATATGAAAAAGTTGACATCTTTCATCACCTTTGGTAAGTTTAGAATTATTATTCAAATTCAAATTTGGAATTGGAATAGTGTTGCAATATTCGCGGGGAGCTGTTTGGGTTGCCAGTGTCAATAAAGAGTGTTATGATAGGGGATGAGCCCCGAGGCTGAGAATAAACAATATTAACGTGCATTACTTTATGGTTTCATTTTAAGAACGTTAAAGTACAACATCAAAGAGCTGCCAATGACAAAAAATAATAAACGAACGAAATGGCTGACTCATCACTTAAATGGCGGGAGAATTAAAAAAGAAACAGATTAAAAATTAACATAAAGAGTTGTGATCTTTTGCATTTTATTCAAGCATTTTTTTATTATACCTCCCATCGATTACTTTTACGACATTTCATTTTTATTTTCCTTTTGTGGTTGATACGCTTAGACCTAAAAAAGTGTTTCAATCAATTTAAATAAATTATGCAAGAAATAAAATCATAGTTATTCCTTTTGTGATTTTTAATGCTATGCAGGCTATTTCATTTTATATTTATGGTTAAGATGATGGATTGAACCGACGTTGTTATTTTATTTTTATCTTTTTACATTCGAAATATAAAATTATAACCGATTATGGTAACGGTAGTTACTCTTCCTGTGATGCAAACTGTTTTATTAATTTATCAAATTAAATGCTACCATTAACATTAATTCAAATCTATGATTATTTGGATACGAAATCAAACAAAACTTGCGAATTCCTCTCAGTCTGGCCAATTTTTTGCGTACAAAAATGAAGGTTATTAGCATTGGCACCTTGTGTGCTATTTTTCATGGGAAAAATCCTTCTTCCACTAATGTTTGGCTGTTTAATGTTTTCCAGCCATATATATTAAAAAATTCACAATGTGTATTAAGTAGAATTGCACATTTGTCTATAGTAATTTATAATCAAAGTTGCAAAGATATATTAAAATTTAAAATTAATATTAAATGCATACCTACAAACAGACACGTATAATTTCGCGGTTACTAATGCTGCATCTGCATGTGTAGTTACAGCATAAATCCAAAACCTCAAATTAACATAAACCCTGCCACTTTTGCCGACCTTCCCTGAAACAGGGATGGTATTGGGAAAGTGTTTTTTACAGTATGGGTGGTCAGCCTCATACCAACTTATAAGTCAAGGAATTACCAACCTACAAGTCAAGGAATGTAGGTACATACAAATAAAGTAAAATAGGATTTTTGTAGAATTTTTATAAACATGTCATATTGCCGTGGCTTTAACCGCTCTATTCCCAGGATTATTAATCAAACCGCGCTTTTAAAAGTATTCATAAAAAAACGGATCGATTAAGTATCGGAAACCATCATTAAAACTCCGCCACAATGTGTCTGCTTTCGCAAACCCTTTCATAGTTAACAATGCTACCTAACCACATATTAAAATGAATAATGGCGCCTTCCTGCATTCACAGCTCTTATTTACACATCAATCCTAAAGACAGCTCGTTCAGGACGACAACAATTAGTGGAGATATCACTTATCTACCTGGCGTGAGGGTGATTGCTTTCTACTTAAAAATAGATGCAATTGAAAAATTCTAAACTTCACCTGGAGTTTTAATGATACTCTGTGTGGAACTAATGTTAGGTTAACTGATGAATTTAATATATTTTGATCGTTTACCATTTTTTGATAAAAAAAATCGTTAAAATAAGCTGTTGAAAAGGACTAGTACCTACTTGAGATGGGAAAAAAACATCCGATGCTAATTTCTACAATGCCAAGAAAAACTCATCAAGTCAATTGAATGAAAATTTGATACCATAAATTCGATGCCAAAAAGAGGATCTGTGGTTTAGTAATTTTGATTTTGTGAGAAATTGTACGTCCTGAGTTAGAATTTAACAGAAACAGTTGAATCATTCAGGTATATTGAAACTTAATTTATTCTATTCACGGCGTATTCATAAACAGCCCTCGGTTGGACAAATTGAACCCTGTTTTGTTTATTCATTAAATAACGCCCACTTTTGAGGGCCTAATGAACCCTAAGGCAATATTTTGCAACTATTAGTATTTTCAATGGAGTGTTTGTTCTGGGGGAGGGCAATATGCAACTTAAGATCAAAGGCAGTTTTGTTTATAAATTGAATTAAACCGTTGATCCTTTAAAATAACTGTCATTCTTACAGAGGGGTAAATGCTGTGGTTATTGGTCCATAATTTAATGAATCGACTTGAATTGTCATTAGATATTTCACAAATATATCAGCGGTTTTCCATGCAAAATATTTAATTTCTATCTAAAGTAGGTAACTATCTTAGAAAATAACTCCACATTAAAAAAAATACAATGCGTTTGCTTAATTTAATACTTTGATTCTAAAAAAAACCTCGAAGTTAAGTGTCCGTTTTGCAATTAAAAGTATAGTTAATAAGTATGGATTTAAACATGTACTTTCCTGTGTAAAGTATTTTGACAAATAAAAAAAGTAAAAGTTATAAAAAAAACTACAGTAAAGTGCGTTCATTGTATGTGGTAATCCACAAACTTTACCTATTTAATTTCGCATATTTTATGTTCACAAAACAATTACATGGTTCACACTACCGTATGAAGGAAAACTTGCACTGGACAAGAGTTATCTACACTGATATAAAATAAAATCATGTCATATTTTCCCCGCCGTTCATATTTTAAGCTCCCCATGGTAATTGCGTACGGAGTCCCTCACACATCGAGTATGGATTTCCGCTCTCAGCTTCCCTCCACACAGATAAGTCGAGGTAGACGCCATAGCACTGTGAGAGGAGCGATTATTGAGGTGCATCCCGAGGGGAGGGTGCAGTGGAAATGTTGACAGCGGTACGTCATTGATAAGTACGCTGGAGAAAATAATGATTCCTTGAAACATTACTTTATAAAAACCTACTAATCAAAATAGCTTGGATTTTTTAATCATTTGGTCGTTTGGTTTTGACGTGATAATAAATATATCGTTTTCTCTGCTAATTTATTTCACAAGTGATGCAATTTTTGAGAATAATCTTTCTCTCTAACAAATAATAAACGAAAATGCAAGCTGTATTTTTATAATTTCTAGAATATATTGTATCTACCTATGTACTTGTAACAAAAATAAGATTATCTTGTTTTGAAAATCCTATTTCCAAGAACAAAATACATGGCATCCTGCCTGTCCTTGCTGTTCAATATTCTGATGGTATTTGAAAAAAAACTAAAGTAAACTGGGTACTGGTAGATATCGATAAAAAAAAGTAACGTCTGTCATGATGCCTATATCCAACAGGGAGAATATAAGTAGATGCTGATGTTGATGACATCGTGTTGGCTGATTCATCATCATTTTCTGAAGGCAGTGCCTTATTGTGCCAGCCATCTGTCTCTGTTGGTTGCCATCCTCTTGAGCTGCGAATAGGACGAGACATCCAAGAGCCACTTCAAATCCTGGAAGCATTAAGTGCTTGGGCGACCTCGTGTTCGTCTTTCCAAGATGTTTTCTTCAAAGATATATCAAAGAAAAGTGCAATATCTAATCGAGTGTCCTATTAGTTTGGTTTTCTTCTTGAAAACCTAACTTATAAGCTCTCTTCATTCTTCTACTTGCTGCAACACCTTTCTGTTGGATTTCCATTCAACTGATTCAATACATGATGTTTTGGTCAGCTTTTTCCAAATTCACATCTTAAATGCCTTTAGGTGCTCTGGTCCGTGTTTCTGAATTGTTCATTACATATTTCACATATTTTAAAATATTATTGTCAACTGATTGAACATTTTACTCCACTGTGCTTGCAGAGTGAAATATGGAATCTCCATGCAATTCAGCCATAATGTCATATTTTTCCGATCACCCGCCGCTCCCTCCCACCGCAGGCTGACCACCTCCCACACAAGTTGCCTCCCTCGACCATAAAATATACCACCCTCCGATGTAGGAGCACTTCAAACAAGCACAATGCTCCGCTGAGAGCAGTTTTCATGGAAATTGCTTGTAAAACAGCGTGATAACAAAGGATAAAAACACTAACTACTTACCCATCCATTTTTTTGAATACCTACCCACAAACTTACATTTTCGTAAATAGAAGTTTAACTAAATCAGTATAAAATGAAAAAAACGGATTTTACTGACCGTGCAAAAGAGAAGAACGATTTTCTCTACGTTTCGTCGGAGTCATATCCGACGTCCTCAGGAGACGTGTCTCTTCTACAAAGAAGAACCACGAACTGAAGTACGAACTTTGTAGAAGAGACACGTCTCCTGAGGACGTCGGATATGACTCCGACGAAACGTAGAGAAATCGTTCATCTCTTTTGCACGGTCAGTAAAATTCGTTTTTTTCATTCTATAAAATGTCTAACGACCGTAATCGAAATTTAAAATCTTTAAAATCAGTATAAACTTAAAATGTGGAATTCCAGGATTTTTTCTTAAATTAAATGAATGTATGTAATATGGATAAAGGGGAATAAAGTGTATAAAACGTTCATTTATCACATCTTTATTATTAATTAATTTAGTGAAAAAAAAACCTAATTTGCCGCATTTCATTTTCTCTAAGATTCTTAACTTCATCTTTCTCCAGAAGCCATGGCGCCCTTGAGATGGTCCTGGACCATTAAATGGCGCCACAGGAAAGAAATCATCCATCATCATCATCATCATCTAAGTCTCATATTTAGAAAAAAATCTCGGTGGGCAATCGTCATACTAGATCTAGTCAACTCCAACTTGCTTTTGGTAACCTAGTATAGAAGCAAAGGCGGCAAGCATTTTTTTTTCGAAAATGAGATATGATGATAATTTGCAATCACACATTCAGCATTTGTAAGCGCTAACTTACACGTGTCTTGCATTTGATATGCGCTTTGAATGTTAGTATAACTTTGCAACTTAGATTATAGATTTTTATAGATAGGTGTATAAAAGTACAGGTTGCATTTTTCTCCTCACTTCCATATTTTTATCCCGATTTCCAAAAGTATCCGAGATGGCCGCTTCTGGTTCTATAGAGCTCAAACATGTAGGTACCTACCTGTTTGTTTTTCTATGAAACTTTGTTTCCAAATTTACCTAATGTGCATGTATATCTGCTTTACCTACATACTTTTTTGTCTGTTGCAAACCTGTTTTTTTAGTTGTAAGTAGGTATATTCTTTTTAAAAAAAACGTCATTGTAATTGACACTGATGTATGGGATATTTGAAATAAAAATGCATCCGCATTGTATGCAAAAATAAATATTTCCATCAATATAACAATACAAATTTGAATCCACTGATTTATTCATGATTTTTTTATTGGTGGCTAATAGATTATTTGAATATTAGGTATTCACACAATCTTTCCCTGTATTATATTGTATCGATTTGAATACATTCGACCCATCGACAAAAGTCATCGAGTAGATACTAATTTTTACAATATTTATTTTGATTCTCCTTTTTTTATTATTCAAATTTATTTTACAAGTAATTTGGTGTGTGATTGATATTTTTGAGTTTTTGTAACAAATATGTACATACTCACATAAGTACCTAAGGATATATTATATTTAATTTTATAGTAAAAAAAGTCGAATATCTTTTTCATACAAATCATAGATTTTGTACCGTCATAGGTTAGGTGTAGTTATTATTATGTATTATTTTCATTAATATTTGTAAATAATGTATTTTCATGGTTATAGAAGAAAAAGTAGTTTTTTAATACCTTTATTTGGTTGACATGCAATGTGCTCATCAAATTTAATGGAGTCAATTGACAAATGATTTGTTTCATTACTACAGTCGATTCCAGGAATAAAAAGAATTGACTTGTAAAAATGTGTAGGGGAAGACATGATCGGTAAATCAATATTAAAAACATGATTGATGTATTAAGTTTTTTTTTACTGAAGTACCTATAAAATAAATAAAAAATATAAAACGCAAAAAACTCCTTCGAGCCGGATTTGAACCAGCGACCTATGGATAACCACAATGTCATACAGATAACTCTACAGTCCACCGCTCTACCAACTGAGCTATCGAAGGCTGAGAGCGGGAGGAGAAAATAACATATATAAAGTAAAGCGGAACGCTCACCAAAATAGACTGGATTTATAATATTCATTCGGCCATTTATTTTCAATTATACCTAAATATGAATAGGAAAATATTTTTTTCTACCCACAATATAAATGTAGATATTTTTGAAGATTTTCAATCGCATCTTCTTCTTCTTCTAGTCAGCTTCACACCGTATTGCCCTATGAAAATTAATGTTATTATTATATTTTAATTCTTATAATCGACTCACACTCACAATCTAATCGCAAATTCTAAAGACAAAAAAATGTGACGTCACACGGCTGGATTTTTAGGGAACACGCTGAATACTATTTTTTTACTGGTTGCTAGGGATTCAAGTCTAAACGCGTCGTGACGCTTGCCCCGATGCGTCTTTCCATTCTACCCCCCCTTTCGACAGACGACACACACGAAAAATGTTTCTTACACTTTATGGCCTTTGTAAAGAAGTGACATTCATGGAAAAAATCACGCGTGTTTATTGATTTTTTATCTAAATTTTAAAGTTAAAATATTTTATAAAACTTAAAAAATGACGCTACAAAAAAATATTTAAAAAAACACGTTTTTGTTCACATTTTTTTCTTATAATTTTGTTGTTTAATATTTTGGACATATTTTTTTTCTTCATAATTATAGAATGATACAATGTCTAGAGAGTGTTTGAAAAATATTTTAGGTAATGCGAACAGTTTTCGAGATAATATGAAAAAACTGAAACATGATAATTAATTAAATGTGCGCGGCAGTACTTCAGCGTGAATTGTCGCCGAACGCATGTTGAGAATGGAAAGACGCTGCCCCGATTCCATTTTATGAGCGTGAATTGACATAGACAAAATTGTGTTTTCACTCAATGGTTTTCACCCGAGTTGCTGCGGAAAAGGCGAAAATGTTTTGTCATTGCTTGCTAAGGACAACAGTCCCATAATATAACTCCCATAATGTGCTCCCATACAATACTGACGTTTACTTAATTTTTTAAGTTTTTGTTAGAATCATGTTAGAATAAAAGCATACCTACGGTCTGTGCATACAGCTAATGCAAGTACAATTTCTTTGCCCATCATTTTGCCCATATTCGTATTGCATCTACATAAATAATATGTATAGCGTCATCTCGCAGGTACAGTGTGTGTATGGGTTTGCAGCATTACTTGTTTGTGAGAGGGGTCGATATTGATTGATGGAAACTGGGCGTAACTAAATTGATGAATGTGTAAAAATTTAATGTCAGAGTTTGTGAAAAATTGTTATCTAACGATGCGATTTGATTTCACAAAATGCATTACAAGTAATACGCTTTTATCGTATTAAAATGCAATAGGGTAACTGTCGCTATTTCAGTATGGGTGGCCAGACACTGCAGAGTGGCGTCCATTTCTTATTTTCTCATATTATTCATACAGTTCTATGTTCATCATCACTATCAATTGAGCCCTTTTTTCGGCATTCCATTATCTCTATTTACTTTTAAATTTCCTTAATATAGCTGTATAATTAATTAGTCTTTCATCATCCATTCCTTCTACGACCGGTCCGTAGTCTATTGGTTAGCACTTTGGACTCGTAAATAGAGCGTCGTAGGTTTGATTCCCGGCAGATCACAACAAATATATACCATTTCTATTTTCAAATATGCTCTTCGCTGGGTTGAAAAAATCATTTACCTTTACCAAAGACCGATCACCAAAGGTTTATCCAGCTTTACAGCAACTGGGTGTTGCTTGAGAATTGACACTGTCTATAGTTTGTAGAGGGTTCTTGAGGTGTGATTAACACTAAAACAGCGTTCACGAAATAAATCATCCATACATCATTATTATTACATGCCCAAACCATTGTTTTGCACTTAAAATTTCACATACTCTTTCAGACATTTCTAACGCAGTATGAGATAATAGACTCTTTCGATACCAAATATCATCATGGAAAAATTAGTGGGGAAAAAACAGTTTGGCAATGGAGCATTTTTTTGGAAATTCGCTAATATTTATGAAAAATAAAATGAAAAAGAAGGTTCCACCGAGACTTGAACTCGGATCGCTGGATTCAGAGTCCAGAGTGCTAACCATTACACCATGGAACCGTCGTGTGAGATGGATCTTATCTACTTCTCTGTTTTGGCAGTGTGTGTATTTAGAAAGTAGAGCATAATATTCATACATAGAGGACTATCGGACAATCAAAAACAGATCTTGTGTCTTCTTATAATTGGATACAACCAATTAGATCAATTTGCTTTTAAACCGATGTGTTTGAAGACATTGTATAAAGTAAGATAAGGAATATTATCAAAATAATAAGAAATATTTTTATTTTTACAATAATATTAATGTACCTACTTGATAAGATTACCTACTGATGGAGCAAATAAAATATATTACAGATTTCTTGCAATTGCACTACTTCTTCGAAAGCTTTAGTTCTCTTTCACCTTGGTATTATTTTGCTTTTCTTCAAAAAATAATTCTTAAATGTTAGCAATTCAGCCGACATCACATTGAGCTATCCAAGTACTAAGTGCCAATTTATAAGATGGTGACGTAGACAAGATGTCGATCACTACACGAAGTTTCTTACCAATAACTGCTTCCCACTAAATCACTAAAAATAGCCACTAACCAAATACCCTCGTGTGCATTAGGCGGCTTTTATAGCCATCCATTGACATGACCAATACATATTCGGCAAACATATTAATTACCTGGTCCACTGTGACGTCACATCACATGTTGACAGCTGCAGCAGTGGTTGATGAACTGCGCGTGCGCTATCGCAGCCTGTCATGCAGTCAGGGTGTCAGGGTGTCAGGGTGTCATGTGGCCACCAAACCACAATGTCAATTTGTCCATGACAAAGCGCACGTCAGATGTTTGATTGTGTTAATAGCGTGATACACATTCATATCTTAATTGTATTAACTGCAACAAGGAGGACTAATGGTTCATTATTATCAATGAAATAAAGACACCTCATCCATTTTTTGGATTACATCTTTAAAAATATGTAAATGTTACTTTTCCTACTCTCATTTAGTAATGTACTCAATACAACACCTTAAACTGTAACACAAAGCAATTCATCCCTACAAATTGTTTCGTAATGATCATTTCGAAACGACTCAACTGTACTACAATGAAAACTTTTTGAATAGCTTCATGCATAGAATGGAGGTAATAATTATAAGGTTTCATGACATTTTCTACAACTATTCAGTGTATGATTTGACTACATGCCAAAAGTAAAAAATGTAAAGGGATGATGAAAAACTGAAAAAGTGTACAAATCATAGATCATAGAGTACAAATATATACAGAGGAAACGTGAAATATGAAAAATAAGAAATGTATGGCATGTTTAGATTGGTGAAATTGTGAAAGAATGCGATAAACAGAGTGGATGCAAAATAGAGAATAATGCATGAAATAGACGATGGATAATATGAATGCATTTAATGTGGTATGCAAGAATATGAAGAAATCGAGGCAACTTTGCAAAGGTTTTGGCCACTTCTAGCGTAATGGCGACACAGTTACAGCAGCAAAAATTGATCTATGAATAAAAAATTATAACTTTTTTATTAGTCTAATGGCGTAGCCTTATTAGATGTCAATGCTTAATATACAGTTTGAGTATTCTTGTCCATCGGGAGTGCGTGTCTAATTATAGCTAAGTAGGTAATTTATTATTCAGAGACGCGTAGAAAGTCCGAGGATCTAGGGAAGACCAGAGTGACTGGCGTTTTTCCCTCCCTGGGGGATAATTTGGGATTCCATATTGAGTGCACCTATTCATAAATCATTATTAAAATTATTAAACCGAGATTATTTACTTGCCCCCTTATGGGCACTTAATTGTATCAATTTTTGATTGATGGTTATTCTTAAAGAAGCCTCATAATTTTCTTGATATATTCTTTAACAATACACACATATTTATATATTTAGGTATATTGTAGGTATTTTTATTTTCATTGCTTCATAATTCTATGGAAAAAAATGCTCTTAGTCTAGGGTTGCCATATTTTTTCAATACAATATCAGAAAGCTATACAAGTAATCTTAAAAAGTATGTACAAAAACTATCACCTAATTCAGGATGTACTTAGGTATTTTTTACGTGAAAAATAAAACAAATCTGGTGTAAAAGAAAAATGTCATAAAGATGACTTGATTTACCTGGCTAATAGGTTGGTTGACCATCCATATTGTAAAAATGGTTCACTTTACCAATGTCACCCCTGTTTCAAAGAAGGTCAGAAAAAGTTTCAGGTTCATTTGAGTATTTGATTTTATTTTTTAAATTCACATGCAGGATTCGTAAGCGCGAACTTACTCGTGTCTGTTTGTGGGCATGCATTTTATACGAATTTTAAATGTTAATACCTATATCTTTGCAACTGAGATTATACATTACAAACTTCACCTGACGTAATAATGGAATTACATATCCAAAAATTCATGTTTTTTCTTGGCGGGCAAACTTTCTTAGGATAAGAGTCATAGCAAACAATAACAAAATATTAGTTTGCCGTTTTCGTAGCAACCAAACCGTGTGACGTCATTTTTTTTTCTATCAAATTTGTGTCGAGTCCGTTCCACTTTCAGCTTCTGCGCAATGCAGCGTTCAAAGGTTACAGGTGCCTTGATTGTTCCCACGATTTTCAAATAGCAAAAAAAAATAGCTTAAAAATTTGTGTACAATACATCACCGCATGTTAAAAATTAATCAGATTTCATGGGAAATAAATTAATTAATATTCTCCGTGAGATATTAGCAGATTATGGAGCCGCGCTCCATTATGATTTTGAATTATAAAGGTCCGTTCGTGACGGGGAAAAAGTGGGCCATTGGTCATGTGGATCCATTTGGACTATTTTGGTCACGTGACCTGCCCACGTGGGGTAAATTGGTTTCACCGTAGGTGTCCACGGGAAGTGGCCGTTCATTACTTGCATTGTTAAATTGTTTGCGCATGCCCCCTGGAATTTAGGACAATATGGATTAGGTACTTACCCTGCCATTAAAGGTTTAAAAAATTAGCTGCCGGGCTTTTTTGTAAGCTAGGGTCATGATTTAATATGAATTTTGTTGTTTAACCTTTGATACGATTAAAAAGATGGTTTTCATTTGAAGCAGGCACACACATGATTTTTTTAAAGAATGTTTTTTATATTTTTTGTAATTTTAGTTTTTATTTGAGTTGCGTAGGAATAATAATAGGTAAGTATTTAAAAACCTTACCACAACAGAATCTTAAGACCTACCGAAAATGTGTCCTTAGTTTTCGAAAAAGTATCATAAGATTATATTCACTTCCTACTTACGTAAGTATTAATATCGTTGAGTTTTCTTTCAATTGATCGATTCTTATGCCAAATGTCTCAAATGACAATACCACAAAAGAAATAATCTGTCGTTTTAAGAATAAGATGAGAAAATCAATTTTTTTTAGAGAAATAAGTGAAGATGAAAGAATAACAAGAAAGTCACAAAACCTGACCACTACATTTACTTTAAAATAATTCAAAGGCAAATAAATCCCTTTTGAACCTACTTATGCAAAAAATCTAAAATAAAAACATAAATCTGCCATAATTCAGTTGTTTTACGAGTTTATCACAAAATGCCGGATTACATTTCCCGCCCAAACACACAGATTTGTTCATGCACCCCCCGGACGTTAAAGCACATCCGAGAAATTTAAATAATATCGTAAAATCTGCAGCGAGCCCCCTTTTAAAATCAAACTAATCTTTCTCAATTGGATGAATCGCTCGCTGGTTTCGGGTTTTATTCCAGTTTCCTATAAACCGGCGATGCACATTTATGCGCCATAAAAATATGCTTAAATTAGTTTTGGCGTCTTGCACGTACTGGGGCATCTCACTTCCCGGAGCAATTGTGGACGCGCCTTACTAGTACTACCAGCAGCTACCTACTGGAGTGTGTCTTCATACAGAGTGCTTTTAGACTAAAAAGCCGTTATTACACAGGGATCAAGCTGAAAGATTGAATATTCCTTAAATCTCCTTTAAGACTCCCAAGATTTCAAAAAAATTAGAGGTGTATGCCACTTATTTGAGTGCCATAGGGGTGGGGTTGTTGGTGAGATGGCAGTTGATGACCTGTCCCTTTGTTGCTGCGTAGGGTTGTATTATGTGAAGTGTTGCCTTTCCTTTGAGACACTGGAAAGAAGTGGCGATTGATATTGTTTTTGAATAGATGAGAATTACATCGGGGTTGCAACACAGACATCAACAACGCGTGCAGTTTTGTAAAATTTTGATTTCGACTTTAGAGAGATGGATGGGAGTCGTTCTACGAGTGGTTTTTATTGTGACGAGGAATCACATAAGCTATCATTTTCTCATTATTCCCTCATATTTATTATTTAACCCATTTTTTTTATTAAAATACTATAAAAATACGACTCATATATTAAGCGCATAGAGTCAAAGGCAACAATCTATTATTTTTTTTAAAAAGCATTTTTTGTACGAACTGTAGATTTCCGTCTTTAATTATGAGTTGTGTAAAATGTCAGGGTAGGAAGAAATGGAGGCAGCTCTGCAGAGGTTCTGGCCACTCCTAGCGGAATGGCGACAGAGTTACAAAATAAAAAGACAGAAAACTAGGATTTTCCCGAAAATGCTCCTTGTGTGAGATGCGTCTAAAAGGGCATCGTAAAAATCGGTAGCTCCTGTCATAATTTTAAGAGCGCACATAACTGGGGGTGATTTATTTGCTCGTATAAGTTGCGCACGGAAAGGCGGCAATTTCTCACCCAACTGAGTCGCGAGGCGCGCACATCGTCATCTCATATTGTTCTATTAAATCGCTCGGAAGATGGTTATATCGTTATTACATCAAGTAAGGAAACAAAACGCTTATTTCCATAAGTCTTGTCAGGTCGGTAAGTCGGTTCTTCTGGCCTCTGTACATTTGTGCAAAAAGTGAAGTCAGGAAAGTTGCTTCCTTCCAGAAGAATATTATTATTGTTTAATTATAGCTCAGTTGATAGAGTGCTCGCATTCCACGCCGAGAGCTCGGTTTCGAATCCCACCGAGGATATCAGAAAATATTTACTGTTACGGTGTTTATTTCAAACCCAAAATAAAATTCCAACATGGTTTACTCAGCATTTATAAGGAATGAGAACCAGCCATCTCGAGAGATGGGAAATACCCACTTCAATTGAAGTGGTTGCCGTAAGGCCGGCCCCCTTACCTGCATAAAAAAATAGGTTCCACTCGACCTTTTTGGGTATTACGCGGCGTGAAGTTACACTATACGTGTAGCTTAGTTGCGTTGAAATCCTCTTTTCTTCTTCCCTGATTTGATCATTCTAGAATCTAGGTCATCCGGTCTGAAAGACATTATGTACCTATTGGACAATTTCCAAAAAATCATGTTTGGCAGGTACCTACACACACACATGGTAATATCTGGTGATGTTGTAAAATGGTATTTTTTTTTCAATTAATTACTGCTAAGCGATTCATAAAATTATGAGACATTGAATAAAACGAAAAAATAAAAATTAAAAAAACATTCGTCACTTTGACCCCGACGTGATTTGAACACGCAACCTTCTGATCTGGAGTCAGACGCGCTACCGTTGCGCCACGGAGTCAGTTGAGAGAGGCGAGAGTATAAGCGTATACAAAATAAACTCAAATTATGTTACAAGGTCGCTATAACGGAACCCAACGGTTAGATAATATTAGCGAAGACTCAAACCTTAGCAGCGTAGCATCAAACCCAATATTATTCATTATGTGAAAATAAATTTGTATAGATGCTATTTTCCGATTTTCAGTAAAATTGCATTCACTAAAATTAAGAAATGAAAGTAAATGTTTTTAAATTTAGTCTATGGTTAAAGAAATTGTTTTTTTTTTAATAATATTTCTATATTTTCTTTGCTTGGTTACTTACAAAAAATCAACTCCACTTTATTTATTTTATCTGCTCGTAAAAAAAATGGCGTCTCAATTCAGTAGGCATTATGGTAGTTCTAGAATACTTTTATTTCTATTAAATTGCATTTTATTGCAGTACTGCATTATTTGAAATTCATAAAAACAAATAAAAAGCACATAAAAAGTTAGCGAGCTCAAACTTTTCAGTTTATTATTTTATCATGATTTCCTTACCCACGTAGAAAGTAAATATAATGGACTCCGTAGGTATATGTTTTGACATTGACAATATTGTGACGTCGCCCGGCCGGGTTGCTAGGGTACAGGCAGACAAAATTTTGTTATCGGTTGCTAAGGACGGCAGTCCCATACAAGCAGGCCCGGATTAACCGTTCTGGGGGCCCTGGTGCGGGGAAAAAGTCGGGGCCCCCTATATGCCCCCTCCTTCTCCCTGAAAATTCCCCCCTTCACCCCTGTTTTGTTCACCCTTATTTTTGAAGAAAAAATGTTGAAATGTTTTATTCATAATATTTTTGAGCCTTAGGGGGGCCCCTTGGTCACTTATGCCTTATAAGACTTGAGCTCCAAATATATTTTGGTTGTAATGCATTTAAAGTATTTTTTTAAAGTTTGTCGGGGGCGCCTTGGTCACAAATGCTCGCGAAGACATGGGCAATGAAAAAAAAACAGTTTTTTGACACACTGGGGGCCCCCTGGGCGTGGGGGCCCTGGTTCGGTCGCACCGCTCGAACAGCCCTTAAACCGGGCCGCGTGTTCCCATTCCACGACCTAAAAGGAATGTTCACTCAGAAATGCACACGGAAGTATCATACCCTAAATCTGCCGTTATTGTTTCTTACACTTTATGGTCTTAGCAAAAAAGTGACAGTAATGAAAAAAATCAAGCATGTTTATTAATTTTTTATCTTAATTATAAAGTTTAAACAAAATATATAACTTAAAAATTGCGACCACAAAAAAATATTTAAAAAAAATACGTTTTTTTCACTTCTGTAGCTACTTTCTCGTGTGTGCTATGTTTTGGAAATATTTTTTTTCATTCTATTTATAGAACTATACATTGTCTAGTGTAGTATCGACACCGTTTTTTTATAATGTCAATAGTTTTTGAGTAAATATGGAAAAACTGAAACTACTTGATGAATTAAATTTTTTCCGTGTGCTTGTCTGAGTAAACATTCCTTTTAGGTCGTGGAATGGGAACACGCAACCGGGCCTGCATACAAGACTGACGTAGCGTGCCGTGAAAAGTTCCAAATTAAAAAATAAGTTATGTTGTATTCCTAACTTTCTTATTCAATCGAATAGAATCAAAGACGGCAATCTACGATATGAAACAAATTTAATATGGGAACATAAAAATCCATCATCAGCTCATCACTTCAGTACCTACATATTTTTATCTTATTTTAGAAACAAATCTCATATTGTATTTCCTAGGTTCTGACACAGTTAAAAATGTAGTTAGGTACTTACAAGGATAAAATGATAAAAAAAAACCGCAATATTTGCTCAAATGATGTAACTTTGAAAGGTACGTTACGGTGCATTATTCAACAAGGTTTAAAACGCGTCTGTATTTTTCTTTAGCATTTTTAAAATGACTCGAACTTCTCTGGCTAAAATATAAGACAATTCAGGATAAGAACAAATGCTTAGAAAACCATATTTTCTATTGATTTAAAATTAAATAGAGTTATTATCTTTCGTTTTTTTATGGCAGCTGTACATTTTTCCCTATTTCGCAGCCACTTTATGGTGATTGGTGTTTTCCCTTGTTATGCTTTTATAATATTATTTATTCTGTAGATGCAAGTTTACGATTTTGTTGGTCGCTTTAAATAAAACGCCGAGGTCGTCGCATTTTATACGACGGGATTTACTTTCTTCGCAATAAAATATTAAATTATTATGGAAAATGTTATTGCTTATGGATTTAAGATTATACTGAAAGCTTTTCCTTAAGCAGTGCAAACTATAACTCCCTTTCACGCCATTTCAAAATCTAAATGCATTATTATAGCAAGAAAACCATTCACAAATGTATTATAAAAATGGGCTGACTTTTGCCAGTGCCGCCCTTATTTCTTGGAAAGGCGGCAAGAGATTTCGGCTTTCTTTGCACACAATATTTCTTAATAATTTATAAAATTACCAATTACTTGTTTTTGAATAATATCTATGCACCTACAGACAATAATGTTTTGTTTACGAACAAAAATTATTGTATTGTTAATTTTTTTTAACCTATCACTGTCTCAATAACTTCTTTAGCTTATTTGGAAAGCATAAATGCAGTAATCAGCAGTTCACACGCCGCCATGTTTTATTGCTTCCTATGTTCAAATAGATTTACCGACGCCCGTTGTGTCTGTAGGCCCTGGAAGGTTGAGGAGCTGGATGCACCTTGAAAGAGATCACGGACCTCTCCGTTGTCAATCTTTAAAAGCGGTTGAATGTTGTAAAGGTGTGGAGAATCTATAAAAAATATTGGCATTAAATAATCTTCATTTCAACCCTTATGCACAATCGAATTTCACAAAAAGATTTTAATATTTCGAAACTCCATTTTATGACAAATCATTAAAATTAAAAAGAAGTATGTCTATGGATTGGATTTAGTAAAATCCTTTTATGTAAATTTGAAAGGCAGTCCAAAATCCATAAAAATTAGTCGCTTCCCGGCAACCCTTTGAAAGATATGACAATACTTGAATTTTAGTATCACCCTTTGACCGTAAAAATCATTAAAAAGAGGCAACAATCAAAATAATATTTTATAACTTTTCATGGCCAAATAATTTACGACTCCTATAAATTTAATTTAATTTATCTAAGCGAAATATATTTCTCAACGAGATAAAGTCATAAAAGATTCACGGATTTGAAATCAGCTATCATTTGAAAAGGATTCTTACTTACGGTAGTTCTATTTATCGACTGAAAGCAAACGCAGAAATTAAAAGGTAGAAATTAAATATCAGTACAAAAATTAAATAATACCCGATAGTAAAAAAAATTAACAATAGATATAGAATTAACAATGAAGTATTGAAATTTCAGACTGAATGACTTTTTTCTGAATACTGAAATTGAATATGAACGTTCCAAACACATGATAATATGTACATCATAAAATAATGGCATCGATATAATATTTAGATCAATGATAAATGGATACAAATTAGGAAATATATACTGTCTTTAGCATTTTTTTGCATTTACTATAGCAACATGGTCAAAATAATGAACTCGACACAAATTCCATCACAAATCGTACGAAAAGCTATCGAAATGAAATGTCTCACGTGCGTATTATCCCCCTATAAAATTGAACGGCCTCCCCATACAAAATAATTGTGCGTTAATGGATGACAAACTGAAGAACTCCTGAACAGATGCACGTCATATTCACAACAAATATTGTTCAGGACTTGGGATGTGCTTCCTCATCATTAATAGATTTTTAATTGTTGTTTTTTAAATAAATAAACATGATCAATCACAACACCTTTTTATGTAAAACCTATGCGAGAAACAAAACTCATTTTGACATTCGAATTTCAAATAAATTGCCAACACTTCAACATATGCTTCAAAGTTGCCATACAAGTCGATTCTTTTTCGGTTGAATTCCGTTGAGTACCTACCTATATTCTTTATTTATTTCAAAATTATACTTCAACCAGTTATAACATGTATTTTTTAGAAATAATGACGATCGATTAGGTCAACTTTTTATATGAAACCATACTTATTGCGGCATTTAATTTTTTTTAAGTATTATTATAATATACAATCTAAGTTGCATAGACGCATTAACATTTATAATTCATATTCAATGCACTACTCCACGGAGACACGAGTGAGTTTGCGCTTACAAATGCTGCATGTGTATTTACAAATAAAAATTTCAGCCTCTCATGACCATAAGCCCTGCAACTTTTGCTGACCTTTTCAGAAACAGGGGACACATTTGTTAAGTGAACCCATTTATGCGATATGGGTGGTAAGCCTCATACTAACCCTTAAGTCAAGGAATTTGATTCAACAACGTTAAATTTAATTTATAATCTAAAGTTGCAAAAAAAGTTATTTGATGATTCAAATTGAATGCACGCCCACAAACTGGCAAATATCATTTCACGTTAACATATAGTTGTGGCGCTTGATTTTTTATAAATATTAGAATATATAATCTAAGTTGCACAGATACAATAACTTTTATAATTCATATTCAATGCATGCCCCCCTGGAGACACGAGTGGGTTCGCACTTATAAATGCTGCATGTGAACTTACAAATTAAAATTAAGGCCTCTAATGAACATAAGCCCTGCAACTTTTGCCAACCTTTTCAAAAACAGGGGAAACATTTGTCAAGTGAACCATTTTTTGCGATCTGGGTATTCAAGCTCATACTTCCCTATCCGTCAAGGATTTGAGTTTAAAAAATCCTTCAACAACGTTAAATCTAATTTATAATCTAAAGTTGCAAAAAAAGTTATTTGATGATTCAAATTGAATGCACGCCCACAAACTGGCAAATGTCATTTCACGCTAACCTATAGTTGTGGCGCTTGATTTTTTTTAAATATTAGAATATATAATCTAAGTTGCACAGATACAATAACTTTTATGATTCATATTCAATGCATGTCCCCCTGGAGACACGAGTGGGTTCGCATTTATAAATGCTGTATGTGAACTTACAAATTCAAATTAAGGCCTGTAATAAACATGAGCCCTGCAACTTTTGCCACCGTTTTCAAAAACAGGGGAAACATTTTTCAAATGAACCATTTTTTGCAAAATGGGTATTCAGGCTCATACTAACCTATAAGTCAAGGAATTTCTAATCTAATCTTAGCTGCAAGGAAATATATCATTTAAGATTTATATTCAATGCATTCCCACAAGCAGACATGTATAATTTCGCGCTGGCACATGCCGCATGTGGACCTACATTATAAAAACCCAATCTCAAATGAACATAAGCCCTGCAACTCTTGCCATCCTTCCCTGAAACAGGGGTGAAATTGGCAAAGTGAGCCATTTTTCACAGTATGGGTGGTCAGCCGCATACCAACCTATAAGTCAAGGATTTGAGTTTGAAAAATCCTTAAACAACGTTAATCTTAATTTATAATCTAAAGTTGCAAAAAAACTTATTTGATGATTCAAATTAAATGCACACCCATAAGCTGGCAAATGTCATTTCACGTTAACATAATATAATTGTGGCACTTGATGTTTTTAATATTAGAATATAAATCTAAGTTGCATAGATACATTTAATAATTCATATTCAATGCATGCTTCCATGGAGACACGAGTGAGTTCCCGCTTAGAAATGCTGCATGTGAACTTACAAATTAAAATGAAGGCCTCTAATGCACATAAGCTCTGCAACTTTTGCCGACCTTTTCAGAAACAGGGGGAACATTAGTTAAGTGAACCCATTTATGCGATATGGGTGGTAAGCCTCATACTAACCCTTAAGTCAAGGAATTTGATTCAACAACGTTAAATTTTATTTATAATCTTAAGTTGCAAAAAAAGTTATTTGATGATTCAAATTGAATGCACACCCACAAGCTGGCAAATGTCTTTTCACGCTAACATAGAATTGTGGCACTTGATGTTTTTAATTTTAGAATATAAATCTAAGTTGCATACATACATTTTATAATTCATATTCAATGCATGCCCTCAAGCAGACATGAGTCAGTTTGCGCTTACAAATGCTGCATGTGTAACTACAAATAAAAATTTCAGCCTCTCTTGACCATAAGCCATGCAAATTTTGCCGACCTATTCAGAAACAGGGGGAACATTAGTTAAGTGAACCCATTTATGCGATATGGGTGGTAAGCCTCATACTAACCCTTAGGTCAAATTTGGGTTTGGAAAATCCTTAAACAACGGTTATCTTAATTTATAATCTTAAGTTGCAAAAAGAGTTTTGATGATTCAAATACAATGCACACCCACAAGCTGGCAAATGTCTTTTCACGCTAACATATAATTGTGGCACTTGATGTTTTTAATTTTAGAATATAAATCTAAGTTGCATACATACATTTTATAATTCATATTGAATGGATGCCCCCAAGCAGACATGAGTGAGTTTGCGCTTACAAACGCTGCATGTGTAATTATTACAAATAAAAATTTCAGCATCTCTTGACCATAAGCCCTGCAATTTTGCCGAACTTTTCAGGAACAGAGAAACATTCGTTCAGTGAACATTTTTTTAGGTATGGGAGGTCAGCCTCATACCTCATGCTTCATACAAGAATCTCAGAACATGAAAGAACTAAATAACCCTTTTACCGCAATTTTTTTTCAAATTACTTCTTAAAGCATTTAATTACTATGAAGGAGGTGTGAGGAAAAATTATTGCGAAGCCAGACTCACTCTGCCCGAAGGGCCTAGCAGACAACCGTGCGCAGCACGGTCAGTCTGCTAGTGTTATCTATAATCTATAATCTATAATCTAAGTTGCAAGGATATATTCATTCAAAGCTCTCAGATGTATGCCCACAAACAAACACGTGTAGTTCGCGCTTACAAATGCTGATTGTGTACCTACAAATAAAATCCAAACCTCAAATGAACATAAGCCCTGCAACTCTTGCCGACATTCCCTGAAACAGGGGTGACATTGGCAAAGTGAACCATTTTTTACAGTATGGGTGGTCAGCCTCATACCAACCTATAAGTCAAGGAATACGAGTAATAAATAACATTTAAGTATAAGAAAACAACAAAACCTTAAAAATAAATCTATACAAAAAAAGTAAAAAATGTCTTATGCAAAAAATGTAGCAAGCCAATAAACCAACATTAACTATCAGCATTGCAGATTAGCCGCCACTTCTTCCTGTTATGTTATGGTTATGGGATTTTCGAAAATTTGCGCCCACAACATGAGTGCGCTGCGCATGCCCTGTATTCCATTATTTTAATGCGCATGCGTGAAAAAGGATGCGTTTGCTATTTGGCTACGCTCAGTTTACTATAAATTAATTTTATACCTACCACGTATTTTATTTGTACCTAACAATGCTAATTATTCCTAATTGGTATTGTGGTGCAGTCTGTCCTCATATACATACAATGTAGCGCCACTGCGTTTCCCCCAGTCAACTACAACAGAACGCCACTGGTCATTGCCCGGCGAAAACAATAGACGGCCCGGAACAAAGGGATCCACGGCGATCTCTCATTGGCCGACACTAGCTAGGAGCCGACAGTGGACTTATTAACTGTAGTATAAAGATAGGCCGCTGTCGGCTGGGAGGGCAGTACAATCTCAACACTCGACGAATACACACGCTCGCCCGCTCGCCCTCGCCTGACGCCAACACTTCGCCTGACGACCGAACACTGCCAGCGCCCTCTCCGCCACTCTTCAACCGCAAGAAACTCGAGGAACTGCATTGCTGCCTACAATACCTGGCCGCCACAGCTAACTGCTCTCGGGATCGAGACACCTCTCCAAACCCATCCTTTCCTTCCGAGCTCAACAGACGCAAGTTTCAATCCCATAGTGGACCTTTTCAGGACCACTCTTTCTCTCAAAAGTTTTCGCCTTGCGTCTAGCAGCTCAGCTAACCTTTCCCCTCCTCCTTTTTATCATCACACTCCTCCAAACTCTTCCGCACTCTCGGACATCCTCCATGAGCCCACGGGAACTATTTGGAAACCGGAGATCGACACGCCGCGACAGTCTCTGGAAACAAGACTGCCGAACGCCCTTCAAGAAATCACAATAATAATATAAAAAAGCTGTACACAGAATTTTTCCAATAAACGAAGTTTCCACAGTATGTTACATAACATTAAGCGAGAAATGTATGTACATGGAAACTAGAAACCGATGTGACAATCATGTCAATAAAATCAGTTTTAGATAATATGGTAAAATCAAATATATTTTTGAATTGCAAATCAGAGTTCCGCTAATAAAATACGAGAGCTTAACTTTTAACTGCGAAGCCATTAAAAATAAGGGAAGGCATGAAGGGAAACATTTTTATAGCTAAATCGTTTTATGCATTTTTTTGTTACAGATTTTATTTTAACATTTCCGATTTTTGATTATGCATTCTGTTAAAATCTATTCATCTTTACAAAGCAAATAAAAATGAAAAAAAATTAAAAAAGACTTTTACACATCGGTTTAATATAACTCCATGCTTTTTACATATATTACTTGATAAGTTGAGTTTGTGTGTTGGCTTTGTGAAGATTCGTTTTAAATTAAACAAAGTTTTTCTTCGAGGGTTGAGCTTGTTCTCTTAAAAATGGTCTGCTAACACTCCGAAAGCGCTTGAGATGTTAAACTCAACTCGAACATAAAAACCTTACATTACTTGAGCTCATACAAAAACTCGCTAACATATTTTGAGTTCATAAAATGTACAAGACAGAGTGCAATAAAACAACAACAACAAAAACTGAAAAACTCTAAAAACAGAGGTCTGAAGCTCTATTTTGCTAAATTCCTTACACTTTGAATATCTTTGGAAGTGCCTCTTCAATGAAGATTAGCGATCATCAAAGCGATTTGAACCTTTGATACTGTTGATGTTCCCCTTCGACCTGGAGCTCGTTTTTCCTTAATTCTTCCCTGTATGATAAGATGCAAGAGTGAATACTTCTCATTTCTCATGATGTGGCCGAAATAAAACAGTTTTTTCTTTTAATGGTCATCAGAAGTTCAACTCTGGTATTTATATGGAAAAGTACCTCAGCATTTGTGACTTGAACCATCTAGAAAACCTTCAACATTCGTTCGTTTATATTAATGGTAGTGATCCTATTCTCAAGGCATCGTGTAAGTATTCCATGCCATCACGATTCATGTCTTTGCCCAACTCCTCTATAATAATAATAATATATAATCTAAGTTGCAAAGACATATTTACATTCAAAACTCATATCAAATGCATACCCACAAACAGACACGTGTAATTTCGCATTTACAAATGCTGAATGTGTACTTACAAAATTAAAAACTAAACACAAATGATCCTTGCAAATTTTGCCGACCTTCAATGAAACAAGGGTGACATTGGAAAAGTGAACCATTTTTTACAGTATGGGTGGTCAGCCTCATACTAATCTATAAGTCAAGGAAAATATAAACTGACAAACATAAGTGACTTTCAGCTGATAAAAAAAACTACTCGCACGATTGCCACAAGTGCGTCCTTTCTTTCAGTAGAAAGTCGTTATGCTAACAGTGAAAATACCGGGCCTTAAAGGGTGTGTCATTTCCATAGTTTTTTTAACTTTAATTTTTTCACAAATTTCTGGATTAATTAAAACACAGAATGTACATTATTTGAATTTTCACAGATGGCGTTTGAAAATTTCCAGGCGCCCTGAGCGCATGCGTGTCTAAGAGGGAAAGCGTGACGCCGGGGGTGAAAGTCTCCCCGATCGATCCGCGTATAAACCGTATGAGGTTTTCCAGCGACTCCCTGCCGAGGTCCCATGGTGTAATGGTTAGCACTCTGGACTCTGAATCCAGCGATCCGAGTTCAAATCTCGGTGGGACCTTCCGTTTTGTCCTTTTCAAATTACAAAATACAATTTTCTAAATAGGGAAAATTGAGAAAAATACATTTTGTTCACGTATTTTCCACCTAAAATTTGTAAATATTTTTTAGGTGAATTTACAGACAATATTCCTCGTCAAGCAGCCTAGGGAAAAAGCATACTGCTAGGCAGGGGCGTGCAGTCCATACAGACACATGCGCCTAATAGGTAGGCAAATTCAATATTTAAGTTCAATTGGAGTCATCGTTAGCACTGCAGTCATTTTCAAATGATTTTAGAATAATTAAATTTTACCGCTGAAATCAAATTCTTTCAAAGAACCGTTGAAAAAGGGAAAAAGGCGGTATCGTAACTATATATAATCTATAATCTATAATCTAAGTTGAAAGGATATATTCATTTAAAGCTCTCAGATGTATGCCCACAAACCAACAAGTGTAGTTCGCGCTTACAAATGCTGATTGTGTACTTACAAATAAAATCCAAACCTCAAATGAACATAAGCCCCACAACTTTTGCCGACCTTCCCTGAAACAGGGGTGACATTGGCAAAGTGAACCATTTTTTACAGTATGGGTGGTCAGCCTCATACCAACCTATAAGTCAAGGTAACAATTATATTTATTCCATACATCAGCAGGTTGTTATGAAATCAAAGTCAAGTGACGTGTCAGTGGAATCAGGGGTCAGCTGAACAAAACACTCGACACGCAGAAAGTGAACATGTGTGCAGATGATACTTTTGGGGTTGCAGTTGTGTGAACACGAAAAGGGAGGAATAAATTCCTTACATTTGACCGCGCAGAATATCAAAAACAATGCGTTATTTATTTTTTTGGTTCTTTGTTTATCGAAAATAATTTGGTAGTTATACATTTAAAAAATGTAAATTGGTTATTTTTTTTAGTAGGGTAATTTATTTTGGTCATTGTTTACATTGTTCTCACTATTACTAGTGGTGACAGGTAGATTTTTAAAATAGTATTATGATTTACGAGGTTCAATAATAAATTGCTGTTATTTATTTTGCACAAATTATTTTAAGATACGGTTCACATACGGCACGTTAATGGAGAGGCTTTTGTACTGTATTGTTCTACACTCTACAGCTTAGACACAAGTATAATGCTACAGACAGCTTTGGCCCTTATAAAAGCATGCATAAGGATGGTTCTTGAAACACTGGGAACTGGAACATGCGAGATTTTGCCAGAATGTAGTAAAATATTCGAGCAAATACTCACACAATATCGATCAAATACAAATACAATTATTTAAGCACCTGCATCTAGACTCTAGAGACACAGACAGACTCACACAGCCACCAACTCACACAGACACACAATTACACATTCGTAACAATGTGAATTAAAAAAGAAAAGAAAAAACATTTTATTGGTGCTGAGTTAGGGTCTGACTGGGTATTCTGAGATGGCGGACCACTGCATAGAAGACGTCAATTATTTTGACATTTTGACACAACAGGAGTAAAGGTCCTCCACTCGGGGTGCAAAGGCAAACAACTTACGCTCTTGGAATCTGGTGCTGGAGTGCAACGTTGACAGTTTGATGTTTTCTTCCTTCTTCTTTCTCAACCTTTCTCAGTTCACTCCTGGACGTAGGCCTCCTCCAACCCTGTCTATCGGCTGCTGTGTTCAGCCATTCTCTGCCTGCAGTTCTCTTGAAGTCGTCCAGCCACCTCAGTTGGGGTCTCCGCATTCCCAGCTTGGATATCCTGTGCCGCAACTGGATGATGCTTTTCGGTCACCTGTCATGGTCCTGTCTAGCGACGTGACCAGCCCAGCGCCACTTTAAGCAGGCACTCGCTGTATGACATCAGTGACACCAGTGCGTCCACGGATCTCCTGGTTTGGAACGCTGTCTCTGAGCCTGATTCCCAGCATCATCCGTTCAATGGCTCTTTGGCACGTCGTCAGCCTGTTGACGATAGACTGAGTGAGCCCTTTTGTTTCCTAGCCATGGCCCATGGGTGGATATTGGAAGCACGCATGACTCGAAGACCTTGCGTTTCAGGTTCACAGGCAGTCCCATGTACCTACTGCTAAGAAAATAAATGTATTTTTCTACAGTCTTTCAATTATTACGTAACATTATAAAAGCTCGATATTTTCTGCGTGTCAGTGAGTTGCTTGCTTGGGGTGACAACTTTTATTTCGGCGGGAATATTTACGTCCATCACGTGGCAAGTGACGCGTGTGCGCATGCGCTGATGAAAAGCGCGCCAAAAATGTATAAATGACAACTCTTGCCACACCTCTCCTTATGGCGCAGTTTATATTCAAATTTGTGTAGGTAGGTACACCCAGGGGTTTTATTTCACAAATTTCTATGCGAAAAGTTACAATTAAATTATAACAAACAATACATATTATTTTACCACAAAGAAGGTAGGTTTTTTTTGTAATAAATTCATAAAGAGGAATGCAATCTATCTACAATGAGGTTTGCATATTAATTGACATATACAAAATTGTGTCGTTACACGGCCGGGTTACTAGGGAAAAGACATAAAAGTATTTTATTGTTATTTGTTGTTATTCCTTGACTTATAGGTTGGTATGAGGCTGACCACCCATACTGTAAAAAATGGTTCACTTTGCAAATGTTACCCCTGTTTCAGGAAGGTCAGCAAGAGTTGCAGGGCTTATGTTCTTTTGAGATTGGGTCTTTATATTGTAGGTCCATATGAGGCATGTGTGAGCGCGAAATTATGCGTGTCTGGTTGTGAGATGCATTTAATATGAATCTCAAATGATTTATTTCTTTGCAACTTAGATTTAGATTTTGATAGTCCCATACAGGAGTGACGTTTGCTAGCCGAGAATAAAGGCCTTGATTCAAATTTGTGTTAAGTCCTTTTATCAACCTATTTTTGCCGGCCAGAAACACGTAGGTATTAATGTCACTAATAATTGGTAATGGTTTTTTTTTTTTTAATGAATTAATAATTACCATTGATTTAATATTATGTTGACCCTGAGTCTAAGTTATCGTCGATAGGACAAGAGGGGATTCTAATTTGCGCTTATTTAAAAAACGCTAGTTCGAGTTCCAACGCCTTACCCCCTTGAGTCTTAACCATTGCCTAAAAGAATCTTAAAAAAAAAAAAGTATATTATTCATTTTCAAGTCTCGCATTATGCTGTTGAAAAAGTTCACAGTTCAAGAAATAAAAGAAAAATAAATTCAGGCTATAAAAGTGTAAAAAACGTTTGTTATTACATCATACAATTTATTTCTTATCTTGTTTGATTTGCGCGTCAATTTGATTTGAATTTAATATTTTGTATTTTAATGTATTTGATATCGTAAAAGAGAAAGCATGTATTATTTCTGTTTACGTAATTTTATTTATCCAAAAAATAAAATTATGTAACAAAAACAAATATGTTTAAAATATTTATTTCTATCTCGTTTCCTCAAGAAAATAAATAAGCTTGTTTGATTAGCGTTGATATCGAACGATGATGTCAATTTCGAAAATGACAAAAACTCGAATAATAAAAAAAAACTTAAGTACGGATGTACTTCCTAAATCTATATAAGAATCTCTTTTTTTCAGAAGAAACGTCTGAGTCTTGTCTTGTCTTGTATCCTGCCGCCTTTCCTCTAGGGGTGGCCAGTACCTCCACACAAGTGCCTCCACTTGACTCTGTCCTTGCATACTTCTTTCATCTCATCTAATTTCATCACTCTTTTCATGCATGCTCTTCTCTTGTTTCCACTCTGTAGATTCCATTCATTCGCAATCTCATTTATCTGATCAATCCATTGTTTCCTAGGTCTTCCCCTTCCACGCTTACCTGTTACATTCCCTTTATACACTCTTTTTGTCAGTCGGTCTTCATTCATCCTTTCAATATGTCCAAACCATCGCATCACACTTCTTTGAACTTTCACTTTCACGCTTTCTTTTACTCCGCATTCATTTAGAACCCATTCGTTTCTCACTCTATCTTTCAGTGTTTTTCCTGTCATACTTCTCAGATGGGCCATTTCTACGGTGCATACCTTATTTACTTCTCTTTCATTCAACGTCCATGACTCGCTTCCATACATCAGGGTCGGCAACAAAATACAATTGTGTACCGCCATTTTCATTTTCTTTGGTATCCTTTTATTCTTCGCTATTCTACCAAACGCTCCTATCACGCATCTTCCTTTGCTGGCACGCTTCTCTAATTCTTTCGTCATCTTACCATTCGCCTCAAACTTACTTCCTAAATAGTCAAACTCATTCACTACTTCAACTTTTATTCCATTAAAATTAATTGTAAGTTCCTCACATACTTCATTCCTGTCAAAAACTAATACTTTTGTCTTATTCGCATTTACTTTCAAGCTATTCTTACAAAATGCATCATTTAGTTTGGTTAACATCGTTTGGAGTTCCTCCGCCGAGTCAGCTAAAACTATAGCATCATCAGCATAAAGAAGTACTCCAACTCTTGTTTCACCCACTTTCACTCCGCTCTCTGATATTCCAGCTTCTTTTATGCAACTGTCCATGATTATATTAAACAACCATGGACTCATCACGCAGCCTTGCCTCACTCCCTTATATACATCAAACCAGTCACTATATCTCCCATCCACTCTTACACATGCCGAACTATTTTCATAGATGGCACGTATCACATTCAGAAGATTATCATTCACACCGTACTTCCTGAGAACATTCCACAGCATACATCTGTCCACCGAGTCAAAGGCCCTCTCGAGATCTACGAATGCTGCGTAGACCACCCTCCCCACAGCCAGATGTTTTTCAACAATCTGTCTGAGAGTAAAGATTTGGTCCACACAACCTCGTCCTGGCATAAAGCCAGATTGAATATCAGAGACCCTGTGATCGGTGGCCATTCTCACTTTTTTTATGACAATTTTGCATAAGACTTTCCCAGGTATACTAAGGAGACTAATGGGCCTGAAGTTACGGCAGTCTTTCTTGTCCCCTTTACCCTTGTAAATAGGGACAATGACCGCCTTTCTCCAGTCCATCGGTACTACCCTGTCTTTCATACACATCTTGCATAATTCAAACATCCACTCTACCACATATTCTCCTCCTGCCTTTAACATCTCAGCATTCAATCCATCCATACTTGCAGCCTTTCCATTCTTCAGCTCTTTTATGCTTGCTTTTATTTCCTCTTTCAAAATATCCTCATTACTTTCATTTGTAGGTTCACATTCATATAAATTTCTTTCACCCTGTCCTAATATTTCTTCAAAGTATTCTTTCCATCTATTCTATTCTCTGAGTAAAAAATGAAAAAATATTTAAATTAACTAGAATCTTATTTACGAGTAGGTACTACTACAAAGGCACCCATGTTTTAAAGCGAATACTGAAAAAAACAAAACCTTTTTTCGACAATGAGTTCGGAACATTTTTGAATCTCGGACTATATTCTCGGCGAGCTAACGTCGGTCTTACATGGGATTGTCGTCCTTAGCAACCAATAACAAAATATGTTTGCCTTGTCCCTAGCAACCTGGCCGTGTGACGACACAATATTATGCCAATTCTCGTGCGAACCTCATTACTATATTACTTTCTTTTTTACTTAACCGTTTTTTTTTCTATTTGGCTTTCATAATATTGAATGATTTTCCTAAATGCGAGTAACTTAAAACAGTTAGGTAGCTCAAAGAGGAATTACAAATTTCCAAAGCCAATACCACCGCTGTTTCAGGGAAAGGCGTCAAGGGTTGAAGGCCCATTTAATTATTTTTTTAATTATTTTACAAGTATCTACAAACGTGAACTTATTCGTGTTTTTTTATTTATCACATTTTTTTTTTTTTAAATAGATTTGTGGAAAGGAATGCAATCCACCAACCTATTTTGCCTGGCCAGTTGTCTTCATGCGAAAGCAGAAGCTTGTGTGCATGCAACGGCATCTGTTGAACCAGGGTCGAAGTTATCGTCGCGGGATTCGAACCAGCGTTATCCGGTTCCAAATAACCTGTCTTGATCCCCGCGGCCATAACACCGACTATGAATATATATATGAATCTCAAATCTTAGTAGATTTTTGTAACATATATAATGGAAAGACATGTAGATGTATTTGAATTTGGTTTAAAAAAAGTCAACTACCAAAGGAAGAATTTTTCTTCTAGTTACTAAATTTAAAATGTGGTCAAAAGTGGTCATCCAAATGTCAAAAATTTAAACCTTTTACCATTCCAAGTACCCTTTCAAGCTCATTTCGAGTATTTTTTTCTAGTAGCTACTCTACAATCAACTAGCATTGTGCCTTTTCCATCAGTGGACAGTACCCCAAGTATAACAAAAATATAAAAACTCGATCGTGTAAATAGAAAAAAATATATATGAAAAGTAATGCACTCACTAGTGGTGCTGCTGTATATTCCATATATTTTTATATTTACGCGATTAAGGGGAATTTATGTAGTGTTGTATACTTGGAGTACTGATGACCCACCCTTTGATTGCCTGAGAGTCCACTTGAATATACTGGCCATATAGAATTCCACTCACTTGACGACTGTCCATTTCACTGGCCAAATTACAATCCTGTATGAATGCGCCCTAAACAGTAAAGAAATCTATTGTAGCTTTGTGAGTTACAATATCCGAATAAAATCACAGCCAACATGGGATTTGGTGGAGTCTGAAGCGCTATTCTGCTAAATTTCTTGCACATTGGATATCAATCCAAGTCGGAGATTGCTAGCGCTGGCGAAAGAACTCCATAGATAAAAAAAAATTACAGTTCACCTTATTTTTGGACACGAATCGCTATCTCGTCGCCTTAAGGTCGTAAGGAAATTAGCAAACTAGCGCATTAGTACTCTTAGTACGAGTTACAAAATTTGAGTAAAGTAAAGTTTACGGAAAGAATGATTTTCCCCAAAATCTGCCGTTTTTGTTTTTTACACTTTATGGTCTTAGCAAAAGAGTTACAGTGATGAAGAAAATCAAGTTAAAAAATACAAAAACGGCAGCTTTTGTGGAAAACCACTCTTTAATACTTTCCGTACACTTTACTTTACTCAAGTTTTGCAACTCGTACTCAGGGTACAGACCATAATTTGTGCATTACTTTTATTTTGTTATTTGTATTTAAAAAAAATTAACAAAGTAACATGATTTGCTAATCAGAGAAATTAGTTTGTTGTAAAAAAATTTTTTATTGTTACGACACTATTTTTTCTTTTGTTGTGCAAGTGATTTAAAATTATGCAAGAATTTTTTATTTGTAATGAAAATAAGTCAACCTTGCGAAAATGTACAATTAAAAATAATAACGCTCATTTAAATTTAACTCTCAGTTTTTTAATAGATACCTACTCTAAATCTAAGTTGCAAAGATATTTATCATTTGAGATTCATATTAAATGCATTCCCTCAAGCAGAATTAATGCTTACATAAAATCTGAACTGGTTATTTATATGCTTAGAAATATGACTAAATATTTAAAAATCATCAGTCGGTTTGATGATCTGTTATCTAAGTTGCAAATAATAAAGATTACACCTGCGAATATTTTCTACTACATAGGTTTCAGGTACACACATACATACAAATATGTTAAGTGCGTATGTAGCGTCATCTATTCTGTCTTAACTATAAAAATATAAGAGGAGGATGAAGACATTTTTCTTCGCCCAATAAAAAACTAAGCGCCCTTGGAGTGACATTGAGTTACGAAACGGCGCTTATAAGGAAATCATCATCATCATCATCATCATCATAACATATATAAAATCAATGTTTCTTATGCCTGACTAAGAAATTTATTCTTGTAAGTTTTCTCACCTTAGCTTTCGATACATTGATCCAACGTGCTTAAATTTCGTAGTGAAACACTTCGGACACACCATGGAGTCCGCAAAAATGACAATGACAACAATATGTGACTTCACACTGCCTGTTTACTAGGGAGGAAGCTAACAATTTTTTTGTTATGGTTTGCTAAGGATCCTATGACGTTTGCGCGCCGATAATAATTTTAATTTTAAAACATCGAAAAATAAAAAGACGATAACCATATAATAATATTTTTTTTTTTACTATTTGAATGTACATTAAAGCAATACAAACTGCAGTTATTGTATGCTAATAAAAAAATGACATATCTACATAGTACTTTTGTATATTGAATTGTCAAAAAAATATGGGTAGGTATAATTTTTTCACCAAACACTATTCAATCATTGTAATGACTTCCTTATATTGCCCTAATTCAAAACACACTCAAACAGCATTGGCTATCTCTTTCTTTCCTCGTCTGTAATGCACGTGATAGAAAGAGCCAGGTAGCGTTACACTTGCCCGCCGTTCAGTGACACAGTATTACGCGAGTGAAAGTAACTGGACATAATATTATTTTATTTCGGTTGTATTAAATACAAAAAAATGTGATGTAATAAATATTGTAAGCTGACTGATTCTCATTTCTTGTGAAGGCTGAGTAAGCCTTGAGATTGAACCCTTGCTCTCAGCATTGAATGCAAGCATTCTACCAATCGAGCTATCGACCTTTTCCACGAGCTTGGTCGTCGTCATTGGTAAAGGTTTATGAATTTTTCAACCTAGCGAAGAGCAAATTTGAAAATATAAATGGTATATTTTTTGTGCTCCGCCGGGATTCGAACCCACAACCTTCCATTCAGAGTCCGAAGTGTTACCACTGAACTACGGACTCGTCTAACAATACATAATTCTCTTGAAGCATTTAAAAGTAATAATTTTATCAAGAAATTCTTAGTAATCTATACTCTAAGTTGCAAGGATATATTCATTCAAAGCTCTCAGATGTATGCCCACAAACAAACACGTGTAGTTCGCGCTTACAAATGCTGATTGTGTACTTACAAATAAAATCCAAACCTCAAATGAAAATAAGCCCTGCAACTCTTGCTGACATTCCCTGAAACAGGGGTGACATTGGCAAAGTGAACCATTTTCTAATTTAGTAATCTGTGGAAATAAAAAAATGTTCCGTATCAGTAGGTACAATTTATTTATTTAAAAATTCACAAAATATATGAAATGGCTGCTTCACACTTTTCTTTATAGTACACGTGCTGATTACATAATAGCTCATTCATCAAATCCATTGTTCAGTGACCTTAATCCCTAAATGCAATATTCATGCGGTCTACTGGTGGTTGAAAGCTATTTAAAACTAAATAATATCCAACAAAATACAAATATATTCCATAACAATGACAAATTGTGTCGTCACACGGCCGGGTTACCTGAAAAATATCTAGGGAAATATAATGTTTTTATTTTTCTCAGATTTAAAAAAAACAAAATTATTTGAATAATAATAAGATACTGGCAAACTTTGGTAAATTATACAATAAAAAAAATATCATAAAAATATTAATCGTAGATTAAAGCCTCAAGTAATTTTTCCTCTCAAAAAATGTAGTTTTTTCTGTTGAAAAAATTAATAAATTCCATACCAAGGTGAGTAGGGAAATATTTTATTTTTTATGCGAAGGCTGACGTAGGTACGCATAACCTTTGGTAGAAATTAATTATTATAATTCTAAGACGTTAGATGCCTGCGAAAACACGTTTTTGCAATAAATTATACAATAAAAAAAATGATGGATAAAGCATTGACTTCCTGAAATGTTTTTTTTAACTAACAGTGTTTTACAGTGATCTACTGTGCAATGGTTTCTTAAAATGAAAGAAGCAATAAGAGGGCGTACTAGTCTCCTGATCTGCAGATCTCAACGTACGTATTTGAAGATAGCAAGCAATAAAACATGGCGGATCGTAAGCAGCTGATACATCCTGTATGGTAGAGCCATCAGATATTTTCGTGCTGCCATGTTTTTTGCTCCGTAGTAGAGAATTCAATTGAACTCTTACGGTGCTATTCTTAGACATTTCAGTCGTCCGTTGAGCCCACGCTTTGACAAACTAATAATGCCTGGGCTGGAAGTCTCATCCCCACGGTCATTCTTACCTACCGAATTAGGTAATATTTGTATGAAGATTAATCAGCTGTTCACTTGCGGCCATCTTGGATTGACAGGTTTTCATACAAATGCATCATTAGTTTATCAAAGCGTGGGCTCAACGGACGACTAAAATGTCTAAGAATAACACCGTTAGTACCTACGATAATGGGGCAGGGCGAAGGACAAAGAAAAACACGTGTGAGACGTCAACAATGCGATATCAGCTGTTAAATATTGTTACGAATGTATAATTGTGTGTCTGTGTGAGTCTGTGAAGTCTCTAGATGTAGGTGCTTAAGTAATTGTAGGTAATGGTATTTTTTCGATATTGCGGGAGTGGTTATTTGATTTATCTGGCGAAATCTCGCGTGTTCCAAAAACATATGATCATTAACAAAGCATCGTTGATTTTTTGTACGGAAAATTCACTGCAGGCCGCTGATGAGCCATGGCTTTGATACTTGAGAATAACACCAATTGTTTTTACAATCCTTTGGAGTTGATTTCTGTACATCAACCCTTTTTGTTTGCCCTCGAAGCATCTCTGTTATTTGGCCACTATATCCATTTTCTACATCACCTTACATCTCCTACCAGTTCTCAGTTACCTTTTCAGTCCACCTGTGATTACAAAATCTAGTGCAAGCCCATATCAAATGTAGGATAACAAAATAAAATTGAAATGAGGTTGGCAGGTTAGTGCGTCATGGAAAGATAGTTTGAATAAACACAAGTGTTTTGAATCGTTTTGAATGCGATAATATATTCAATCCGATAAAAAAAACCAGTTGGCAGTTTATGCGGATGACTTCATAATCGTGTTGTTTGCAAAATTGCAAAGTCAACTTATACGGAGACAAACAAAGCCGGTACAAGATTGCGAGGATAAAACAACTAATGCTAAATTTGGGAATAATGAGGTATTAAAACAGCTGACAACAAGAACTTTGTTTTATTGACGAAAACCACTCAAGGCAGAGCAGCAAATAAAATCTCATACAAAGTCTTCAAGTCAAGTCTATCCGCTAAATTGCAACCAGAATACAAGGATAGGGGTGCGAATGAAAAAGTTCAATGACAAAATCATTTCAATTGTCATATTTTGGTGACGCAATGCAAACACAAAACTAAGCTGGACATATAGTGTGACATCCAAACAAGCGGGCTGTCTCCGAAGTTTTCACAGGTAAGGGGGCTAGACTTACGCTAACCACTTCACTCGAAGTGTGGGTGAGAACCAGTTCCCGAAAGGGGGAGCATTCCGTCATTTCCATCTTCATTTTTTTTGCATTATTTCATTGCTTTTATACCAGTCAGAGAGCTTGGGTTCGGATCCCACTGAGGGTTTCTGTGTTTATTTCGAATACAAAAATAAAATACAGGCAATGTTTACTCAGCCTTAACAAGAAATGATTACCAGCCTCCTTGGTAGCTGGGAAACCCTTACTTTAACTGAAGTGGCTGGCGCAAGGCCGGCCCCCGAACTATAAAAATAAATAGTTTCCACTCGACACATACGACCCCTTCGGGGAAAACGCGGCAAGAAGTTACATTTTAATGTATACTCAGTACCGCTTTTATGATCCATTATTTTTTACCATTTAAAATTGTAAAACGCGGCAAGAAGCTACATTATATGTGCAGTTTAGTAGTGATCATTGCATTTGAAAGCTGAATAAACTTTGCCAGGTTTTTGATTTTGGGTTTGAAATAAACACCAAACCGGGAAATCATTTCTGACACCCGTGGTGAGGACCAAGCCCTAGTCCTCTCAACAGGGGCGTACATCCCATACAGGCATATAATAATAATATTAGGATGATTTATTTGGTGAGCGCTGTTTTTGTGTGTATCACACCTCAAGAGCCCTCTGCGAGCTTGGTCGTCGCTGTAGAAAGCGCCAATTCTCAAGCAAGACCCAGTTGTTGTAAGGTTGGATGGACCTTTCAGTGACCGGTCTTTGGTAAAGGTTTATGAATTTTTCAACTCAGCGAAGAACACATTCGAAATATAAATGGTATATTTTTGTGCTCCGCCGGGATCCGAATCCACAACCTTCCATTTACGAGTCCGAAGTGTTGCCAATACGGACTACGGACCGGTCCAAGATGCCAACGACACGCGGTGTACCTGAGCGGTAACCCATCCAAGTACTGTCCGCGCCCAATGTTGCTTAATAGGTAGGCAATATGCGCCTAATAGGTAGGCAATATACGGGAAAGAAACGAATTTAGGCTTAATATTGAAATTAACAATTCAAAATGTAAGTTCAATTGGAGCCATCGTTAGCACTGCAGTCAATATCAAATAAGCTATTTTACAGGAATGTGACAAAATATTTATTCTGAAATGTATTTGCCTATACCCTATGCACTCGCCTGCCTCTCAAGCATTCTACTTATTGAGCTATGAAGCGGGCAACCGGACAACTGCATAAATTTTTTTTTTAACAAAAATCTATAAACTTGTAGTATGTATAAAAATGCATGGAATGTATCATGCTATTGGTACAAACTCTGTTAGCCATAAATCTGAGATCAACCCACATACCTAGTCGAATTTGCGTTCTCGATGAGCTAACACCGCCGCGGCCCAGAGTACCTACTTCTTTACGTAACACTTTCCGCTGCGATGAAAGGCGGCAGCGAGACCGGCACAGAGAGTGAGAGGTAACTATTTGGTTGGTAGAGACACTGCAGGGGCGCACTGGATGCTGGCAGTAGCTTACGTGTAGCAAGTGGACTTAGAAATTATGTGGAAGAAGAAGAAAATGGATGTTGCCAAAAAATTATGACGTCCCCCGGTTGAGTTGCTAGGGAAAAGGTAAGTTTATTTACTACTTTTTTAAGAACCTCAGAAAAAGAAACGAAATGTGTGTCCCAGAAGATAGGTTGATATGAGGCTGACCTAAAAATGGTTCACTTTGCCAATTATGTTCACAAGTAAAACCTATGCCGCTATTTCGAGGAAGGACGGCGTAGGAAATAGGTCCCGAATCGCCACATTCGATCCCTTGGGGGTTAACATAGGCATGAGGTTACACTACATGCATAGCTTAGTTGCGTTACAGAAAGAGTTGCAGGGCTTATGTTCATTTCAGATTTGTTTTTATGAAATTTTGTAAATACATACGCGGCCTGCTTTGCGCATGCATTAAATATAAATCTTAAATGTTAATATGTCATTGCAACATTTATTATTATAATATAGAAGGCAGAATAAAGGCACACTAAAACCATAGTTTTTTTTATTCGTGGGTCTACGAAATTTCCAATCTCTACCACCATCAGAAGAACTACGGTTTTATGGCCAAGGGAGTCAGTGGCTGATCTTTCTTGAGTATTTAGAATAGAATAACGTTGGTTCGATCCCCGCTTGGGTCATTTGATCATAACTTTGATCCTTGTTCAACAGATGTCATTGCATAATTATTAATTAATAGTTCATCAAATATATAATAATGAATTATGAATTGATGATATTATTAATACCTGTTTCTGGCCAGGCAGAACACTATGGTGAATTGCAATCCTCTTCACAAATGTATTTTTTTTTAATTAAAAAAAAGTCAAATAAAAAATTCTAGTGTATCTTTTTCACGGTCCTCAACGTTTCTCAGTCTGCCCCTGCCTTAGTATTGTTGCTATACGCGGAAGAGCCCATTACCTGTCGGTACACTTGCACGCTGTGAGGTAAGCCCTCCCACCTTCCTTACACCAACCAACTCTTGCGCTAGACCCCCGAGTCTCTGGCTTCAGTCGAGTCGCGAGCGGCGCAGCGTACGGCGCGTGCGTGGTCACAACGAAAGCAAACAACAACATTTATTGTTGCATTGCGCGCGCAGCCTTAAGTGACAAGTGTAGGGCACCCCTTAACCTAGTGCAGGGGTGGCGTGCGAGGAATTTAGCACGCGGATTATCTGTAAATAAATAAACAAATACTTTTTTATAAAATATGCATATAGAAAAAAAACTAATGTTTTCTTTACTCTAAGATATATCACATTTGAGATTCATATTAATTGCATTCCGACAAGTAGACACGTTATAAGTTCGCGTTTAAACATGACTTACAATAAGAAAACTCAATCTCAAATGAACATAATCCCCGCAACTCATGCCGACCTTCCTTGAAACAGGGGTGACATTGGCGAGGTGAATATTTTTTTACAGTATGGGTGGTCAGCCACATACCAACCTATAAATCAAGTGTTTCCATATGCGCAACACTTAACTTGACTTATCCGTTCATAGGTCGTCCTCATTTCAAACCCTTCAGTTGAAGCGGAGGTTTCCTAGCTCCCGAGGGGGCTGGTTCTCATTTTTGGAAAGGCTAAGCCCTTGGGGTGGCTATTGTGCTACTAAACGGCGCGTGAAAAAATGACGAATTTTTATTATTATTGTTATTGTTATTAGGGTCCTTGATCGAACCATTATTATTCTTATTATTCATTTTCAGTATTACATAACAAAGTAATTCAATACTCGTGTTAATAGGTCAACATTGATAATACGTATCGGCACTTAAACAGTAATAACCTATTTGTTATTTCTGTATTGTTATCTTATTTTTGAAAATATTTTATCTTTGTTTTTGTTTTTAATGTCTCGCACAGTCAAGGTTTAATCAACTTAAAACTATGAACTATAAAACTAAAACTATTATTATTATATTATTCCTTGACTTATAGGTTGGTATGAGGCTGACCACCCATACTGTAAAAAATGGTTCACTTTGCCAATGTCACCCCTGTTTCAGGGAATGTCGGCAAGAGTTGCAGGGCTTATGTTAATTTGAGGTTTGGATTTTATTTGTAAGTACACAATCAGCATTTGTAAGCCCGAACTACACGTGTTTGTTTGTGGGCATACATCTGAGAGCTTTGAATGAATATATCCTTGCAACTTAGATTATAGATTATAGATGAAAATCGACCGGATTCTATTAATTCATAATATTGAGAATTCAATTATGTCATACCACATGTAAGTACATTATACTATACGTACGTACATTCAACACTGGTGTAAATAATATAACACCGGTTTTTATCTAATGTAGATTAGTTTATAATTATTTTTAACTACGCAATGACAAATCGACGAGTTAATGTATAAAAATAATCTGGTTTCAGTATAAAAAAAATATTTAGCACAAATAGCAGCATACAAACGTAAAGGTTATGGGCCGAAAAATGAGCTACAAAATCTCTTGCAAATATCCGACAAATGTTTAGATTATATAATGAATAAAAGTATTATAAACTATATGTACGAGTAGGTATATGAGCTGTAACCTAGCACTTTGTAAAAATGAGATAAAGGTACGAAAACACAGAATATGTCATTTTTTTATTGCATACTTCATTTTTGAAAACAATCATAGATTACCGCTTTTGGTTATATACGACTCACATTTACACAATGTATGTACTTGTATGTGGTAGTTTTACAAACACATTTAAGGGCGCTTTGTTTATATTTATTGAATAAAAAATGTCGATTAAAAATAACTGAAAAACATAGTTTTATTTTCACAGTTGAATTTTCACTCTGTAAATTTTAGAAAATTAAAAAAAAAAAATTACGTGACGCTACTGAATGTATATCATACCCACCTAGTAACGAATAAATGATGATTTTTTTCAGCCTTAAATAACCTCAAAAATGCAATTGCTATTCTATAAACATTGAAGAAAAAAAAATTACGGTGTAGTGCTTCTAAATTTAAATTCGAAAAATGGAATCCGGGGGCATCGTCCGCACCATCATCCTGACTGGCCTCTTCCTGGTGCTGGTCTGCGACTACTCCACACTCTTCAGCCAGCTGTACTATTCTGCCAACGGAGGAAATGGGACCCAAGTCTTCCTGTCTGGGAATGAAGCCAAGACAGGGCAGACCCAGATGTCCTTGGGAGGATCCAACTTCAAGGAGACGGCTGCTGAGCTGGATATAGAGGCTGAATTAGATTTTACTGATCTCAACTTGTTCCGTAAGTCTACTGGATCTTCTTTTTATCGTGCTTATTAATTGAAGATTGACGATCATCGTAGCGATTTGTACCTTTGATACTATTACGACACGAACGAGAAATCTTTTCCTTCTGCCAAACCACTGTCTCAGGTTCTTCAATCAAGATGTTCTCCATCAACCTGAAGCTCTACTTCCATCAATTTTCCCCTGCATTATGCGATGTAGGAGTAAATATTTCTCACTGTTTGTTAATTGGATGTTTACTTTTTTGTCTTTCTTTTTCTTCGAGATTTTTTTTATTTGAAAATTTGGCGGTCTTTATGAGCTGAGATATTTGGAGAGAGCAGGTACCCTTAGTACGAGTTGCAAAACTTGAGTAATGTAAAGTTTACGGCAATTATGAAAGAGTGATTTCTCCCAAAATCAGCCGTTTTTGTTTCTTACATTTTATGGTCTTAGCAAAAGAGTTACAGTGATGAAGAAAATCAAGTTCAAACAAACAAAAACGGCAGATTTTGGGAGAAATCACTCTTTAATACTTTCCGTTAACTTTACTTTTCTCAAGTTTTGCAACTCGTACTAAGGGTACAGATGTTTTCAAGTCAACTTTCAAAGCGTGCCCGTTCAGGAGATAAAAAATCGTACTTTAAAAATTGTCTAATGGTATAATTTAGTCATAAATAAAAGCATATAAATAAGTATCCATTTTTTTAAGTCAAAAAATAGGCCAAGTTTGTAATGAGCGCTACCTTTCATAACGATTTTTTGTAAATCGGCGCCTTTTTCAAGGAAATGCGGCAGGAGTTGCAGGTTACTTAAAATTACGTACATGCTGCATGATAATGCGTAAGCTTGTGTATGTATCAGTATGTACATAGGTCGTGAAGCTCAAATGTACCTACAATTCTTCTACAAAAATGTATAATTACATCACCAGGCTCATTATTTTTGGCCTTGCGTACTTCAGTAGAACATAAAACTTGACCTTAAGGGTGATTGAGAGGTCAGCGCGCCCAACTTTGATGACCGAAATAACCCATATTTTGAATGGTAAGGTAGTATTTTTTCTCCAGTTTAAATTAACACATAAAATTAGGTATTTTTTTCCATAAAATACCAATTCAAAATAATTTTATTTACGGAGATACCTTAAATGGAGATTTCCACTGTTCTTATGAATAAATCCTAACTTTTTTTTATTTCAAAACATTCCTTTTGATTAGTTTTATTTTTTCTACTTGTTAGTTGTTTTTTTTTACTTTTCATTGATTTTTTATGATTATTTAAAAAGTACCCAAATTTTGCATACGATATTGTAGCTAAATTCGTCTTTTAATGGTTTATTTTCCTTTTAGGATTTGAAGTGATATTTTTTATGTTTTCAATGCATTACTTGTTTTATTTTTTCTCCTCTAATTTATAATTAATAATGGAAAAAGAAAGATTTTCATACAAAAAATGATCCAGTCTTTGGCGCCACGGATAAACTGTGGCGGATTCGTGAACTGGCTTTAAATATAATATCTCCTTCGTTTTTGACCAAAAAATTATGAGTCCGAAATTTAAGTGTAACGGAGTTCAAGCGTTTACGTTAAAACTGGACCAAACAGGTACAAAAATGCATGAAAACCAAAACGCCAGCTCGAGATGCTGTTTGAGATTCGATACATTTTTCGCATGCGGTCTATTTCCTATAGTTACGAGAATTTTACACTTCGGGTATACTCGTATATCTTCGTATATCGACGGAAATGCACGAGTGAGAACTTACGTATACATAAGCGCTGTGGCTTAGTATAATAGTATATACAGGTATTCCACTAGAAAGATTCATTGGCAAATATTTTGGCAAAACAAAAGTTATTTGCTGATTCAGAATATCGTCGCCTTACTTTCAAAACCTCGTATCTCAAAAAATATTTTTATTTTGCTTAAGTGCTTCTTTCTATATATTACATAACTACTACATACTCGATGGTTTGAGCATATGGAGAGAATGAATGAGGAAATACTGACGAAGAAAGTATACGTTGCAAGAATGGAAGGGCGTGGGCTCGAATCCCGGCGGAGCACAAAAAATATACCATTTATATTTTCAAATTTGCTCTTCGCTGGGATGAAAAATTCATAAACCTTTACCAAAGACTGGAGGAAATGAAAAAAGTATGTAAGGACAGATAGAAATGGCGGTTGATCTGTAATGTTGGCGGCTTGGGTTTATAAAATTGGAATTTGTTTTCTGTTTTAGTTTTGATGTCCATAGAAATGATTATTTATTGATTTAAATTGTCGTGTACGTTCCTTGACTTAAAGTTGGTATGCGGCTGACCACCCATGCTGTAAAAATGGTTCACTTTGCCAATGTCACCCCTGTCTCAGGGAAGGACGGCAAGAGTTGCAGGGTGTATGTCCATTTGAGATTTGCTTTTTATGTTATAGGTTCACATGAGTCATGTGCAAGCGCAAACTTGTACGTGTCTGGTTGTGAGAATGCATGTAATGTGAATCTCCAATGTAACATATCTTTGCAACTTATATTAGATTAGATTAGATTAGAATTGATATATATCTCTGCAGCTTAGATTAGATAAGTAAATTATTTAAGTTAACCTGCTTTGTTTCATTGCTATAAAAATCACTAAGCAGAAATAAAGCACTTACTGCCTCTTTAATTGTACATTTACTGAGAAAAAAAGCAGTATCTGTCACTTACTGCTTTTATGCTTAGTTTTTCTCATAACAGTCATAACCAAAAAGCAGTAAGTGTTATAATTTTATGAATTTTTCATTTATTTTCATATTTTTTAATAGTTATACGTAAAGGGTCACTCACAAAAACCATGGTAAAAAATTGAAACTGAAATCTTTAAATTTAAATAAGTTAGCCCAACTTCAAAGTTTGAAGTAGATTATCTCAAAACAAATATTTTGCAGATACTGCCTTTTTCGTAAGCAGGGCAGAGCAGCGGAACGTCGCACTTAGGGTAAATAAAAATATTGCGTGCTCTGCACACAAATCCATGTTTGTATTCAAGATGCAATAAATTGTTAAAGTTTGTTTAACACTCTATCATATGTGTGCTGAATCTTTTATCTGAAGATACACAACCATAGAATTGTCCATAATTATATAAAAAGTAAAACGCTCTCAAGGAGCGTTGTGTTACTTTCTATACATTTTTGTGAAAAATGAAATGTGTAACAAATAATAAATTAATTTATTTCGAAATAAAGTAAATGCTTTTATTTAATAAATGTACAACTTATTGCTTTTAATAAAAGTCAGGATTTTTTTGATGTATTATAAAAAAGAAACACAAAATGGCTAAGAAAAGTTTCTAAGCCCTACCGGTGAATTCTAAAAGCGTTTACCAACCATAGCGTTTATCCAACAGTTTATAAAAACCAAAACGCTGGTGAGTAACGCCATCTGATTACGATGAGTCAAAGTTATTTGACATAAAATGACGATTTTAGTTTCATAAAACAATTAAAGAGGTTCTTTAGTCCCGATATTAATAATCTTCTTAAGCTCTCGTATAACCTTAAACAGAAATCATCTTCAGTTTTTGATAATATGCATTAAAAATATTGTACACATAATATTATTTATGTATTCTCCATATTTTCCATCAGCAGCTGTAGATATTCATCATTTTTTTATTCAAAATTTCGATGTTCACTTGTAGGGAGCTGTTGGCAATAAACATATGAGACCGCATTTGTCAAACGGGTTGGTGTCTCACTGTAATAATATTAATGTAATACCTAGACAGCGCCTCACGTAGGCAGCGGATACAGGAATACTCGCCAGAGATAAGAGTTTAGGGATAAAATAATATAGTTTTCGTATATTTATTATTCATGGTTATGTTTCATAGTAACTGATACGATATCCAAATACAGTACAGAACTATCTAATATTTTTATGTACAATTTCTCTTCATTCATGTGATAATTGGTGAAAAACATAGAATAAACAGTTTTTTTTACCTAGTGAATAACGCTTCAGGATTTTGTGTACACAAAAAATCTCTTATTTCGTACATTCCACTTTCATGGATTGGCACCTTTCTGGCAAATCACGTGATGTACTTACTAGTACAACACACACATATGGATCATAATAAATTGTCTACAAAGGTTGGTCTAAAATTGTGGGATTTAGGAATCAGAAAGGATGGTAGGGAAGAGAGGAATCCTGTGCAAAAGTGGAGAGATTACAACTCGCAGAAATCAAACTCGATGTATTTTTTGGCACGCCATTTATTTGGCTCACTGCCGCAAACACATGTTGACACAGGTTGAACACAAGAGAGAGAGTTTTACAATTAAAAAATGACAGAAGACGTCAGACAAGTCTTCTTCCTCTTTTTACTTTTTAGTTGTTAGACAACATGAGATTAGATGTCAAAATCGTCTTATTCTTTTAATGCTGGTTTTTATATTAAATTTAAACACAATTTATATCAATCTGCCATGAATCAAATAGCTTATAATTACCAATAATTATTGGTCGTATTGTGAATTGATTATCACCATTATTGACTCATAGAAGGCAAACTTACAATGCTTAAAAAAATTACCATAACAATATATGGTAAAAATAATGGATCATAAAAACGCTACCAGGCTACACATATAGTATAACTTTGTGCCGCGTTTTCCCGAAGAGGTCGCAGGTGGCGAGGGGAACCTTTTGATTTTTACAGGAAGAGGCTGGCCTTACGCCAACCATTTCAGTTGAAGTGGGGGTTTCCCAGCTCCCCAGGAGGATGTTCCTTAATTTTTTTGTGAAGGCTGAGTCCCTGTCGGTATGTTAATTTGGTTTTCAAATAAACAGCGAAACTGGAAATCATTTCTGACACCCTCTGTGGGATTCAAACCCGAGCTCTCGGCATGGGATGCAAGTTGTCTTCTAACTGGGCTATCAACTGGACTTGAATTGTGATTATACAATAATAAAATAAATATCCATAAGCTTGTTTGGTATCAACTATAAAAATATTCAAGCAGACTTACGTTTTATATCTGCACACGACCAAATCTATATGAAACAAATAAATTTCAATATTCTCTTACTCAAATTCGGAAATATACCATTTCGTAAGATACTCACACAAAATAATAGTCAATGTTTAAAAATACATGTTATAATTCGAAAATATAAAAAATAATAATTAAACAAGTGTTTATGAAAGATATTAATGTGTCAACATGTTCGTAACTAGAGACGCCATTTTTTGATGATTCATTCAAACTGAAATGTCATTTCCATTAAAACGTAGATACACACTTATAAATAAAGACAGCTGAGTAAACCATAAGTTTTCCTTCTCCAATAAACGGGTCACACCTGTATTTTAAAACAATAAAATGTATTGCAACATTTTGTATGGTAAACTAAATGTAGGTAGGTTTCATTATTTTTATCAAGTCGATCTTTTTAAAATAAACTTTTTCAATGTCACCTCTGTTTCAGGGAAGGTCGGTAAAAGTTACAGGGCTTTGGATTTTTATTTGTTAGCACAAATAATAATAATAATAACAGGCTGATTTATTTTAAATTACACATGATAAGAGAGCGCCGTTTTTGTGTGTGTCACACCTCAAGGGCCCTCTCCGATCATGGATAAGACTTTCTAAACAAGTGTGCCTTGAGTGCTCCTCGAAATACACCCACAGATTTGGAGTTCTTCACTCCGGGTGGCAGTCTGTTCCACTCTACCGGCCCCGTGTAGCATTTGTAAGCGCGAGCTTCGACGTGTCTGTTTGTGGGCATGCATTTAATATGAACTTTAAATGTTTATATATTATCTGCAGTTTAAATCTTATTATATCTATAACCATACATAGTAGTAAAAAATAAAAATAGACTTTAATCAATGGAAATAATCAAGTTAGCTAAAATATTGAATCTTTTGGATAATTGATTTTCTGTATAAATCAAAGTTCTTGTTTGGAACACCTATTTATTCATTTGAGCATATTTTATCAGAAAATAAAACAAAAAATATAATGAAGGTCGAAATTCATTAACTTTACTTTTTTTATCGAATGATACGAATTTGGAGTAAATGTTAAAAGTAGATCATGAAATAAATAATGAGGTTTTAGTTTCAAGGTTTGATGAAACGGAAAAATGTATTTTTTTATACATGCCTATCTTGTTTTTGGTATTTTTATAAAAAGTGAATCGCGAAATCATTCATGCATGATATTTTCCATAAAACAATAAATATGATTGTATTGTTTGTACAAAAAATCAAAGTAAAAATAAAATTAATAAAATAGGTAGGTACTTCATCGAGATACTTAGATGACAATGAATTTGAACTTGGAACTTTTTTCTCGGCGACCAAGCGCCAGTCTTGTATGGTACTGCCGTCCTTAGCAACCAATGACAGAATATCAGTTTTCCCTAGCTTGGTGATATTAACAACAAAGTTTTATTTCTGGACATTTTGAAATAATTCAAAATGTTTATTTTTAATTACTGCATTTTTCAGATTGTTTCTAAAAGTTACATGAGAAAATAAAAATATTTACACCATTCATATTTGCTCTCGAAAAAATAAGGTTACACATTTCTCACATAAAATCAAACTGCCTGCATATCTCATTCTTCATATACATAGTTCACACGAAAACACACAATTCTATCATTTCATTCTTGGAGCGGAAACAATAGAAGGAATGTTTATAATGAAATATTAGTCGGTGTTATAGCCGCGGGGATCAAGACAGGTTATTTGGAACCGGATAACGCTGGTTCGAATCCCGCGACGATAACTTCGACCCTGGTTCAACAGATGCCGTTGCATGCACACAAGCTTCTGCTTTCGCATGAAGACAACTGGCCAGGTAAAATAGGTTGGTGGATTGCATTCCTTTCCACAAACCTATTTTAAAAAAAAATTAAAAAAAATTAAGATGATAATCTGAAATGTTTCCCACTTCCCCCTTGGATTAAGACTGGACACCTCATTTGTGAAAATAAATATGCGAATAAAAGTCAACGATCTTCGCAGGTTCAGAATGCAACGAATTATTTATTATATTTATTGTTATTCAAGCATGTGGAAGCGCAATTCTACCGACTAGCATGTCTAGTGTTCAAGGTTTTATTATGATGTATTTTTTTATCCATCCTGTATCATATAATTTATAAAACATGCGATGATACTATCATCTTTGTATGAACAATGTAAAATGTTATTTGAATTTCATATTTATTTGAGTTTTCCTAAAATGCTATCAATGTAACCGTAAACAAACTTTTTTATTTGACGTAGGCATTGCATCAATTAAAACAGACGAAATTGTGACGTCACACTGTTGGGTTTTTGGGAATAAGCAAATGAAAAATGTTATTGGTTGCAAAGGATCTAAGTTCCATACAAGTGTGATGTTTTAGCACCGCGAAAAGAGTCCATTGTTCGCTCTTTCGTTCGTATCACACGCGTCACGATTATCACTCAAACAGGTCATTAATTCATTAATTTTATAGAAACGCATGTTTTGAAATTACACTGAATTATTTTCATCTGTTAACAAATATTATAATGCAATAAATGACAAATTTATATTGCACTATGAATCAGAGAGATTGGGTTTTTATGCTGTTATTCCACACGTGTAAGCGTGAACTTATACGTGTCTGCTTATGGGGATTCAAGTAATTTAATACTTAAGTGTAGCATATCTTTGCAACTTAGATTTATTGTACCTAAAAATGAATGCAATTCGTATCAATGCAGAAGAGTTTTTTAGTGCATTTTGTCCTCAAAAGTTCTGTCTGTTTTTAATTTGTAAGTGTGTCAACAAATGAATATTTATCATAAAAACAAAATTTTGCTTATTTTCGGATGTGAATGACATTGCATAACAACAATTATGCAAATCTTAAACGCTAAGCGCTACATGGCAGATCGATTGACACCATTCGGGAGTAGCATCCCAAAACTGGACGAAACGTCGGTGAGGTGAATCGAGAAAACAATGAGGTAGTTACTAGTTAGTGGTGAGTCAGTTTGGTTCGTTTTTTAGTAAAGTATGTCAGTGAGAGAAACCAGTTGATTGGATAACATGTGGTATTTCTGCTCACTCTTGCTTTTACCTCAACACACAAGCTTGGCTGTACCGACATGTTCTAAAGAAGCATGATATAAATGTTAACTTATTGCAGCATTGCTTTTATTTCTTCTTGTTGCTACAGCAAATTATGGATTGATAATCATGGAGGAAGTATTAAATATCCATGTTGATAATAACTAAATGCCGATAAAAAGACGATTGTGATGACGAACCCGGAGGGACGCCGGACAGTGGGAAGACCACGTTCAAGATGGCTGGATGGAGTGGTGGCGGATTGCCATGCAGTGGGAATGTGGGACTGGAGGAGGAAGACGTTGGATAGACAGCGCTGAGGGAGGCCAAGATCCACCCCGGGTTGTCGTGCCAATGATGATGATGATGATGATGAATAACTAAATGACATCTAGTCGAATTCAGGTTAGATTTACAGTCGACATATTTGTAAAATTACTTAAAATAAAATAAATAGCTGTATATTTATACGAATTGTTAGTAAGAGAATTTTAGTGTTCTCGACGTTTCGTTGGTTTCTTATCCAACATCATTAGGAGACAGATCCTCGCCCTCCGCCGAACAAGGATGTGAAGCCAATGAAACGTCGAGAGCACTAAAATTCTCTAACTAATGGTTTATACAAATATCCGGTTATTTACTTTATTTTAAGTAATTTTACGAATAAGTGGTATCTGTTGAACCAGAGTAAACGTAATTGTAAAGTGGCTCGACGGGACTCAAACCTGCGTTATTTTCATGGCAAACACGCTAGTCAAGTTACCGTCTTGAACCGCTTGGCCATACCGCTGACTGGTGATAAATTCATCATCTTTTTCTAAAGACAGTGCCTTGTTGTGCCAGCCATCTGTCTGTGTTGGGTGCTTTCCTCTTGAGCTGTGAATAGGACGAGACATCCATGAGCCACTTCAGATCCTGAAAGTACGAAGGTGACCTCTTCTTCGTCCTTGCCCATCCTCTTGTCCAAAGATTTTTCCGTCAAAGATGTTGCTAAGAGAGGGAATATCAAGTATCAAGTATAATATCAAGAAAATCAAGTATCCCATTAGTTTGATTTTCTCATTCAAAATGTGACTTATTAGCTCTCTTTCTTGTACTTCCTGCAATACCTTTAGTTCACCTTCCTTTCAACCCATAATGTCTCGCTCATCTTCCTACAAATCCACATCTCGATTGCCACTAGACAGTCTTTTTTGTATTCGTATACGTAGATGGTAAATAATTTAAATGTAATAAATTTCAAACGATTGCTGTACTCATCTCAATTAAAACTCTTTCATTTCAGTTCATAGTAAGCATCGATCAACATAAAAGTTACATTGATCGATGTTTGTAAGCCACTAGGTACTTATTACATATTACATTACATAACCGATGCCGGAAGTAGTTCGACCGTGGTTCCACTGACTATTAATATCTTTCTCATGCAACTTACTACCTAGTACCTAATGCAATCTCAAACCGAGAGAAAGTTACTTACTGGTGATGTTTTTTTCGAGTCGCTTTGAGCAATCTACGTTTTTTGCTTCAAAAAGGAAGTGGATGAATCGAAAAAAACAGTTGATTTGAAATATACAACGATTTTGAATAAATTATAGATTGGTATGATGCCAGATCAAACGTCGGAAACAATAAAATCTCTTAAAAAACTGCATAAAACGATTAAGCAATAAAAATGTTTCCCTTCATGCCTTCCCTTATTTTTAATGGTTTTGCAGTTAAAAGTTAACCTCACATATTTCACTAGCGGAATTCTGATTTGAAATTCAGAAATATTTATTTGATTTTTTATGTCACCATATCGATGTAGGTACCTACAGATATTTTAAGAATGGGTAGGCTTATTGGAATATTGAATATTGGTAGGTAGGTATAAATATAATAAGTTATAGGTATATATATATTTTTTTAAATAAATTGAGCGCAGCCAAATAGCAAACGCATCCTTTTTCGCGCATGCGTACAAAATGGAATCCTTTGTACGCATGCGCGGGGCACTCATTATGGGGGCGCCTATTCCCGAAAGTAACAAAAAAATTGTACTTCGCGGGGTGGACATTTCTACAACTTTTTCGCACAATTTGTGATTTGTTGGAGAATACAGTTCCCGTGGTGCTTTTAAAAAATGAAACATATTCTAGCCGACTGCGACGTTAATCAGAATAAACGTCAATCGTCAAAATGAGGTCCGCACATGAATTGACATAGACGATATTGTGTCGTCACGCGGTCGGATTGCTAAGGAAAAGGCATACAAATATTTTTGTAATTAGTTGCTAGCGACATGCAAGACTGAAGTTTGCTCGCTGAGAATTGCTTATTAGTTACTACATAGGACTCCGCACAAACTCTGAAAATAGATTTTTTTCGGTGTGCAAACGTCACAGGATAATATATTTTTGTAACAATAAGATAAATATTATGGAAACACAGGAAATCATTCTCTCTTACAGGTAAGAACATCTTCTAACAGTTAAAAATATTTCCGATTGTTTTATTGACTTTAATTTTTCTTGCGTATTCATTTATTTTAATTATATTGAATGTTTTTTAATAAACTATCAGTAAATAATTCTAGTGTATATTATCTTCCTATATAATTTTGCATTCACTTTTAGCCCAGTTTAGCGATTATGAGAATTATTAAATATAAATGCAAGCAAAGCATGGCGGTCGGATAAATAACGATTAAAATGCAAAGCCCTCTACTGTTGCATGGAGCTGTGGAAGACAAAAAACTGGCAACGGTGTCTCAGGAACTTTATTAAATCCAAAATATCGACACCTTGAAGGTAAAACTGAATAAGTGACATTAAGTTAACACAGGTTTCACAGATGAATGCATATTTTTTCCTGTTTTCTTCCAGAGAAAGCACTAAAAAATGTATGAAAACCCTGTAGTTCAGAAATTTTTCATAAGCACTTCCTTGTAATGAGTTCACTTACTATGAGAAGTTACACAGAATAAAATGTCCACAATATCGCAAATGGGTGGGTCAGCACTTATTCAGTTTTTTCTTTAATGTGACGATATTTGCAAATGTAAACAATTAAAACATATTTCTTTTTAAATTCTAAGCATAACATTTTAACATATCCGTCAGTTTGATTAAAAGAGTGCGTGAAACATATAAAAAGTCGTCTTTGATTTATGAACAATTTTTAACCAGTTTTTATTTTGTAATAGTTATTTATGCCACTGCCTAGTAATGATAGTCTTTGTAACACGAGTGCTAGTTTGTGCCATGAGGCGCAGCCGAATGGCACAATAGAAAGCACGAGTGTTACAATGGCTAATTACGTGCAGTGGCATACAATACTTTTTCTACGACCATGAAAGAATTAACGAAATGGTGAATAATAGTCATTATAATGTACTCGTCCATTTGAAGTAATTAAAACCTTACCTTTGTCAAAACGTGTGATTTATCATTCCCTTCGATTATCTAATCTAACCTAAGTTGTAAAAATAAATTATATTTAGGTTTCATATTGAATTCATGCCCACAAGCCGACACATATGTATAAGGTCGCGCTTTTACATCCTGCATATAAGCTTAAACATTCAAACCCAAAACTCAAAAAACATATGCCCTGCAGTTGTATTGGCACGTGAACCAAGTTTGTACAGCATAGGTGATCAACCTCATACCCACCTATTAACCAAGTAACTTTTTGAGTTTGTTTATTTTTTGCGGTGAAAATTTTTGTATTGTTTTCCTTTCAAGCCTTTTATTTTGCCTTTGAAAAAAGGGAAAGCTTTATTTGGAGCATTCCAATAAATAAATTCGATTAATTTTAGCACTATTAACAATTTTTATTTGACTCTACACATAAAATATATTTATTTTCATCTGAACAGGGCTGGAAGTCTCATCACCACGGTAATTCCTACCTACCGAATATCAGTAATATTGTATGAAGCCTAATCAGCTGATCGCTTGCGGCCATCTTGGATTGACATGTCTTCATACCCCCATACAAGGTTGACATTTGAAATTAAAAAATGGTTCCAATTCTGACAATGCGCATGCGTACATTTTCATTTCAACACGGTTACCCGTTGCGTAATGTTACATTACGCAACGGGTGTAGAAATGTATGTCATTGTGATTGCGTTAGCCGTTTTGTAATTAGTAAATTACCAAATGGGAGTAGAAAAACTATTTTGTTAAACGTGGTTATCTAATTTTTTTGCACCTAAATCTAAAGGGATAAAACATGTAGATTTTAAAAATGAAAATTTGTATTTGTTTTCCAATTTCAAAAAACGTATTTTTTGTGCTCTCCCTTTTATGTCATTCGCTAATATATACGCAGTGCTGTCATATGAATCGTATTGAAAAAAAAAACAGCAATCTAGCGTTTTCGAGATTAATTAAATGCCATTTTCTGTGTTTTTAAATATTTAGCTTATTTTTGGGATTATTTGTTGATCACTTTCTTTAAAAATGCGACTCATACTGCAGTTATTCCTAATCCAGTTTAAGGCGGCTTCGCTTATCGACTGCTCACCTACTGTTTTGATAAATAGCGATTGTTTATTCGTATTATCTCGACTACGAAATTGTTTTATCCAAGGCCGACAGCTTTTGCACACAAAGGTCATTTGTAAAGGAAGAAAAAAGCAGAAATCAACTGTACCACTAGTTGGAGCAATTGAAACCAATCAGTATTATACTACAAGGAATAACCAATAATTATACAACTCCTTTGAGTTCAATTCAAAAGCATTTTATAATATTTGAAGGGATTCAATGGTATTTTGTACAATGTGAATGTTTGTTTAAATGACAATTCCAATACATATGTTATGATATTCTGCCAATTGAAATCAGTATCTAAAAATGAACACACATAGAATGAAAGAAAATCCAAGATTTTTCCCCAACATAAAAATATTAAATTTTCTGTGAATTATTATCATTTTTTGTGTTTATACCTGTATATTTTCTTTAAATCCTAAACGTATTCCTTTTTTATAGACTACTATAATTATTTTACCTGAAGATCTCGTGTAGACTTATACTTGGATAAAGTAATTTTTTTCATATTCAAGGGATGCAGTTCCATATAAGTGGTATTTCACAATTTTTCGAGAAAGGATTCTGTGAGATTTATTATCAAATCCTCCACATGTCATGCCCATATGACATCGAGAACATTCGACCACCACCCGCCTCTGAAATGTTATCTTAGAGAATGGACACAAATCTATAATCTATAATCTAAGTTGCAAGGATATATTCATTTAAAGCTCTCAGATGTAAGCCCACAAACCAACAAGTGTAGTTCGCGCTTACAAATGCTGAATGTGTACTTACAAATAAAATCCAAACCTCAAATGAACATAAGCCCCACAACTTTTGCCGACCTTCCCTGAAACAGGGGTGACATTGGCAAAGTGAACCATTTTTTACAGTATGGGTGGTCAGCCTCATACCAACCTATAAGTCAAGGAATAAATGAATCTAATTAAAAGAAAATCAATCATAAAGTGTCACTTAAAAGATGATAAATTACGAATGTGAATCAAATATACCTGCATTAATGATTTTAATCTTGAACCAGCTGTTTACAGCTATCTTGGAAATTCATGTGCATATTTTATGGGATACGTAAATTTGGACACAGTTCAAGGACGGCTCACCTTTTTAATGGTTTTAGTTACGTAAAGCAGGTTTTATTAATAATCCAGTAATTGAACATTAAAATAAAATGTTAAAGTAATTTATTATTTTGACACAAGAATCAGTCTTCTGTCCTAATTAATATCCTCTCTAACTTATCTGATTAAAAGATGTGGATGTAAAGCCTTTTTCAGCAGCAGAAAATTTCAGAACAACCCTTATCACTTTAATCGTTTTACTTCGTTTGTGGTGCCTATTTAGCGCCTGTTTTGAATTTACAAAAAACACTCGAAGCAAGTTTTGCAACGTAAACAAATTTTAGAGTCTTAGGGCAATATGTAGAACCAAACTGCATACTTCGTTTAAAATTGTCTATTTTAGTTATTTGTGTGTTATTCAATCGACTATTCAAATTGCATCTGTGTAACTTAGATTATTTATAGTGTTGGATGTCGTGGTAGAGGAAGACCGAGAAAGGTATGGATGGACCAAATATCCGAAATTGCGAATGAATGGAATATCCAGAGTCATAATAAAAGAAGAGCTTGCATGAAGAAGGTTATGACTCTGGAGGAAATGAAAGAAGTATGTTAGGACAGAAAGAAATGGCGGTTGATCTGTAATGTTGGCGGCTAGGGCTTAATAAAATGAAATTTGTTTTATGTTTTTGATGTCCATGTATATTATTATTTATTGATTTAAAAAATGTAATTTGTCGTGTATGTTCCTTGACTTATAGGTTGGTATGCGGCTGACCACCCATGCTGTAAAAATGGTTCACTTTGCCAATGTCACCCCTGTTACAGGGAAGGACGGCAAGAGTTGCAGGCTGTATGTCCATTTGAGATGGGTTTTTATGTTGTAGGCTCACATGAGGCACGTGCAAGCGCGAACTTGTACGTGTCTGGTTGTGGAAATGCATGTAATGTGAATCTCCAATGTAACATATCTTTGCAACTTAGATTAGATTAGATTAGATTTACGAATATTATGTAATCATGTGTTTTGTTTGTCTGCGTGAGTTGTGTCTGTAAGTCTGAAGTCTCTAAATGTAGGGACATATATGTTTTGATTTGTATTTGTTCGAGATTGTGTGAGTGTTTACTCGAATATTCTAAGTAGAATGTTCTGGCGAAATCTCACACGTGCCAGTTCTCAATGTTTCGAGAACAACCCTTATTCTCACCTATAAATAGAGACCGAGATGCTCTGTAACCAGACTAGTATTTAAGCCATCGAGCTATACAATTCAAAAGCAACTTTGTGTACAAACGGAATGTAACCCGTACCTATCTGAAATAATTGTGCAAAATAAATAACCGTAAGAACAATAGCTTAATTTTGATTTTTTTTTTGCTGCATTGAAATGACATAACCACCCTTTAATGATATAACTCTCTTTCGGAAGTGAATTTCAACAGCTGTTACGAGACCTGTGATTCATTAGCCATTACCGAGTAAGTGGGTAGAGGCTGTGAGCTGTGCGCGGTATTCTGGTACTTCACATCTTTACATAACCGCCATTAAAGGTCGGAAATATTTTTGAGCGCAAATTGTTGAATAATGTCCGCTATAGACGGCCATTTAAACTTGGCAATTTTGCATGAAGCACTATACTTACTATGAATGTAGTTTGATGAGTTTTCCCAATTTTGGAGCATATTTGTTAGCTTTTGTGTCAGCATGTATACAATCGACTCAACGCATTTTAATAAGGAGGGAAAATGCAACGTTGTCCTGCCAGGTTGCTAGGGAAAATCCAAACTAATATGTTGTCATTGATTGTGAAAACCACAGCCCCACATAAGTGTCGCGTTCGCACGCCGAAAAAAACCCTAAATTGAATTGTTCATGACCTCTAAAAATGGTTAACAGAGTCGGAAGTCTCGACGACCGTCAATAGATTTTACCCTGTCTGTTTCAAGAAAGGACGGAATAAAACATGGCGGCGTATTAACCGCTGATACATTTCTGTACCTTAGAGCATAAACAACGGAAGTCCACTTTTTGCGTTTTTGAGTTAATGATGCAGAAATTCTTATAATTAGCTGTTCTATAAGTGGTAAAAATATTGGAGTCCTCGGACTCATAGTTACTGAGATATCAAGTGTAATAAATATGGGATGCACATAAAAGTGCGAGCATAAACCACGGAAGTTTCACATACGTTGTTCACATTACTTTACATTAAATAAATATCGATAAAAGAAGATAAACAGTTTTTACAGATCAAAAATATCTCGTCTAGCTTAGAAGTTATGATGGTTTATAAAAGTGCACATTTTCACTAAAACTCGTCTCCTGAACATTTTACTAAATGTGTCTACCGTTGTTTATGCTCTAAGGTACAGAATTTATATGGAACAACGAGCATCTGTTCAGGTACCGCCATGTTTTATTCCATCCTATCTTCAAATAGGTACGGTAAGACCAATCGACGGCCGTCGAGACTTCCACGTCGTGACTATTGAATAGAAACAAAATCAATATAGCCATCTACAAGTCAGAAACAATAATTCGGCTTTTTCCTTTAATAGTAAAAATAAATAACTGATGTAAAGATAAAAAAAACTTATTAGCAATTATACTTTGAATGCATGTTTTTACCCTGAGTCGTTAACCTTTTTCTACATGAAAAGGTCGCGACTGTAAGGACAGAAATGCCACGCTTGCCTGAGCGTCTGCAGTTGCTGCGACTCTGAGGAACATGTTGAGTAACTCAGAGAAAAGAAAGTTGTCTTCTGGCTGCGCTACTTCCGTGTCCAAAACAGAATCATGTTCCGATATTATGGTGTTAAATCATGACGAAACCCGTAACCCAGATAGCATGAAAACCTGATTTATAAAAGTCTACGCTTTGTTTTATTATATAACGCGGCGTCTTGTTTCATGGAGAAAATTTTATGTAATTTCTGTACACGTGTGTTCTCGTGGAGTATTTTATATTCATTGCATATCTATATTTAGTGTAATCTAAGAAGCAAAGATATATAAACATTCAAAACTGATATAAAATGCATGCCCACAAACAGACACGTGTAAGTTCGCGCTTACAAATGCTGAATGAGTACTTATAAATTGAAACCAAACCTCAAATGAACATAAACCCTGCAACTTTTGTTGACATTTGCAAAGTGAACATTCTTTTTCATACCAACCTATAAGTCAAGGAAGTCTGGTTCCTGTAGAGATGCAACTGCAACTGTGCATCTAAATATGACTAAGCTACACATATAGGGTATCTTCTTACCGCGTTGCCGCCGAAGAGATATAAAGTGGCGTGTAGAACTTGATGTGAAGGTATGTTAACATCCGGGGGGACTGAGTCTCGTTTTTTGTAAAGTTGAACATACTGCAATTTTAAAGTTACTGAAAATCCGCGATGTAGATCCAAGCTGAGTTCCTTCAAATTGAAAAAAAAAAGTGAAATGACTATACACTCAATTATTTCTTGCATTATTCCTACCTGTCACACCAGTGCATTTACTTTTTAGACACTAGCAGCATGTGTGAGCGCAAACCTACATGTGCTTGCATTAAATATGAGCGTTCAATGTCAATATATTGTTATGAACTGTGGATTCGCAGTACGCGAGCCTAAGCACGCTGGTGGGTGTTGAACAATCTGGAAGTGTTGCGAAAAATCCATTATGGAAGTATGTGGCATATTCTCGAATACGCGAGAACCAATGGTATGTGATGAATGGACTGTATGTAACTATTTGCGGGTAAACTATTGTGCGTAACGAGTTATCTTGTTACACGATCGCGGTGCGGTGGGTTAGCTTCAACGGTGACGAGTATCTATATCTAACTCTGGCGTCGTTGTAGAGTCAGCTAAAGGCGAACAATGTCGGCCTTCGGCGGGGCGAACAAAAATCTGACTCTCGCGTCGATACAGAGCTAGCTAAAGGGCGAAGTGTTCGTCCTTCGGCGGCGAGTGGTGTCTAACTGAATGTTAAACTGATGTACTGGCCAGTTGCTGGGCCAGTGTTGTGAACACTCTTGTTTGTAAATCCCTGGAATTAACCTATTGATTAATTGGCACAACCAGTATGAATCGTATAAATAGAGGCTGCGCTTATGTGAGAGCCAAGAGTCTCTTTCAACATTGCGCCGTGAAGTCCTTATAAGCTAGAGCGAGAAGAGTAACAGTACTGTGTAACCAATATTGTGAAAAATAAATCTTCTTAAATAAATAAAGCGCAGTTTAATTAAAAGAACCCCAGTAAAACCATAGCAAAATCTTTGCAACTTTGATTACAGTTTACAGAAGCGTATACAAATAATAAAATATTTTACGTAATAAAATCGCATAGTTGTAAAGAGTGTTTTCTATCATTTGATTTTAGCATGGTCATGTTATTTGATGGGACTATAATGTAGTTTTCGGTGCAATGGCCGCCATTGCGTAACGTTTATTATCCACTATTATTATTACCTCTGACTGGCGTACTACATTACTGCCGTACTGAGAGCGTGACCAGAGAAGTACTAACTTTCTCCCCGCGTAATGTGATCTGGTACTTGCGCACTTACTTTTACGAGAATAGTAAATATTTGGTAAGTGGTAACTGGCCCGGGGTGGAAGTCTCGACGGCCGTCGCGTCGGTAGATCTTACCGTACCCATTTCACGAAAGGCCGGAATAAAATATGGCGGTGCCTGAACAGCTGATCGTTGTTCCATATAAAATGTTGATGCGCCGCCATGTTGAATTCCGTCATATCTTCAAATAGATACGGTAAGATCTATCAAAGGTCTATTAGAATTACAGAAAATAAAGTACAACGAAAATGTACTTGCTATGATTTGTAAAATAGTCATCTTGCCAACTTTCGCGAAGCTATTGGGATGTTTTTTTTAGTATCTATTGCTACTTGACTAATGGGTTGGTATGAGGCTGACCCCATACTGTTAAATTGGTTCATTTTCGCCAATTCCACATCTGCTTTGTGAAAAAACGTCAAGAGTTGAAGGGTTTACATTCATTTGAGGATTGGTTTTCAATTTCTAAATACTCATGCAGCATGTTTAAGCGTAAGCTTACATCTTTTAACGTTTACGTCATCCTAGCATTTTTTATCACTCCAGCTTCAGATTAATATAATATAAATAGATGGAGCATCAAAGCCGTTTCTCTTCCCAAATCGCTGACGTTTTAGGATATCAGTGAGGTCTTGATTAAATGAGTTTCCAGACAACTATCAACGGCGACTGTCGCTTAAACATGTTACCGACTGTTCACTTTACTTATTTTTTTAACATATGACTCTGTTAACTATATCAATGTCCATTTTTTCGTTGCATACCTATTTGGTTTCGTGGTAAATGCATTACTAAGTGGAAAAAATCACACACGTAATCTTTTATCCCTTATCTTTATAAAAATGAACGGCCTCCCCATACAAAATAATTGTGCGTTAATGGCATTCAAACTGAAGAACTCCTGAACAGATGCACGTCATATTCACAAAAAATATTGTTCAGGACTTGGGATGTGCTTCCTCATCATTAGTAGATTTTAAATTGTTGTTTTTTAAATAAATAAACATGATCAATCACAACACCTTTTTATGTAAAACCTATGCGAGAAACAAAACTCATTTTGACATTCGAATTTCAAATAAATTGCCCGCACTTCAACATAGGCTTCAAAGTTGCCATCGCTGCCATTGCCAAGTCGATTCTTTTTCGGTTGAATTCCGTTGAGTACCTACCTACCTATATTTTTTATTCATTTCAAAATTATACTTCAACCAGCTGTTATAACATGTATTTTTTAGAAATAATGACGATCGATTAGGTCAACTTTTTATATGAAACCATACTTATTGCGGCATTTAATTTTTTTTAAGTATTATTATAATATACAATCTAAGTTGCATAGACGCATTAACATTTATAATTCATATTCAATGCACTCCTGCACGGAGACACGAGTGAGTTTGCGCTTACAAATGCTGCATGTGTATTTACAAATAAAAATTTCAGCCTCTCATGACCATAAGCCCTGCAACTTTTGCTGACCTTTTCAGAAACAGGGGACACATTTGTTAAGTGAACCCATTTATGCGATATGGGTGGTAAGCCTCATACTAACCCTTAAGTCAAGGAATTTGAGTTTGAAAAATCCTTAAACAACGGTAATCTTAATTTATAATCTAAAGTTGCAAAAAAAGTTATTTAATAATAATAATAATAATCTAAGTTGCAAGGATATATTCATTCAAAGCTCTCAGATGTATGCCCACAAACAAACACATGTAGTTCGCGCTTACAAATGCTGATTGTGTACTTACAAATAAAATTCAAACCTCAAATGAACATAAGCCCCACAACTTTTGCCGACCTTCCCTGAAACAGGGGTGACACTGGCAAAGTGAACCATTTTTTACAGTATGGGTGGTCAGCCTCATACCAACCTATAAGTCAAGGAATATGAATAATAAATTACATTTAAATATAAAAAATAACAAAACCTTAAAAATTTGATGATTCAAATTGAATGCACGCCCACAAACTGGCAAATGTCATTTCACGCTAACATATAGTTGTGGCGCTTGATTTTTTTTAAATATTAGAATATATAATCTAAAATGCACAGATACAATAACTTTTATAATTCATATTCAATGCATGCCCCCCTGGAGACATGAGTGGGTTCGCGCTTATAAATGCTGCATGTTAACTTAAAAATTAAAATTAAGGCCTATAATGAACATAAGCCCTGCAACTTTTGCCAACCTTTTCAAAAACAGGGGAAACATTTTTCAAGTGAACCATTTTTTGCGATATGGATATACAGGATCACACTAACATATAAGTCAAGGAATTTGAGTTTGAAAAATCCTTCAACAACGTTAAATTTAATTTATAATCTAAAGTTGCAAAAAAAGTTATTTGATGATTCAAATTGAATGCACGCCCACAAACTGGCAAATGTCATTTCACGCTAACATATAGTTGTGGCGCTTGATTTTTTTTAAATATTAGAATATATAATCTAAGTTGCACAGATACAATAACTTTTATAATTCATATTCAATGCATGCCCCCCTGGAGACACGAGTGGATTCGCGCTTATAAATGCTGTATGTGAACTTACAAATTCAAATTAAGGCCTGTAATGAACATGAGCCCTGCAACTTTTGCCACCCTTTTCAAAAACAGGGGAAACATTTTTCAAATGAACCATTTTTTGCGATATGGGTATTCAGGCTCATACTAACCCATAAGTCAAGGAATTTCTAATCTAATCTAAGCTGCAAGGATATATATCATTTAAGATTTATATTCAATGCATTCCCACAAGCAGACATGTATGATTTCGCGCTGGCACATGCCGCATGTGGACCTACATTATAAAACCCAATCTCAAATAAACATAAGCCCTGCAACTCTTGCCATCCTTCCCTGAAACAGGGGTGACATTAACAAAGTGAACCATTTTTCACAGTATGGGTGGTCAGCCGCATACCAACCTATCAGTCAAGGTTTTGAGTTTGAAAAATCCTGAAACAACGTTAATCTTAATTAATAATCTAAAGTTGCCAAAAAACTTATTTGATGATTAAAATTAAATGCACACCCATAAGCTGGCAAATGTCATTTCACGCTAACATATAATTGTGGCACTTGATGTTTTTAATATTAGAATATAAATCTAAGTTGAATAGATACATTTTATAATTCATATTCAATGCATGCTTCCATGGAGACACGAGTGAGTTTCCGCTTAAAAATGCTGCATGTGAACTTACAAATTAAAATTAAGGCCTCTCATGCACATAAGCTCTGCAACTTTTGCCGACCTTTTCAGAAACAGGGGGAACATTAGTTAAGTGAACCCATTTATGCGATATGGGTGGTGAGCCTCATACTAACCCTTAAGTCAAGGAATTTGAGTTTGAAAAATCCTTAAACAACGGTTATCTTAATTTATAATCTAAAGTTGCACAAAAGAGATTTGATGATTCAAATACAATGCACACCCACAAGCTGGCAAATGTTTTTTCACGCTAACATATAATTGTGGCACTTGATGTTTTTAATATTAGAATATTAATCTAAGTTGCATAGATACATTTTATAATTCATATTCAATGCAAATCAATTCAAATATAATTCACACGCTCAGGCTGGCAAATGTTTGTTCACGCTAACATATAATTGTGGCACTTGATGTTTTTAATTTTAGAATATAAATCTAAGTTGCATACATACATTTTATAATTCATATTGAATGCATGCCCCCAAGCAGACATGAGTGAGTTTGCGCTTACAAACGCTGCATGTGTAATTACAAATACAAATTTCAGCCTCTCTTGACCATAAGCCCTACAACTTTTGCCGGCCTTTTCAGAAACAGAGAAACATTCGTTCAGTGAACATTTTTTTAAGGTACCTATGGGAGGTCAGACTCATACCTCATGCTTCATACAAGATACTCAGAACATGAAAGAACTAAATAACCCTTTTACCGCAATTTTTTTTCAAATTACTTCTTAAAGCATTTAATTACTATGAAGGAGGTGTGAGGAAAAATTATTGCGAAGCCAGACTTACACTGCCCGAAGGGCCTAGCAGACAACCGTGCGCAGCATGGTCAGTCTGCTAGTTTTAATATATGATTGCAGCACTTTATCCCTTTTTAAGGAAGCTTTAAAAAAATCTAATTGCCCTGGTGTTTTCCAATACCTGGCAAAGAGAGGAACTGCAGGCAAAAGAAGCATGCTTGGAACAAAAATAACAATAAGGGGAATTTTTAAGCATCAAGGAATTCGAAAAAAAAAACAATTATTTTTGTTGGTGGAACCAATTGGATTTTTTGCCGCCATGGTCATCGTGTACAATAGACCGCGATATTTCAGTAAAAACTGAAAACATTTCAACATTGTAAGGTCAAATTAGATGCAGTGCCCAACCAATTTTGTGTTCATTTGTACCTTCTATTTAAAGTTAAAATCCTAATAGTCCCTAAGTCCGGCCGATAGCTCATTTGGTAGTTTACTTGCATTCCATGCTAAGAGACCGGCTTCGAATCCAACATACTAGTAGCGGTGTTTATTAAAACCCCAAACAAAAAACCGACAAGGTTCACACAGCGTTCATAAAAAAATGATTAATAGCCCCGTTGGGGACCGGGAGACCCTCACTTCAACTGAAGTGGGTGGCGTAGAGCCAGCTCCCTTACCTGCAAAAATAAATAGGTTCCACTAAGCACATGACAAAATTTTCTTTGTAATTGATTTGTGAAGAGGAACGCAATTCACCAACCTTTTCTGCCCGGCCAGAAACAGGTATTAATATCATCAATTAATATGTTTTTATTGTATATTTAATCAAATGACATCTGTTGAACCAGGATCAAAGTTATGGTCAAATGACCCAGGCGGGGATCGAACCAACGTTATTCCATTATACCCTAGATATCTATATCCAAAATCGCTAAAAAGATTAGCCACTTGAAGCCCTCGGCCATGAAAACCAATGCTACTCATTTGATACAAAAATAATGCAATCAATAAACGTTAATTTTTTTATACAAATTTGAAACTGTTACGTACATATTTTTTATCTAAAAATGCACAAAAAATAAGTACCCGTTATATAGAAAGTAATAGTGTGCATTGAGAATCTTTTTTAACTAGCATGCTTCATAAAAAATCAGATGAAAGCGATGCAAAAAATACGTGTTAGCTAACGCATTTTTTGTGATCGTATTCGCTTACACGGGTTCTAGTTTCGTAACTGATATGAGTGAAAAACTTGTATGCAAGTGTTTTTTTTTTGTAAATTTATGATGCGTGTCTTAGTGCTATTTTGTGGGAATTAATTAAAAAATATATTGCTTAAAATACTGTCATTGTTATTAAAAATATAATCAACGGCAGTGAGAATTTTCACATATCGCACGCTTAATAATAAAGAGCAATAACTCAAAATATAATAATCTTGGGAAATCACGTTTGTTCAATCAAGTTCAGACAACCAGTACAACTTGTATGTGATGAAAAAGGCGACCGATGTTTTATCTCGGTCATATTCGTCCTAATTGAACGGCTTTTGCATTCTACCTATTTTTCTCGCATTGTTCTTGCGTTTTATTACAAAATCTCGATTTTCTCAATTCTTGAGTTATTTCTCTTTATTATTAAACGTGCGATATGTAAATCTGTCACCATTCTGCCAAGGGGGTGGTCAGAGTATCTGAAAAGTTGCATCCGCTTCTTCCTATCCTTACATATCACTTTTTGTCCGGTCTGTAGTTCAGTTGGCAGAATGCTTGCATTCCATGCTAGAAGAATGATTTCCCGTTTCGGTGTTTATTTCAAACGCAAGAATAATACCATTAAATATCTGTAAGATTTACTCAGCCTTCACGAGAAATGAGAACCAGCCCTCGCGAGGTAGGAAGTTCCCTTTATCACTGAATTGGTTGGTGAAAGACCGGCCCCCTTACCTGGGAAAATAAATAGATTACACATGCTACATAGGCTGCCTTTGTGCTTATAAATTGCACTGCATTTTGCGTTATATTTATATTTTCAACTTCTACATCCCTTTGTTGTTATCAAACTAATCTACTCAATTCGTAATTTTCTCGGCTATCCTCTTCTTTTTTTACTTTTTACATTTCCTCCAAAATGTCATATTTTGATACCAAATAAAATTGAGCCCTGTTTACTAACGGCACGTGGTAAAAACATAAAATAATGTTGCTTTACTGTCACGAATTCAATTTTTCATTCTTCGTTTGATGTTTTATCTTAAAGGATACAAAATAAATGACAGAGACAAATCATTTTAAACAAATCCGCCGTTAAATTTCGTCATTTCCGTATAAAACAAAGTAGTTGATTGTCATGATTTTTTTTCTTATAAATACGTAAGTAGGTAATTAATTTTAAACGTGCATTTAATTCCTGTCAGCCATTGTCGGTATTATTTTAAGTAATAATTCACTGAATGTTCTTAAAAGGCATTGTAGCCATAAAGATAAGCTACGGTACAATTTGATTAAAGAAAAGTCAAAATGTCCTTGCACTTTATTTACTTTATGACTTTGTAAATTTACGGTCAAAAACAAGATGGAGTACGCTACGATTTTAAATTTAAAAGCGTGGAACTTAACATCGTTTATGACAGCAACTAGTGAATTACTGCTAGAGCAACATGAAAATAAATATGCAAAACCCTGCGCCTTGCACAGGCGAGGCAAGTAAGGACAAACAAGCCGCCATGACACTTATTAACTAATACTATATTACAATGATGATCTGGTGCACTGTTAGCGTTTGAACTAGGTTTTTTATGATCCGTAGATTTTTGTTCTTATTACTTTTCATTAACCTTTATTTCAATGCATCATTTTTAATACTGGTTCGAAATAAAAACAGGGACTTTCCTCGACTGAGGCTGAAACTCCATGCTGTAAAAACTTGGTTCACTTTTGTTAATGCCACCCCGTTTTCAGGAAAAATATCAGGAGTTGCCAAGTTTATTTTCATGTGAGGTTTGTTGTAAACTGTAAGTACACATGCATCATGTGTAAGCGCGAAATTATATGTGTATGATTGTGGGCATGCATTGAAATTGATCCTTAAATGTCAATATATCTTTGCAACTTAGATTATCGATCTTATTTTCAACATATGATATTAGAATTGTGTAAGGGATGATTTTCACAAGTATCTATTACCGCGAGCATAAGTAGGTACCTACATACTTTAACATCTCTAGTTATAGAAATGGTTGTCACTTTCGCGACCAAATATTTCGACAAGTGAAAAATAAAAATAAAATTTTGATCTTTTCGTCGGCTTCATAAATAATTGAGGCTATCAGGGCAATAGTGGTGTAATCCACAACTTCGGCTAATTGGTGTTTAGGCATAATTTTCATTCCTTATTTATAGTACAAAACATCGTCTGTGGCGAAATCTCTTTTTCAATAGCTAAACTATCTTACACCACTTCTAATTTGTTAGATACTATAATAAGGAATGAAAATTACGCCAAAATGCTACTTAGGCGACATTGTGGATAACACCACTATTGCCCTGATACCCTCAATTTTGGCCTTGAGTAAAAGAGGCTTTATGGCAGAGGAAGGAAGAAAATCTGTTATGAACTTGTGTTAAAATATTTTTTCAATAAAGTCAAAAAACTATAAAAATATGCAGAAATTTAATTGAGGTTACATAGGAAGGAAACATTCACAATTATACACTAGCAGTGTACGAATAGATGCGAGATTCGCAAACCATAACGTTAAGTAAGTAGATACCATACACACGCCTCCGATGCTCAAGCTTTTTATTCATCATCTGAAGGGGTAAACTTATTTGAATTTTTATTTCAATATGGTCTGTTTTATTTGGACCGACTGCTTTTAAGACCCAAATTCTCACCAACATAACCGTAAGTATTTAATTCCGCTATTTGGACATGGGGATTTTTTTACAGTTAAGGGAGGAAGCCTTACGCAATAACAGACCAGAAATTTTAGTTTGTACTCAGATCGGCATAGTGTTCAAACAATTCATTAAGAGGGTAATACGGACGTTGTCTGGTCAAAATTTGATAAGAAATTTATCCAGGCATAAGGAAAAACTTGTTTGTTATAAGAAATAAAAACATCAAAAAAATTAATTCCAAAAATAATCCGATCGACATCAGACTTCACAGGAAGCACATTCAATATGCCAATCAGTCGAGTGATACGGCATTTTGTGCCCAGTCAATTTGGCAAATTTGGACGACTTTTTCCAAAAATCTATCTTGCTTCTTTATTAAAGTGACATTGACAAAAAGAATCATAAACCTACCTAAGAAACGATAAAAAAATGAGAAAAATGTGATTTTTTTAAAAATCTTTTTAAGTTACACATTTTTTTTAATCTTTATAAACACGTCTAATTTTTATTCATTACTGTCACTTTCACTAAAACCATACAGTCAAAGAAACATTTTTTTTTGTATAAAACGACAGATTTAGGGTTGGTATAGAGCGCTCTTAACGCTTGTACATTTTTTTCAATAGAGTACCCACTGATCGCGACCCCACATTTAGCAAGCACTGCTACACTTCCATGTACTTCATATTATTTCGCTAGTTTTTATTTGTTAGATATATCTCCGTCTCTACTGGGCGTGAGACAGCAAGGTTTAGCCTGCGAGTTTGCTACGGTTGCCTGTTCTCAAGGTGAGCCTCATTGTTCTCCATCCCGCCAAGAGTTACTGACCCCAACTCTCAGGCTAACCCACGAGCAAAGAATTAGATTCATTCCTAATCTACCACTACTGTAATGCAACTAGTTTATCTATTGACATATATATTATGGACCCGAAACTATTTTAAAGCAAATATATGCTATATCCGTTTAAACATACGTCAGCGAAATACAATGCAAAAATTGTGACCCTTTTTTATTTACCTGTCCGTAGTCCAGTGGCAACACTTCGGGCTCGTAAATGGAAGGTTATGGGTTCGAATCTCGGGGGAGGAGAAAAAATATATCATTTATGTACATTTTCAAAAATATGGTCTTCGCTAGGTTGAAAAATTCATTACACTTTTACCAAAGACCGGTCACTAAAGGCCCATCCAGCCTGAGTATTGGCGCTTTGAAGCGACGTGACGTGCAAGCTCGGAAACAACACCTCTGCGGCACTACAACAAGTGGCATAGGCCCCTAGAGTCTCTGAAATCTAGGGAGTCTCCCGCACAGGATTTCTTTAAAAAAATATTGGACAGACTGGAAGAGGCCTAAAAGAACGTAACAAAGAGCATAAAAAAAACTTATTAAAAACTTACGCATCGACTCAGGCAGAACACGCAAGTAATGAAGGCCGAATTTACATCGATAACAAAAATGGTCTCAGTGTAACTTAATTATATAGAGAGATCCTTGAATGGTGTCAGAAATTTTTCTGGGTTATTTGTATTACTAAACGTCATCTCTGCGTGGAAATTTGACAATTTTTAAAGAAAAATGCAATTTTAGGAAGTCAAAACACAAGATGGAGAAGGCAAGAAAGCATTCGATATATTTTTTTTTATATCTACCCCACTGTTGTGTTTGACAAGTCTGTGTACGACACTTTTGGCGTATACAATGCTTCATACCGTGAGCTAGTTTTACATCCATTAATATTACGTCAGTTAGTGTTTCATTTGACTTAAAAGTGGTTAACCTATTAGTATGCGAAGATAATAACGGATCCAAATAGATAATAGTCAGTTTAAAATAATGAACCATTAGAAAAAGTTAGCATTTACGTAATATAATATAAGTCATTGACTTCCATGAACTGGGACCCCAAAATAAACCAGTATAGTCACTTTTATTGAACAAAAGGACATTGAAAAACTAAGTTTTCGCAACCAAGCCTTACTGCACCAGTTAGTGTTTTCCCAATTATTGACTTTATGTCCACAGCCTGCCCTTTTAATTTTACACACTTGCAGGTATTTTAGTTTTCCCAATCGCTCTGTATGGTATGGAGGGATGGACTCTCACGCAGGCACTGGAGAGACGAATTGAAACATTCGAGATGTGTCCAGACGCGGCTCCTCAATAAAAATGTTGGCAGTTCATAATTTTCGCAATTTCATTTTTTCTTGTATTTTTTTTGCTTTGAATGGAAATTGCAAGAAATACGTACCTAAATATATATTGTTTTATTTAGTTATTAAAGAAACTGTTTAATTTACACTTTTTATTATTATTTTTTTAAAGGATACAAACGTTTTCGACTACACAGTAGTCATCATCAGGTCTGTGTTCTTTAAAAAAATATTAATAAAAAGTGAAAATAAAACAGATTTTTAATAACTAAATAAAGATGAATTTTCACAGTGTTAATGCACCAACCATCCAAAATATATTGTTTTATTTACGTATACACGAGTAAGTACCTACACCCGTTTTGTTGCATAACAAATAAGCGTATTTTAAGCTCGTACTTACAGTTACATATTTGAAATGGAAATCCATCCGTCGCTCCTTCGCTTGAGCGAAAGCCTCAATCAAAGCCAAATCAGCACAAAATTTTAAACAATCAATTATTCTAGATATAATTATTAATCTGTTTGAACGCACTTCGTCATTGAACTTTTTACTTGATTGTCTATAATTAACATCAAGCATTTGTCGAAGTTCTGTTCAGCCTAATAAATTAAAATGCATTACAAGCTCAACTTGAGTTTGCGAAAGTGCATCCTGTTTAACTTTTATCTTTTTCACCATCTTCACACACTTGCGATGCTTTCAAATAATGTTTTTTTTCAAATACTATTAAACTATTTTTTTTTATAAAATCCACGTTTACTTTATTATTAAAATTTATCGTCAGGAAATTAGTAAAAAACAAAATTGTAAGTTGTTTCACGATAAATTAGAAAATAATGGAAAAAATCTTCACGTTCGATGAAAAAACATCCAGCAACTGTTTATTTTAACGTCAACTGATGACGGAATGGAGGTCAAACAAATTCGAGTTACTGGCTTATATTATTTGTAATCAACATCCTACAAGGATTTCATTGTTTTCGAATATCTACGCACGAATAATTATAATATGCCGGCAATGCACGCATCTGTCTTTGTCGTACGCACTAAAAAGCCTATAATTTATCCGCTCTCTCCCTCATATCACGGTTTCTAACCGATCTCAGAAAATGTATGGGAATAATCCATTAAAATCTGTTCACTTGGACAAATGCACGAGGAGTATAACTAAACAATAATATTATGTATTATGGACGGCGGGTTTGTACTAGCGCTCCATATAATTATGATTTTTTACTTCAGCGACCATTCAAAACATCTGCCACACAATATACTTTTATATTTTAAAGTTGATACAATTATTTTATTAAAATTATTACAAAATCTAGGCAGTGCACTGCCCCGTTGAACTGTATTAGGGAACCGCCTCTGGATGTGTCTATACCGAAAAATGCTTCGGATCTCTTGGCGTGATCGAGTCACCAATAAAGAAGTCCTTCAACGAATGCGCACTACAAAGGAGCTCATGCGTACCATTAAGCAGAGAAAGCTTATGTACTTCGGTCACATTATGAAAAATGAGAAGTACCGTCTCCTTCATCTTATCATTCAGGGTAAGATTAAGGGGAGAAGATCTCAGGGACGCCGAAGAACATCTATAATCTATAATCTAAGTTGCAAGGATATATTCATTCAAAGCTCTCAGATGTATGCCCACAAACAAACACATGTAGTTCGCGCTTACAAATGCTGATTGTGTACTTACAAATAAAATCCAAACCTCAAATGAACATAAGCCCTGCAACTCTTGCCGACATTCCCTGAAACCGGGGTGACATTGGCAAAGTGAACCATTTTTTACAGTATGGGGGGTCAGCCTCATACCAACCTATAAGTCAAGGAATACGAGTAATAAATAACATGAAAGTTTAAGAAATCCATACAAAAACATCGTGGCTGAAAAACCTGCGACAGTGGTTCGGCAGAAGCACCAAGTCCCTGTTTCTAGCCGCAGCATTTAAAGTAAAAATAGCCATGATGATCGCCGATCTTCGATAGAAGTGGCACAAAAAGAAGAAGAAGAAGGTATTTTAGATTTTTCTCACCAGCATTGAGCATTATCATGAAGCATTGCCAGTCGTAACTTGATAAAAAAAGATCAATCCTACATTATCAGATGTGAAATGGCAGCGTTAACTTTGATGTTGGTAGATTATGTTTCTTATTATCGTATTTTTAAATCTGTGTTACTTCCTTACTTGGATTTATGATGATTTAAGCGTTATTGGTATGTAATCTTTTGAAACTCGTTTTTCAACCAACTGCATTCATAATGAATTGTTTCTGCTTTGTAACAATGACGTTATCAACATAATAAATGCCTTATTACTGAATTAGCAATCTCAGATAATCAAAATTAATTAAATGCAATTAATATTGTAGCTTTTCATAATCAAATTACTCACTTTTGCGAAACAAATTGTAGTCTTCGTGCATATTTTTTTAATAAGCGAGTAAATTGGATTATGGACTCACAACAAATTCTATTCATACAAATGTGACTCCATACTGCTGGGTTGCTAAGGAAGAGGCTTGCCGGCGGAGAAAAAATAAATATTTTCAACCTTTGTGCGTAGTCCAATGTACTTCGACTTGCAATTCTCATCGATATTTTTTGCCACACGATATAAGATATATCATTTTATTCACACGAGCAGATCCACGCAAGTTCGTAGTAACGCACGATGTGTATTTCTTGAGATAAGTATAAGCTCAGCTTTGATTGCCACCTTTCTCTAAATAAGGGTAGCAGTGTCAAAACCGTACCATAATCTATAACTCACTTAATCCAGCTCTCAAATATAGAAGGCTCAGGGTCTCCCGCACCACAACCTCCAGGACTTTCTGTCTTGTGCCGGTTCCCATGGTCCCCTTACAACCAGGAATTCCGCGTCAGCCTCGACATTGTCTGTACCGGAGGGGGCACTATCCAAAAAAAAACATAATCTAAAAAGCAACACTTTACTAATTAAATAATCCTATATTTTTTCTTCTTTCTCCTCTGTGATCTTTTTTTGCCACTATTACCTCCTGTGAGATATGCCATCTATCGCGCCATCCTACATAGGTTTTCCTGTTGGTTTTCTTTCGGTAAGGTTCCTTCGAAAAGTGATATTTGGGATCCTTTTATCTTCCATTTTATTTATATGTGCATGCCAGTATTGTCTCCGCTGTCTTCCCTACCTTAAAATGTCTCCTACAGTTTTATTTTTCTTATTTCAGTGTTTCGTACTATATCTAACACTTAACAGTGTGTTTCCCATAGTGCATCGTTACGTTTTCATTTCGGAATTTCTTTGAAGGGATTTTGTCCCCAAGGTATCTGCTATAGTCTCTATGCCGTATGTGGAGATTGGTATTAAACAAGTTTCGTAAATTTGCATAATCAGGATCACATATTTGGTTTACAGGTGGCAGGAGCAAGGCAGAGGTATTGTCTACTATAAAGAACGCTTGTCTACCCAAGCTGATCTGCGAGCTGAGCGCTGGAGCCGCCAACCGTCGCCTGACTGAGAGTGAAACATCCCTGCTGAAGCTCATTAGGTGAATGCCATACATTACCCCGATACCTCTTCTCACTGCATGCGCTCCTGGTATTCAACTTTTTATAATTGCACGCATTGTTAACTAGACCGGTTTTGTATTGCTTGTATATCTCTCATATTTGATATGCTCCTGGTAGCTTTTGTTTATGTCTATATACTCGTAAATAATATTCAATGTCAATTAAATGTATAAGTAAATCTTACTTCTTACATCTTCATTTACTCCTGGGACATACAGTTCATTATCATTCAATTAAAGCATTCTTTTAACAACCAGATCAACAGTAACAATCCATCATTATTTTCATTTATTCCTCTTTTGCGTACCGCCTTCATTTACTCCTTGGATATTAATTAAAGTTTTTGCTATTGCAATACCAGTTACCGGTTAAGGAAATCGTTAATTTTTGTCTTCAATTATCATTTTTACCTTTTATATTCTTACAGTAAAATGATAGATTTTGCGGTTTCTTTTCTTTAAAAATCCTCATTCTTTTTATTTTACTCTGGATAATCTATCTATTTTACTTTACCTTAAGTTGTACCTACATATTATCCATTCACATTTTAGCTATGCTTCACTTTTAAAATGCAAATGCATTTTGTACAATATGTTGTCTACCTTATTTGTAGTTGCTCTGGATTTAAGTGATATTGTTTTTTTATTTCAATAACGATAATTATTGTAGGTATGTATCGTTCAATACTTATGACTTCCTGATATTTTAATGATAATTCTGTAACTAGAAGCAATTTCCATTTTCTGTAACCGACTATCTCTTCTACAATCTGCGCACAGTAACTTATACATCTTAAACAAGTAACAGTGTACACTATTACACGATAATCTACTTATCTACCTGACATTATGTTCCTTAGAACTAACGTTTTCCTCATTGCTTTGCTCGCATAAAGGCGATATCAGATTAATCATTCGGACGAATATTCAATTTAAGTGAATGTTCATATTTTCAAATGCAAACTTTTTCTCCACTACAGCTTCACACATTTCATCGAGGATATGAAAGTAGTATATATATATCTTGGACCTTTCTTAAAAATGTACCTATTTATGTTTTTATTTCTCCAGAGGTATCGATAAAATTTACAAAAGTTGACGGACCATCAGAGCCGTTTAGCGTGCCAAAAATGTCTATATCTAAGGCGTAGGATTAATTTGACGAGGTATACAGGTATGAGAACTGTTAAACAAAAATTGTTCTTATTTTCTGCCTGTTTTTTGACGTATGCCCCTGCTATCTTGTGTCTCTTTTTTGTGTTCCATGGCACGTGCATTAATCTGAGAATTAACTGGTATACCTACTCTATCTATTTATTTTATTTTCATCGACGTTTAGAGGCGAATTATATTTTATGAACCGATTTAAAATTTGTATGAAAAATTAGTACATCTCTTCACTCTCCATACAAGTACTCATATCCTTACTAAGCCAAAATACATAATTCAGAATTCTCTAATCCAACTTATAACTCCTATAATGTTTTTTAAACATGCCTATGGTGCCTAAATAAAAACCAATCTAAGTGCTAGTGTGGCATAAGATGAGTGGAATACTGCAGATAATAAATGTTAATTTTCACTGAATGTACGAGAAATATGAGCGAATAGTGACTAGTATGATATCACCTGAATGTGGTCGGCCTGTCTCCGGAAATGTATAAAGCGTTTCCGCTGAAGTAATTGGTCCAATCTAGGAAGTATGGATGTGTCTCAGGTTATTCAACACTTAACAGACTGTTTATGAGTTAACCAAACGCAGGGGAGCGTAAGGCTATCACTAGAAGGCAGGGAAATTTACAACAAAAAACAGCTTCTTATTTCTAATTTCGTAGATTCTTTAAAAACTTGTTTCACTTGAAACCACTGTTGAACAAAATACATAAGCTACTTAATTTTTTTGTCTAATTCTAGTTTTAATACGAACGTTGATTGCATAAATCCAATCAAGAAAATAATACATACTCTAGTCCTTGACTTATAGGTTAAACACCCCTGTTTCAGGGAAAGACAGCAATAGTTGCAGGGTGTACGTTCACTAAGATTTGGCTTTATATTTTGAGAGTACGCAAGCAGCATGTGTAAGCACGAATTTATAAGTTTATTTTTGTGAGCATACATATCTTATAGGTTAAGGATACAAATTCAAAAGATATTTGAGTTCTTATATATTTGAACATTTAAATAGAAATATCAGAAATATAATAGTTTTTCATATTTAATTGGCTACCAAAGCATTATTTTTTCTTGCGAAATTTCATTGTTGAAACGATAAAATGGAATTTAAAAATCAATTTCATCACTTGATATTCTAGTCCATAAATTCGTAAGCATTGCAATTCTTGACTAGGCCTGGATTTGCAATCAAGCGAGAGTGCAATTTTCCGGAGAAAGTGGAATAATCTACTGCAAGTCAGGTTAATAAGTAAGGGCCAAACAACAGTAGTGATATGCATCAGCGCAGTCAGTATGCTAAGTAAGTACTAACACTGTGTGAAGTGCCGGCGGTGAATATAGCAAATAAACAGATCGTAAATAAACCAATAATTATTAATTATATTTGATTAAATGCCTGATTTTACAAGCAGTCATTCAGTTGGCGGTTTCAAGTTGTTTACGTAATTTTTGTAATATAGCTTTGAATATTCTATAAAGTAAAATTTATCGAAACATAATTTTTGTTACTCAACTGGTAGTTTTTACTTTATTCTACTTGTTCTGGTAGTGAGTTTGATCCGAAAGTGTCAAGACAATACAATACAATTCTAAATTGATATAGCGCCTTTTTATGATTTTAAATCATTCCAAAGGCGCTTGTTCGAAAGAGAGTGCGAAGAGGTGGGTCTTAAAGACTTAAAGGACTCGGCACAAATGCCATAAGCACTACAATTGTAAAGTCTCACGTTGAGTAAGTTGAGTTGACGTGACGTTAAATCACATAAAACATCACAAGACCTAAAACCTACTAAATGGCACAAACAGAAAATACCATAAACAGCATGACAAAAGAGAAAATATGCATATTCCATATATTTTTCGATAAAGTTTGACGCCCTAGGGTGGAAGTCGCGACGGCCGTCGGGAGATCTTACCGAATCTTTTTGAAGATGGGATGGAATAAAACATGGCGGCGTATCAATAACTGATACATTTTATACGGATCAGCAATCAGATGTTCACTCACCGCCATGCTTTATTGCAATATATCATCAGAAGATACGGTAAGATCTACCGATTGACATCGAGACTTCTACTCTGCCCTGTTGTTGTGTTGTTGTTTTACTGAGATGCTTTTGGTTTCACTGACTTGTCTGTCTCCTTGCCTTGCAGGGACACGTCGCTGGGCGCGCTGGCCGAGGTGACTTCGCGCTACCACTTCGCCGCCCACATGGGGCAGCTGGTGGGCGGGGTGGAGGGCAGCGGCTGCCACAACTTCTACACCACGTGTCCCCTGCCCGGCATGCAGGTGCTCGACCTGCTCAAGGGCGATAAGCTCAGATGATCACGATGCCCACTTCCTCTGCATCCTCAATCTCCCTCGGCTGTGTGACGTCATCCATCTAGCCTTCGTTGGCTGCTTCGTTGGTACCCCAGTCTGTTGGCTTGACTGGATTCAAAGATGACCTTTCAATGAAATTGTCCACGTCACATTCTACATTATCTGAGCTAAGAAAAAAAAAACGTAAAACTCGATAATGTGAGAGTTGTTATAATTTTTTTAATGACAATTTCCAGTTTTCATATGTGTCTGGTCCAGTCATAGAGCGTCCCCTAGGTGCTGGTTTGGTTTATGTAGGTACCGTTGATTCAAAGACGACTTTTCAATGAAATTGACTGAAGAATCACATTCTACACAATCTCAGCTAAGAAAATACGTAAAACAGGATACTGTGAGAGTTGTTTGAAATATTTTTACAAACAATTTCCAGTTTTCATAAAAAACATTGGTCTAGTACACATACAAACATTGCTCATGTGAAATTACATCTGATGGGCTTAAGACAAACAAGCACTAAGATGGCGTGATGTGTACCAGAAAGAAAGCGTCTAGATTGACTTTGAGACGGATCGTGTGATATTTGATGTCAATCGGAATATGAACAACTTTATTCCACAAGTTCTCACATGAAATCTATTGAAGAAGTTGTTCTGTGTGCCAGGCTAACCCGCTAATTCAATTTTGTCATTTTTGTTTATACAACATAAGTAAATTACTTTCTTTGCATTTTCAATAAAGACAGGAGAAGATGTGTTCATTTATATCTTTATGAAATGTAACAAAATAAAAATGTAAGACTATTCGGTGTTAACTGCATCACTCGGAAACGGCCGAACCGATTTCATTGTTTTTCATTCCAAAATGGTGTTTTTAATCAAAGAAAGGTTATCGCATCCAAAAAAGTTGGTAAACAATTGCGAAAGACTTTCAAATTCGTTAAAAAATTAACGTTGTTTTGTATGTAAATTTGGTATAAAACCTCTATTTCATTTCCTGAATAATGAAACACTCATCCAATTTTCAGAAAACGCGTAGATAACCTTTGAGTTGTCTAATGTTTGATGTCAATTGGATTAGAAATAATATTTTTACGCAATTTTCCTTAATAAAAAACTAAACTTATGTAATATCAAACCGTAAAATAAGCTGCTAAGTACTGGCATGTATGACAAACTCGTTGCATATTGCCTGGGAACTGATTGTAATGAATTCAAAGCAGATGATGTCCAAGGACTTCTTTGAAACTCTTGCCAGTTTTCATTGAAAAAAAGTTGACACTGCGAAAGTGAATATTTTTTTTTACCAAAAGCGTGTTCGACCTCTTACTTACATAATAAATTAAAGGACTTGCAGTAAACAGGTTGAAACGTAGAAAAACCTTTTTTTAAAATATTTTTTTTAAATTTTTGTACTCTAATTCATTGCGAATTATTTTCTTTTTAAATTGCTTTGAATAAACTTGTAATAAAAAGACTTTGTAGTAGAAAAATACATGTAATCTTTAGGCTTTATCATAATTAAATATTGTTGTATTTTATTATTATTTTGCCATTAGTTTCCCTAAATCTCAAGTTATAATAATTTTTAAAAGCACATTTTACGTTATTATTGTACATTTTTAATTATCGACATGTTTTCAATTCGTTGTAAATATAATTGGGATTGAACTGTCACATAACACATTTAAGTTTGTAAGTCATATAATAATAAACTTCAAAACGTCTGTGATTTTAGTTTAACTAGATTAAAACATTCAAATTAGCAATAAGTTATAAAATTAATTGTAAAATACATCCGTTCTACAAAATAAATATCAAAACAAATCTCAGTAACATTCCAAGAGTATTTTTTTCTCTTCATTAGAACATATAAAATTGCGCATGCTCCGTGTTTCCAAAAGGTTGTATAAAATAAATTTATAATATAAATAAATAAATGAAAATAAATTTATAATCATTTTGGTTTTGAGACGAAAACTTCAACTCAGCATTTTTATGAACTTTGTGGACTTCATTCATTCGTTCTTAGATTAGATGTCAGAGGTATGGTCGAAGGGATAAGGCTTCGGCACTAGAATTTGCGTTATTGAAACAATCGTAAGTTCGAACCCCGCCTGCGCTGTGTCATATTGACAATAACTTTGACCTGGTTCAACAGATGTCATTGGGTAATCATTATTTAAAATTAATTCATAAAATATAAAATAATTAATTATTTATTAGTTGATAATATTAATACCTGTTTTTGGCCAGGAAGAATATGCTTTAGAATTGCATTTCTCTTCACCAATCTATAAAAAAAAAAAAAAAAGATCTCATAAAAATTTTTTTTTTATTGGGAAAGATTCAACTTATAAAAACAGTCTTATGATCTATGTATTTACCTATCCTACAGCGATTCTCAAACATGCGCAATATTTTTTTTTTTTGAATAAAATTGATTGGAATTTGAAATACTGTCGTTTTGTAAATTTGTCTGGATGAATTTATTATCTAGTTGCATGTTCTAGCTTAAATATTAGTAGTCCTTTCATCTCCCCAGGGGACTAGGTAAATCATTATGATAATTTTACATTATTTAGTGTTTAAGTAGTGACGTGACGTTGCAGGCCGACCATAGTGCAATGAATGTAAATAAAATATAGAATATAAGTTAAAGGTAGAAATAAAATAATTATATTAAGTGCTGTACCTAATAATGCTACCTTCACAATATAATAAATGAGTATTTTTTGTTACAATTTAAGTTTTTTTGTGGATTTTTTTTATCATTTTCTTCATCCTCAATTTCCTTTCTCATCAAAGGATTTCGAATATTTTCTCAATTCTTTGAATTTCGAATTTATAGTTTTACTCTCATAACATAATGAGTAAGTTAATAAAGCAAAAATAACATTTTTTTAAATCTCGACGAGTTGAGTTCAATATCTCGAGCGCTTTTGGAGTATTAGCACACCATCAGTTGCAAGAGAACAACCCATTTGAAAATGGTTGTTCTCTTGGTGAAGAAATACATACTTGGTTTTTATTTTTGCTTTATTTATTTTAAATTAATTTTCACAATGTTAATAAACAAACCCCTTAAACTTTTACTTAATTAAATAATTATTGGTTTTGAAAAAATAATACATTGAAAAATAATCATTATTTTTTTAAAGTTCAAAAATATATTTTTTATGGCGAAAAGCATATCCCTTTTCTCAAACCATGAATAAAATTCGTTATTTTTTTTATATTAATTACTTACCCTCAGTTTAAATCTACCACGACTTAATAATTAATAGTATATGTACTTTCTTTGTACAGGTCATTCCATTTTAACTAAAATTTTAATATGCTAATGCTATTTGTAAGTGAATAGATACTAAATATACTTTTTTTAATTTCTAAGTATTAATTTTGTATTGATATTGAATATTTTAAAACGTGTGATATTTGATATTGTGCTTTGTTAATAAAATATATTGTTTATAAAAAACGCGTACTTCTTTATTTGAGTTTCTTCAGTTACCTACATAATAAGATGTGCGTAAGTAAAAATATTTTTTTGTTTATTACCAGTTGATATGATTTAGAAGTTTTGAATGATGAAGAGTTCTGCAAAATCAAATACAAAATCACAGAAGTAAACAAAAATAGGAATTAATTCAGTTTTTCTAATATAAACCAGATTTTTGTTGTAGGCAAAGTACGAATAGTTAAACGAAATTTAAGCCTTATTGCAAATAACTAATTAATTTAAAAAATCAATTATAATTTGTGATTTTTTAAGCTGTTCTTGTATCCTCAATATGGGGTGGATTGTTGAATAATTTGTTGATAATATCTTTGTTCACCGCAAAGCTTCATTTTTATTTGAGGTTCATTTCTAGAAATATCAGTATTTATTGCGCCTCGTGTATAGGCAAATATGGACTTATTTTATTATTGCTAAATAGTTTATACCTTATATACATTATAATAATCAATCAACTTTTAAATAACACATAAATCAGGTAGATATATTATGTAGTTTTCAGTTTTTTTTCTATTTTGTAAATTATTTTTAATGTCCATCTGTTGACTTAATTACGAAGCTCTTTTGTTATTGTGATGCTCATTATTGCTGTAGAAAATACTTTACAATTATTTCGGTAGAGTGCCCACCACGAGAATCACATATTAAATTGAAATTCAATACAATTTTGAAATTAAAATTAGGACGTATATCAAACAGGGAATATTCGCCTAAAGTTGGACATGTTTCGAAATCAGGCATGAATTCTTTCAAAGAGCAGTTATTTCGGTTGAAAATAGCAAAATATAAGCAAATTAGCAGAAAAGAATAATGCATGAAAATATTCTTTATGCATAGGTACCTAAAATTTTTTTTTTTTTTTAAGAAACACTAAAAGCGAACATAATCCTTTTCTTTAAAAATATAAATTCATTAAAATTACAAAATAAAACATTTATGAATATTTTCAGTGCTTTCTCATACAAACAATGAGGTCCACACATTTGCCAAAAGCAAAAAGTTTTAGCGTCACACGACGGGTTGCTATGTCAAAGACTTTGTCATCGGTTGGTAAAGACTCTAGTTACATGTATGTAGATATTATGATTGATGTTGATTCAAAATAAGTAAGTAGTTTTCATTTTGAACGAGGCTAAGTAGTTGAGATTCCAAATTTTTATTAAAAATTGTAGAGGCGCTATCCCATTTTTTTTAAATGAGCACATACTTCCTATCCGGTTGGTAAAGTGCTTGCATTTCATGCCGGAAGCTAGGGCTCGAATCCCAACAAGGGTGTCAGAAATGATTTCCCGTCTCGGTGTTTATTTTAAACTAAAAAAAAACTGGCAATGTTTTCTCATCCTTGAGAACCAGCCCTTCGGGAGCTGGGACATCCCCAATTTAACTGAAGGGGTTGGCGTAAGGCCGGCCTTACCTTACCTGTAAAAAGAAATAGGTTACACTCGCCACATACGACCACGTCACGTCGGGGAGAACGCAGCAAGAAGTTTCACTTTATGTGTTTTTTTTATGCAGAGGTGCTTTCCTATTATCATAATTTTTTTAGAAAGCTTACTACTTCCTACATTACCAAGTTAAAACTCATACTATACTAGGAGCTATGGTGGGTCTTCTTCGGATGTGATGACGTCACAGTAAAAGTGAAAACTTGTGTAGAACGTTGTACATTACGTAAGTTTTTTTTATCATATGTGGTTACATTAGCGATCTACGTGACGTATTCAAAGTCCGCACTCCGCTTGTGTGAGCGACGCTTCACCGTTACGTTACGACAAATTAGTGGTGTTACTTAAGTATTGGCTAACACTGAGCGCGCACTCTGAATATCTAAATAGTTCGACAGTTAACGCCTTTTCATACCACATACATTCTGCCCGGTTTTCCTATGGATAACCGGACGTACCGTGTGAAATCTTTCATACATCTTTATACAATACTATGGACTCTTGATCCGGTAATCCAACAATAAACCATAAACAATCCGGATAGAATGCAACCTCATGTGAAAAGGCTGATAGTACCTACCAAGGTTAAGATTGGGGTGATTGTGGTAAGCTATGTTAATTTCTCAACAACAACAAAAAGAAAATAAGAAAAAGACAAAGGTAATTTGTTTATGACGCCTTTCATTCTTCTCTTTGGGTACTTTCTTCTTTTCCTGGGCTGGAAGTCTTATCACCGCGGTAATTCTTACCTACCGAATATCGGTAATATTTGTATGAAGACCTGTCAATTCAAGATGGCCGCAATTGAACAGCTGATTAGTCTTCACACAAATATTCCCGATATTCGGTAGGTAAGAATTACCGTGGTGAAGGGTAAGACTTCTAGCCCTGTTCAGATGAAAATGAATGTATTTTATGTGTAGAGTCAAATAAAAATAGTTAATAGTGTTTTTAAATGCATCAAATTTATTTATAGAAATGCTCCAAATTATGGCTTTTCTTTTTTCAAAAGAAAACAAAAGGCTTGAAAGGAAAATAATACAAGATATTTTCACCGCAAAAAATAAACAAACTCAAACAGTTACTTGGCTAATAGGTGGATATGAGGTTGACTTCCAGCCCTGCATTGTCTGCAGCTGTTCAGCTGTGTTTTCCCAGGAGTCTTCTGAACATCATCCAGCTTACTTGGCTTTGGCCTCTTACTCCACGCTTGGATATCTCAGTTTGTCAGGGAATGAAAATACAAACTGAACATATCATTATGTAATTTGTAAATACATAGATACAAAAAAAAAGTATTATTTCTAGCTCATGCTCTAAAGTTATAACTTATTAGTCATTAAAAACGTTGCAATAAAGATGGAATCGAGAACACTTGTGGTAACATAAAAATGATAAGGTTATCAATCATTAAAACATGTAGATGAATAGTTGAAAATTTACCGTGTTTTGAACATAATCAAAATATTAAATAGCATATTTTTGTCATCTCATGGCATGTTAAGGTTTATTCTTTATAATGACATCCCTTGACTTATAGCCTATAGGTTGCTTTGAGGCCGAGGCCACCCAAACTGTGGCAGGGAAGGTCGACAAAAGTTTGGGTTTTGAATTGTAAGTACACATGCAGCATTTGTAAGCTTGAACTTACACGAGTCTGTTCGTGGATATGCATTCAATATGGACTTAAAATGTTTATGTATCTGTACAACTTAGATCATCTATGACTTACCAAAACCGCCTACTATTCAGTCAGCATATTGTTGCTTAAATAATTTTGCAATATTCCTACTCGGGGAAAACATTTTAGTGCCCCGAGTATTATACGTTTAGATAAACTCCCCTCGATCGCGTAAGTCAAATGTCTATGGAATATACGACAGCACTCCTAGTGAGTGATTTAGTTTTCATATACTTTTTAGATATACGCGATTGAGAGGAGTTTAGGTAATGCATGAGACACAGCTGATATGTACCTACATTATAACGGATTATTACAAACAATAATAAAACATCATAGTGCAAACACGCTCATAAAATCGACTCAGCACTTATAAAATGTGATGTCACTTGGCCGAGCTAGAAGCAGGACATAGAGTCAATAAGAAAGTATACGTACGTTGTTTGAAAATACACTAACGCGCTACGTATTGCATTTAGTATAACTGTCAACTACAAACGTTTCACAGAGCTGTCAACTGGAAAGAAATCCTTAAATATATGTATTTGAAATAATATGTAATTTAATCTAAAATCTAAATCTAAGTCGCAAAGATATGTATCATTTGAGATTCATATTAAATGCATTCCCACAAGCAGACACGCATAATTTCGCGCTCACACATGCCGCATGTGGACCTACAATATAAAAACCCAATCTCAAATGAACATAAGCCCTGCAACTCTTGCCGACCTTCCCTGAAACAGGGGTGAAATTGGAAAAGTGAACCATTTTTTTTACAGTATGGGTGGTCAGCCTCATACCAACCTATAAGTCAAGGAATATAATAATAATGTACCTATGCACAAAACCAGTAAATCAAATGTTTATTTGACAACACACTGCCTTAGTTCTTGTTTACCGTATACGCCATTGAGAAAATTTTACATGAGCAATGTTTGCATGTGTACTGGACCGATGTGTCTTATGAAAATAAGAAATTTATTTTAAAAATATGTAAAAGAACTCTCACATTATCGAGTTTTACGGTTTTTCTTAGCTCAGATTGTGTAGAATTTGATTCTTAAGACAACTGCATGAAAAAGTCATATTTGACAAGATTGGCGTATACGATAAACAAGAACTGGTGGAGCGAACAGGTAATCTATCTATCTATAATCTATAATCTAAGCTGCAAGGATATGTAAGCATTTAAGGCTCATATGAAATGCATGCCCACAGACAGGCACATGTAGGTTTGCGCCTACACATTCTGCATGTGTGCATACAAATAAAGAAAACCTCACATGGACATAAACCTTGCAACTCCTGCCGCCGTTCCCTGAACCGGGGTGGCATTGGCAAAAGTGAACCGATTTTTACAGCATGGGTGGTCAGCCTCGTACCAACCTAATTGTTGTGAGACAGTTTTGCAAAGCTGTAACAAAAAAAAAAATTGGGAAAAATATTCCAACTCTAAAAAATAAATCCTGAAAAAAAGCGCTACTTTCAAGGTCTACGAAGAAAAAGAAGAATAATACAAAGTGTGAAGTTTAGTTTGGTTAATATGTTTGATATTTGGTAAGTTCATCCACACCCTGGTTAGCTTTGGCCTTCACACACACATACTTCCACTGTCTTACTAACCGCTGACTGTGTTTAGCGTTTTGAAATTTTTTTAGACATTGGTCAACTTTACTTGGCGAGCCCATTGGCGTAGGGGTTTGACATTTTCTGATTAAAAAATGTACTAATTATTGCAACATCCAATTTTTTAATGGAATTTAAATCTGATATTACGTAATCAATAAAATAAAATTGGTTCATTTGTACAATGAACTCTGAACATTTTTGTTAATTTAATGTTTTTATTTGCCTACAAACGTCGCGTGTAGGTATATGTGACTAGGCTCCTTAGCAATCAATAATAAAAAAAAAACCTTTTCCCTGGCAACTCGGTTGTGTGACGTCACAAATGTGTTTATGCCAATTATTGTGCAGACCTCATTTGTCAAGGGATCTGACAGGCTCTACAGCCGGTTTCTTATTTGACCACTCGATCAATTTTCCTGTGCATTCTCGATTTTTGGGTGTTGGAACTAAAGAGTTATATATTATTTTGTTTTAAAGAGAAATGATTATCGATAAAGTTTTCTTTTAATTAAAGAAAAAACAATAAATGGTTAAGCAATGTATGTACTTTTATAAACCGCGTTTTTATGAAGACGTATTGGCATACAGTTGGTTTTTTGATAAGGTGAATATTCTGTATGTAGCAAGCAGAACTATCTATAATCTTAGTTGCTAAAATATGTTAGCAAACATGCCTCCTTCTAAAATACATTTTAAGAATCCAAACTCCAAACTAATAACGCCTTTTCCTGAAAAATTAAAACGATTCTCGTGTTTTAAAGAACTCACAAATACGAGTAGGTACCTACATGAAAAATCTGCCTCAAAAATTGATATGAACTATTTCTGCATTTGCATGGCGACTTATTCAATTTTTACATAAGAGTATAGAAAAGATTTTTTCCAGCAATTCTAATCTGTTGTCACCTTGCACCTACCTCCCTGGCATGGCACATAAGCAAGTATAATATCTACATAGTACACCACACACACCTACTGGCCGCGCGACTTCAGTTTTTACTTTCACTTGCGATAGCCAGACACACTCAGGCCAATCAGTCTCATACCCTAGCGAGATACCGCGCAGGCAGCTTCACACTGAACGGTTCTTGATCAATTCACCTGCTCGTATACATGTGCTCCTAATACTTCCATACAAACAAATACATTGTTTTGCTGTGCCAAATTCACTCTTTTTACATACCTTCTCTTCTTATTTTAAGATCTTCTTACCTTTCATGTGAATTCCATGTTGTGGCTGCAACCTGCTCTAACTCTTTGATTTATATGTATTCCTAATACTTCTCTATCACTTCAAATCCCAAATTTGTATGTGTTTGTAATTATAATATGTTTTGTTTGTTTCCAGGTGCTGCAAGTGAACAAATCTAGTGTTTTACCAACAAAAACATGTCAAGATAACTTTGTGTTTTGAAGCGGTTCCAGTGATTACGAATAGTGAACTTTTTAGATCAATCGTGCAGTGAAACTTTCAAATCAAGGTCCCTGAGAATGCGGGTTTCAAGGTTATTTGTGCTGTCGGGGTTCTGTGGGCAGCTGCTGCTGCTGATGCTGATGCTGGACTCTCCACAGTCCACGGCCATGGCTCAGGAAGCCGCCTTTGAGCTGCCTGTGCAACTTATTGGATTCCCAGTCATCATCTTGGCCGTCAGACTGGCGAACTTTGTGAAGAAGCTGTCTTATTCATTGAATCCAAGTAAGGAATGAATTACTTTGCATACTGACTTAATCCGGCTCCAAATCCTTTTTTGAACTTCACCAGAGATTTGATCCATGTAATGGGTTTCGGGGATAAGGCTTTTAGTTCGGCTGGTCCGTCCTGCTGGAACAGTCTTATTCTGGAGTTGAGAACAGAGACCAGTGTTGGCAGTTTGAGGAAGTTGCTTAGGACACAATTGGTTAATATAAGCTTTAACCCATAAAAGCGCCCTTGGGATGACTAGTGCCACTAAACGGCGCTATATAAAATTTTCCAATTATTATTACTTGCAAGGCTATATTGTAATGAAAATCAACCAAATCCCTGTATACTCAAATAAAGAAACTATATAATCTATAATCTAAGTTGCAAGGATATATTCATTCAAAGCTCTCAGATGTATGCCCACAAACAAACACGTGTAGTTCGCGCTTACAAATGCTGATTGTGTACTTACAAATAAAATCCAAACTCAAATGAACATAAGCCCTGCAACTCTTGCCGACATTCCCTGAAACAGGGGTGACATTGGCAAAGTGAACCATTTTTTACAGTATGGGTGGTCAGCCTCATAGTCAAACAATGTCAGTAATTCAATACAAATAATTTTGAATAATTGCAAGGTTCTTTAGTTTCTCTGTCAACAGTTAGAAAGCCGTCGATTTCATTTTTGTCAACATTTTTTTGCATTAATATAACACTGTTTTCCTTGTTTTTTCTTCAGTAAAGAAATTAGTTATTGAACATCTTTTTGAATATTCGTTACAATCAAAACATCCAACAATTCAGACGTTATGTAAGTTGCAAAACCTGTATTTCTTGACAAACTTCTACAATGATTCTCTTCGACATTTGTTTCACCTTTTTATGTCCATGTCTCATTTTATTTGATGACAATTAATAAATCACATTTATCAGTAATCAATTCTTAAATAAGTTACAACACCAGCTCCTGAAATGAGGAAACAAAGATCATAAAATGTTCACACAAGTTAAGATGATCAAACGAGATTTCAAAATAATCAGGCAAGCATTTGGAAACACTACGATCTTGATGTTTTAAAAATATATTCTAGGTTATAATAATGCATGAACAATCACGTGTAGATTAGTTCTCTCAGTTGCTGCATGTGCACTTGCTTTGCATTGGTTTGAAGTTTGGAACTCCAATTGGCATTTTCTCAACAATACTTATCACCTTTCCATGAAGCAGAAAAAAAGGGTACCGTTTTATTTGGAATTAATTAAGGGTAGTCACTAGCCTGAAGAACTGTTTTTTTCTATGTAAGATGGAAATAGACAATAACTTAAAGATTTTAAATTATGATTACGGTTGTTAGACATTTAAAGAATGAAAAAAACGGATTTTACTGTCAGTGCAAAAGAGAAGAACGATTTTCTCTACGTTTCATCGGAGTCATATCCGACGTCTTCAGGAGACGTTCGTGGTTCCTCTTTGGAGAGGATCGAGAAAATCGTTCTTCTCTTTTGCACGGTCAGTAAAATCCGTTTTTTTCATTCTTTAAAATAACTTAAACTCAGTTTAACAGGTTCTTGTCATATCAGTACTTATTTGTCTCTAACCACTTTTTAAATTTTTTTGCCATGTTTTTCAAGCCTTCTGTCTTGTGCTGCTTCTCTCCGTGGTCCCGTTACTCCAAGAACTGTGGCGTCGGCCTCGATATTTAATTGTCTGCCCATCACATCCTGGGATGTTCTAGTGGTCTAACAACGGAGGCGGCACTAGCCAAGACATTTCTGGCTATCCTGGTGTCCTCTGCACGTACTAAATGTCAGGCCCACTAAGCATTTTAACTAAGATTTAATTAACGACACAATGTTTGGGTCTTGGAATATGGACCTCAGCTCTGCGTTGGTGCGGATGTGCCACCTGTCACCCTCAGATACAGATTCGAGAATGCGACGAAGCATTTTATTCTCAAAGATCTGGAGAGATATCTCTTGTTTCTATGTCAGCAGACTTCACACCGTTTAATCTTCCACACCAGTCACCTGGTAGAGAAGCAAGCTGGGGGGAAGTCTCGATGGCCGTCGGCAGATCTTACCGTATCTATTTGCAGAAAGGAAGGAATAAAACTTGGCGGCGTATCAACACCTGATCCATTTTATATCAAACAACTATCAGCTATTCAGGCCCCGCCATGTTGTATTCCGTCCTATCATCAAATAGGTGCGGTAAGATCTACCGACCGCCGTCGAGACTTCCACCCCTGGGAACATTTGCTACCCTCATGCTCCTACATGTTCTTATTGTTACGTTTTTACTGGGTTCTCATTTAATTAAACTGCAATTATTAATTTCAGACAATTTGGTTCACAATTTACAACAATTGATTTCCAGCTCTGGCTTTCGAACTTCACGGCTGAATGGCCCTATTGCAGTCCTCTTATATAGGTGCAACAGAGATCTTTCTTGCATATTCCAGATCATTCTTCGATCTGTCGCTCACACCAAAACGTCATTCTACGCACTACCACCATCATGGACTGCTTCCAGATGGTTCTACCCACACTATCGTACATGTATAGGTGCGCGTAGGTACTGTTATTTCGTAGTTCGTAACACTATCATATCACAGTCACACGTAGGTACTCCAAGTTGGTAACATTGTGTTTGATGTCTGTTGTGATGCTGGTTTCCAGGCACGTACCGCAGCCGCGTCCGCCGGGGCGCCCTGGCAGTATCGGAAGCTGGTGCGGTGGACCAGCTAGATGCTGCTGAAGCGGAGAAGAGGCTGGTGGCCGAGCTGGGGCAGGCTGTGTGCGTGTATGAGAGGGTGTGCGCCCACTACGCCAGCAAGGCGCAGGTCACCAGGGGGAGCAAGAGCATCGACTGGGAGACCGTACTCAGGTAAGCTCACCATGGACTAAGCACAATTAGAATGTAGATAATGCCATTTGGCCGGGTTAGTTGAGTTAATTGAGCCTAGTCATCATCATCATCATCATCATTGGCACGACAACCCGGGGTGGGTCTTGGCCTCCCTCAGCAACCGCTGTCTATCCAACGTCTTCCTCCTCCAGTCCCACATTCCCACTGCACGGCAATCCACCACCACTCCATCCAGCCATCTTGAACGTGGTCTTCCCACTGTCCGGCGTCCCTCCGGGTTCGTCATCACAATCGTCTTCTCCAGGCTCCGATGGTCCATTCGCTGAATGTGCCCCAGCCAATGCAGTCTGTTGACCTTTATTGAGCGGACCACATCAGCGTCCTGGTACAGCTTATACAGTTCGGAGTTATATCTTCTTCGCCATAATGTTTCCGTCCTTTATTGGACCATAAATACGTCGAAGTATGTTCCTTTCGAAGACGTTGAGAGAGCATTGGTCACGCTTGGTCAGTGTCCAGGTTTCGGAGGCATATGTGAGGACTGGTTTTATTAGGGTTTTGTACAGAGTGGTTTTACATTTGAGCCTAGTACGACTTATAATCTATGAAAGACAACTTCAAGATAATATAATGTAGGTAGTACGGTCTGTAATCTTTATTTTGATTGATGGGGTTTTAACCAATATATTACTAAAACAATTTTTTTTTTTTTTTTTACTCAACAAAAAATAAATGTCACGAATCTTCAATGCCACACTTTCAAAATCATTGTCAGATATTGTTGCTGCAATCGAGATGTTTCGATTCGAATGAAAGTTATCGTGTCGGTAAAACAGCATTCTGTTGAGTAGAAACGTTGTAACATCACGATTTTGCAAGAAAATTAAATGAAATTAGTACTTTCTCGGTGGGTACATAAACAGTATGATATTTGCGGTTAGAAAACATTTATTTTCAATTTAAAGCTGGTCGAGGGCTCAATTGGTAGAATGCTTGCATTCCATGCCGAAAACTAGGGTTCGAATCGCTCAGAGGGTGTCAGAAATGATTTCCCGTTTCGGTGTCCAGCCTTCACAAGTAATAAATACCAGCCCCCACGGGAGGTGTGGAACCCACATTTCAATTGAAGCGGTTGGTGTAAGACCTGCACCCTTACCTGTAAAAATAAATAGGGTCCACTCTAAACATGCGATCCCTTCGAGAAGTACTCGGCAAGAAGTAGCACCATACGTGTAGCTTAGTTGCGTTACCTCCAGCAACTTTCCCACTCTACTTCGCACGTATCCACCGGTAGTTGTTTTCAAATACGGATAAGGTGAAACTTTTCCTTGTGTAGCCAACTCGAGAAAACAGGTTCTATGTCTGCGAGTTGCATTCGTCTCGCTTGCACTCGAGACGTATAGAATCTAAGGCGGCAATGTAGGGTTTTGTTTGAATTGAGATAACCATGTGGAAAAGCAGATAAGAAAATCTCTATGCTTACTTTTTTATTCTTATTTTCGACACACATGCTAGATGGCTGTCTTTGATTAAGTATATCACCCCCTTAAAGGTGAAATTGAATAAGTGCCGATTCACTTATCTAATCTAATCTAATCTAAGTTGCAAAATATAAGTACCATTAGAGATTCACATGACATGCATTTTCACAAAACAGACATGTTTAAGTTCGCTCTTAAACATGCCGCATGTAATCCTACAATATAAAAACGCAATTCTCAAATGGACATACATCCAGCAACTCCTGCCGACCTTCCCTGAAACAGGGGTGACATTGGCAAAGTGAACCAACCTATGAGTCAAGGAACATTGATTGGAGAATTGTGGATAAAACATTTAACTGTCTGTAATTTCTCAAAGTAACTAAGTATAAAGTTCTAAAATACAGAATTATCACACTTTAGTGCTTTATCTCGTAAACGCAAACGCAACTAAGCTCCACATATAGTGTAATTTATAACCGCGTTTTATCTGAAAGGTTTCGCATGTGGCGAGTGGAATCTATTTATTTTTACAGCTAAGGGGACCGGCCTTATGGCAATCACTTCAGTTGAAGTGGGGGTTTCCCAGCTCCCTAGGGGGCTGGTGCACATTTCGTGTGAAGGCTGAGTGAACCTTGCCGTCATTTTATTTTGGACTTTGAAATAAACACGGAAATGGAAAATCATTTCTGACACCCTCGGTGGGATTCGAACCCGAGCTCAAGCACTCTACCAACTGAGCTATCGACCGGTCGTAGAAAATTGGAAAAAGGATGCATTTATTTGAGAAACCCATGTTCGCTAATATGTCACTTATTTAGTTTTACCTTTAAGGTATCGATGTGCATGTTTGCTAAGTTTATATTAGATAAAATACCAGTTTGTATTAGTGAGAATATAGGGCACTGGTGCTGCAGTCTAGAGCTTGCAATTTCTAGAGGAAATTTCGCACCAAGAAAGTGGGATTTCTAATTGAAAGGTTGATCTTGTACCTAATGACACTCGCTTCACATGCTGTGGAGAAAGTGACGCAGATATTCGTGGAAATCGTTAAATAATTGGACAGTAAGTGAATGGTGAAATTACATGTTAAAATAATTTAATAACATATATTGACCGTTTTATTTTATTTGAGATAATTTTCAGGGTCGTTTTTTGTTTTGTTTAACTGTTCAAACGTTTTTGTTTAAATGTTCAAAAGCAGCAATTTAGGGGTTTTGCCGAAAGTGAGATTTTTTAAATAGATTTTTGAAGAGGAATTCAATTCCCAGAACTATTCTGCCTGGCCAGAAACAGTTATTAATAGCATCAATTAGTAATTCTTTGTAGTATATTTTAATTAATTATTAATTAATTGTCACTTAATGGCATATGTTGAACCAGGATCAAAGTTATGGTCAAATGGCGGGGTCAAGGCGGGGATTGAACCAACGTTATTGTATTCTAAATACGCTAGAAAGATCAGCAATTTGACTCCCTTGGCCATAACACCGGCTATATACGAGAACATAAAAAATGACATGGAAAAAAGAAAATACAATTTTCTTATACTTATTTTCTTGAAAAATACTTCCTAGATTACCATTTCTTATTCTAAAGGTCTGATTTATTCTTCTTCTTCTTTACCGATTATTATTTAAGTTCCTCAACTTTTTATAAATTACTGGAAGCTTCTGCAGATTGATAATTGGAGAACAAAAGGTGGAGCTGGAGGCAGCAGATGGAGGAGGCCAAGGCCAAGGAGGTCAAGTTAGGCTGTAGCGCCATTGAAGAATACTGAAGACAAAAAATCAAATACTGTTATGATTGGACTTGGGGTTCTTTTAATTAAATTGTGATTTTAATTTATTTCACAAGGTTTATTTTTCCCACAATCGTTTACAATGTACTGTTTACTCTTTACTCTCTGCTTACAGTGGTGTTCAAGTTAAAATGACCTAAGCGACTCTCTGTCCCACATAATCTTTGCTCGTATTTATAAGTACGAAAGAGACTGTCCCTTGACTTATAGGTTGTTATGCGGCTGACCACCCATAATGTAAAAATTGGTTCACTTTGCCAATGTCACCTCTGTTTCAGGGAAGGACGGCAAGAGTTGCAAGGCTTATGTTCATTTGAGATTGGGTTTTTATATTGTAGGTCCACATGCGGCATGTGTTAGCGCGAAATTATACATATCTGCTTGTGGGAATGCATTTAATATAAAACTTAAATGATATATATCTTTGCAGCTTAGATTAGATTAGATTAGATTAGAAAGAGACGATTCTTGCATGTTCTAGAGCATTGTAGATACTTCCTAGTATATGGTACTAGAGCATTGTTCAACACTATACCAGAGTGCTCGACACACCATCCAGCGTGCCTAGGCTCACGTACGAACCCATTTGTTCGTAACAATACGTTTGCCTATGCGGCTTCTATTTAAAAAAGAAAAGCGGTCAAGTTGCATAGCACTTATATTTTAGTCACTATACACAACAGAACTTACTCGTGTCTGCTTGCGAGCGTGCATAAAATATGAGTCTTAAATGTTTATACATGTTTGCAACTTAGATAATAAATTTCTAATTGTCGGCTACACGTGCAGCATGTGTAAAGGAGAAACTATGCACGTAAACTATTTTCTTGTGTAGTATGTGCATGAATAATGCACAACTAAGATGAAATATTATAGAAGAAAATGCCTTTTCAATAAAAAGTGTAATTGATAAAAGAATAATGCATGTGCATTCACTACAAAATACAGGTATTCCCACATACTTTATTTGTTTCTTCCACATTTCATCTATAGGAAGAAACACTCATGCGTAAGATTGTAGTAGCCATGATTTATATTCTTAGCCATTCTATACTATATGTTGAATAAAGCAAAAGGTTTCCGCTTCGGGTTGGAATTAGATTCCTATCCGTCTGATAATATTATATATGTTATAACTCAATTGTATAATAAGTGAATTCTATGATTTTCTGATTGTTTTACGCAATACAAGTATTTACAACGTTACGTCATTAAAGTGCGAAAAATTAAATAGGATTGTTTTTAAAAATGTATGAAAATCCGTAGGCATCGTGTGACATGCGATTTATGCCAGATACAAGCGATCATTCATGCGTGACGTGCAAGCCTGTGTAAGAGGTAGTTTCAGAGAGATGACTCGTTTCAGTCCGGTCGACACCTCAGTTAGTAGAATTCTTGCGTTCCAGCCATAGAGGGCTGGGGCTTAATTCAAGTTTTCAAAGGGCGATGGGGAAAAGGTGGTATTTAATAGACAAACTTGAAGAAGTTTGGTAAAGGTCACGTCCAAGAGTGGATGAAGATATCCCATGAAAGACGAAGGCGATAACTGCGGTCGAATGCAAAGTTGACATTCATGAATGACATTATATGTTGAACATTATGGTATCAGAAAGATAGCTAGAATAGTTGTTAGATGTTTTATGTGTAAGTTGAGATTGCGTTTAAAAAAATATTTAAATAAAAAAATAAAAAAATATTCCAACATATCGTGAGATGTTAAGTTGCCTAATGAGTGTGAATATTTTGAAAACTGCACGCAAGATTATTGTTATCTAAGTAAGAAGTTTGATGCTTTCTTATACCTTAACTTAGCTTAAATTTCATCAAAACAAATTTATTTCAGAAAAACTTAATAAGTGTAGTGACTAAATAAAAATTGAAGCTTTCACTTTTAACGTTCATGGTTGGCTTTAAAATGACAAATTATTTCCAAATTTAGTTTATACCAACAGTAAGCGAGCGCGACAACGGCCGTGTCGCTTTGATCACCAGCCTTGAGAATACTTTCTGCTCGTGAAAACGAAACCTCGGCAGATAGAGAAGCTGCAAATGGAACATGACCTTATAAGAAAGAGTTCAAAAATAATAATTGAAGTAATGTTTGACACACAGAGAGAACTCATTGATATCTTAAAAGCGCTCAGAGCTTTCGGTCATTAGCAGAATTTACTTTCCGTAAAATAAGGAACTAAGTACTATTTAATACAAATAAATAATAATAAAACTTTATTTTCTTGTTTGTTTTATTTTTCAGTCAATACAAGCGTTCCCCCGACAGGAACAAGGAGTTCTACCTTCTGAGCGTGTTCCTTGGCAACATAGTCGGGTCTCCGAGCTTGTGTCATCAGCTGGCCAAGAGAGGACGCGCCTGCGCACCGCTGGGGGGCTGGGAGCAGCGGTAACCAACGGGCTGCAAACGTCAGCAACTGTCAGCAACCGTCAACAGCTGTCAGCAACCGTCAGCTAATTGGCAGCAGCAATAGTTATCAGCGATTTTCGGCAATCGTCAGCAACCGTCAGCAACAGTCAGCGAAAGCGCGAAGGGAACAAAGCCTTTAAGTAGTTAAGTTCCAAGTGAAATAATAAATGTAATATGCAAAAACGCGGTAATCCGTAGATGATATGAAAAAAGAGATTTTCCAATAAAATGTACAAGCAGAAAATTTGTTCGAAAAGAGATGTTTATGTAAAATAAATTATAAATTGAATCCATGATCTAGGACGCCTTTCCAAGTAAAGAAAATCTTCAACCGCATATGCAAATAACTTTCAGCAGCTTTTTTATATGCCGACGTTTCGTTTTCACGAGCAGAAAGCATTCTCAAGGCGACTTATCAAAGCAACGTGGTGGTTTTCCTCGTCTTCGCTTTCGCTAGCTGATCGTGAATGCAAACTGCTCGTGAAAGTGAAACGTCGGCAGATAAAAAAGCTGCAAATAGGGCCAGGGTCTAACCTGAAAAACAAAAAAAAACAATTTGTTAAATAACACCGACTATGAAAGTGAATGTTTCAAACTTTATAAATGATTTCACTTTATAATTTCTAGTACTATATAATATCGTTTGTTTCGTTGCCTAATCTGGATTCTAATTTACGAAATAAAAATCATCGTCATCATCATTAGATATCATCTATTTAAAGTTTCACCGGAAGAATTTTATAAAAAAGATTACAAAAAAATATGTAAGTAGAGCTCAAGGTAAGCCTTGGACAGATAAATAAAATCTTACTAAGAGATGTGTAGAAAATCTCTCAAAAATATATAAAATAGTAGCAAATAACATAAGAAATATTAATATGTAAGTCGTAGAAAAATGTATATTTTGTACCTTGTTATTTATATTACAAATATTAAAACACTTCATGCATTTAATTTAATTTAACTTGCTGGGAAATTGATTATAATATGAAAATTAAACACAAAGATGTATTGTTGGTAGAGTGCTTGCAATCATGCCGAGAGCTCTGGTTCGAATCCTACCGAGAATGCTAGAAATGATTTCCCGTTTCGGTGTTTATTTTATACCCAAAATAAAATACCAGCAAGTCTTACTCAGCCTTCACAGGAATTGAGTACCAGCCCCCTCGGGAACTGGGAAACCCACACTTCAACTGAAGTGGTTATCGCAAGGCCGCCCCTAGATGTAAAAGTAAACAGGTTCCATTCGCACATATGCGACGCGTTAGGGGAAAATCCAGCAAGAAGTCACACGATATGTGCAGCTTAGTAGCGTCATTAAAAAATGTCCACCATTTATATCGTAATATTCCATACAGTTCTCAAAAAAAAATAAAAAAAATACAGATAACTGTAGATAGCTGTTTTATCAGAAAATAATTATTTTTATTTATGTACATTACATTGCATTGGCTGGAAAAGCGCCATCTGTGAAGTTAATCAAAAATAATTTTCTAGCTTTGTTCAATGACAATGTAAGTAATGAATGGTTCATGATTAATTAGGTTCTGTAGAGACACATTAACAATATTGTGTTTTTCAAGAAAGACAAAAACAAAAAACAGTTCTTACGTAAGTACTGTAAAGATCTGACTCCATCTATATTCGTTTATACATCCGTAATTCTGTACAAAGTATAATATATCTTTCTATGGTACTTAAAAACTTGGAACAAAAAAAGGTACCCTCATAAAAAAAACCTTGAGCTGTCCTTTGACAACTCCATTGCTGGGTTGAATTCAGTTTCGATCTGTTTCCCGGGAGTGACGCGTCTCTTCTAGATAAAATCTGAAAATTGCTGTTTAATATTTGATTTGTGGGTGTTTGTGTGGAGATGGAGCTGAAGATGGACCTGAGATGCTGCCGGGAGAAAATAATTAGGCTGATTGCACTAAAAATAACTAATGTCGCGACATTAATACAAACTTAAAACCAGTGGCGTGTTCCTGTCCGTGAGTAAAGCGGTTTGCACAATTATTTTTCTACCATTCGAATTTCGATTGGTTAAGGCATTATTTATGGGGATGTGGAAAGGTCTTTCGTAGTCTGTGCTTCGGGTCTTCCACCCATATCGGGTTTTCCCGATATTGAGGTGCACCAGGAACAGGTTATGGAGTAGATATTTCCACAATTATTGTTTTGCCAGGTTTTCTTTATTTTGGCATCTGTCTCGGGTCTACTTGGCCGGACTTGCTGAGCATCAGACGGTGCCATGGTATTGCGAATTTTGGTGGAATGATGGGGTAAATTAGAAGCTGTCTTCCCTAACAAAAGCAGCTTGGAATAGAGTATGGAGTAGGCGCGCGTTAAGTTTTGGTAACGGGAATGCTGAAATATCCGACCCAGTGGGGTAACACTTAGTCGAAGCTGGTGACAAGACTTCCTTTCCTTTTTCCAAAAATTAGCGTGCTAAAGTCCTGTGACGATTCTTTGGTAGAAGAGAGAGAGCGTCAAGCTTGTAAACCGATCGGTTAATCTCACTTCGGGGTCGCAAGTCCCCGACTTCTCCATTGGAGCTAGCAGGCAGATTTTCTACTTAGAGGTGGGATTTTAATTAAAATAATTATGGGGTGGGTGGAGGTAGATTTTTCATATTATTATAAATATTTTATACGTAATATATTTAGACGCAATGTAATTTATTCATATTGTTATTATAATGTTATTTTGTAAATTTATGTAATCTGTCAAATAAAAAGACTAACAAAAATTAACACATCAAGTAACTTTTCGCGATCTACGTCCCCCCTTTTTCCTTGTTCCCTATTTTGTATACGCCCTTGAATACGTTGACTGCCGTGTTTTTTTCTATACGCCGTGACCTTACCAGAGCGGGTTCTAGTAATTTCACAGAAAACAAAATCCCATTAAAAATTAAAGTCACTTGTTTTAAAATCGGTTTTAATATCATATAGTCATTTTACAATACACGTAACTTAAATCTCGTAAGCTTTTTAATTATAATTTTGAATTTACAATTTAGTTAGAAAATGCGTATGTTCCACACCAAACGATAACGAATTTGGGTTTGCCACTAAAGTAGATTTTGAAACGGTAAAACAAAAAATCACACAACGTTCTGTTTCATAATCTTCCACACGACGAGCAGTCCTAACCTTAGCTAGACGATCACACAAATGGCCAAAACTACGACGATCTCCTTCGAGGAGGCAACGAGGGATTACCAGCAACAGCATTACCAGTTCCAGTACGAGCAGTACCAGCGTTCCTAGATCTCTGATCTACCTTCACCTTCATCATGGACCAAGGACTAAGGTCTTCAACAATCTCTCCGAGAGGGAAGATCTCACCATTTGGAGAACTATGGAGACCTCATCATTTAAATGTTATGGAGGCAGGAGCACGGCCTTTGGCTCGCCTGTACCACCATACCATAACACCATTTCCAGAATACCCAAGATGGACCACTCGTCCACTACTCCATCTTTTCATCAGGAGGGGAGTTCTACAATTGGTACCCGTGACCAAGGATCGTTTGGTTAGACAAGTGGAACATGCGTATTTTGTTAAAAATTCAATAGTAAATCAGTAAAATCCCTTTTAAATATCTTAAATCGAAAATGTCACGGTTACTGAATTAATTTTTGATAAAAATTTAATAATAAATTGTAAAATCGAGTATTAACTTCTTAAAGCGAAAATTTAACTAGTAAAAGAATAACGTATTTTAAATGTTTAACGTATCTAAAAAACTCAATAATAGTTTAGTAAAATCGCGTTTAAATTTCTTTAATTGAAAACTTCACGAGTAAAATGTTAACGTATCTTTCTTAAAAATTTAATAGTTGATTTGTAAAGTCGCATTTAATTTTATTAAATCTAAAACTTCGCGAGTAAAAAAGAGTGTATTTTAAATTTGGTTAAAATCGCCTAGGGCTGCTTTTTTACGCGCGCGGCCCTGATCTTGCTGCGACACATGTGTCGATTTTTTTGTGTGATTTTAGAATTTTGGTCTAGGGTCGAGGCATGGGTTTTTTTGGCTCATATATCCACTTTGGAAATAATGTATTGCCTTCATTCTTTTAAAAAAAAAGACTTTTGAACTTGTTCGAAACAAGGATTTGTTATTTTAGGAATATTATTATTGCCTACATTCAATATTTAAATGAATGCAAGATGTGTTTCGACGCGTAAGAAAAAAACCCTTAGTTTAAATAATATTATCGTTTTTTGCTTAAAAACCATAAACCCCGAGCCCTGGTGATAAAATTTTATAACTTGCGTCATTTCAAGTAAGAGTTATAGTTTATTTTTTTGCTTTCGTGTGAGTGATATAGGTTTTCATGTGAACAAAATATATTTTAAGTGTTGAGTGTTTTTATATTTTGGGTGAAGTGATTTTGTGATATACGTGCGTTTAGTTTATTAGAAATAATAATATACTTGAGTGACTTACATAATATATCTTATTAAGTTCGAAAAACGAACGTCATAAGTGATCATTGAGTGATTGTATTTACTTTGTGTTGTTTTGAGGTGCAACATAATTTGTGGTAATTTGAAAGCTTTTGGAAGACAATTTTTTGAAAATAGATGGAAAAACAGATGGATCCAACTCTTCCATTTAAAATTGAGAGGCCGATATTCGCGGGGGTTGACGAATACCCTTTACGGTTCTAAGAAGAATTGGAAACATTTATAAGACTAACGGATGCCGGAGGACGTGCAATGCAGGTTTTTGATGAATGTTTGATTGGAAATGCTCGGCTATGGGCGGATATTTATCGTTCAAAATGGACATGTTTTGCAGAATTGAAGAAAGACTATTTGAAACGATATTGGAGACATTATCCAGACGATGTATGGAGGATGTGGATTGTGACCGGAGAATCTACAGCCTGTGAAGTGCTGAGTACCTGAGGATGATACAAAACATAGAAGAAGTCGCCAGAGCTAGAGTGAACTCAACCACAGAGGATTCCAGATGTTCTACACTTGAGGAGTCATGTTCACATAATACGAATGCTGACCACACCAAGCGGAGACTGGTGTGGTCAGAACGGAGACTCAGTTACGTCGACGGGTAAAAGAAATGGAAAGTTGAAGATAATTTCGTCAGATTTTATTAATGACTATTGCCTTTAACTGATATAATACGTTGTGCCAATGCGATGATAATATGTTCTGATTTGGAAAATAAACATTACTGATTTAGGAACACAAGTGCATACTCGTATTTCATTTTATCTAAAATTCTTACCTGCAGAAGTAACCACATAATATTATAGTGAGATGATCTACGGGGTGAAACTCTTAGGGGGGAGAAGAGCGAGGGGAGCGGGGACTGCGCACCCCTAACACTTCCAGATGTGTGTGAGATATTGGAAGGAGGAATGCAGCGGACAGAGCGAACGACAAAACAGAGCAGTGCGGTAACCAAAGCATGGAAATCCAGTGATGGAAAATAAAAATATCGATTGTTCTACAAATTCGTTCGAAGATAAACATAAATGAAGTAAAATGATACAAATATTTGTGCGCGAGCTCAATTCGGAAATAATATTGATGCATTAATTATTTTTTTCATATCTTTAACTAAAGAATTTTCTGAAAACTTTTCCATTCGTAAACTCTTGAAAACCTTCCATAAAATTAGGGGGGAATGTAAAGATCTGACTCCATCTATATTCGTTTATACATCCGTAATTCTGTACAAAGTATAATATATCTTTCTATGGTACTTAAAAACTTGGAACAAAAAAAGGTACCCTCATAAAAAAAACCTTGAGCTGTCCTTTGACAACTCCATTGCTGGGTTGAATTCAGTTTCGATCTGTTTCCCGGGAGTGACGCGTCTCTTCTAGATAAAATCTGAAAATTGCTGTTTAATATTTGATTTGTGGGTGTTTGTGTGGAGATGGAGCTGAAGATGGACCTGAGATGCTGCCGGGAGAAAATAATTAGGCTGATTGCACTAAAAATAACTAATGTCGCGACATTAATACAAACTTAAAACCAGTGGCGTGTTCCTGTCCGTGAGTAAAGCGGTTTGCACAATTATTTTTCTACCATTCGAATTTCGATTGGTTAAGGCATTATTTATGGGGATGTGGAAAGGTCTTTCGTAGTCTGTGCTTCGGGTCTTCCACCCATATCGGGTTTTCCCGATATTGAGGTGCACCAGGAACAGGTTATGGAGTAGATATTTCCACAATTATTGTTTTGCCAGGTTTTCTTTATTTTGGCATCTGTCTCGGGTCTACTTGGCCGGACTTGCTGAGCATCAGACGGTGCCATGGTATTGCGAATTTTGGTGGAATGATGGGGTAAATTAGAAGCTGTCTTCCCTAACAAAAGCAGCTTGGAATAGAGTATGGAGTAGGCGCGCGTTAAGTTTTGGTAACGGGAATGCTGAAATATCCGACCCAGTGGGGTAACACTTAGTCGAAGCTGGTGACAAGACTTCCTTTCCTTTTTCCAAAAATTAGCGTGCTAAAGTCCTGTGACGATTCTTTGGTAGAAGAGAGAGAGCGTCAAGCTTGTAAACCGATCGGTTAATCTCACTTCGGGGTCGCAAGTCCCCGACTTCTCCATTGGAGCTAGCAGGCAGATTTTCTACTTAGAGGTGGGATTTTAATTAAAATAATTATGGGGTGGGTGGAGGTAGATTTTTCATATTATTATAAATATTTTATACGTAATATATTTAGACGCAATGTAATTTATTCATATTGTTATTATAATGTTATTTTGTAAATTTATGTAATCTGTCAAATAAAAAGACTAACAAAAATTAACACATCAAGTAACTTTTCGCGATCTACGTCCCCCCTTTTTCCTTGTTCCCTATTTTGTATACGCCCTTGAATACGTTGACTGCCGTGTTTTTTTCTATACGCCGTGACCTTACCAGAGCGGGTTCTAGTAATTTCACAGAAAACAAAATCCCATTAAAAATTAAAGTCACTTGTTTTAAAATCGGTTTTAATATCATATAGTCATTTTACAATACACGTAACTTAAATCTCGTAAGCTTTTTAATTATAATTTTGAATTTACAATTTAGTTAGAAAATGCGTATGTTCCACACCAAACGATAACGAATTTGGGTTTGCCACTAAAGTAGATTTTGAAACGGTAAAACAAAAAATCACACAACGTTCTGTTTCATAATCTTCCACACGACGAGCAGTCCTAACCTTAGCTAGACGATCACACAAATGGCCAAAACTACGACGATCTCCTTCGAGGAGGCAACGAGGGATTACCAGCAACAGCATTACCAGTTCCAGTACGAGCAGTACCAGCGTTCCTAGATCTCTGATCTACCTTCACCTTCATCATGGACCAAGGACTAAGGTCTTCAACAATCTCTCCGAGAGGGAAGATCTCACCATTTGGAGAACTATGGAGACCTCATCATTTAAATGTTATGGAGGCAGGAGCACGGCCTTTGGCTCGCCTGTACCACCATACCATAACACCATTTCCAGAATACCCAAGATGGACCACTCGTCCACTACTCCATCTTTTCATCAGGAGGGGAGTTCTACAGTACATAAAGTAGATAAATAGATTACCTACACTTTCTTTTCTCTTTCCAGAATACTAAATTCGTAGGTTTATGTTTTATTAAAAAATAATACATATTCATTTTCCAACCTATGCTTTCCTTTAAATTTTCCTGCATTGAAATGTGGAACAGATACATGCACGTTTGTAAAAACGCTGGGATGAAAATTGCGCTTTTAAAAAAATCATGTAAAAATGCATCTTCAGGAAGTAAAAATGTGAATCTTTTTTGCATTTTTATTAGCCAAGAAATGATTCTTGATTCTGAAATGAAATCTTTCAACTTCCTCTCCATCTCTGTGATGACTGACTTTTCTTGAAACCCTCTGGAGAGTGGAGCTATGCGAAATACAATTTTTCAGTATGACCCTTACAGATTCATTTTCTTTGTCTCCTCTGTCTTACTCCATCTCCTCTCCAAAAATATGATATTTTTTTCACAATACAAAAAACTGTATTTTTGCACACAATTATAATGAATAACCTTACTAGAAAGGAAACGTGTCCACCTACATAGGAAAGAAATATCGATGAGTGAAATTGTCTAAAGACGCATTCATACCATAATATCGAAATATATTTATACAACGTCATGTTCACCTTTTAAGTCTCGCACTACAGTCACAAAAAATATAGGATAAACGATAATAGAGTGAGATTTTAAGGTGATTACAATTACGGAAAAGATACGGAAAGACATATCGGATCTACTCGTATCCCAAGCAGGTACGTGCGCAGCATTTAGGCCGTGGGTAGGTAACAAAATAAGCTTTTTCTGAAAGAGCAGATAATATTTTTTATTTTAAAAAACTGCTAGGATATTATTATGTGTCTTCTTTGCGTTTGGAGGTCTTTTGAAGTTAAAAATCATATCAGGTAAGTTTGTATTGAATCCATTGTTAAATATTTGATTCAAAAAATATTAATAAATAATTTTTAGAACACTTAAATGAAAAAACTTTGTCGCCATTAACCTCCGATATATACTGAAAAAACTCTGTTATCATTGTGCTACAAAAACAATTTGATTCAAATTACACATTTGCTTTAAATCATTAAGGAAAACATCGTTTACGTATTTTTCTTTTAATGGCATCATTTTCTTCAAAACAGTAATTACCTACCTCATAATTTCAAAAATTGTTCACGAATCTTCAGCACGCATGACACATGAACTTGATTTTCGACAATAAAATCATTAAAAAACACGTCTTGTTTCTGTCACATCGCTACGTATAAAATTATAATATGCAACTTCACGAACTGCTTTCTCCTGCCTATAGGTAGTGAACTGTTCCATACTCTGTGGACTTGTGGAGTGTGGACGGACCATTAGGTTGGTAGGAGGGAACTACAAAATTACGCGACACTCACAATGTATACAAACGAAGATCAGTTGAAAACAAAACTTTAAGACAAGCGGTCGTGAAGAATGACAGATACAAAATATTATTTCTGTAAATAAAATCTCAGATATTTAGAGACTGAAAGTGAGAGACATGAGGGTGGTTTTGTGTGCGGCGCTTTTTTGCGTTTTGTCAGTGAGAAGTGATGGCGGGGAAACTGCACAAGATGAAAAACAGAGGAACAAAACTTACACTGCTAACGATTTGATAATGTGAGTAAACATGCCCATTAATTCTCATTTCCTTTTTAATTTTTTTCCCATTCATGTAAACAATTTGAGTTAGGTACTATATTATGCTCATGACAAATTAACTCAACATCAAAATGCCAATTTAACTCGGCATGTGTATTTCTTAGTTAATCTTTAGATAGCTAAGCTTCAATATCACATTGTGTAACAATGCATAATCTGCATTCTTTATAATGTAAATTCTTATCTGCACTTATGTTACTTCACTTAATACACTCTAGTCATAAACGTCAATAAGTTGTCGAAAAATATAGATTAAAATTTGTATTATTGAAAATACTTATCTCCTTTCAGAGGGCTGACTAAGCTGGCAAACGAAAACATTCTGGGGCGACTGAGGTTCCCATTGGATGATTTCGAAGATCAACCGCAGCAAAACGTGAATCTGAAATTCCCCGCCGATTTCCAGAACCAGAACACAAATCCAGATTATAACAATAACCGGAATCCAAACTACAACAATCAAGATATATTAAACAATCAAATACCCCTAGGAGCGCAGCAACCTTTTCCAGGTGTGGACTTCTCACAGTACCCAGTTATACCGCAGCAGTTCTTGAATCCTGACTTGGTCAACTATTACAGACCTGTGAGGAAAAGAAGACCAAGGAAGCAAAGACCATATCAATTAAATTCGCAATATCCAGGATATCCGAATCAGCAGAATCCCTATCAGCAAGGAGATCAACAAAACCCTTACTTCCAAAGACCATACAGACCAAACTTTCAAGGAAATCCTGGGGGAATTCTTCAAGGTGAATATCCTGGAAATTTTGAGCAGCCAAATAGATATCCACAGTTTAATCAAGGAAACTTCCAGGGCAATTATCCCGGAAATGTGCAAGGAGATTATCAACAGTATCCAATACAAGGAGATCCTTTACAGCAAGGTTTTGGCCAGGCTGGTATTTTTGGTCAGCCTGGATATGAAGACCAAGGTCCGTTTTCAAGTCTCACGAAGGCTCTGGGTTCCATAGCCAAGTATGATGATAAGCAGTGTGTGCCGCGACTGTTGTGCGAGGTGGCGGCAGGAGGGAATCCGAGCTCCAAGCAGTCTTCCTATATCCCCTCGTTCCTCAATATGGAATCACTGTTCACGTAAGTGTTATCAAAACTATCTAAGATTGAGCTACTAAAGAAAAAGTTATCCAATAGAACAGATGCAACAAAAAGAACAAGATCAACTTCAGATTAAACTAAACTATGGAGCATTATGTTTTCATCGTCACTTCAATGATCATGATAGATTGAGATTTAAGACTTCTTGGTGCGAATTAAAAGTTAAGTTGGAATTACTAGTATTGATGAAGAAATCAGAGTACGTGAAAAATAAATCAATAAAATTTCTCATCAAACCTAGATACGAGTATCTTATTCAAATCAACATCTGCTCATACTTACTTAAATGTATTTACTTTCAAATGGTTTTTCCTTTCTCAATTTTTTTGGTAATTTTTTTTCACTTTTATCAGATCCGCTTCCAATGCTTCCCACACAAATGACATCACGTATACAACGAGGATAATATTGCGCACTCACATTGTCAATAGACGGTTTTTTGTGATGTGTACATATCTGGTGAAAAGAAAGTCCCAGTGTGGGAGGATTAGTTGTTCGCATGTTTATGATGATATTCGCGACTAAGGTCTTTCACACCAGACAGACCAATGCTGAATCAATACATTATGCATTCAAATTTCATTGTGCAACAATTGTATAGAATTCTGTGAAGTGTTTCAAGAGGCTCAGCCGTATTCAAGCCTCCTTGTTTGGACAATGTTTCCAAATCCCAAAAAACCTGATGACACTAAAAATGATAAATTGGTAGATAAGGTTTTTACAGATCGTATTTCAAAAATAGCGAGGTTTCTTTTTCATTCAGGACTGTTGTTTTAGAATTATGTGACCCTCTATTTCTGTATTAGACTATGAAATATGAAGAAAGAAAAATGAACTACTATTAAAAACTCTGTTGGGTTGATGAAACATGAAATTATGAACGGTCAGAAATGTGTGGCAAAATGGAACTCTCCGTTAAAAAAATACATGTTTAAATTTATTTCTCCAGGTTGCTATCAGCTTTGACTGGCAGCGTCAACCCTCTCCTCGTGTTCGGCAGGGCAGCTCTCCTGGGCGTGAGCTCACAAGGAAGTCCAACATCCTGCAGATACGCCTATCCTAACTGCCCCAGAGATCCAGATAGACTAGTGGAGTACCTCAACAACCATAATGGTGGCTTTTTCCGCTTCTTTAACGGTCTGCAAGACCCAAACGATCCTAACCAGCAAAACCAACAAGTAGATGACCAATCCAACTTGCAGAACCTTGGAATTAATCAGAACCTACAAAACCTGGGCAGCAATCCAGGAAACTTCGGTCTGAACCAACTTACCCAACTGTTTGGACAGTTTGGTCAACAGCAATATCCTCAAAGTAACCCTTTTAATTTCAATAGAAGACCTTCTTACTACAATCAGTTCAACAATTTTGGCAGCAATTATCCTCCTCAGTCTCCTTACAATACTTACAGAAGCAGCATAGTCAATGATACCGATTTAAGCTCTGATGAAACACAAGAAAGAATACAAAACAAGAAAATATCAGCGTTGAACTATGATCAAAACCAGCACGTCAGGTTACCAGAATCTAACGACCTGTATTTTGGACAAAACTACAACCAAGTGTACTATGGCGGTGTACAAAGCCAAAACAATTTAATCGCAACAGACACTAGATTTAAATTTCCAGAAAGTAGCACCAACCAAAACACAAACTTCATAAGAGACGATAGGTTTTCTCAAAACAACATGCAGTTGCCGAGTGGATCACAGCAATTTCAACAGGATAACAACCGTGGACCTAAATATTTGTTTTTCCCGGAAAACCCCGGAGTGCGGCAATACGAGGAACTGTACTTCCCGAAGCCCTTACCTTATTACGACCATTCTAAGATGATTTTCCCCGACAGGACCGGAACAGGGAACCTCAAATTCGATTCCCAGCTCTCCCAGAGTTATTACAGACCGGAAATCTACCGAAACGACTTGACAAACTATAATGGCTACAGGGACAACCCGTACAAGAATCAATACTCCCCGCCTTCCAAGAAAAAGAGGCTGGTGTACGTGGTCCGTGGAAATGGTGATCCTAATCATCCGGAGGTGCTGGAGGAAAATTATGGAAGGAGCTTGAACGCTGGGCAGGAGTTGGTCGTTGAATTGGAAGATGGTGAAGTTAAAAATGCTTCCTGGGCTTTCCCTACGGCTTACCAAGGTGTACTTTACAATGATAGACCCTCTGATGTTAAAACTAATCAATAAAACGTTTCAATATAATTATTTATTCCTGTAGAAAAATGGTTTGTAGAAAATTTGTACCAATTAGTATTGTATATTATTTATTTACTAAATAAAATAAAACTACACTGAATTATTTTAATTGTGGATTTTAAATATAGAAACAAATGAATAAAATTATTTTGAAGACGATCTTTTACTCTCAAAGTAGTTTTTTCTCTAAAATATTTATAAAAAAAAATTGTTAGTGTTTAAAAAAATATAAATTTCACAGGTCAAACTATTTTTACATCTTAAATCACTGACTCCCAAAGTTTCCTAACAGCTGAAAATTTAAAGTGATGTATGCTATCTACTTTAAATGAAATAAATAATAATGCTTGAATATCGATATTTTTTTTTCTTAGCGGGCAAACGTCACATGGTCATGTGACTAGGGTCGTCCGCAAACGATAAAAATTTTATTTTCTGGCATATAAATATGGAAAATATTAAAAATAAATTCACTCCCTAGGTTCCACCGAGATTTGAACTCGGATCGCTGGATTCAAAGTCCAGAGTGCTAACCATTACACCATGGAACCGATGAGCTGAGGTGCAAAAATAACGTTGCTGGTGGTGTGTGTGTAAGTGTATAGCACACACAAAACTTATCAGCTGAGCGGGTGACCTACTCTCCATACATACACAATATTATTATTCGACATCTTTCGATTCGAGACTTATCGATAGAGTTGTACACATTTTAAGATATTCGTATCGAATTCGAATAATTAAAATTGGAAAATCGTATCATTTTAACTTGAACGTCGTCCAGTAACTAAAAATCAGAGATTAGAGATTTTCTATCTAAATTTGTTGCTAAAATAATTTTACTATTATATCTACAATCAGATAAGATGACTAAGGAACACATGGCTGAAATAAGGTTAAAACGTCTTTGATACTCGTATAAGAAGATACTATTTTTTTCCTGTAGCGTACATTAGGTCGGGGAAAAATTTTCTTCGCATTTTTTATGAAAATACAGGTCATTTTGTTTCAAAATTAATTTACATTTAATACTTGTGTAATAAAATAACCTCATTTTTTCAAAACATCATCATGTTTTACAAGAGTAGGTACAAAAACAGCTCGCATTTATTTTTCTGCCTTTTCCTCAATAGTTTATTGTTCTCCATTATTTCTTTCCTCTTTTTTTAGATTATATTATCATGGTTCACCACTTCGTGAATGTATATAATTTTTGTACTTTTAATTAAAAAAAAAACCTATCTACAGATATTTAACCCCCAAAAATAAGATCATATTTAAATATATTTATGCTTCAACACATAAGTTTTGTTAATTGTTTCTAAAGACTAGACTAGTATCAAGTACATTGGTGACAAATGCATCAAAAACCATTTTTTTCACGTGCCAAAATACTCGCGGTATCTCATTACACAAAGGCGGAAATAATTAGATGGAATTACGTGCTTGGCACCCTTCAAAAACCCGCTAATACCTTCACAAAACCCCTACAAATCTCTTCAGGCAGTCGCTGCTTCCTCCCCTTGGGTTTAAACACCATTATTATTGGATCGGTATTATGCATTTTTCGTGTGAGAAAGCCGCAAGCTAATAACCTCGGATTATATTTTATTATTCCGGGATTACTGTATTGATATCAAACGTGCCGCTGGTATTCAATGTGTGGCACTTACTTTGTGGTATTAAATACCGCATAGTGAGCACTTTCAAATGGATCTTCATCTCGTTTTGAAGCACATTGTACTGATTGTACATTATATTAGACAGATAGGAATGAAAACGTATGCAGATTCAAAGAGCTCTGAAGATAGTTTGGTAATGTCAAGAACAGTAATTAAAGTCTAAAAATATTTCTTCTATCTCTTTCAGTCAAACAATCAGTTTAGCTCACTTAGCAATTAGTGTGAAAATAAGTTATATTATTTATGAAAAAAAGTTACATGTAGGTGCTAATAAAGCTAAATAAGCTGCCAAACTTGCAATCTAAGAACTGATTCAAAACCGATTGAAAAATTAAAGGTCCGTAAAGATTTTTTTCAATTCAATGAGTTGTGGGTATATCGCATGACAATGGATTTATTTGAAAGCAAGGGGTACAATGCCCCAGTCATTATCCCCGATAATTGTTTGATGATTTCTCTGACCGGCCATACATCCCCTTCCCCCTCCACGTGGTCTGGCGACGTGACGTCACGTGACGCAAGCGTGCCAGTATTTTTCTTTCATTCCGAATGACGGAGTAAATCCCGGAATCGCTTACATCTATAATTACGGGATGATTGCGGGTAGCGACCGCCATTTTTTAAATCTCATCTTGCGCACAAATAATGACAGCTTGTGTTGATGCGATTCCAACACAACAGCCTGTATAAACAAAATACATAATATGTATGTGGTACATTAATTTGGCATTTACATTTTAATGCGTGTCAATAAAACTTCTTTTAGAATTTCTGTTGTGTAATTTTTAAATTTTTTGAACTCGTCGTTGAATTTGTAATATTCTTAAATTTCCCACATTTTTAAACTAAGATATTCCCATGTAAAGCATATTTACCCATTCATATGCACTTATTTTTTGTTGTTGCTGTTTTTCTTGTTATCTGCAATATATTATGGTATATGGATGATCACGTATGCAATTTAAATTAATTGCAATTTAAATTAAAACCTCATAAGGCAAAAAGTAGGTGAAAAAAGATTTAATTAAAAATACTTTATATTATTTAATGGGTGACGCTTCGGAATGTTTATAATACCAACTGGCGAAGAACGGAAACCAAAAACTATCCTTTCGAAAATTCGAATATATTTTGTAATTGAATCGAATATTTCCTGCTTGCCCAACTCTATCCAAGTATCTACATAAGTAATTTGTAAGTAAAAGTAACAGAAACTTAAGCGTTTGCTTCTTCCACTTATTAAAAATGTAAATACTTACTTACCAATGTGATACAAATTTCATAAAAAATATTTATTTATTCATTTTAAATAAATCTTGACCACCAAAATATAAAAAAGTCATTTGATCGTCCCCTAAAATTAAATGAATAAAATCATACGACGTATTCGGAGCAAGCAAGCAAACAGCACCCTTGATTGTCTGTGTGCTTTTATTAAAAGTTTTTAGGGTGACCATGGATAATGGCGGAGCCTCTTTGTGGTGAGAGAATGGTCACGTGCGATAAGCAAGGAAACCTTTCATTGAAGATTATTTCAAAAAAACAATATGCTTCGATTCTTTGTCCAACTGTACATGGGTCAAAAAAATAGTTATCCATTTAAAACTTATGCGAGTCAATTTTATAGAATCTGTTGTGGCTCTGAGAAAGGAGGAGAAAATGTGTGAAAAATATAATTAAAAAATATATATGAATAGGTAGGTATCCACGTCACTCAACCACGTCACGTATGCGTAAAAAGCTGAAAAACATTATTATAATATTTTAAAAGTATGTACTATTTACATAAAATAATAATAAGTTAAAAATATTACTAACGTACAGTGGAGTCAGTTTGTATTTCAATGGTTTGTATACAATTATTTCCTCCGCATCACTATCGCCGAAATAGCTCAGTTGGGAGAGCGTTAGACTGAAGATCTAAAGGTCCCTGGTTCGATCCCTGGTTTCGGCATTTTTTTAATTTCTTCCCATTTGCTTTTATTTTTTCCCACAATATTTTTTTTTTTCACTTATTCGACATTTGATTAGTACCACCATGGACAGAAAATAAAAGAAAATTATATAATCTTTTACAAAAGCTTCTATCAAATTTCAACAGATGTCTGCCGCTCCATCACTTATGAACGCTATCTTGTAAGGTAAAAACAAATAAATAGGCGCTATAACAAAGTTTCACTTGAGTATATAAAATTCGTACGAATTAGGATATTATTAGTACGTACCTTTTTTGTGATTAAATGTTTACTTCCTCTCTAAAAAATATCGAAAATGAATGATAAATATAGGTAGGTATTGAATTACAAATCGCCACTTTCACAATACAAATCAGATTCACTGATTTGAGAAATTGTGGATAAAACATGTAATTAGGAGTAACTTCCATAATCTAAGTTGCAAGGATATATTCATTTAAAGCTCTCAGATGTATGCCCACAAACAAACACGTGTAGTTCGCGCTTACAAATGCTGAGTGTGTACTTATAAATAAAATCCAAACCTCAAATGAACATAAGCCCCACAACTTTTGCCGACCTTCCCTGACACAGGGGTGTCATTGGCGAAGTGAACCATTTTTTACAGTATGGGTGGTCAGCCATTGTAAGTAAACTAATTATAAAGAAATGCTCATTAGAAACTTCTAACCTGCAGGATTTTCACACTAATTATTTAATGTTTTCTCTCATAGAAAATAGGAAGATTTTTATTTTTTATTTGAGAAACTTATTTTTTAAAGATAAATTTATTTGAGAAACCCCTATAGGTATATATGTCACTTGTTTTCAGTTTTACTTTATACTGGCTTGTAACTTTGCAAACTTGTTGTGTATTAGGGGTGAACAGATGTAAATGTGAAATGAAATACAGACAACAGTCGTATACTTATATTATGTACCGAAATTTATGTACGCTTCAATATGAACCCTTCCAGCAGTGATATAATTTCACATGCAAATTCTTCAAATCAAAAACAATATTTCGAATTTGTTTTTCAATTTTACACCAATTTTGCATACGCCCCCTCGCCCTGGAGAGCAATATCGTTTCACGATTCGTATATTTTTTATTTCGCTGTACTTATGTACCCATATATTCCATGTAACATGTTTTCCATATACAAATACCTACATGCCTAAGGATATTGTATACAATGCGATATGTGTATTTGGCCCACGAGTCTCTCGGTTCCAAAAAACGGAAGGTCAGACGAAAATATCGGTGTCATTTTTTGCCCGGGTAGAAATTGCGGGTTTCCATCACCTCCTCTCTCGTTGAAAATTTCCATTTGATGGCCATTTTTGAGATTGATTGCGTCATGGTGGTTCTTTACCGAAAAAACGCAATAAAAGTAATTCAACCGACTTAGATTTTTGTACATAATCGAGATACCTAGTCGATGTAGGGCCCTGCTTATTTACTTCACTGTATCACATTCTAACAACGGGTGGCCAGAACCTTTTCAAAGTCACTTTCATGTCTTATGTATTTTTTTCTCCCATTGAAAAAAAAAAATAGTATGTTCACGGCTTGGTCCCAGTACGCGTAAAATGGTAAGAGCGCCTGGTTAGCAGGCAAAAAGAAAGGGTTCACTTCAATTATTAAATTTCTCTTCAGTTATTACCTTTTTTTTCTTATTCCATTTTTCCTTTCTTTTCTTAATATAGCTTTCCTTGTGATTTACTATACTTTAATAATTTATCTCTCATTACTGCCCGTTTCTAGATGCCCAAATGTTCTTCACTACTAGTTTTGTGATACTGAAGCCAAATCATGATGCTGAAAGATTAAAAAGAAACCTCCATTTCCAAGTTTGTCCTTGAAAGTGATAGTGTGGGGTGAAGTTAGTTTAGGGATGGGACAGGGGTACAAAAATAAAAGTCGTTTATTTTCAATTTCCCTTCGGCGTAAGTTTATTTTATTCAATAATAAAAAAATCAAACAATAACTTTTACAATTATCATTATTACTTGTGGATGAAAACCCACATGTTATCTGTACACGTAATAAATAATAAACAATTATCATTAGAGTTTTGACTATAATAGGTATATTTTTTATTACCTTAGACAATTATTAATAAACATTTATATGAAAGTGGGGCCTGCACTCTCCTCTGTTCTCTCTCCCTCTCACACAACTCCATTCTCTTCATTTTTATTTCATTTTCCAAAAAACATTTTTATTCAATAAATTCAAACTGCATCTCCATGTGAAGATGCATTTGGTAAAATTAAAAACTGTACAAATAGAAGAAAATATAAATATTTGTTATGACACTAGAGAAATTAAAAAAATGTGTTTCTAGACAATGCAATATTATCAAAGTGAAAAAAAAAACTGAAAATATTTTTTTATATAATTTGCCATACATTTTCCATATAAAATATATTATTTTTATAGTACATACATACAATATATACCTATTGAACAATATTTTGTATAATTATATATTACTTTGAATAAAACAAAATTATAGATTTTTTTTATCAATTACAAAATAAGGTTTACTTATTTTCTTCATAACATTCATATATTTTGAAAATTACACTGAAAAAAAAATGTTTGGTTCAGATGAGATACTAAAATTAATGTTTAATTCTTTCCATAAGTTTTTTTTTCTTTTTTTAATTTTTTTAAAATAAATTAATATTATTAAGAAATCTTTGACGCGTAATCCTTATTTATTTAAAAATAAGTAATTACTAAAACAGCCAAGGACTAGCTCTTAAATTAAAGAAAACAAAACAAAATCAAATCTATTTCAGAAAGAAAAAAATAAAAAATAATTTTCTTATGTAGGAGAATTACATGCAAGCAACAACTGGCCAAGCTGTATTTAATTTTTCAAAGAATCTTCATGAATGCAGAAATACTGAAAAACTAGCGTCAACTAAATAATGAATTACAATTATTTATGAATAGCAAATGGTCATTTAAAATAATAAAAAAACTATGTATTCTATTATGGATACATAAAAAATGAATGCAAAAAATATTAACTAATGAGAGATCAATAATAATGGTAAATTAACATAAACTACAATTAACACATTGGATCTTTTTTTAATCCTTAGACAACCAGAGGCAAGGCAGGTATTTAAAACAAAAATACTAATAACCAATCTATGGAATTATAAGAAATGCATTTATAGTTTAAATTTGAAAGAAAACTGTCTTTAGTTAAACAATTTTGCATTCTGATTGTCAGGATTTTTTGAGTCGAGCTCAGCAGGAGATATTGCTTATATTGCTGGTACAGAACATCCCTCCTGCTCTGGACTCTTAGCCACCACACACTGTCAGTTATGACTGCCATGCGCATTGGCCATGCATGAACACTAACCTAGCACTATAATACGCTAGCCTACCTACTGCTAAGGTTGGAGATCAATGCTGGGTTGCCGAGAGGATACAATCACAGTTTAGCTTTGATGCGCGAATATATACTCTGGCATTTATTTGGTCTCACTTGGGGTTGAAAAAATTGCCTCGAAAATACAAACACATTCCTGCACAAGCCTTGGACAGTAAATGAATTTGGTTTTCGAAAACCACAGAACACAAAAAAAAAACACATCCAAATCTGTGGAACAGAAAGTTAAAAAAACTAAGTTTGAAGATATTAAAAAAAAAAAAAATCAATTAAGGAAAGTAAGAATAAAAAAAAAAGTTTTTTTAAAATTATTTTTAACAGAGTTAGAGCCTGTTCCCACTTGTCGGGTGTCGGATCCGTATATTCATGGGAGGTTCCAGTTGCAGAACATTTCGGACAAAATCGGTTTCTGATAAGTGTGAATAGCTCCATACATAATGTTCTTCCACTGTCTGATCAATATACGGACCCGACACCCGACAAGTGGGAACGGGCTCTAACTTCTTAGTGATTTTTTTAAAACAAAGTAAATTTTAAGAGAATTTTTGGAGAGAAACTAAAATCATTCATTCCACAGAATTACTATGAAAAAAAAATGAGAGGTTTGCAGAGGATTTTTATCCCAACATAGTGCAAGGAATCCTTCAAATAAAAAATAAAATAAAACCATACAACATAAAGATGTATTTTACATTTAACATTGGTTCATTAATTACAGTACATACCATTTTTATATTCAATAAAAATAATAACAAGCTTATTATAGTCAATTTTAAGAAAATCCCTGGCAAACCCGAAACTCATGTATTATTTACAAGCTTGAGGATTCTTTTAAATACATTTTTTTTTTCAAGATCCTTCTTTTTAAATTTATTTGATGTTTTTAAAATCTTTTAGCAAAAATATTTACAAAAGCTTTATGTTCCCTACAAACTAATAATAATGAATTAAGTATATTTTCCAGATTTTTCATCTCACAGGATTGCTGCTGTTCACTAATTAAGTAGATTTAGAATTGACATTATGAATGTGTTCTATTCCATTAAATCACAATTTATTATTTGCCATTGTTTATTCATTAATAATCTCCAAAACTTTCATCAAAAATAATATTTATAGAGAATATCATATATTACTGTTATCTTCATAAAAATACTACAATTTGAGGAGAAAAATTGTTAAAAAAAAGTGTTGGCAGGAAGAATGAATTGAATAAGGAGAAAAATAAAAAAGGCTATTAATTTGATAAAATTTAAATCTGTTATTTTCACAAATAATCAGGAAATCAAATACTTTTAATCAATATCAACTCAATGGTTTAATTTACTCAACTTTGACTTCTCTAATTTGTATTGGTACATATTTCCAGGAACCTGTTTTAATAGACAATAATTTAAATGAGAATGTTTTTAGTGAAAATCTAGCATATATAGTATTCCACAACATGGCAGAGTAATTGATGGATTTAGCATTTAAACTCTAATTGGGATAAAACCAAAACCATGATAAAGTTAAAGCAACTTAATTAAAAAAAAAGTTAATTGTTTTAAAAAATGAGTCTTGTTTTGATCATGACCACTTTGACAGACACAAGTTAAGAGATAGAGAAAGAAGGAAAACCACTTTTGTTCTTATAAATAAAGTCTACAAATCTATTTTAAAAAATGATATTTTTTTAGGTATGTACAAGTAGAAAAGCGGGGTGACGATTTTGTGTGGATTTAGATTGTCTACCATTCAGTACCCGAGTGTAAAGCATTGAGCAAATGTAAACAGTGTATGCAAAGTAAATCACTCTCTAGGAGTGCTGTCGGATATTTCATGCATTTTCAATTAACTCCATGTTTTATCCTCGTGGTACAGGTGTGCGACTGCTCAGCCACCGTCCCGCCCCCTAATGGAGATCATGGGAAAACTACAAAAACACTACATTTGTACAGAACGCCGTTACACAAAAATAACAAAACACTTGCAATAGATACCTAATCACATTAGGGCCTCTCATTCCAAAACAACTTTACTTCATTTTACCTACATGGGAAAAATAATAAAAATACCCCCTTTCAAAAATTTTTGGACACTGTTTACAGGTTCAAAAAAATGACCAACTTTTGAACAATGCAAACTGTTAAAGTACAAAAAAAAAAGATATCAGTTCAGTGTATTAATTCTGACTAAAATTGAAAATCAGACTTTTCCGATGGCTCCTTGCCCACAGTATTTTTTTAAATACAAAAATTTAACTAAAAGTCGACTAAGCTGATTTGCTGTGGGCAAGCATGTTTTTTTTGACAAAATTTTGTGGCCTTTTGCTGCTAGGTTTGGTCAGGTATATTTTTATAGCAAAATTCTCTACTGGTTTGAAGACTCAAATTTGAAATCATTTTTCAGAGTTGAAATAATGTTTATTTATTAACTACATTACTTTAAATAAAATTAAATGGAAAATATTTTAGACCACTTATAATTATATTATCAAAAATATAAGATAGGAAGCTACTTTATTTATTGATAAAAAATGGCCGAAAAATCACCTAAGACACAGAGAGTGTCCTTATCTGTCTATAAAGCATTCCTTATCATTGGTTTACTGCGGTACAGACAGTACATGTTACATTGGCACAATCCTGGATAAGCTACTCTTATCAATTACTTCAAATAATCTTTCTCAAAATGAGATCATCATTAGTATGGTATGTCCTCTTTGGAACTTGGATTGAAAAAAAAATGAAAAAATAAAAATAAACACATGTTTAATCAAACATTCATTGCTTTGCCATTTTGGCTAAAATCACAACATGCTTATAATGTATATTCCTAGATCCTCTCATCACCTCATATGTACAATAATAATTTGGGTGGCCAACATTATTCTTTTTTTAATATCTATATACACGCCGAAAGACAAATTGAAAAAAAGCATTGGTAAATGTACAAAAATGTTGTAATTACAAAATATACTTACAATAGTTTAGTTTTTTGGAAAAGTGAACTAACCTCGGCATATCTCAAAGTACAAAAACAATACTCATAGTTTAAAAAAATATGTGTACAGTATTCATATTTTTTGTTTCAGTAGGTACTACCTCCTACCTCATACCTAAGGCTAGGACTTCATTTTTAGGCGCAAATATTCATTTATAAAAAGATGTTGAGGATGTGTCATGGCAAGGAAGCCCCAGAAGAGGGAATTCCAGGACATTAAAGCAAGGAATATAACAGAGAAGTGCCGCACTACATTTGGGGCATTTCAAAGTGTGTTATTAAGTTCTTTAACTCTCAAGGATTTACAGAGTTCAAGTTTATTTTTAATTGTAATAAAAGGTACTTCAAAAGCAGTCTCTAAAAGGCTGCAGTTAAATTTCATAAGTATGGTGTGAACTACAAGTCAGTCCACCGACAAGACAACAAATTGACATGAACACGCCATAAAATGGCTCTTCTATTGTACAGCATTTCATGGCTATTTCATCACTTCACAAAAACAGTTATAAATGCAAGGGAATATGATCAATCACCATGATCAGTGATACACAACAAAAACATGTACTTGGAACTCTATGAACATTTTTAAGACCTGCTTCACACAATAACAAAGCAGTCTAAAAGTGTAAACAAGACAATATTGAAATAGGTATGGATCGAGATTTAAGAACTTGAATAGGAGATGTTCCAGGATTGTTCCATCGTCGCCACGACGACTCCTACGATCAATTCTGCAAGAGAATCAACCCATTGCACAGAAGCATTGAGATATCCTTTTTTTTTTTGAAGAAAAACCATTTCATCAAAGTCAAGAATCTTTCTCCAGTTTGAAGAATATTCTTCCGCGTAGGCAAGTTGTTCTTCTTGGATGTGATGATCGCTGTAAGGGGTTTCACTGTCCATTCTTCACGATCAGGGTTTACCGGTTCTTCAGGAGTCTCCAGCCCAGGACGAGGACGACAGCCGTCCACAGGGAGCCACCAAGACTCGTGGACAGGAGGGAGGAGATCATGGAACCCTCGGGTTCCAGCAGGGAAGCGTGCGGCTCCTGGGGACAACAAACAAACAAAACATCAGCTCTCAATCCGGCTAGTAAGTGGAAACAGTGGAGACAAGCAAATATTAGGTTGGCATTGTATACGCCCTATGTATCTGTATTGCAGCCTACATAAATTAAATTTCATTAGAGTCATTGTGCGTTTTTAGATTTCCCAAGTATTTAATGGTTATTAATTGCATAAAAAATGATGGTCAAAGCTAATTTTGATCCAATATTATTGAAAAATGACTGAAAAGCCATTTTTACTATACCTGTCGGAATATCGAAGGACAGCTGTACCCAAGTTAAGGTGGATTTGGAAGTCAAGTGGGAAAAATATAAGGAAAACGCGAATAATTCATTAAGGCATGAAACAAACCGCCATGTATTCCTACTTTGAAGATTGTCACAAAAGATAATGAAAATCTAAAAAAGACAGTTGGCTACACCATGTATTTTAAATTATCCAGCCATGCGCTAAAATCGAATAATTGAATTTTTCAATTACGCCCTCCTGAAAGATGTTCTCCACCTCGGAAGCTTGTCCCCCGAGATCCCATTCAACTTTTTCACAGTTCAAATTCTTTACAGTTACAAAGTAATCTGGCGGGTTTTTAATTGTATTCATTGGTGGGGTAGTTCTGTTACGAGATGAGATTTCGCAAAGAGATCTTTTTATTTGACATCGCCGCCATTGTAATCTCCTGAGGCGCAGGGAGAGGGGGGGAGGGGGAGCACAGAAGCGACTTATCTAATTAAAAAGTTCCAAATAGCGACACCTGCGAATCACTCTACAAAATCTAAAATATCGTTTTTGAAATACGTAAACATAAAAACAGGTTGTATAAAATTGAATTCCATCAAAACTGATAAAAATAAGATATGGAAATCATGATCGTCAAAAACAAAGATTAAGGAGTGTAAAAAAATTATAAATATCAGTCAGGTGTTATTTTCTTTCCACTTTACAGTGGTTTTTGTAGTGATGTTGAAATTTTGTAATTTATCATTATTGTGATCTTGTAGGTACTTATTGTTTTTCAATATAATAGTGGAAATAAACTGTGTTCAAAATAAACGAAGATTTGTTTCTCTCTTCAATCTTTGGAAAGAAATGAACTTCGCAGTGTCAATACACAAACCATTAAAATTATTTGCAATATAAGTTGATGAGATACATAGGATAACAATGAAAATATCATACAAACAAGCAGGCGCGTTTCAGTTACATCTTCCGCTAGAGGAAGTAAAGGCTGGTCGCCGTTCCAGACACAACGCATTCTGCCCGGATTGTCAGTGGATTACCGGAGACACTGTGTGAAAGCTTCCCATACCACAACTTTCTAGCCAGCTTCAAAATGTAATTTAGAGTTCACGTACCTTCCCCGACTTGGTGGGACTCTCTTTCTCGCTGGTTTTCTCTGGAGAGCAGTCATGCGGGCGCCCTTTGACCTTGAGTCCCTGCGTCTTTGCGCTCTTGCAGCGTTTCCTCCGCACCCTAGGAACAGTGGGGCTGGCAGGTGGCTCGGTGATGAAGACCTCGTCGTCCTGCGCCCAGGAGGGGTCTCCAGCGAGGTGGGCGTAGTCCCCGGCCAGGTGGGCGTAGTCTCCCGAAGGCTGTAGAGGTCCACACAGCTCCTGGGGAATGGAGCGCAGCCTCCGCCTCCTACAGGAGTTCACCACCACATCAGGTAGACCATCAGTTCGTCGGGGAACGGACGAGTCGGAAGACGGTCGGACTGAAACAAGCAGACACATACAGGTGAATAAATTTATATTTTTAAATCTTTGAAAGGTGCAATCCGATATTTTAAAATGTGCCCAATTTCATTATCCATCAAGGTCCATATGCACAATATGCATGCACAGTTTTTGTCAAGTTTTTGAGCTCTGCCGCCTCACTATAATACTCGTAGTTACAATAAGTCCTTGGAAATATGTTTTCTTCTCTTTGTTACCATTTCCCAACAGCCGTTCCCGATTTTACAAATGCACAATATCCGCAGGAAGTCTGTGGGTCAGCTAGTATTAATTAAAAATAACTTTTGTTGCGAAAACAAACGTGTTTTTTTAGCATTAATGCCTATAGCCTATAGTGCTTAATCCGTTTATCTTGAGAGGCTAGAAATTTCTTAAAATAATAAAAAAACCTTGCAGCTCCTCCCACTGTCACCTGAAACGAGTTGGCATTGGCAAAAGTGAACCACGTTCTTACAGCATGGGGAGTAAGCCTCACACCAAATTATAAGTCAAGAAACAAAAAATACCCAAATGTGGACTCAAATTCGGAGCAAAAATAATTTAAATTCAATTAATATTTAAATTATTAAAAGCCCTAGCATTGCAGATCAACCGATATCATGGAAGTAAAAAAGAAGTGGAGTAGAAATTCATCGGTACAACTGCATACCTACTCACTAGAACTAAATTCAAAACAGAAAATATTTAAAAAATATATATTTCACGGCCAATAAAGTCCGCACACGAATAGGCAAATTTGTGATGTCACAAAGGAAAAAGGCAAAAAAAAGTTATTTCTTGCTAAAGGCCGTTGTCCCGATACAAATGTAACGTTTACCGGCCGAGAACAAAAATCTTATCCTAGAGCTGAAGAAGTTACTCACAGTTTAGAGACGAAACGTACGTAAGTGGGCGCAACTTTAATTACCAACTTTATTATTAGTAATATTTTAAAGTTAATTAAAAATAAATATTTAGTAGGTGTGTGTTATAACTGAAATGCATTACATCAATAACAACACTACCTGCTTTAGAGAACTTTTTATTCTTTTTATCTAATTTTTAATCTTTTCCGGAAAAGATTTAGAACGTCTGTCAATTTAGTTAGGGAGATTTGCCAAATCTTCATTGTGTTTGTAAAGCATACTAACCAACAAAGATGCCTCCACTCAAAAGATATCCCAGATTCACAAAAAAAAACAGGTTCTTCAAAGGAATAAAGAAAAGGACACCTGTTTGGACAAGTGTTCAACCCAAAAAAATATACGGATCCTAAGCTGCCCTTTCATTGTGTGTGTGCAGGTCTTTTTTTGTAGTGTTGACAATGGCTATTCAGAAATTAAACTAGTTCGCTCTTTACAAATAAGATGTGGGTACTATAATCTCTAAATTTTATGCGTAACAGGTGACCAACAATAAGATAACGTTCCATTATGCATTACGAAATCATAATTTATGATGTCGTCTGAGTACATCATTTTATTTATCAATTTGTCCACAAAAAATAAATGAAATAAAATCCATGAATAACTTGGTTCGTGTCTCGAATAGATAAACTATAATACTTTGAAATTTTGCGGATAGATGTCGCTGCGCGTACAAAATTGATGTGAGCGGTTTCCTACGTCACCGGTGACTCGCATTGCGAATAGCATGGTAGGTAGGTAGACAATAATATAATCAAGTTTCACTGCAAAAGTAATGCAGCTGCACAAGACTGGTTTTGACATGACGCAACACGAAATCGTAAGCATAATTTTGTAGGTGGTGCACACTTGTTTACACAGCATTTGTTTTTTATTTGGTATTCATTCGAAATTTGAAACAGCTGACTAGAATGATCTCGTAATGAGCTCGGAACAAATTTTACTGGCAAGAAAATTGTGACAACTGAATATATTTTTAATGGGTTGTTAATGGTTGTTAAGGACCAAAGTCACACAGATTCGTGAAGTTTAACTTTTTGTTTAAATTTGTGATGAGTATTTTTTTATATCTATATGAATTCAATAATAAAACATAATTGCTATTTTTTACTGATTTTCCGGGTTCTTAACTATTTGAAATATTCATAGCTTTTTCTCTTATCGGTTATGACGTTTTTATAAAATTGCGTGCACAGAAACAATGCAGAATTAACAACTATTAGCATGCGTGTAAAACGAAGGCAACGCTCTTGCCATTGAAGAAGGTACACCTTGGGAAACCGCCATGTTGTATTGTTCGTGTTAAACAATTATAAAGACTAATAAGTTTACATAAAAAAAACGATGTATCATAGATGACCGTACTTACAGATTTATAGAGGGAAAACATTTTTTCAACCCTCAACTCAGAAAAATTTAACACAATTTTCGTTCACAGAAACACTCACGAAAAAATTTAAACGTAGTAAAAATAAATAATTTTGTGTTATAAGAACATTTAACATAGATTTTTGTGATTTTGTTGAATTCTCTATGCACATTATTTTCCAATGGTGTGGTAAAAAATCTTGTCCTACAAAAATCTATTCTCATCATGAAAAACAGTATTATGAGTTTTGACACAAAATATTTAATAAAAAATGCATATTTTCTTTTTTATTAAATTTATATTACTGTTATCTACAATAATCATAGCTATGCATTAGTTGTAAAGATACATTATTTTATTGCACAAGAAAATGGTAAAAAAACTCATTTCACTATTTTGTAACAATAACGCTAGTTCATAAGTATTTATTACGCTATATACGGATATTATTTATTTTTTAAATACGTACTCGCTGTTTTCCATGTTCCTTTACAACAACATACCTGAGATAATCTATGATTTATGGGTTCTTCGCCATGCACCTGATATCTGCATCCTTGAATTGCGAATATAAAATAATATATGAATCACGGCTCAGAGAATACGTCAGCTACCTCACACAATGCATCATTGCTAGAAGGTACATTACAAATAATACAAACACACACGCAAAAAGTAAACTTTATTTTTATTTTAAGAAAGCCTATGCGGGAGACTCCCTAGATTCAAAAGAGACTCTAAGGGTCTATGACACTTGTTATAGTGCCGCAGAGGTGTTGGTGATGTGGCAGTTGTCCATGTCCGGTTGCAGGGCTGTTAGCTGCGCAGTGCTGTGGTGTGTGTGGCATTGCTTTGTTTTGGGACACTGATAGGAAATGGCGATTGATATTAGATTTGAAAAGGGCAAGGTTAAATTGGGATGGAAACACAGATACCGGTAACTCATTCCATAAGCGGGCAGTTTGGCCGAGGAATGAGTCGTGAAAACACCAAGTTCTCATAGTTTTGATATCGCCTGCAAATGGTTGAATGTGAATTGTTGATATCATAAGATGATACCGATACCTTAAAGGTAAAACTGAAAAAGTGATATATTAAGCTAACGAGTGGTTCTCAGATAAATGCACAATTTTCCTATTTTTACGAGAGAAAATACTAAAAAAAATGTGGAAATCCTGCAGTTTAGGAGTTTTTCATGAACATTTCCTTAAAATTACTTCACTTTCTATGAGAAGTTACATGCAAAATGTTTTATCCATGATTTCTGAAATCATTGTGGTGGCGATAAGTCTAACGTATTTGTCGCCAGTGTCTCCTACAATCGCGGCATACATATGTGACGTCACAAGAGCAAATACTCCAGTTGACTTATTAGATAAAATTGTGAATCATTTGGAATAAAAAAAAAAAAAAACTCGTATTTTATATCTGGTACAATAATGTGTTTGTCAATATGGCAAATTGAATACAAAATCGAGCTCTACAAAAGAATTAACACATTTTGGTGTTGTTGTTTATAAATAAGAAGTGTTGGCTTTATTGAAAATGATAAATAAAAATAACACATTCATGTAATAAAAAACAAGAAATTCAGTAAGTATGCTAAAAATATATCTTATTTTCTTCCCTAGCATGTATTTTTCCTTAAAGTTAAAATCAATGAACTCTAATTATAAAAGTAATAGTTATAATGAAAAGGAAAAAAAGGCTATCCGAAACTAATTATCTCATAATATGTCATATTTGTAATTTTTAAGAAAAAGATTTCTAATATCAAATTTAAGCACTTGATGACTCTGGATGAAATGAAAGAAGTATGCAAGGACAGGAAGAAGTGGCGGCTAATCTGCAATGTTGATTTATAATGTTGGTGTATTCATTTGCTACATTTTTTGCATAGGAAATTTTTGACTTTTTTTGTATAGATTTCTTTGTAAGGTTTTGTTCTTTTTTATATTTAAATGTAATTTATTATTCATATTCCTTGACTTATAGGTAGGGACTGGAAAAAAGTGGTGTTATTTTTTGCGAAATTCGCGTTATTTTTTTGGGAAATTCGCGTTATTTTTGATCAAAAACAGGGAAATTCGCGTTATTTTTTATGATAAACGGGGAGATTTGGTGTAATTTTTAGGGTTGATTTGATCGAAATAAAGGTTTATGTAATTGAAAAACTATAGATTTTACTAATATTTACAATTTATTATACAAACAACAATATGTACCTTCAAAAACAATGAATAAACAACATCTGAATCAATACGAGTTACAACTTACAAAAAACCATTGATTGAAAAAAGTATTAATATTTGAATGACACTCCGAATACCCTGCAATATCCTTTTAAAATATTAAATTTCTCTCTAGATGAGGGTTATCTAATTTTTTCGAGAGATGTTGGCTTTTATGAATGCCTCAAGTTGTGCTCTTGGCTAATCCAGCAGCAGCTTCACTCCTTGATGTATTTCCTATTTCATTGATGTCACGATTCAAGTCTGTTTGGATGTCCAGGACAGTTCTGCTTATCATTTATTTTTTTAATAAAATAGACTTGTGAATAGGAATGCAATTCACCAACCTACTCTGCCTGGCCAGAAACAGGTATAAATATCATTAATGAAAAATTAATTACGAGTATTGTTCAACCAGGGTCAAATTTATGGTCAAATGACCCAGGCGGGGATCGAACCCCGCGTCTAGCGTTCTAGCGTGTTTCAACGTTGAAAGATCAGCCCACTTGGCCCCCTCGGCTATAACACCGACCATTTTTCCTGTGCTTTGCACCTTGCAAAGGGTTTTCGCAGGAATCTTTTCTTTCCCACAAAATAGTTGCGTTGCAGAAGCGACACATATAACAACTTTTTCGCACAATTTCTACCAAAAGTACGAAAATTCGCGATATTTGCGTAAAACCTCAAATTTCGCGTTATTCGCGTAAAAACATCAAAATTCGCGAATAAATTCGTTTTATCGCGATCGCGAAATTTTCCAGTCCCTACTTATAGGTTGGTATGAGGCTAACCACCCATACTGTAAAAAATGGTTCACTTTGCCAATGTCACCCCTGTTTCAGGGAAGGTCGGCAAAAGTTGTGGGGCTTATGTTCATTTGAGGTTTGGATTTTATTTGTAAGTACACATTCAGCATTTGTAAGCGCGAACTACACTTGTTGGTTTGTGGGCATACATCTGAGAGCTTTAAATAAATATATCCTTGCAACTTAGATTATATATTATAGAATAAAACAAAAAAGTGTAACTTGGCATTATATGCATTGGATAAAGAGTCAATTTCCTATTTTCCAATGTACAGATTTATGAAAAATGCATTTCTTACAACCAATTCATAAATTTGTGAAATAATCTAATAAAATGAAAACGAGAGGAAGTGCGGAGTTTAAATGCTTCATATTCAATAGGTTGGTATAAGGCTGATCCCTAATGCTGTAAAATCTTGGTTCACTTTCGCCAATGCCACCCCGTTTGAAGGAAAGACGGCAGGAGTGGCAAAGTTTATGTTCATGTGAGGTTTGGTTTTTTTTGTGCGTACACATGCAGCAGGCATTAAATACGAGTGTGAGCTTTCAATGCCAATATATTTCTTCGTAACTTAGATTATAAATTGTCACTACGAAATTAAAATTCGACAATTAGGTCTGGAATTTCACATTGATGCGTGTGAATTTTTCTCACGACACATGGAAAAGGTATTCGAATCGTTTTCATTTGAGCAGCAGTGGACTCATAAAGCATATTTCAACAGGTGTGCATAGAAGAACGGAAAATAATAAATTACTGTTTCCTATAAAGTCAAAACAAGAAACTGGTTTCGAACATAAACAATACAGTGATCGAATCATTATGTCGGTAAGTGACATAATACTGTAATAAAATATTGTAAAACGGATTATTATGGCCATACAGCAAAATGTCAATTGATGGAATTTGTAAGTAGTGACAGTACCTACTGAATCTTTGATATTGAGTCATAGATATCTAAAGGAAGCAAAACAGGATTTTCTATGAGAATAAGATTATTAAGTTTAATATACAAAATGTACAAAAACACTGAAAATAAGCATTTATGTAATTTTCGGACAGCATTTAAAATTGGAATCTTTGGTTCATTGCGAATCTAATCGAAGTTGCACAGATAATATGTTACATTGAAGATTCACATTACATGCATTCCCACAACCAGACACGTACAAGTTCGCGCTTGCACATTCCTCATGTGAACCAACAACATAAACACCAAATCTGAAATGGACATACACCCTGCAACTCTTGCCGTCCTTCCCTGAAACAGGGGTGACATTGGCAAAGTGAACCATTTTTACAGCATGGGTGGTCAGCCGCATACCAACCTATAAGTCAAGGAATATACCTACACGACAAATTACATTTATGTATCAATTTTGATAATGAAAAAAAATATATATGTATTCAAATATGACTTAATTACTCTTCCTATATGTATGTAGTATGTACTCTTAAACCAATGTCTTAAACCGATACAAGTACTTAAAAAAAAAAAAAAAACTTTAAATTTTTCGGGAAATTTGAGTCTTTACTTAAGTACATTTTTGTGAAATGATTTATTTATTGAAAAAAAACATAAACAATACAATATGACAGTTCGAGACCATATACAGGATATACTCATACTTAATGTTGTCAAAAGGATGTAGGTAACAAAAGTAAAATAAATCTATATTTTATACAAAAAAAAAACACTATATTGATTAGGTACCTACATATGATAAAGGAATCGATAAATTCGTAAAATTTTAATTGCAACTAATAGTTAGTGAGTAATTTGACAAGTTTAACAGCTATGGAGTAGACTTCTGTGAATCACATCACATATCGAAGTAACAACTTACAAAACAATTAGTAATCACGCCTATGTAATTATTAGTGAACAACACGAAGGTTTGTAGTAATTTTGCAGTTACATTATGAAGTATTGTTTCCTATTTATGGGAAATCATGTCGGTCAATGTTACTGGGTCATTACCGCATCGCAGTAATGGCGCTAATCACCCCTACAGAAATTGTACGGAAGCTTACAGTCATTCTTGAATGTCAGATTATAAGTATGATATCGAAAAAAACATTGCTAACATATTATGGAAATTATAAAATTACATCGATGTAATCGACGGGTTATGTTTATTATAAAAAAAAACCCCTGTAGGAAAATAATTACTTACTTGTTGATAAAAAAAACTATATATTTGAAGACCGAATTGATGATTAATAAACATTCTTATCTCAAGTTATCAAATTGATTGCCGCAATTTTTTTTTGGATCTGACATAATGTTTTAGTTGATGATTCAAAAGAAAAGTTACCATAACAAACAAAATAAGGTAATTTTAGTGTCACGTGCGGGTCAAGGGTTTATTTATTTGAATAATTTAACAAGAAAATAATATGTTACCTCATTGGTATTCATTGGAAAAAATAATTAAATAAAACGCGTATCTAAATTCTAATCAGCTTATCAATTATGTTACAAATTAATACATTTAAAACAGCATCGTTAAAAGAACATAAAATTTTAATTTACACGCGCACATAGTGATGAAATAAATTGATAATTTTAACACAATTTATGCAGTAGAATTATTTTCAAATAGGTACCCAAGAGTTCATTACACAGGCAAATGACCTATGTCCATACGTGACAACAATTCAAGGGCAAACATTGAATTTAATAAAAATCAGAATGTCCCGTTGTGCGATTTCGCCATATTTATTGACAGGTACAAACAGGTGACTAAACGAAATTCGGTAAAAAAAAATTGAATGCGTGTTGACCTCGATTTCTAAATACTATATTTTATTTTAACCTCAAAGCTTTATAAATAGTTGCCAGCCTAAATATAAAATTATATCTAATTTTGAGAGGATATACTTTGAGTAGGAATTAGTTTGGAATGGATGAACACATTGGTGAATTAATGTAAGATGGTAGACTCACCTCGAACAGTTTCTTGAGTCCTTTCCGTCACAGAGAACTGCCCGAACAAATCTATAAGTTCCAATAACAGTCTATTGAGCCTGTCGTACCTAGCGTCCGTGGCTTCGTCACTTGGCAGATTGAAAGCAATGGCCATTTTCATTGATTTATAAAAATCACTAATTTTAAACATTAATCGGTATCACTATCATTGAGCTCTCCAAGATGAAGAAAAAGGATTCCAGCACTTCCGTGAAGTATTGACTGAAATCGTTGACGCACTTTGGAAGGTATGTGTAAGCCGGCAATCGGAAAGGCCTAGCCATTTTTTATTATCATATTTTTCAAACACCAAAAATTGTCAAAGAAAAAACTTCAAAACAAAAATTGTCAGAGTATGTTTCCGTTTCTGATGATTTTGGCAAATGAGAGAAAAAAAAAATCGGGCGATTCAATTTATTCCAATTTGTTATCTTATTTCGTCCGTTATCACACAATGTTTTTATCAAAGTCAAGATAAGAATATCAAAATATTTTTATTTATAATCACTTTCAAATCGTTTATATAATCAGTTTACAAAACACACTCGCAGAGGATCAGTCGTAATATTCAACACAATTTTATTTTTTCAGTTTCGCACTCAGGTTTGAACTTGCACAAAATCGGGAGATGCACGTTGTGAAAAAAAAATGTAAACAATCTCGCCAGACCGTCGTGGCACGAGCGCAATGTTCACGCGACCGCTTCCGCTGGGGACTGATTGTCGAATGACGTCGGAAGGAAAGTTTAGTTGGAAGTTTGTGCGAGAGCACCCTTCCCCTCTGCCCCTCGCCCCGCGCTGGTGTGTGGTACTGCTTTCAGCGCCACTGCAAGCGGCCGTTCCGTGAACTAAAATACATTGTACCTGCTCAAGGAGTTGCAACTTGCAAGGATATTATTTGTTACGCGCGGTAGGTATCAATGCATTGTTACGTACCCGCGTGATCTTTTGTGCGGATTATCACTCCAAGTTATACATGGGAAATATATTTATGAAGGGTAGCTTCATAACATATTATGCGTCATTTCTTATTTGCAGATCATAAAAAATAAACGAAATAAGTTACTATGAGCGTGTAACATGATGTACATATATACACACTATGCTACAAAATGTAAAATAAATTTACAAAGCAATCCCAAATTGCTATAATATATAATCTAAGTTGCAAGGATATATTCATTTAAAGCTCTCAGATGTAGGTATGCCCACAAACCAACACGTGTAGTTTGCGCTTACAAATGCTGAATGTGTACTTACAAATAAAATCCAAACCTCAAATGAACATAAGCCTGACAACTTTTGCCGACCTTCCCTGAAACAGGGGTGACATTGGCAAAGTGAACCATTTTTTACAGTATGGGTGGTCAGCCTCATACCAACCTATAAGTCAAGGATACATAGTTTATTATAATAATTAGAAAAGCTTCATAACATAATATGCGTCATTTCTTATTTGCAGATCATATAAAAAAAACGAAATAAGTTACCATGAGCATGTAATCATGATATATATATACACACTATATGCTACAAAATGTAAAATAAAATTACAAAGCAATCCCGAATCGCTATATACAATTAATATTTTTAAAAGATAAAGAAAAGCTTATTTTGAACCATTTATTTTATATAAGTGAAAAAAACATAGGAATATAAATTTAATATAGGCATTTAATTTTGTTATTGGTTGCTAAGGACCCTACTGGCAAAAATAGAAACATGACGTTTGGCCGTCAAGAAAAAAAAGAAGTTAAATTCAAATTTGTTCAGAGTTCTGAGTATGAGTAGGTACTTATAATATAACCTTTGTATTCCATTTTCAAATTTACTCCAGTATTTATTTTATTTATTTTATTTTATTTAAGAAGAATAAACGGCTATATAGCCTTTTACAACATTGCGATAAATATAAATATGTAGGTACATAAGTAGGTACTGTATCTATAGGTATAAAACTAATATATTAAAATTTAACACAAATAAATGACACATAAATAATATACAAAGATGTAAATATACGATGGTTATAAAGCAATAGAACTAACAATTTAAAAATAATAACAATAAACTTTAAAAATAATAATGCAAAAACCATAAACCAGTGTAAGCAATTGTTGTATACAAAAATTGTTGTAATAAACAACAAATCTTCATTATTTGATCAGGGTTGTCACAACATAATATACTAAATCAGGTGTAAAATTTGCTAAAATTAATAGAATAAACAAAAGATCATTTAAAATTTCAAGGATTTTTTTATAAAAAAAAAATATTTCATACAATGCAATACAACATACAATTTACAATGTGTTGTGCAAAGAAAGAAAGAAGATGTGAAACTAAAGGTACAAAAAAAAAAAAATGTGTTGAGATGGCTTGGGCCTGCGGAAAGAATGGATGATGAGACGAAGACGAAGAAGTTGATTGTTCATATTTTTTGACGTGCCATCTTTTTAACGTATTTTTCCCTTATAACTACATCTACAACTCTTAAATATATCACAAATCATTAAGCTACGTGTAAAACAGTGCAGAGCATGATAAATCTTGTGTGAAACTAATAATAACATGTTTTTGTGCAGTTAAATATTTTGAGAGGTAGACAATCATTGTCACACAAAAAGTCAATAGTTCACAAGGAAAAAGTTCTACCGATTTTGACTATCGTTTGAAACACAGAGGGCGTACAAGTGATTATAATTTATAACTGCACTATTTTTGTTTGATTACCTTGGTTTTGGACCGATTTCTCGAGATATAAACATCGATGGAAGGTGGAAGGCGCAGGAAGGCGGTGACCACCACCCCGATCACAGTGTCGTCACCAGTGGACCTGGTGGAGGAGCTGCGGCTCATCAAGGTAGAGTTGAGAGAATTGCGGCCTCTAAAAGGCGTAATCGAGGCCCTTAACAAGGACATTGCTGAACTGAAAAAAGCAGTAACGTACCAAGATGAGAGGGTGGACGACTTGGCCCAAAAGGTTGGGGAGTATGGGGGCCGAATTGTGGAGATAGGTAACAAAGTGGAAGGCTTCGAGTGCAGACTTATAGCACTCGAACTCAACCAGGAAAAAAATGAACAGGAAAAGAGAAAAAATAACCTTGAGATTTCAGGAGTGCCTGAAAGCCCAAGGAAGGAGCCACAAGAAGTGGCGCTGGCCATAGCGGTGGCTCTTGGAGTCTCCCTGACTCCTGCTGACATCACCTTCGCCTCCCGAGCTGCGCACACGTCTCGCGAGGCTGCCAAGCGGCCCCGAGCCATAATTTTGCAGCTCAAGGAGCAGTCCAAGAAGGACGCGCTCTTGGCAGCGGTGAGGCGCGCAAAGGGTATCACTGCGGACAAGGTGGGATACGCCGGCAAAACGGCAGTGTATTTGAATGACCATCTGACAAGTACCAGCAAGTCTCTGCTGCGCGCCGCAAAGGCAAAGTGCCTGAGTGCGGGATTTCAGTTTGTCTGGTCAAGAGACTGTCGTTTATTCGTCAGGAAGAACCCCACTTCACCGCCAATCCGGATATCAAGAGAAGAGGACTTAAAGAAAATATTATAATCACTGCACTGACGTTTGGGCTTTTAATTTCAAATGAGAATATCACCATCATTTATGCACAATGGTCGAATGTTTTTGCAATCTTGTTCCGCTTTTTAAATGTTTGCTTGTTGGTCCTTTCGTCAATTAATGCTTGCACTTTTGCAATGGTTTTGTTCCTTATGTTTATTTGTTCTAATCTTCACTTAGTTTTGCGATTTTGCAGCTCAATGAGTGGAGGGCCCGGAAGTCTTGCAATGCCGTGTAAATCAATAATAATTAATAATGTCAACATGCTAATTTTTAAGGCCAACCAACCTCAGCGTAAATCAACAAAAAGTGACCATCGACTAAGCCGCATTTATTTATTAATATCTAGGTATCTTAATCACAAAATAAATAAAAAAATTATAAAGTTTAATGTCATTCAAGAGGATTATGATATTATCCATTATTCCACTACCATTATTCTATTAAATCTAAAAATAAAAAAAAATATAAAAGATAAGTCTCTCAAGCCAATTATATTTATTTTAGTAATTTATAGATTACGTTTATGTACTTTAACATCTTCACTTTTTTTTAAGCACCTTTATTTACTTTTGTTTCCCTTATATATTTACTGGATGTTCCTTTCGTCATTTGTTTTGTATTTTCGAATGATTATAATTGTTGCACTAACGCTTTACTGTCTTATGCTACTGTTACATTTTTATCTACTGTCTTTTTTGCACTACCATTTTGCACTAGTTTATGGTTTTACACGGTTATTTTATTGTTTTACACTATTTCATTGTTTTACACTACTATTTTATTGTTTTTCACTACTGTTTTATTGTGTTACACTTCTATTTTATGGTTTCACACTATTATATTGTTTTACGCCACAACTTTATTGTTTTATACTACTGTTTTATTGTTCTACACTACTATTTTATTGTTTTACACTATTTTTACTTTTATATCTAATGTTTTACACTTCCTGTTTATTCACTTTTACATTTGTTTTACTTCAAGTATGCTATGCCTTGTAATTTTGATGGGTCTCACTCACACTTCGTATATTATAACACTTTATTCGGTAATACGTGCTCGGTGCACTAACCTAATTATCTATATATTTCTTACTCAAATTAATTCACAATTACCAAGTTTTTAACCACACAGTTTTATATAATTATAATTACGAATTATCTATAATTTCACATATCGATGTATTCAGTATACTATCAGAATGTTAATGGCTTGAGATCTAAAACTCACACGCTGCTAACCAACATATTAAGCGATGATTACGACATAATATTACTGACGGAAACATTCCTTACGGACGGCATCTACGATGCTGAACTTATTCCCTCTAATTACAATGTTTATAGAAGGGATAGGGACTATGATCGAACTCTTCAATCGAAAGGTGGGGGAGTGTTAATATGTGTCAATAAAAACATTACGTCTCGAGCACGTCCAGAGTGGCATTCGCTGTCGGAGGATCTCTGGGTAACCATTTCCACCGGTAATGCGAATCCCGACTTACACATCGGTTGTGTTTACATTCCTCCAGGGCCGACACACAACCTAAGCCTGCGTCAGCATATAGATAAAGCTTGTGAAATCTTTACTGAAAATGTTATTGACACATTCTTCATCGCTGGAGACTTTAACCTGAGCACAAATATATTCCCTCTTCCTGAGGGTAATACTCCTGATGACGAGTTTACACCTTATAGTGACCCATCTACCTTCATTGTACAAGATTTTATGGCATTTTCTGACCTTAGACAGTTTAACGGGCTTCCAAATGTTAATGGCAGAATTTTAGACCTAGTTTTATGCAACAAGAATGTGACGGTTGACACCCCTTTGTCTCCACTCGTGCCCGAGGATCGTCATCACAAGTCTCTATGTATGCGGGTGACGCATCATAGTGGCATTCTAAGCTCCTTACGTACGAGTACCCCGAGAATGGTGTACGTATACAAAAAGGCCGACTATACAATAATTAACAATTCTTTGTCTATGGTCGATTGGGACTCAATTCTGGATTCGGATGATATTGATGAGATGGTGGATAATTTCTACCGTGTGGTAAATGAAATTATTGATGAATATGTCCCGAAATCTCGATTATGTAGCACCAATACGCAGTACCCTCCTTGGTATTCCAACGCTTTGAAGAAAATCTTAAAAGAAAAACAATTGTTCCATACTAAGTTTAGGCGTTACGGAAATCCGTTGGACTACTCCACATTTTCATTACTAAGAAGTAGATTCAAACAACAGGAAAAGATATGCAAGCGTAAATATTTGAACCACATGGAGACGTCTATTAGAAATGACCCCAAAAAACTATTTTCCTTTATTAAATCAAAAAAAGGCGAAAGCTGTATTCCAAATGAAATGAAGTATGAAAATGAAATAAAAAATGATGCTGCTGGGATATCTGACTTGTTCCTTAAATACTTTTCCTCCGTTTTCGTGGAAGATGATGGTTTATCGGTTGCACGTCAATCTGGTGATTCATTTAATGATTGCTCCACTATCTCGTCCATAGTCATCAATGAGGATAGGTTGTGTGAAAGCATTCGCTCATTAGACGTGAGGAAAGGTTGTGGTCCGGATGGTTTGCCGGTTATTTTCATAAAAAACTGTTGTGATAAATTAATTAAGCCATTAGCAATAATATTTAAAAAATCACTTAGTCTGGGTGTTTTTCCACGTAAATGGAAATATGCGCACATAGTACCAATTTACAAATCTGGAAATAAAGACAATGTTGAAAACTATCGCCCTGTGTCTAAGTTATCTATATTTGGGAAGTTACTCGAAAAAATAGCATATGATCAGATTTTCTCCGCGGTGAAAAATGCAATTGATGTAAATCAACATGGGTTTTTACCAGGCAGGTCCACCGCATCAAATCTGGTACTGTTTACGGAAAAAATTCTAAAGATTATGGACGCAGGATCTCAGGCTGATGTGATCTACACTGATTACTCCAAATGTTTTGATAAGATTAGCCACAAGATCCTAATTGCCAAGCTGGAGTGGCAAGGAATACACGGTGACCTACTCCGGTGGCTCAAATCATACCTGTATGATAGAACAATATCTGTAACGATTGGGGGAATCACCTCCAAACGTGAACGGGTCGTCTCGGGTGTGCCGCAGGGTAGCCATCTGGGTCCTCTTTTATTCTTAATTTTTATAAACGATATAAGACATTGCTTCCTCAATTCAAGCGTCTTACTTTATGCAGACGATATGAAGATTTTTTCAGAGGTGGCATCCGTGAGAGATTGTGTATCTATCCAAAGAGATTTGAAACGCTTTGGTGAATATTGTATCGTAAATAAACTTTCTTTAAATGTTTCTAAATGTTGCATCGTGAGGTTCACTAGGAAAAAGAACCCATTAGTCTTTGAATACGAGATTCAATCGGAGTTCGTGGAACCTGCCGATCAAGTACGTGATCTGGGGCTTGTATTAGACAACAAATTGAGATTCAATTACCACATAGATAGCATCATTAAAAGATCATACAAACTGCTTGGGTTTGTTTTGAGATCTTGTAAGCCATTCCGAAACACTGCAGTGGCATTATGTCTTTATAAAGTTTACGTAAGACCAATACTTGAATATGCTTGCCAAGTTTGGAACCCGCAATATATCATCTATGTCAATAGATTAGAGGCCATCCAAAAACGCCTCATCAGGACACTCTTGTACCGAGACGGTCTCCATCGAGAGCTTGCCGACTATCATACGGCGCTGCAACACTATGGTTTGTTTTCGCTCCAAGCGAGACGGAGTGTTCTGGACCTAATGTTCCTATTCAAACTCATCCGGGGTAACGTGTCTTGCTCCGAACTCCTGTCTGAAGTGGGAATCCGAGTGCCTAGGATGACGTCAAGAAACACCAAAATCCAGCTCTATATTCCGTCTCACAGAACAAATTCATACGGAAACTCATTCCTCTTGAGAGCTTCGCGGTTGTTCAATGAAAAGTTTAGTGAACTGGATATTTTTTACCAATCGACCAATACTTTGAAAAAGTTAACGACGGCCATACTTTGCCCTTAATTCTTGATTAATGATGTAAAATAATAATAATAATAATTGTAATTGTAATAATAATAGAAACGTGTTCATGAAATATAATGAATTTTGACTAGAATTTCAGTGTGTAGGTATTAGTGAGTGGGAAAAATTAAAAATATTGGCATGTTCAAGTGAATGTAAGGCTGATTTGATATATGTGATTCTGTTTTTATCTCTTATTGTTTGGTGTCATTACGGTTATCATGATTATTTTAATAGTTTTTTATATTTTATATTTTGTGTTTGAAAAAAAAAAAAAAAAAAAAATCTTACTATCACTAGTATTTATATTTATATTCTTTTTTTATTTTAATACTTATATTTAATGTCAACATTGTATGAAAAAATATCTTACTGTCATTAGTATTTATATTTATATTCTTTTTTATATTCTTTTTATTTTTAATACTTATATTTAATGTCAACATTGTAATTGGGAAGGTACAACATTAATTGGATATATTTTTATTATTGTTTTATATATTTTAATGTATTTTCCTGTTTTGTTGAATAAATTATTAAAAAAAAAAAAAAAAAAAAAAAAAAAAAAAATGAGAGACCGACAAAATGCGGATACCTACATACTATTTTTTTTTTTTTTAAATGTATAGAATCCCGTGGAGAAAATATCAACCTCCAGCTTGTTCGCCTCTCTGGGCAGTCGCTGAAAATTGCCACTTGAATAAAATCATGAGTGCTTGTTTTATTACCTACCACGTTTGTTTGGTATTTAAAGATTTGAATGAAGAGCATTAGGTATTTAGGGATTATCGCCTGGCCGTGCCTAGTGATGTTCTCATTTCCATAATGGCCCATCACTCTTAATTACATCAATGCTGGTTACTGTTCATTTACATAAATATAGTTTTATAAAATAAATGGACGATTTAATCTCGTGTTGCCACAACCAAAATATGAATTCCGAATGTTTATTTTTATTCGAGTTGCCAGGATCTTAAATAATAATGTACCCTACCTACCTACATAAACCGCCTATTCTAATAATAAACATCGTACGAGTTATGTCCTGGTAAATGGTTAATTATTATTTTCAAACATATTAGCGACAGTGCAGTCACGCGTAAGAAGTGGGGGGAGAATTTGAAGAGATCACAAGGCTGCTATGAAATGAAGGGTCTTGTAATTTATTGATCGAGTTGCAAAAATTTTTGATTATTTTTTCGCAAAAAATTCTTACCTCAATAGCTTACTCTAAATAATACCTGTTTCTGTTTGGGCAAATATATGTTGATGAATTGCATTCTTCTTCACGAATTCACAAGTAAAAAAATAGCGGAAAAGGCAGCATTGGCTTTTAAATTACTAGTCATATAGCCATATAGGGTGATTTAAAGTCATATTCAACAGTCTTAAATGAAAATATGAGATATGCAATACAATATAATGAGATGGTTTGACCATCTAGAAAAAATGGGCTATAGTATATGAACTAGTACTAAAAATAAGTGTACAAGGGAATGCAACAGGTAAGCGTGGAACGGGAAGACCGAGTAGAGAATGAAGTGATCAAATAAGAGGAGAGCATACATGAGGAGAGTGATGGAAAGACATGCAAGAAGTTTGGAAAGAGAGACGATTCTACTGAGGTCAGCCCATAAATACGATAAATATTTTCTTTGAAGCAATTAAAAAAAATGTTACTTCCTTGTAAATATGAATTTTGTTCTAAATTTGAAATATAATAGTTCACCCTTCTTCTAATTGAAAATTACAATATGGCGCCCTTATGTATGCAAATCAGCCTAAAACATATTATCAAACATTAAATTCCAAACATCATGTCAACGTCACTCCAAATTAATTTAAAACTGCTTTGTGGTAATTTATTGAATGTTATTCAAAGCAAGGGAACATGACTTATTAACTACACTTAAATAGACTCTTGAATGTAGAACTTTTTTCTCGGCAATCAAACGTCACACTTGCATGGGACTTCTGTCATTGGCAAAGAAGCAGCCAATATTAAATATTAATTCTTTACCTTTCCCCCAGAAACCCGGCCGTGTGACATCATGATTTTGTCGATGTCAATTCGTGTGCTGAGTCTATTATTTTGTAAATATATCTAAAGTATATCTATAAATTAAGCTGCAAAGATACGTTAACATTTAAGGCATTTATCATTTAATTATTCCGGTCGATAGCTCAGTTGGTAGAGTGCTCGCATTCTACCCCGTGAGCTCGGGTTCGAATCCCACCGAGGCAGGAGGGTGTCAGAAATGATTTCCTATTTCAGTGTTTATTTCAAACCCCATAATACAAAATACCGGGAAGGTTTACTCAGCCTTCACAAGAAATGAGTACCAGCCCCCTCGGGAGCTGGGAAACCCCCACTTCAACTGAAGTGGTTGGCGTAAGGCCGGCCCCCTTACCTGTAAAAATAAATAGGTTCAACTCGCCACGTGCGACCCCTTCGGGGATAACGCGGCAAGAAGTTACACTATATGTGTAGCTTAGTTGCGTTTGCGTTTGCGTTGCGTTGCGTTGCTCATATTCAATGCATGCCCATAGACAGGCACATGTAGTTTGCAGGTTCGCGCCTACACATTCTGCGTGCGCGCATAAAAATAAAAATAAAGTAAAAACCTTAGGGGCTGTCCATATATTACGTCATTCGCATTAAGGGGGGGGGAGTCTGGTCTGCGGATGATGGCAAATGATGTACGAGTACCAAAAGTGACGTCGTTCTTGTAAATACTAATTTCTACAAAAAATACAAAATATTATGTAAGTAATATAACATTATTAATTATTAAGCTCATCCATTATTACAGCAAGAGGGGGGGGGGGGGGTCATTAGACAATTACTATAGGATGATCGTAAGGGGGGGGGGGTCGAAAATCGGCCAAAATCGATGACGTAATTTATGGACAGCCCCTTACATAAACATACACCTTGCAATTCCTGCCGCCTTTCCCTGAAACCATTGGCAAAAGTGAAACAATTTTTACAGCACGGGGGGTCAGCCTCACACCAACCTATCAGTCAAGGAGCCCTTATCAGTCAAGGAGGAGAGAAGTAAGCAATAAAAACAAAATTTCAATGAAATTTAATAAAAGATACATCTCAAAAAAGATCTTAAGCAAAATAGAAGCCGATAAATTATAGATAGAAAATAGATTCCTTATCTACTCGGCCACCGTCCAAAAAACGGGCGAAAGCTAAATTTGCTATGTTACCTACCGGCTATGTGGAATTAAAAATGAGGTCGGAGGATTTTTGAATTCGGAGCTTTTTCTAGCTGAGCCAAAATCAGTCTTGCATGAGACTGCCGTCCTTAGCAAACAATAATAAAATATTTGTATGCCTTTTCTCTAGCAACCCTGCCGGGTGACGACACAACATTGTCTATGCCTTTTCACGTGCGGACCTCATTGTCATCTGTGATAATGATAGAAAAATAAAGTATAAATTGCAATTACAAATATTTTTTTGCAGTTATCAATTGAAAAAAAAATCAATTATATTTTTAAAAAACGGTGTTTATTATTTAACCACATTAGACAGGACAGACAGTCAGTCAAATTTATTTCTTTGTTTATATCCTTGTCAAACAAGATGCAACACGAAGTTGACAAAAAAAATAAAACACGTTCATTTTGCGGTTGAATTAATTCCTTGCTACGTAATTATTATAAAAATACCCGCAACACACACTTAACGATACATTCGCCGAATTGTTGAACAACTTTGCCGTGGGTTTTGGATGGCGACGTGTCTTTGGCTTTCTTTCTCTCATCTGCTTTTTCCATTTTTTTCAGACACCTTCATTTCTGCGTGGAACCTTGGATAATTAATCAATCCATTTCGGAAAAGGTCTTTTGTTGTGGAACATACATAAAAGGCTTTCGCGAGTTTGTCATCCCTCCAGAGGACATACATACAGACGATGTGAAGCTGGGTAAACTTTTGTTAAAGCTTATAGGTATTGTATTTTTAAGGGTATCTCTGTTAGCACAGTGAAAGTCCATTGTATTTTTTTAAATTAATTTTTTATAGGTATTAAATTTTTCCAAAATTTTGGGATAAAAGTTTATTCTGTACACACATTATTTTCTGAAAACTAATATTGTTTATAAAACAGATAATTGACATTGTTTCAAACCAGGCCCGACCTTTCGATAAATTTAAATATTCGACCTATTCGAGCGGTTGGACCGAACCAGGGCCCGCGTCCTAGGGCGTCCCAAGACATTTTAGGAAAATATACTTCAAATAATTTTTAACGTAATTTTATTGATAATTTTAACGTAACGGGGCCCATATTTTAAAGGGATAAACGAAAGACTCTTTACAAATTAAGTAATGAAGTAGAATAATTAGGTTTTTTTAGAGGATCAAAGCCAATAGGGTCTTCTGGACCAAAGACGCCCTAGCGAAATTTATGTAATTGTATATAAAAATATTTCAACTATTTTTTTTTCAAAAAGAACAAGGCGAAGTTCCATCCAACAAGTGTAATAGACCTCAAGATTTTTTTTAAATCTGAGGAGTGTCCCGAACAAGATTATCAGTAATCGTTTTGGTTCGCAATTCGTACCATCATATTTTTTGTTGGCGACTTTTCTTTGTTCTACGAATATTGTGTGGCTGTTGAATTATTCGGCAAAAAATTGTTGGTGTGTGTACAGGGTGTATAAACATGATGAAATCCGATGGCAATGTGGTACCACGGCTGTCCTTATTCCTGCGACATCGATAATAGGGACATATTATTGTTTGTTATCGTTTTTACCACATCCTGTGGTTGATATAAACATTCTCACCTACATCAAAAGGTTTACATATAAATTAAATTGTCCATTTTAATTTCTCAAAATATAACCTTTGTTCTTTTTGTCTATACAATTTGAAACATACAAAATCTAGTACTCGTGTACAAGTCCGATCGATAGCTAAGTTGGTAGAATGCTTGCATTCTATTCTATGCCGAGAGCAAGAGTTTGATTTCCACTGAGGATTTCACAAATTATTTCCCGTTTCGGTGTTTGTTTCACACCCATAATAAAAAACAACACCAGCAAGGTTTACTCAGCCTTCACAAGAAATAAGAACCAGCTCTTTCTGGAGATAGGAACGTCTCATTTACACTGAAGTCCACATGCTACATGCAACTCCTTTGGAGACAACGCGGTTAGGAGTTGCTCTGTGTGTGCAGCTTTACGTTTGCACTATATTAAAACGTTTATAGGTATTCCAAGCATAAAAAAAATGTTTATAATAGTTTTTTAAAGTCTTATTTTGCCGATAATCTATACCAATCGTAAAATAAAATAATTGTAGGTTTATTGTCCGATACATAATACATAATCAAGCGTGGGCCGCGAAGTCTTTAACCTTTTTTAATTGATATCCTGTAGATATGAACTCATCGGATTTCTATGAACTACTCGTACATGCAACACCAAAAATATATATTTAAAGAAAATAATTCAGTTCACACAATTAATTGCAGAATTATTTCCGTGAAACAAAAGAAAGCTAGAAACAATGTTATCTGCCTTTTTAAAGCAATATACGTTGTAAATAATTTATGAGTGAGTACTCTTGCCTCAAAAATCCGGAAAAAATCAGATTGATTTGATTTGGATTGCATCATTTAAGGACAGTGATTTGTCATTTTTAAATCTGCAGGTCTAGGACCTAAAATACTGATATCTCATGTTTGTGAATGCATTTTGACTTATTTTGAAATGGTAAACCGCACTAAGGTCATTGCCCTGATGACGTATTGGAGTCGGCATTTCATCATATATCTTCAACCACTTTGTTATAACTATACTTACTCCAAATATGCATAGACATAAACAGTGCCAAGTATGTAAATATAAAAAAAATACCCACCCACACTTTTAATCTGGAATCTCGTCTTGATAAAAAATGCTACAGTTTCACAATGACTATAATATTTAGGTAAATACATAAACGCTACTGAGCAACGTATAAAGTGTAACTTCTTACAGTATTTTCCCCGAAGCGATGCGACCCGCATGTGGCAAGTGGAACCTATTTGTTTTTTACAGATAACGGGGGTCGGCTTTCCGCCAACCACTTTAGTTGAAATGGGGATCTCCCAGATCTCGGGGAGACTGGTACACATTTCTTGTGAAGGCTGAGTAAGCCTTGCCGGTTTTTCACTTTTAAATTAAAATAAAAACCGAAACGGAAATCATTTCCGTCACCCTCGGTGGGATTCGAACCCGAGCTCTCGGCATAGAATGCAAACACTCTACCAACTGAGTTATCGACCAGACTCGAGTACATAATTCTCTACAATAAACGGAATTGCAAGTACCTACGCATGTTTATTTTCATGCTGAAAATTCTACACAGTTTTTCGATACAAAAAAGTAGGTTGAAGCATGATTCCTGATTTGGCAAATCTAAGTACAGATGTTTCTGAAACAGAACGACATTGTCCCAAAATATAAACCACCCCCGCCTTACAGAAAAGAGAGTTTTAATTTTTACTTTTTTTTTTACGCAATAGCCAGTTTAAGGCTTACTTTGGGAAAAATTGATCTTATTATCAATTAATAATACATGAAGATACAAAAAAAGAAAACGATGAGTTATTGATCGATAATGTTAAAGAAATACCAGGCAAAAAAGCATTGGTGAGTTCACAAAATTATTAAAAAAATAAACTCGTATTTTTTTTAATGGCGAGTCTCGTACTACTCACTAGTTTCTTTTCGTAGAAATAGCGTTGTACTGCTCAACACATATAATAATAATTTGGTATAAATTATAAAATTATATTATTACAAATGTATAATGATTAGGATAATATGGAATCCTTTGTCACATTATCACATAAACATGAATTATTATTTCTTATCTCCGTCCTTGAAACACATTATTATTATTGTAACACGGTTAATAATATTGATCTGGAAACCTATTTTTTTGTACAATATCGATCCAGAAAAATATATTTTTCTTTAACTTACCGTGCACGATTTATTTACCAAGGTAGGCACTTGTATGAAGATTATGACCTTTGTACATACATAGATTCGATTTTCTTATCTTAAGAGTGAAATGTATTTTTCTCAATTCAAGGGAATTACGCATTAAAAAAATATATAACTATATGTACAAATATTTTGAAGGTCGGAAAACATTTTGGGAAAATTCGTGTGGTTGTTTTTTTTTGGAAAATACTTCAACAATATTTTGACAAGCCGGTCATAATTTTAAGACGACATTGTTCTAAAATTGAAAAAGACGTATTATCAATAATATTAGTAATCGATAATCTAAGTTGCAAAAATATGTTAACATTTACGGTTCGTATTGAATTTACCTAATTACGCCCATAAGCAGACATGTATAATTTTGCGCTTGAACTAACAACTAAAGAACCCAAATCTCAAATGAATATTAGCCTTGCAACTCTTGAAGACCTTACCTGAAACAGAGGTGACATTTCCAAAGTGAACCACCTTTAGAGACTGGGTGGTAAGTCTCATACCAACCTGCAAGTCCAGGAACAAAGAAAAGTAATGAAATCTGGAAGAAAATGTGAGGACAAATGTACAAAAGAATTATATAATGAGATGGTTTGGGAATTTTGAAAGAAAGGATGATGAGCGATTGACAAGAGTACCTATAGACGAAATGTAATACACAAGAAAGGAAAGGGAAAACTGAGAAAGGAATGAATTGATCAAATTATTTAAATTGTGAAGGTATGGGATATACCGAGTGAATGCAAATGAAGGCAATATGTGAAGAAATTGATGGATATGAATGAACTAAGATAATAATGTCCGGATAGGAATAAGTGAAGGAAATTCGGCTTAGGTTCTGGCCACCCCTGGCGGAACAGCGACAGCGTTACAGCTACAGATTCCAAACGAAAGATTCAATCTTTTTTATTAGAGTAGTATTGACTAGACTTAAAAATAAAACACAAAAAAAAAACACTTTTTATCTTTCCAAAAACAACCAAAACACACAATTAAACAGGTATCTCCACGTCCTGAGCAGGTATAGGCCTCCACACCTGTTCCCCAGGCTCCGAGAAGCGGGGACCTGTTTCCAGGAACCGACCTGCTCCTTCGGGAACCTGTTTGAACCTGCCGTGACGCATCCCAGGTTTTTGTTTCACTCCGGCCAGACCTCTGGTTGCAGTTTGGGAACAACACAAAGGATGATACATAATAATATGTAATTTTTTTGCCCTCAGTGGAACAATATGCGCCCTGAAGACGATAGCTGAGATTTATGGTTGAAATATGCAGTGATAGCCAACATGCTTGTTATGGTTTTATTATTTCATAATGCTGTACAAACTTGGTTCACTTTGGCAATTTAATGTCGCCACGGTTACAAAGAAAGGCAGGAGTTGAAAAGCTTATGTTCATTTGGGGTTTGGTTTATTTTGTATTTAGGTACACATGCGGCATGTGTAAGTGCGAATTTACATGTGTCTGCTTGTGGGCATGCATGAAAAATGAACCCTGAAAGTCAATACTTATTTGAAATTTAGATTATAGATAGATTATTTGGAGAGTTTGTATACAAAAAGGCTATGATACTGAATGAAATGAAAGAAGTACCTGTGCAACGACCAGCAAAATGGCGGTTGGTCTGCAATGCTGGCGGCTAAGGCTTTTAAATTTTAAAATGTTCATATGCCCCAAATGAACAAAAACTTTTCAACTCCTGCCTTATTAGTACTTGTATTGGAGAGTTTTTCTTTCTTTCAAGTATTGTGTTCAGTTTTTTTTTTTTTTTTTTTTTTTTTTTTTTTTTTTTTTTTTTTTTTTTTTTTTTTTTTTTTTTTTTTTTTTTAAAAATAGATTTGTGAAGAGGAATGCAATTTACCAACCTATTCTACCTGGCCAGAAACAGGTATTAATATCATCATTTAATAATTCATTATTGTTAATTATTAATGAATTATTAAATAATAATTACCCAATTACATCTGTTGAACCAGGGTCAAAGTTAAAGTCAAGTGACCCAAGCGGGGATCGAACCAACGTTGTTCCATTCGAAACACGCTAGAAAAATCAGCCCTCTTGGCCCACGCGGCTATAACCCCGACAATTTTAATAATTTATTTAAGTTTTTGTTCCTTGGTTACTTTAAAGCTGACCTACCATACGGTAAAATTGATTTATTTTTGCCATTGCCATCCCTATTTCAGGCGAGGGCGGCAAAAGTTGACGTGCTTTTTTAGATTTGAGATTTGGGTTTTATATTGTAAATACATTCAGCATATTATGTAAGCGCAAAGTTACGCGTGTCTGCTTGTGGGCATACATCATACATATATACATTTTAACTGTCAATATATCATCACCCGAGTGCTTGTTTGGCTTATCTACAATGTGATCCAAAGATGGCCTTTCAATTAAATAATCTAAAAAATCACATTCTACGATGATGATGATGATGATTTGTATAGCGCCATGTCGTGACTACTGTCACTGCAAGGGCGCTTTCAGGCTTAACGCGGCAGTAAAGAAATGGGTCTTCATTCCCTTCTTGAAGCTCTCGATCCTTCCTTGGCGCGCACTTCAGGAGGCAGCTGGTTCCAAGCGGACGGTCTCGCAACGGCGAAAGCGCGGTCTCCGAATAGCACACTTTTTCTCAGAGCTAAGAAAAAAAAACGGAACATACGATAATGTGAGAGTTGTTTTAAATAATTTTAAAGTAAATTTCCAGTTTTCATAAGACACATTATTCCAGTGTGTATGCATTAGTCCAATGTGAAAATACCTCTGTAGGACATATGACAAACAAGCACTAACGAGACGATATCTTTAAAAATTGAGATTATAGATAACGACGAAGTTGTGATTAAGAAAAAAAGGTTGCCAGTTACTGCTTTCTACTGTGAGTCAGATCTCAACATGACCATATAATTTTTTGCCGATGTTTGGTTCGTTTGTGTCGATGGGTTTATTTAGGATGGGTTTGTAGCGAAATGGCCACGTTTTGTAATTTATTTATGACAAAACGTCCTCAGCACTTTACGGCATGGTAACATTATATCCATGTATCGTTATGTTATGTCTGCAACCTACTTTTAACATAATCGAAGCTTTCAAGGGACGAACTTGTCAAAAATTATTTTTTGGTATTGAATATTTTTTGTTATGCCTTCCCTTGTAGTGATATAAGACTGACTACCCATACTGTAAAAAATGGCTCACTTTGCCAATGCCCTTCCTGTTACAGGGAATATCGCAAAAGTTACGGGTGTAGGTATGTCAGGGGCATGCATCCCATACAGGCACATGCGCGTAATAGGTAGGCAATATACGCTAAACAATCATTTAAGCTTGATATTCAGATTTATTTTCAGTTTCAAATGAGTTATTTAAAAGAAATGGGAGAAAATATTTATTTTAAAGTGTATTTGCCTATACCCTATGCACGCGCCTGGTGTATGTTCATTTGAGGTTTGTTTTTAATGCAGCATTTATAAGCGCGAACTTACGCGTGTCTGTTTGTGTGTATTTGATTTAATTTGTTGAATTTTCACTAAAATTATAGATGAAAATAGGTGTATATACAAACATCATCATCACCACTGACACAACAACTGGCGTGGGTTTTGGCCACCTTGATTAACCGCAGCTAGCGCTGTCTTCCCAACACCTTCTGTACAGTCGGCCACCACTACATCTAGCCATCTTGATTTGGTTCTACTATCTGTCTTGCGTGCCTTTGGGTTTGTCTCTTTACTAAAATTTGCTTTGAAAGAGGGCTATTTAAAAAAAACTGCTTTTAATTTCATGATTGAGTTTCCTTTAATAAACAAATGGATACGTTTCGAATACATTTTTTATTCACAAAAAAAATGCGGTCGTATTAAAAAAATAATAAAAATAGTATTAGGTGTAGGGAATTACTGTCGTTTGGCAAATATACAGTCATTATTAAAACAACACAGCTAATTTTTTTTCAGTCGGGCAGAGAGGGTGCCTCCTGAAGACGTTAGCTACGTCGCTAACAAAACGTCGAGAATAATGTAAGTTCTCAAAACGGTTCGTGTAATATCCGATATTTTTTTGTAGTTAACTGTGAAATTATAATAATTATTGTAAATATGAATAAAAATATGTTTTGGAAGTATAAAAACTTTTCATGATTTTTATTATTCAACTAATTAAATAATTCATATCTTCGTAAAATGTAGATTTAAATATAAAAACGCACATAATTATTCTTTGTCGATTTCTACAATAATTTTAATAAATAATTTAATATAAATAGGTAGAATTTCTTCCCAATGCACCTCTTGTTCAGGTCTAGGTTATGTACTATTTTTTCTACTTCGTGTGTGCCATAAATTAAGCCTGACGTGTTCTTTTGATTTTTTGTTGCCTTCTGCATTTAAGAGTATATAAGTAGACAAATGGTAGATAGATAAAATATAAAAGATCCAATATTTACGTATCGCTTTTGTCAAATTCAACCAATGCCAACCATCGCTTGAAATGGTAGAGATCGCTAAACCTACGGCAATGGTCAGGCTGAGATTTAAAAGCCTTTTTTGCTGCCATTGTGGGTATACCTGCGCTAGAAAGATCAGAAATGTGTGATTTTCTTACAAAAAAGAAATAAATTATATTCAAAAGTAAAAATACTGAATTGCTTTCGTAATGGATTAATTTCATAGATTTCAAAAACTTGGCACTTGTTCTCTGTTTTTAAAGATTTAATTAATGTTCAGATTAATATAATTTATTAGATGAGCGTAACTTCTTGCCGCGTTTTCTCCGAAAGGGTCGCTTGTGGCAAGTGGAACCTGTTTATTTTTCCGAGCAATGGGGTCCACTTGACGCCAACCACTTCAGTTGAAGTGGGAGTTTCTCAGCTCCCGACGGCGTTGGTAATCATATCTTGTTAAGGCTGAGTAAACATTGCCGGTATTTTTATTTTAGGTTTGAAATAAACATAATTTTTGATAACCTCGGTGGGATTCGTACCCGAGCTCTCGCCTTGGAATTCAAGCACTCTATCTACTCAGCTATCGACCGGACTTACCCTGAAAACGGGGTGGCATTGGCAAAAATGATCCAAGTTTTTACAGCATGGGGGGTCCGTCTCATACCAATTTATTAGACTAGGAACAGTGGGTAGGCATATTAATAAATAAATAAAAAAGATGGAAAAATAAAAGAATCAAAGATTAAATTTTATTTACACATTGCTTGTAGTAGCTACCTACATTAGAAGTTATTTAGCAAACTTGTCTATTCATGTTGCTCTCCATCCCTCTTACATCTCTTATCAACTAATGGATTCCAACCATTTATCTTTCTTTCCACATGACTTTACACGATCCATCCATCCTGCCGTGAATATATTTGTCATATTTGGACAGATAGCCCGCGATAATACCAACTTGGATACAGAAATAGGTGGCTAATATAGTAGGGTAGACCGGGGACAATTGAAACATTTTCGAATCTTGATTTTATTGCACCGAGGCTATGTTATTTTTTTTATGTGTGAATAAATTTATTGATAGTACAACTAATTGAGCTTATAGTAGTATTTTTTTTATTGGCTTATGATTGTTTATTTAGGAGTTATGGGATAAAAACTAAAAGTAATCGATATGTTTCAACTGTCCCCGCACCAGGGACAGTTGAAACACATACAGGGGACAATTGAAACAACACCCAGAATAATGAAATTATCAGTTTATTTATTACAAAAGTAGTTAGTCTGACAAACAATTGTGGCATATATAGTTAACTTCTTGGTGAGTGCACTCTTCGTGGGACCAATGCCGAGATTCAATGCACTGCACCCAACCTTCTCCAGGTCGACTCGCACTGTATGGTTGAAAGCAAACTAAACAGAAACAATCTACTTCCTCGTCGTCGCTATCTTCATAGCTTTTCTTTGCGTTTCATCAATGTTGTAGATGTCCTTTGCTTCAAACTTGTACCGGTCCATTACCTTAGCCAGGTTGTCATAAAAAATATTTACATTCGTGGTATTGAAACTTGTCGCCCTCGAAAGACTAGTGGCTTGAGCAACACGGATCGAGACTTCGGAGTTACGCTTCATAAAACTGAAAAACCAATCCTCTCCTGCCATTTCTTGCTCTTTCCACGTGTCAGGCAAATTTAATGAATATTTTTGAGCCAATTCAAAAGCTAATTTACGTTATTCTTTGGGAGATAATCCGTAAAAAAATATTGGCTGTTTTAATGAAATACTCGACCATGGATTTCTCTTAGTCTTCATTAAATACTCGCCTCACACAATTATAACCCATAGTGACAGGAACAGACGATTCATCTTCCATTGCTTTCTTTTTTTTCTTCATAAATTTACTCAGCGATACGTGGCTTAGCTCAATTTTTTTTGCAGCAAATCTTATAGACTTTCGGTTGTCTACAACTTCTTTCCACGCTTTTTCGAATAGCGAAATTGGTTTTCTACCTCTCTCTGTTCTTCTTACTCCAACTCGAGGCATCCTAAAACAAAATAGTAAAGTAAAACAAGTTATAATACATTTACACTCTAAAACATTCGTACCGGGGACGGTTGAAACATGTTTCAAATGTCCCCGAGCCGTTTGTTTCAATTGTCCCCGAGCCAGATTTTAGTAAAAACACATTTATAATTTCGTTACCTCTTATGATAGCTACAATTTAGACAGTTCTAACGTAAAAAAATTACAAAAGAACGAAATAAATATGGCCAAAGCTCAGTACTTACGTTATTTTTTTCTCCTTCACTACTTGAATTTTGATGAAAAATATTACTTTGACGGTCACAATTGCGTTATTTTAACACCCACACATCTACTCGCTGCAGCGGTCAGCGCGGTTCCGGCGAGGGAGAGGAGGATCTAAAGGCATCTCATTTTTTGTAATCATGCGCAGAATGGATGTACTATTCTATTTATTATGGCGATGTTTCAACTGTCCCCTTGTTTCAATTGTCCCCGGTCTACCCTAGTGGTGAATACTAGTAGGGGTGTACTAATATTCACTGGTTAAAACTAGTTTATACTAATATTCACTGGTTAAAACTAGTTTATACTAATATTCACTGGCTAATACTAGTATATACTAATATTCTCTGATTTATACTAATGTATACTAGATGGATACATATATATAATCTCTTATCTCTATAATCCATTGAATGTAAGTTGCAAAGACATTTAAGGTTCATATTAATAAAATAAAACAACACAAAAATAAGTGTAAATATAAATCATTTGGACCTGAATGAAACTCTCGATTTAAAAACCTGCTTCAATAATACAAGAAGAAATTAAATCTAAATGTTTCAAGCGCTTTCGGAGTATTCTAATCTAATCTAATGTAAGTCGAAAAGATATAAGTTCGCGCTTAAACATGCCGCATTTGGACTTACAATTTAAAAACCCGAATCTCAAATGAACATTCATCCTGCAACTCTTGTCGGCCTTCCCTGTAACAGGGGTGACATTGGCAAAGTGAACCATTTTCTACAGCACGGGTGGTCAGCCGCATACCAACCTATAAGAGTATTAACACACCATTTTCAAGAGAACGGTGTGTTAGCACTCCTAAACGCTTGAGATATTAAAATCAGTACGCGAATGAAAACATTGTTATTATTTTTGCTTTATTTAAAAAAAGGTACTTTTAAATCGAAATGTTTTATGTACAAGAACAAAACATCCGGACCGGTCCGTAGTCTAGTTAGCACCTCTGACTCGTAAATGGAAGGTTGTGGGTTTGGATCCCGGCGGTGCACAAAAAAATATACCATTCATATTTTCATATATGCTCTTCGCTAGGTAAAAACATCATATACCTTTACCAAAGACCGCAACTGGTTTGCTTGAGAATTGGCGCTTTCTACAGCGCCGACCAAGCTTGCAGAGGGCTCTTGAGGTGTGATACACACAAAAAACAGCGTTCACCAAATAAATTATCCTAATATTATTATTATTATTATAACCCCTCGGTTTCTTCACTACATAAACTCAAATTAAATTACTCTGGTGGTTAACAAATTAGTGGTAATTACGGCATCCGATAAGGGTGGCCAGAACCTCACAACGTTTTTTTAAACACACGCTTTATGGAATCGCTTTGGGCAGCAATAATCGTGGTGCTATCTCGACCGCGAAAACGTCACTCCACGCAAATCACCGAAGTGCGTGACGTGGGCGATGAAGGAACTCTGTGCCGCGCGCGGGAAAACATCAGCGCGCTTTAAAGCTGCCCTCAAACAAGCATCAACAAAAAACACTACACATATAGTGAAACTTCTTTCCGTGTTTGTAGCACAGGTAAGGGGGCCAGCCCTACGCTTACCACTTTAGTTATATTGAGGGTTTTCCAGCTCCCGAGTTTACTGGTAGTGTTTTCTCGTGAAATCTGAAAAAACGTTGCCGGCATTTTATTTTGAGTTTGAAATAAACAAGGAAACGGGAAATCTTTTTTGATATCCTCGGTGGCATTCGAACCCGAGCTCTCGGCATGGAATGCAAGCACTATACTAGCTGAGCTAGCGACCGTTATCGACCGAATCTAATTGTACATATATTTTGTTTTATTAATAATAATAATAGTAATATGAATAATAACAAAATATATGTAATAATTAGTTGACTGCGCTACGGTTGAAGCTCGGCTCGGACCCGACACGATCAAGTGTATGTAGGTCATCCTTTGGTCAAAGAATTTACGAAAGCAAAGGCCTATTATTTATTCGCCTAAAGGCATAAAAGGCATAAGGGAAGGATGAACACATAGTTGATATGCGATAAGAAACGAAAGCTAGTAAATATTATTTGAGAACCACTGCATTACCTCTTGCATTTCATCCCCTTTGAAAAAAATGGCAGCTTTCTCAATTATTTTTTCGTATTAAGGTAATTTACCAACTTAATCGTGGTATTTATTAAATGTTTTAAGGTACCTTATAAATAATTGATGTTGAAAAACATACAATGTTAGATTTTCTGTAAAATTAACAAACCTTACTTTTTCTACAATTGTTCTACGATTCCTTGACTTATAGGTTGTTATGCGGCTGACCACCCATACTGTAAAAAATGGTTCACTTTGCCAATGTCACCCCTGTTTCAGGGAAGGACGGCAAGAGTTGCAAGGCTTATGTTCATTTAAGATTGGGTTAGTAATAGTTTATAAAAATTGGTCCTAAACAGGACCACGAAAAATATTACCACGGATACACATAAATTAAAATTGTTTTTTTTTGCATTTAAAAAGTTTTAGATGTTGGTACGCGGAATTTTTAAGCACAAGGGTGTTATTTTCTTACGGAAAGTCCAAAGCTCATCCGCCGCCTAGAGTGAATTTTCGTTATAAAAAAATGCTGATCCATAGATCAGTTATGGATCAAATGTTTTGTGAATAACGCTGAAGAAGCCATAAAAAATGTATGTGCGTGGAAAATACAGAAGAAGATAAAAGCATGGTCTCCAGAAATAGAAGAGTTGGTTAGATGAAAGATGTTCAGGAGCCAGCAGTCAAAGAATTACTGAAGAGACGAAGATTTCTGTCTTTTCCTATCTATACTGACAGAAAAGCAATTTGTCGATGCAATGATAGGTATCCAAAATACCTACATAGATGAAAACGTCCAAGTGCTCTGTCGCACTGAGTGTTTTATATTCCAGGAACGGAAAGAAAATGTATTTTTACAAACGACCACGGTTTCTTGCATTTAAAAATACAAAAATATGGTTTTTATTCGATTGAATCATTTAAAGTGATTTCTTGTAGTAATTATTACTTCTCATTGATCCTCAAAAATAATGAAAATCAAAGTACACGAGACCTGAGAGCAGGCCTGTCTGACTCATATGATATTGAGGTTTACATGACTTATTTTGTAATAAGTTGCGGGCCGCAAAGAACCGAAGGCTAAGAGGGTTATATGAAATATAATGTAAAACAAGGATTTAATAACAAGTGAAATTCAAGTTGTCACACAATCCATCCATTAAAAATAATAAACAAAAGAACCCCATTGGTGAATTCAAATTAATTGCACCAGGAAATTGACCTTATAAAATCCAGGATGTTCCTGACGAGGTTCGGAAACACCAAATGAAGCACTACTCTCATAAATGGTTGTTCAACAGAAATCTGCTAATGCGTGTTTCCTGTCCCTAATGCAGCGGGTACTCGCAACCCTACCTGTAAAAATAAATACGTATGACAGCCGAGTCACACCATCAATATCGTTCACAGTGTGAGGGTGGTGAGTGGAGGGAAGGGAATAATTGTAATTTATTGAAGAAAGCTACCCCTAAAATCCCCTCGATTGCGTAAATCGAAAATGTATGGAATATACGACGACACTCCTAGAGAGTGATCTATTTTACGTTCACTTTTTCTATTTACGCAATTAATTGTGGTTTACGCAATGCTTAATTCTCGGGGTAAAGGCTGAAAGTGTAAGGGAGCAAATGAATAAAAAACTGAATTCTATAAATAAAATTCACATTAAAATCCAAAGGTCGTGAGTTAGATTCTCGAGCATAAAGAAAATATCGCTTACTTTTGAAAATATGCGCGTCTCTGGGTTGAAAAATTCATGTTCCTTGACTGGTCACCAAAGGGTCTTTCAGCAATACACATCTGGATTTTGTACGTATACTTGGCGCTTTCTGTAGCAACGATCAAGCTTGAAGTGGGCTCTTGAGGTGTGATTCACACAAAACCAGCTCTCACCAAATATGTCATCAAAATTTATATGTAGGTATGTAAATGTTTGTAAAATTATGTACGGACGTTGCATGAATCCGAATACATATTTTTTTATCATAGTTTCAAAAACATTACATGACTTATACGTTACTATGAGTTTGACCACTCATACTGTAAAAAATATTCCTTTTTACTGATGCCACCCCAATTTCACGGAAGGGTGGAGAGAGTTGCAGGGATTATGCTGCAGTGCTCTTACAAAAATCTCAAAACGCTTTTAATTTTGTCACCCTGTCCTGAAACAGAGGTGACATTGTCAAAGTGAAATATTTTTTCAAATGGGTGGTCAGTTTCATATCAATTTATACTAATAATAATAATAAAATCTTTATTCCAGTCCGGTCACGCGGAGGGTGCAATACGTGACCAGCCTTATATACAAAAACGAAAAAAATATATAAGATAATAGAAACAGACGACAGCGTGAAGATGAAGAATGCGTTGTGGCTGAAAAACCTATGCTAACGGATAAACAAAAGCATCAATTCTCTGTTGTGATCTGCAGCATTATGTCAAAAAAATTGCATACATGTGAATTGAACTTTAAACGAAAATGAATGGAGAAAAGGAGTGGCATTATTAGATTCTTCTTCTTCTTAATCCTATTCCTCATTACTGAGGGTTGTGACCCTTGTGGAAGCAACCAATCTTCTCCAGCTCTCCCTCGACTGCGCTGCCCGCAACGCTCCAACTACCGAGGTGCCTGCTGCTGTCTTCACTTGATCGGTCCATCGTGTGGGGGATCTACCTCTTCCTCTCTTCCCCTCCAAGTTACCGATCACAACCAGTCGTTCCAGGCTATCCTCATTGCCACGGACAACGTGTCCGAAGAACTGAAGAATACGGCGTGTACACATGTTGGCCAGAGTCAAGCCATCCAAACGCAGCTCCCGACGAATGGACTCATTGGTGCGTCTAGCCGTCCATGGGATTCGAAGCATGCGCCTCCAGCACCACATTTCAAAAGCGTCAATTTTTCTTCTTTCTGCTGCTTTTATGGTCCATGTTTCAGCAGCATAGAGAAAAATAGAGTGGACCAGACTCCTGACAAGCTTAATCTTGGTGCTGTTACTCACACCCCGGTCTTTCCATATTTTGTCCAGCTTAGACATGGCACTTTTGGCAATGGCGATACGGCGTCTAATTTCTCCTTCGCAAGATCCTTCGTTACTAATTTGAGATCCAAGGAACTGGAACTCGTTTATGATCTCCAAACCTTGAAATGAGTTTCCCAGATCACCAAACTTTTTTGATCGATCTATGATCATGATCTTGGTTTTACTCTGGTTGATCTCGAGTCCCAGTGCCTTGCTCTCGGTCTCTACTCGTTTAAGGAGATCTGCCATCTCTCTCGGGTTTTTGGCCAAAAGTGTTGTGTCATCCGCATATCTTAAATTGGACAGCTTTACGCCACCAATAGACACTCCTCCATCCCATTGGTACAGAGCCCTGCGCATTATGTATTCCCCATAGATATTAAACAGGTCAGGGGAGAGGATGCATCCCTGTCTTACACCTTTTTCTGTGGGAAAACTTGTTGTGTTCATGCCATTAATCCTTATGATTGCCTTACTAGGAGTGTAAAGTCCGTGGATGAGTTTTATCAAATGGGATGGAACCCCCATTTCCTTGAGAACTTTCCACAAATATTCCCACTTCACGCAATCAAAAGCCTTCTTGTAATCAATAAAACATAAAACAACTGGCGTCAAGAACTCTCTGCTCTTTTCAATAATCTGACGGATGTTGAGAATCTGTTCTCTTGTACCTCTTCCTTTCACAAAACCAGCCTGTTCCTTAGGAATTTGCCATCCAATATAGCTGTGCAAACGCGCCTTTAGCACATATAACAATATCTTGCTGGTGTGAGAGATAAGTGCTATCGTTCTGTAATTTGCACATTTTTTGGATGATCCTTTTTTGTGAAGAGGAATAAATACAGACTCTGTCCATTCTTGAGGCCATATTCCCGTTTTCCATACAAGGTTGCAGAGATCTAAAATGGTTTTTATGCCCTTATCCCCTAGTTCTTTTAAAAGTTCGGCTTGTAAGTAGTCATTGCCGGGGGATTTGTTGCATTTTAGTATTTTCAGTGCATCTCGAACCTCTTCTTCCAGAATATCGGGTTCCATGGTTTGACCATCAAAAGTAGGACTTGCAGCTATTGAGGGGTCGGTATATAGCTCAGAACAGTAATCTCGCCATCTCTCTAAGACGCTATCAATGTCCGTCAAAGTGCTTCCATTGTGGTCCTCTATTGCCCATGTTTGAGGTTTGAAATCGTGGGTTAAGAGTTTGACCTTTTGAAAGAGATCCTTTGTTGTGACACTATTTGTTTTTGCTTCTATCTCAGCACAGATATTAGAGATTTGTTTATTTTTGTCCCGTCTGCAAAGTTTTTGTACCTCTTTATTAAGTCTAGAGTATTCCTGTTTTGTTTCTGCGGATGAGTTCCCTGTTATTCTCATAGCTTTCCGCTTTGATATCATGTCCCATGTGGGTTCCGATATCCAAGACTTCCTCTTTTCATTTCTGGGTTTATGATGTTTCTTGGCAGTTTGGACAATTTTGTCTTTGAAGCTGTTCCAGCACTGGTCAACATTATTGAGAGAGTTTATTTGGAAATCAGCATCTTGATTACTAATATCCACTCCAAAGCATTTTATTTCTTGCTCATTAAGCTTTAAAGTTTTAAACACATTCCTTTTGATGATTTTAAATTTGACTCTTATCTGTGCAATTAACAAATTATGATCAGAGCCGCAGTCAGCACCAGGATACGTTTTAACACTGCTTATTGAAGATCTCCAGCGGTTTTTTATCATGATATAGTCAATTTGGTTGCGACATCTATCACCTGGTGATATCCATGTGTACAGGCGTCTGATGTGCTGTTTAAACCAGGTATTCATGATTGTCATTTTTTCCTCTATGGCGAATTGGATCAGTCGTTCACCTCTGTCATTTTGTATGCCAACACCGTAATGGCCGACTGTGTCCTCAAGGTAACTGTTAGATCCAACTTTTGCATTGAGATCTCCGATAACCAGCGTTATTTCTTTGTTTGGTATTTGAGCAAGTGTTTGCTTGAGAGTGGTATAAAAATCATCAATGGTTTCATCTGGGGCATCGGCAGTTGGTGCATATACTTGTATAATATTAAATTTGCAAGGTTGGGTGTTCAGTTTGATGTGGATCATTCTGTCATTAATGGGGTTGTATCCAATGACAGACTTATTTAACTGAGCTGTTAAAATAACTGCTACCCCGCTAAATGTTGCACCTCCATTGCCTGAGAAGTAGATGGTATTGCCATTGGCTGTTGTGAAGTGTCCATTTTCTGTCCAGTGTGTTTCTGAGACTCCGAGTATGTTTAAACTGTGGTTGGCCATCTCATTCTCAAGAATATCTGTCTTTCCTGGCAGGCGTAGTCCTCGGACATTCCAGGTGCCAATTTTGTGTTTGTCACGCACGGACATTCTTGGAAAGGAATTTGCCTCTTATTATTAGATTACAGATATTTATTTTGCGAGATAATAGGCGTGACAAAACAAAAATACAATAAATATCAAGATACGGACTACATCCGCGTACCTTTGTGAAAATTTTCAGATTCGACCTTCTTGGCCCGTTTCTGATTGGTTAATTTTGTCCCACCTTGTTTTGGTGGGGTAGTAGCATTGTGGCGATATCCGAACATGCGATCACCCCATACACGCTGGTCTGATTTCTCAAGTACTTATCTAGTATCTCGTAGTGGCATAGATAAAAGTGCGAACTGATGGATTAAAAATAATGAATATTTTTATGAAAGTCATCCGATAGTGAGTAAAGTAGATAGAGCGTCTGCTTTCTAAGCAGGAAGTCTGAGACTGTTCAACTTACTTCCACATTTCAATGTTCACCATCATTTTTTAACAGTCCTCGGTGGGCCTTGTCTGAATCCCTCCTCTCCCTTCTCCTCCACTCTTGCCTGTCTATTGACTTTATAATAATAAGATTATAATTATTTATTTGGTGAGTGCTGTTTTTGTGTTTATCACACCTCAAGAGCTCTCTGCGAGCTTGGTCGTCGCTGTAAAAGCGCCAATTCTCAAGCAAGACCCAGTTGTTGAAAGGTTGGATGGACCTTTCAGTCACCGGTCTTTAGTAAAAGTTTATGAATTTTTCAAACCAGCGAAGAGCACTTTTGGAAATATAACTGGTGTATTTTTGTGCTCCGCCGGGATTCGAATCCACAACCTTCCATTTACTAGTCCGAAGTGTTGCCACTGGACTACGGACCGATCCAAGAAATGCCAACAACACGCGGTGTACCGAGCGGTCGTCACCCATCCAAGTAGCATCCGCGCCCAATGTTGCTTAACTTTGGTGATCTGTACCCTGAGTACGAGTTGCAAAACTTGAGTAAAGTAAAGTTTACGAAAAGTATTAAAGAGTGGTTTTCCCCAAAATCTGCCGTTTTTTTTAGTTTGAACTTGATTTTCTTCATCACTGTAATTCTTTTGCTGAGACCATTAATTGTAAGAAACAAAAACGGCAGACTTTGGGGAAAATCACTCTTTAATACTTTCCGTAAACTTTACATTACTCAAGTTTTGCAGCTCGTACTAAGGGTACTGATGAGAACCGCTGCTTTCAACATGGTATCGTCGTGACTCTCCTATGTGTGTCTGTCTTGGCTGCCAATTTCATGATCTCCATCGGCCTCGTGGTGCTGAAAGTGTAAGGTCGTCCATTATATTTAGAGTTTTTTCATTCTATGGTAATACGCAACGCAAATAAAAAACGCAACTACGCTACACATATAGTGTAACATCTTGCCGCGTTATCCCCGAAGGGGTCGCAAGTGTCGAGTTGAACCTCTTTATTTTTACAGGTAAGGGGGCCGGCCTTACGCCAACCACTTCAGTTGAAATGGGGGTTTCCCAGTTCCCGAGGGGATTGGTACTCATTTTTTGTGAAGGCTGAGTATTTTATTTGCCGGTATTTTATTTTGGGGTCTAAAATAAGCACCGAAACGGGAAATCATTTCTGACGCCCACGGTGGGATTCGAACCTGAGCTCACCGCATGGAATGCAAGCACTCTACCAACTGAGCTATCGACCGTAATATTGATTCCATGAAATATTAAAAGCCCAACGATAAAGTGTTGCAGAAAGTAGAAGAAAGAAGATAGCTTATTTGTCACATTTTAAAAAGGAAAACTAAAGTAAAAGGACAGCCTGTAACTGTAACCGTAACTCTGCCGCCATATTTTTGCTAGGTTTGGCCAGAGCCTGCTTCATGCAGAGTTGCCTCCATTCCTTCCTATCCTTAAATACCTCTTTCAATTCATTCATATCCATCATCTTTTTCATGCATTTTCTTCTTTTACGCTCGCTTTGTATATCCTATTCTTTCACAATATCCTCAATCTGATCACTCCATACTTTTCTCGGTCGTCCTTTACCTCTTTTTTCATTCACACTACCTCTGTATATTTACTTTGTCAGTGTGTCATCATTCATTCTTTCCACATGCCCAAACCATCTCATCACATTATTTTGTACCTTAATTTTCACATCCTCTTTCAAATTCGATCAAACTACTATTTATTTTAAGGAAAAATCTTGGGAAGACCATGATGAGGACACCCAAGTACGTCATACTTCAAGGATTTGAAACGGATATCTCGTCCTATTAGCTGGAGTAGGTACAACAAGGCACTGCATTTAGCAGAAAATCCCATACCAAACAATTGAGGATTTATAATTGCATTATCATGTATTGTTTTTTGTCACATCAGGAGTTAGTTACCTGTCTGATTAGCTACGCACTTCTTTATTTGTTTACTACCGGGAAACAGCCGATGCACGATTATCTTCTGATTTTATTTGACTTGGGAATCGCATGAGCGCAGATAGCCGATATCACACCACGCCACGTCTAGTACAAGACTGTGTGGTTTATATATTAATAACTACAGTTATACAAACATTGCATCATATCAGGCAATCCTTTCCAATACTATTTTTACTGTTTACTTTACCAAATAAGGTAAATTCAACAAATCGCTGGGGTGCACCACACATTTCTACAGGATAATAATGTTAAGTATCGTAAGTATCTATGTATTGATTACCTACTATCAGACCGAACCGTGCTCTCGCACGGTTGGTTGCTAGGCTCTTCGGGCAGCTTTAAGTCCGTAAGTATTTCCCCATATGTTCTTTATTTTAATTGAATGCTTTATGATACGCTAAAAATACCGCCCGTCAGCATAGCCCTTAAATTATAGGTTGTTATGAGGCTGACCACCCATACTGTAACAAATGGTTCACTTTACCAATGTCACCCCTGTTGCAGGGAAGGACGGTAAAAGTTGCTGGGCTTATGTTCATTTGAGGATTGGTTTTTGAATTGTATCTAAGTACATATCGCACGTTTAATAATAAAGAGCAATAACTCAAAAAACAAAAATGTTGGGAAATCGCGTTTGAAGTTCAGACAACCAGTACAACTTGTATGGGATAAAAAAGGCGGCCGATGTTTTATCTCGGTCATATTCGTCCAAATTGAACGGCTGTCGCATTCTACCAATTCTTCTCGCATTGTTGTTGCGTTTTATTACAAAATCTCGATTTCCCCAATTTTCGAAGTATTTCTCTTTATTATTAAGCGTGCGATGCAGCATTTGTAAACGTGAACTTACTAGTATTTATTTGTGGGCATGCATTTAATATAAACTTTCAATGTTTATACATCTTCGCAACTTAGATTACGTAGATTAGATAGTGACTTTAAACTGAATGAAAAGAACGCGGGTATTTTTAAACATCAGATTAAAGTCACATAAGCAAACGTTGAAAATACCGGGTCTAAGATTTTCGGGCCCAGTATTTTCAACGTTAGTATATCGATGTGCAAACCAGAAAACTTTGCCGGAGAGCCAAAAAAACATAACACCATTCTTATTAATCCCCTATAATATAAAATTCAACGGTCTCCCCATACAAAATAATTGTGCGTTAATGGCATTCAAACTGAAGAACTCCTGAACAGATGCACGTCATATTCACAACAAATATTGTTCAGGACTTGGGATGTGCTTCCTCATCATTAGTAGATTTTAAATTGTTGTTTTTTAAATAAATAAACATGATCAATCACAACACTTTTTATGTAAAACCTATGCGAGAAACAAAACTCATTTTGACATTCGAATTTCAAATAAATTGCCAGCACTTCAACATAGGCTTCAAAGTTGCCATCGTTGCCATTGCCAAGTCGATTCTTTTTCGGTTGAATTCCGTTGAGTACCTACCTACCTATATTTTTTATTCATTTCAAAATTATACTTCAACCAGTTATAACATGTATTTTTTAGAAATAATGACGATCGATTAGGTCAACTTTTTATATGAAACCATACTTATTGCGGCATTTAATTTTTTTTAAGTATTATTACAATATACAATCTAAGTTGCATAGACGCATTAACATTTATAATTCATATTCAATGCACTCCTGCACGGAGACACGAGTGAGTTTGCGCTTACAAATGCTGCATGTGTATTTACAAATCAAAATTTCAGCCTCTCATGACCATAAGCCCTGCAACTTTTGCTGACCTTTTCAGAAACAGGGGACACTTTTGTTAAGTGAACCCATTTATGCGATATGGGTGGTAAGCCTCATACTAACCCTTAAGTCAAGGAATTTGAGTTTGAAAAATCCTTAAACAACGGTAATCTTAATTTATAATCTAAAGTTGCAAAAAAAGTTATTTGATGATTCAAATTGAATGCACGCCCACAAACTGGCAAATGTCATTTCACGCTAACATACAGTTGTGGCGCTTGATTTTTTTTAAATATTAGAATATATAATCTAAGTTGCACAGATACAATAACTTTTATAATTCATATTCAATGCATGCCCCCCTGGAAACACGAGTGGGTTCGCACTTGTAAATGCTGCATGTGAACTTACAAATTAAATTTAAGGCCTGTAATGAACATAAGCCCTGCAACTTTTGCCAACCTTTTCAAAAACAGGGCAAACATTTGTCAAGTGAACCATTTTTTGCGATATGGGTATTCAGGCTCATACTTACCTATAAGTCAAGGATTTGAGTTTGAAAAATCCTTAAACAACGTTAATCTTAATTTATAATCTAAAGTTGCCAAAAAACTTATTTGATGATTAAAATTAAATGCACACCCATAAGCTGGCAAATTTCATTTCACGCTAACATATTATAATTGTGGCACTTGATGTTTTTAATATTAGAATATAAATCTAAGTTGAATAGATACATTTTATAATTCATATTCAATGCATGCTTCCATGGAGACACGAGTAAGTTCCCGCTTAAAAATGCTGCATGTGAACTTACAAATTAAAATTAAGGCCTCTCATGCACATAAGCTCTGCAACTTTTGCCGACCTTTTCAGAAACAGGGGGAACATTAGTTAAGTGAACCCATTTATGCGATATGGGTGGTGAGCCTCATACTAACCCTTAAGTCAAGGAATTTGAGTTTGAAAAATCCTTAAACAACGGTTATCTTAATTTATAATCTAAAGTTGCACAAAAGAGATTCAATGATGATTCAAATACAATGCACACCCACAAGCTGGCAAATGTTTTTTCACGCTAACGTATAATTGTGGCACTTGATGTTTTTAATATTAGAATATTAATTTAAGTTGCATAGATACATTTTATAATTCATATTCAATGCAAATCAATTCAAATATAATTCACACGCTCAGGCTGGCAAATGTTTTTTCACGCTAACATATAATTGTGGCACTTGATGTTTTTAATTTTAGAATATAAATCTAAGTTGCATACATACATTTTATAATTCATATTGAATGCATGCCCCCAAGCAGACATGAGTGAGTTTGCGCTTACAAACGTTGCATGTGTAATTACAAATAAAAATTTCAGCCTCTCTTGACCATAAGCCCTACAACTTTTGCCGGCCTTTTCAGAAACAGAGAAACATTCGTTCAGTGAACATTTTTTTAAGGTACCTATGGGAGGTCAGACTCATACCTCGTGCTTCATACAAGATACTCAGAACATGAAAGAACTAAATAACCCTTTTACCGCAATTTTTTTTCAAATTACTTCTTAAAGCATTTAATTACTATGAAGGAGGTGTGAGGAAAAATTAATGCGAAGCCAGACTTACACTGCCCGAAGGGCCTAGCAGACAGCCGTGCGCAGCACGGTCAGTCTGCTAGTTAAAGTTATAAATTTCAAAGAAATATTTATTCAAAACTTCGAAGTATTCCAATGAAAAATTAGTAAATTTTCTAATGAGAAATTATATACAAACAATTGAGGTTCATTTGCTGTCTTGTAAAATTATCCAAAACGGAGTGGGCTACTTTACAGATAGCCATCGATATTTGACTTACTACCCACACATTAGACATAAATGTGTGTCGTAACAACTCAGTATAAAGTCGCTAAGCTATAGTTGAAAATATCCAACATTACGACGTACAAAACTAATTGATTGATCGGTTGATATTTTAGCACCCACCGCGTGAAGGGCACACAATAAGGTCCTATACAAAAATGCAACAATAAGCTTATTCTTGTGTTGGTGTGAGTGCGTGTGTGTGCGGTGCAGGTAGATTATATTTGGCACCAGGCTGTCTGCCAGGCCCTTTTTGAGTTTCCAGGTATAATAGAGGCTACATTTGAGATAAGGTCCTTTGTCCTTCAAAAAGGTTTTCTAAACATCTATACTAGTTAAGTGTTGGAGATTTTGTTTGTTTGTTTGAAGCAATCGTCTGGACCTGGGCAAAAGTTGGTAAGTGTCTTTTATAGAAAGTACGGAAATGAAATAATTTCATATCATATTCAGCTAGTTGCAGATATTATGTACTCGTAGTTTCAGTTACAGATATTAGATTTTTAAAAAGTTGTAAAAGTAAAATAAAATAGTGACATAAATTGATGATGATAATGATGTAGATTCGGCTGGTCCATCCTACTGGAATAGTCTACCTCTGGAGTTGAGAACAGAGACCAGTGTTGGCAGTTTCAGGAAGTTGCTTAAGACACATTTGTTTAACAGAAGCTTCAACACATAAAAGCGCCCTTGGGGTGGCTAGTGCCACTAAACGGCGCTGTATACAAATTGTCCAATTATTATTATTAGAATCCATCTTTTGAATCCATAGGGCTTGTACTTCGACTGAGTCGAAGTACAAGCCTTGAAGAAGTCAGTCGTATGTCACTGACGAAACGTAGCAGCCTTCCAAAAAGAAAAATGAATAAAGCAGCCTACAATTATTGAACATGGTCTACAAGCCCGGAAAGATGGATTCTACATCATTATCATCATCATCTGAAGCCGGCCATGAAAGCCTAAAAACTCTTAGTGACATAAATTATTTGAAATTATTTTCATATTACTAGTGAGCTTTGCAATCTATAATCTGTATATTCTAAGTTACAAGTTGCAAGTACGTGTTAACATTTAAGATTCATGTTAAAGACACGCCAATAAACTGAAACGTTTAAGTTCGTGGTAAAACATGCTGCATGTGCACTTACAAAAAAAGACCCATATCTAAAATGAACATAAACCTTGTCACTTTTGTCTCGCCTTTCCTAAAATAGGGATAACTTTGGCAAAGTGGACAATTTTTACTGTATGGGTGGTCGGAATCATACCAACCTAAGTCAAGAAACATACCAATCTATAAGGACTATAAGTTAAGTAGTCGTTCAAATACTTAATGAATTTTGATGAATTTTCCAACCCAGCGAAGAGCATAAATTTGAAAATAGAAACGGGATATTTTTTGGGCTCCGCTGGGATTTAAACCCACTTCCTTCCATTTGCGAATTCAAAGCGCAAACCCCTAGACAGCGGACCCGTCATAAAGATTGATACATCCAAATGCTACGAGATTGACTTATAATACAATTCAGGAGCTTTTTATCGGTTGTCTATTTCGTATTTTCTTTTATCAGGAGCCAAATAATTAAGAGAAGAAAACATATTACAAGTTTTTGCAGAAACCCCTCGATGTCTCAACCTTTTAGTAGCATCCTCAAAGTTTAATGGCTCTGAACAACTGCATTCATAATTTATTTGTCTTTTGTCACAAAACAATATCTTAAGAATTGTCAAAACTTGAAGTGTTCTGTTTGTTCAATAATAGCTTTCTTTTATGTACCTACATAATTATATAATTTTTTTGTAAAGAAAAGAAAGCCCAGGTACAAAAAAGATGCGCTTTGTAGTTGGAATGACTCATGCACGGACTCGCTGAAGGTACAAAAAGAGTGCGGTATTTTTTGCTATCTTTGCAAATTTCAACTTGCCAAGTATGCCTACGTCATATTTTTGTGCCTGATATTATAGACTATAATATATTTTTATATATTATAAAATACACATTTAAGTCTTATCTTTGCTGTTTTTTTTATTAAATAATTATTTTTATACTTGAAAAATAAAAGTGAGTAAAATTAGAATAAGAAGAAATTTATAGGTTGGTATGCGGCTGACCACCCATGCTGTTGAAAATGGTTCACTTTGCCATTGCCACCCCTGTTACAGGGAAGGTCGGCAAGAGTTGCAGATTATATGAGACAAAAATTATAAATGAACGCCTATTGCGCGCATAGCAATAGTTTTATCTTTCATGTATGTAATATTTCTAGAAAGTACCCGCAGCAAAGATAACATTAGTGGATAATTTGATAAAATATAAATATCATCTGAGTACAAAAATTGTCCAAGAAAAAGCAAGAAATTGTTACAAATTATTGTCGCTTGGATAAGTCTAACGTTGGTAATGGAAATACCTACAAGTAGCATAATTTCATTTTGTGTAAATTTTTAAAAGACGAATTAACTTATCTATAGGTATACGTTTTTTCACAAAAAAAGTTGTACCCTTTTATGGTATTATTAATCAGAAAGGCGAATCATTTCAACTGAATAAAATAGTAGACATATCCTCTCGCTGAGACACTATTACGTGAAATATATGTACATTCAATGTATTTTGTAGATCCGAGAAACCAGTGCCAATCAATAAATACCCTAATATAAATATAGACTACATAAACATATTTTAAGAAAGTATAAATTTTCCTTACAATCAAGATCCTTTTCGGTTACGATAATGAGATCGGCACGTGATCTGACATAGTGTCGTCATCCGGCCGGGTTGCTGGTCGAACCTAATCTTATTTTAATTGTAAAGATATGTTACATTGGGGATTCACATTACATACATGTATTTTCATAAGCAAACACATAAGCAAGTATGCGCTTGTACATGCTGAATGTGAACCTACAACATAAAACCCGAATCTCAAATGGACATACACCCTGCAACTCTTGCCGACATTCCCTGAAACAGGGGTGACATTGGCAAAGTGCACCATTTTCTACAGCATGGGCAGTTCCATACAAGGCTGACGTTTTCTCGCCGAGAAAAAAGGTTCTAATACCAAAATGTTCCGACCTCATTGGTAGTTTTTTAAATTCTGAAAAGGGGTAGCTGGCAAAATATAGGTTATCATTTTTTCTAAGCGAAAATATTATTGCATTAAAGAGATCCTGTAATTTTTAAATTTCAAAAAATATTTTCTTATTTTTTCTATTCTATCTTTGAAATGCTATTCAAATTTAATTTCAACCCCTTCGTTCGAAATTTGAATAATAAAATAATCACGCAAATGAATTCGCGTTTGGTTGTTGTGTGAAAGGAGCAGAGGGTCGGTGAATGCTGTGTTTATGGTAGATTAGCATGCTGTCAATAGACAAGATTGCAATTTGTGTGACAAATTGGCCGCAATCGAATTATAAAGTATTGTACGCAAACATTGCAAATTCGCTCCCAACTTCCCAGGGAATCGTTGAATAATCTCAATACAAATCATCGTCATCCCAGGCACGACAAACAGGGATGAATCATGGTCTCCTTGATTAACCACAGTCAGCACTGTCTTCCTTCTCCAGTCCCATACTTCTAGGAACCACATGACAGACATATCAATTTTTTCAACTACAAGTTAATACTATTTTTTTCCACGACGAGAATATGTTAAAATAAGATGCAAACAAATGTAGGTAGGTAGGTACGTCATTGATATTATCAGGTTGTGTACACGCAGCGACAATTGATAATTAAGTTGCTAAGATATATTATTTAATTTTAAAATCCGTACAAAATGCTGATAATATTATTATGTACCTACCTGATAATATTATTATGTACCTGATAATATTATAATATACCTGATAATAATATTATGTACCTGTCGTACATGTAAAATTGTACTCGCCCCGTAACCACATATAATTTATTTACAATTTTGAATTATTTAAAAATGAAAGGTTGCAAAGTAAAGGCTTCATCAAATCTTGATATTATACAAGTTTGTTTATAAACAAAACCACCTTTGTTTTGGTGTAAGATTTTACGTTTTTTATCCAATATCCAAGATGGCAGCCGGTTTAAAATAATGTGAACCGGAAGTGCTAATGGCTGTGAGGAATTGAGGAAAATCTCTCCAGAAACTCCAGGACGAAGATGGTGCACCTACCTAGTACCTCCATCTTACTGCATCCAATATCGACGGTGCCCAAGCCATTATGGTCCTACAGACGATCGCTGAGCTTTCGACATTCTTGCTTTTCGACTTTTTTGCAACATTCTACTTTTTGGATGAAGGCCTTTGATGATGATGATGAGTTGATGTTTTCTTTAGAGCGCCGTATCGTGATGTAGTCACTTGTTATGTTTAAAATGGAAAGGTACCTTCCAGGATGTACCTACAGGATACTTACTCCGGCTAGCTATCATCAGCATCACTTTCAGGGCGTGGGGTTCTTTCCTTGTGTTGCTTACTTGTATTTTGGGAAGGGTTGTATATTAAAAGATAACTCCCTACTCTGTTGACTGTAGTTCCGAGCTGAAGGCCTAAGGCAGCGGCGGCTCACGAGGTGGACGCCTCCACACGTTTGAGCCCCTGGGTGGGTGCTCCAATGAACCCGTCTCTGGTCCACTAGGTGCCTTGCTGGCAGGAAATTAGTAGAGTAGTAGATGGGGAGGAGGGAGCTCCATGGTAATGCCCCCTCTTGCACCACTCGGTGCTTGGTCGCCGACGTCTGACTCTGTTCACATTTTGCCGAGAACTGATGAGTGACGGCCCGATTAGATCGCACGGCGCAGTTCGAAGCTTCCGTGACCGTTCGGCTCCGTTCGGCCCACAAAACACACTGTACACTTCGAGAATGTTCTTTCTATGTTATTTTCAAATAACATAACACACTCCAAGGGCGCTCGTGCAAATGATGTCAGAATTTTGCTTGTCTACAGTGCATTTCACAATTTACCATGGTCATCTTTCTCGCTTACATGATGAGGCAGGTGGTTTTAGACCAGAGGATCAGCCACTGAAAATGCACGCTATGCACTCTCCTAACATTGTTGTAACTCTGCTTACCGGTTCTTCAATCCGTGTTTTGGCTCCGTTTCTGCCAAGCGTAGTGTTAGTTTTTTTTTTCTCGCATCTATATACGAGTATATTTGTAGTTGCTACTCTTGATTTGTACTAAATGAATATTGTTATCAACATTGATGTACGGAAGTGAAACATGAACCATGAGTGACAGTTAAACGAGTAGTGTATGTTGATCAGTAGAAATGAAAGTCTTAGTAGTAAATTACGGAAAAACGCAAAGTGAAAGAAAATATAAAAAAAATGTGATGAGATGGTTTGGGCATGTAGAAGGAATGGATGATTAATGAATGAAAAAGTCTACCTATATACAGAGGAAATTTGAGAGTACAAACAGGGAACGAAAGTCCGAAGGAAGTATGGCTTGATCATACTGGGGAAATAGTGAAAAAATTGTAATAAATCGTTTAAGATAGAAAGGGGTATGCAAATATAGGAATAAATGAAAACTATTCTGTAAAGGCTCTGGCCGCCCCTTGTATTGCAATTACAGTAACAGAATCAGCCATGGCTACTTGACACTTCTGCATGCCACTCATACTTCGGCATCACACGATTTGCGTTGAATTTTATCTATGTGAGAAAGTTCATGAATGATGAATGTTTAATAGTGGTTTGTAGAGTGCATGGCATGAGTCACTTTGTGATATTATGCTGATACAAAATTAATACCTATGTTAATAATACGTATGTTATCTTATCAGAATTCATTTTTTTTTGTCAAAAATATGCCTTTGGGTGTATTAATTAATTTTAAGCTTATCATATGAAAGTTCGGAAGACAGCTCAGTGGTAGAATGCTTGCATTCATTCTATGTCGAGAGCTAGGGTTCGTTTCCCACCGAGAGTGTCAGAAATGATTTTAAATCCAAAAAAAAATACCGGCAAGGCTTACCCAGGCGCTGTTGATTGTGTTACCCCTTACATGTAAAAATGAGTAGGTACTTGCGATCTATTACGGAACAACGCGGTAATATGTTGTACTTTATATGCAGCTCACTTGCGTTATATGTTCGTAAGAAACTATTGAAACAATTTTTCGTAATAAACGGTTGAAAAGGGGTGCAAATTGTCAAATATCACTAGACAAGAATTTTGTCGTACATGACAAATAGATGGTAACGCAGAAAAAAAACTTTAATAACATTGAATATTTATTTTTATTCCATCCATCGACAAACTCTTAAAAATGTAAAAGAAACATGTTCTGCATATTATAACCACAAATATTTAAAAGATTTTGTTTGTATATTTTTATCCCACAGGAATATTGTTTATATAATGGTCAAAATATTTAAAACGCGGCCTCGTGAGAATACAAACAAATATCTGATGAGTGTGTTTTTATCTATCGACAATAGGACAACTGATTTACTAGTTCTCTGGTAGGGGCGACAAAACTTCCAACAATTTACAATTACAATATTATATGCAAAACATACAGGGTTCAATAACAAACGGTGTACAAAATATTATGCGATCAGGTGTTTTGCATACTAAAAATATTTCTCACGGATTTTGCATATTATTTGTTTGTTCATTGAATTTTAGAATGATGTTCCAATGTCTATTTATCATCATTTTCAATACACCGTTCTTCTATTAAATCAGAATATTCTTTTTTTTCTTATGACCCTAGTCACCTACACCAGTGACGTCACCCGTCGAGGTAACTTTGGAATGTTTCTACTTCAACCGCAAACATTTGTATTTTTCTTCTGCTTTAACTTCTCCATTGAAAAAACGCAACGCAATTAAGATACGCATATAGTGCAACTTCTTGCAGCGTTATCCCCGAAAGGTTTAGCATACAACGAGTGCAACCTATTTGTTTTTACAGGTAAGGGTGCCAGCCTTACGCCAATCACTTCAGTTTTATGTCGGGGTTTCCCAGCTCCCGAGGGGGTTAGTTCTCATTTCGTTAGTAGGTAAACCTTGCTGGTATTTTATTTTGGATTTTGAAATAAACACCGAAACGGGAAATCATCACTGACACCTTCAGTGGGATTCGACTCCAAGCTCTCGGCATAAAATGCAAGCACTCTACCCATGGACCGTGTCCTCGTTTGACGTGGAGCTCATCGTCTACCAATTCTCCCTCTATGATGAGATGAAGGGATGAATATCTAACATTTCTAACAATAATGGATGTCGTGGAAGAGGAAGACCGAGAAAGGTATGGATGGACCAAATTATCGAAATAGCAAATGAATGGGATATCTAGAGTCATAATAAAAGGAGAGCTTGTATGAAAAAGGTTATGGCTCTGGATGAAATGAAAGAAGTATGCAAGGATCGAAAGAAATGGCGGTTGATCTGTTATGCTGGCGGTTAAAACTGAGGCTTTTAAACTTTTTTTATAATATTTTTTTTTTTTTAAATATGTTTTGTAGTTTTTTAATTTTTTACTGTTTAATTGTTTAGAGTTTATCCCTTATCTTTATAAAAAGCAACGGCCTCCCCATACAAAATAATTGTGCGTTAATGGCATTCAAACTGAAGAACTCCTGAACAGATGCACGTCATATTCACAACAAATATTGTTCAGGACTTGGGATGTGCTTCCTCATCATTAGTAGATTTTAAATTGTTGTTTTTTAAATAAATAAACATGATCAATCACAACACCTTTTTATGTAAAACCTATGCGAGAAACAAAACTCATTTTGACATTCGAATTTCAAATAAATTGCCAGCACTTCAACATAGGCTTCAAAGTTGCCATCGTTGCCATTGCCAAGTCGATTCTTTTTCGGTTGAATTCCGTTGAGTACCTACCTACCTATATTTTTTATTCATTTCAAAATTATACTTCAACCAGTTATAACATGTATTTTTTAGAAATAATGACGATCGATTAGGTCAACTTTTTATATGAAACCATACTTATTGCGGCATTTAATTTTTTTTAAGTATTATTACAATATACAATCTAAGTTGCATAGACGCATTAACATTTATAATTCATATTCAATGCACTCCTGCACGGAGACACGAGTGAGTTTGCGCTTACAAATGCTGCATGTGTATTTACAAATAAAAATTTCAGCCTCTCATGACCATAAGCCCTGCAACTTTTGCTGACCTTTTCAGAAACAGGGGACACATTTGTTAAGTGAACCCATTTATGCGATATGGGTGGTAAGCCTCATACTAACCCTTAAGTCAAGGAATTTGAGTTTGAAAAATCCTTAAACAACGGTAATCTTAATTTATAATCTAAAGTTGCAAAAAAAGTTATTTGATGATTCAAATTGAATGCACGCCCACAAACTGGCAAATGTCATTTCACGCTTACATATAGTTGTGGCGCTTGATTTTTTTTAAATATTTGAATATATAATCTAAGTTGCACAGATGCAATAACTTTTATAATTCATATTCAATGTATGCCCCCCTGGAGACACGAGTGTGTTCGCGAATATAAATGCTGCATGTTAACTAACAAATTAAATTTAAGGCCTGTAATGAACATAAGCCCTGCAACTTTTGCCAACCTTTTCAAAAACAGGGGAAACATTTGTCAAGTGAACCATTTTTTGCGATATGGATATACAGGCTCACACTAACATATAAGTCAAGGAATTTGAGTTTGAAAAATCCTTCAACAACGTTAAATTTAATTTATAATCTAAAGTTGCAAAAAAAGTTATTTGATGATTCAAATTGAATGCACGCCCACAAACTGGCAAATGTCATTTCACGCTAACATAAAGTTGTGGCGCTTGATTTTTTTTTAATATTAGAATATATAATCTAAGTTGCACAGATACAATAACTTTTATAATTCATATTCAATGCATGCCCCCCTGGAGACACGAGTGGATTCGCGCTTATAAATGCTGTATGTGAACTTACAAATTCAAATTAAGGCCTGTAATGAACATGAGCCCTGCAACTTTTGCCACCCTTTTCAAAAACAGGGGAAACATTTTTCAAATGAACCATTTTTTGCGATATGGGTATTCAGGCTCATACTAACCCATAAGTCAAGGAATTTCTAATCTAATCTAAGCTGCAAGGATATATATCATTTAAGATTTATATTCAATGCATTCCCACAAGCAGACATGTATGATTTCGCGCTGGCACATGCCGCATGTGGACCTACATTATAAAACCCAATCTCAAATGAACATAAGCCCTGCAACTCTTGCCATCCTTCCCTGAAACAGGGGTGACATTAACAAAGTGAACCATTTTTCACAGTATGGGTGGTCAGCCGCATACCAACCTATCAGTCAAGGATTTGAGTTTGAAAAATCCTTAAACAACGTTAATCTTAATTTATAATCTAAAGTTGCCAAAAAACTTATTTGATGATTAAAATTAAATGCACACCCATAAGCTGGCAAATGTCATTTCACGCTAACATATAATTGTGGCACTTGATGTTTTTAATATTAGAATATAAATCTAAGTTGAATAGATATATTTTATAATTCATATTCAATGCATGCTTCCATGGAGACAAGAGTGAGTTCCCGCTTAAAAATGCTGCATGTGAACTTACAAATTAAAATTAAGGCCTCTCATGCACATAAGCTCTGCAACTTTTGCCGACCTTTTCAGAAACAGGGGGAACATTAGTTAAGTGAACCCATTTATGCGATATGGGTGGTGAGCCTCATACTAACCCTTAAGTCAAGGAATTTGAGTTTGAAAAATCCTTAAACAACGGTTATCTTAATTTATAATCTAAAGTTGCACAAAAGAGATTTGATGATTCAAATACAATGCACACCCACAAGCTGGCAAATGTTTTTTCACGCTAACATATAATTGTGGCACTTGATGTTTTTAATATTAGAATATTAATCTAAGTTGCATAGATACATTTTATAATTCATATTCAATGCAAATCAATTCAAATATAATTCACACGCTCAGACTGGCAAATGTTTTTTCACGCTAACATATAATTGTGGCATTTGATGTTTTTAATTTTAGAATATAAATCTAAGTTGCATACATACATTTTATAATTCATATTGAATGCATGCCCCCAAGCAGACATGAGTGAGTTTGCGCTTACAAACGCTGCATGTGTAATTACAAATAAAAATTTCAGCCTCTCTTGACCATAAGCCCTACAACTTTTGCCGGCCTTTTCAGAAACAGAGAAACATTCGTTCAGTGAACATTTTTTTAAGGTACCTATGGGAGGTCAGACTCATACCTCATGCTTCATACAAGATACTCAGAACATGAATGAACTAAATAACCCTTTTACCGCAATTTTTTTTCAAATTACTTCTTAAAGCATTTAATTACTATGAAGGAGGTGTGAGGAAAAATTATTGCGAAGCCAGACTTACACTGCCCGAAGGGCCTAGCAGACAGCCGTGCGCAGCATGGTCAGTCTGCTAGTATGTTTTATATATTTGAATGTATTAATTGCTTGTATTCCTTGACTGATAGGTTGGTATGCGGCTGACCACCCATACTGTAAAAAATGGTTCACTTTGCCAATGTCACTCCTGCTTCAGGGAAGGTCGGCAAGAGTTGCAGGGCTTATGTTCATTTGAGATTGGTTTTTTTAATATTGAAGGTCCACATGCGGCATGTGTAAGCGCGAAATTATGCATGTCTGCTTGTGAGAATGCATTTAATATGAATTTCAAATGATACATATCTTTGCAGCTTAGATTTAGATTTAGATTTAGGTGTGGCCTGTATGAAGAAGGTTATGACTCTGGAGGAAATAAAAGAAATGTGTAAGGACAGCTAGAAGTGGCGATTTCTGTGATGTTGGCGGCTAGGGTTTTTTAAATCAGAATTTGTTTTCTGTTAGTTTTTGATGTCCATACATGTTATAATTTGTTGATACTAAAAATGTAATTTGTTGTGTATGTTCCTTGACTTATAGGTTGGTATGCGGCTGACCACCCATGCTGTAGAAAGTGGTTCACTTTGCCAATGTCACCCCTGTTTCAGGGAAGGTCGGCAGGAGTTGCAGGGTGTATACTCTTTTGAGATTCAGGTTTTTATATTGGACCACATGCGGCATGTTTAAGCGCGAACTTATACGTGCCTGTTTGTGAAAATGCATATAATGTGATTCTCTAATGTAAGTTGTAACATATATTTTGCAACTTAGATTAGATTAGATGTGGCAAAAATAAAAATCATTTTTTTCATCAGGAGCTCAGCGGTGGTATTCATACGCGAAAGAACCTCCATCCAGGGTTTTATTAGCAAACAACAGCCTGGCTACATTTTAGAGGCAGTGATTTCCCGATCACAAAGTGAAGGTCCGCTAAACTTTTACACAAAGATGGAAACTTACTCGTACTTCTTCGGAAATAAAGCTAAAGAAAGGTTTCCCTTTTTGCCTGTAAAAATAAAAAAGTTGCACACGGATTGACGTGAGTAACTTTTTTGCTCTTCAGGGGCTGAAGCGGTAAGAAAAATCATAGAATTTTCATCTTAAAATAAAATAACTCGAAAATAAAACGTAGCGTAAATTCCCCCGATTGCGTAAAGAGAAAATGTATATAAATTAGAATAGTACCAGTTATTTAGTTTTTATCTTTTCATAAATTTATCGTATCTGGAGGAATTCGGAGGAATTTATGCAATGTTAAAAATACGAATACACCAAATGAAAACACAGTCTGTTCCATTTGTAGTTATGTGACCGCATTGCTGGATGACTTATGAAATGCCTTAGAAGAGAGTCATGCGGCATCACGTGATGTTGAACCCTTAGACCTTCTAAGAAGGCTGGACAGAGACACAGCTCATGTCATTATTCATCATTCATGAAGAAAATATGTCGACTATTTTCCGAGTTATAGCTGCAAAAAAATTGAGTAGATTATTTATTATTCAAGCCATGTAAGGTAAGCTAAGCGCCTACTTAAAATTATAGTCGACGGCTCATTTGATACAGTGGCGGCTCTTAAGGCGGAAGTCTTTGGCTCAAATCCGAAAATCTTCTTCTAATCTTCTCTTAATCCAATGCTCAACAGTCACACATTATCTTTTCTATGCCTTCCTACCCAAAGCCATTATTTTGAGTTCTTTCAGGTCGATCATCACACATGTAAATGCATACCTACTCTCAGCATGGTACACTTTACCCCCTCGATTAGGCCTTCAATGATGGTTTGCAGACGACCTTCGTATCTTATTTATCTTGCGCGCCTTTTTGAGAAGGATTTGAGCAGGTCCTTCCTCCTTAGATTCTTTATAGAACTTCATTATTCGTTTTGTGATCCTTCCAGAAAATTTCTAGAACTCTTCTCTAGGATCACATCCTAAAAATCTTCAACTTCATTTTGTCTCTTTCAGATTTGCATGAAATATAATAGATATAAGAACATCAACAATGAAGATGCTACATACATACGTATTTATTTAGATATGATAAATTCCTATTTTGTTTTAATTCCAGCTTAATTAGTCAGCCGCATTTTTCCACTTCTAAACATAGACCTCCCCCATATTTCTCCAGGCATCTCCATCCTAGGCCTTCTGCATGCAGTCACCAGCAATCCTCTTTATGTCGTCTGACCATCTTACTCTACTTCTTTTGTCTTCTAGAGAACTCCACTCCAATCTTATCAAAGCCTCTCAAACTTTTGTTTTACATACAAATAAGATTATTCAGCCATCACAATAAATGTGAACATTTTTCTTCAGTCACAAAGAGTGTTCTGACTTAATTTGCTCCTGCAACTTATAATTTAGTGAATTGTCTTTAGACACGAAAAGCGTTAAATTATCCCATACAAACCACTATCAAAACATATTTTACTGCATGAAGAGGGTAATTATATTTTTATTGATTCATAGGTTTGTCCATGGAAAATAAGACTACCAATTAACTGTCACCTCTGACCTGTAATCACGCTCAGTACCTGGAGTATAAAGCATTGTGTAAACTCCCCTCGATTACGTAAATAAAAAAAATACCAAAACTAATTCACTCCCTATGAGTGACATCGTATTTTCCATACATTTCCGATTAATGCAATCGAGGGGAGTTATGTAAACGTTTTAAACTCAAAATACAGTTCAATATGAATCGCTTTTCTTAATTTTACAGCGTGGAAAACAATACTTTTAAATTGATGATATGGAAATAACAAGAGAACGTTTAAAACCAAACGTTTGATACAGTTAGTTAAATGCATTCGACTCCCTTACGGCATTTATGGCTAGATTATTATTTAATTCCAAATTTAATGAATTTTTCATCATTACCAGATTAAACAATAACGTATGCACAAAATTAAAACCTTTTTATACAATTTGAACGTTTTCTTCCAAAAAATACTTGAGTCGGAACATAACAAAATCCCCTAGATCGAGAGACGCACAGCGTTGTCACAAATCTACATGTGATTAGGGTCCTTAGCAACAAACAAAAAAGATTTGCTATTTGGGTAGCAACTCACCGTGGTAGCTTCATAATTATATCCAAGCTTTTTTTTCCTACTCCGATCTTCCAACTGCCGTTTCCCACTTCTAACCATTGTTATATTTCAAACATTCCAGACTTGATTTATATTTTATATTTATGTTTATTGTTACCTAGTAAACTCCCTCATTTTCTTACAGGTGAACGTAATTCCATACGGCCACCACATGACTGTTGACCTGTCAAACACAAGTATAAAACTTCAAGTCTTAATTCAACCAAAGAGATAACGCTCGGCAGATTCGCTGATTTAGTTTGCATACAATATTTGGTATAACGCTACGTTTGAGTTTGATTGCAGAAGTCTGTAGATGAGTTTTATGATTCACAGAAAGACACATGACAGAACAATTTATGACAAAACGACACATGATAGAACATAACAATGACAGTACATCACATGAAAAAACAATCACAATGATAAAACATCACATGACAAAACACCATATACCTAAAACAGAAAATAATGACCGGTCGTATTCTAATGGTTAAGATTTCAAACTCGTGATTGGAAGGTAGTGTGTTCGAATCCCGACGGAGCATGAAAAAATATTTCATTTTTCAAATTCGCTCTTTGTTGGATTAAAAAATTAATCTGCCTTTACCAAAGACCGATTACCATAGGTCCATCCAGCCTCACACCAATTGGGTCTTGCTTGAAAATTGAAGCTTTCTACAGCGACAATCAAGCTCGCAGAGGGCTCTTGAGGTGTGATTCACACAAAAACAGCGATCACCAAATAAATCAGCCAAATATATTTATTTATTTATTTTATATCATAAGCAGCACGTGAAAAAGCATTGTCATAGTGATGTATTTTCTGTGTTGTTTTGTCTTGGTGATGTTCTGTCATGTGTCGTTTTGTCACTGTGTCGTTCTATACAGTCACCCTGTAGCTGTGTCCCTTGTCTTCTGTGACCCGTGGAAGCTTTGCGTGTGAGCCGGCCACATTCCTCGGGGGTGATTCACAACCCACGTTTCCTGCCGGACATATTGTGGGGGAGGTGAGGAGCCCCAGTCCACCCCCATTTCCCGTACAGTCACTCTAAGTGGCGACCGATTTCATTCTTCATTAAATTCCATCTTCGATAACAAAGACAACACCGTCTAAAATAAACAGAGTGAATAGATGGCGAAGCTATGTCGGGTTCTTCTCTTATCAATGCAATTGCCATGGAATGTAAATAAATTTAACTTGCAAGGATATAGACTCATATTTAATTCACGTCCACAAGCAGACAGTATAAGTAAACGCTAACATATGTTGCATATGCACTTACAAAATAAACTAAAACTCACGTACCTAAACATTGACATGAATCTTGCATGTCTAATACCAACCCATTGTAAGTTTTTTATACAAAAATAATGATTGATCAAATGATCCATGAGTCAGCCATAGATCATCTATGCAAAATCCTTTATGAATAGCACTGTTAGATTTTCGTATTTGATTGAAGAAAGTATTTGCTAAAATATTCAATGAACAAAATACAATCAATACCTAAGGTTAAATTTAAACTGGAGTTGCAGTCGTTTGACGTAATGTTAATTACACTATTCGTAAATAAGACGAACCGTTTTGTAAAACTTAAATTATTCTCGACGTTTCGTTGGCGATGTAGCCAACGCCTCCAGGAGACACTCTCTCCGCACGACGATTGAGAATGAACTGTTTTTTTTTTTTTTTTAATATTCCCAGATTTTCTTTGAGCTAACGTACCTGGAATGCGCGGGAAACGCGTCCCGCTTACTTGTAATAATTCTCCCACACTTAGTTAGAAGGAAAATGAATCATGCACAAGAATTTTCCGATGCCTGCATTAGTTATGTTCACTAGAAACGATCAAACGCTGCCATTAAGCTGAATAAAAAATGTCAACAATTTGGAATTCAATTTCATGTGTTTATTTTTTATAGGAATGTATATTATTATCATCGATTGCTGTCAGGGCACTGCCCTAAACAAAATTTTGACGTCACTCGGAAAGGTTGGTAGGGAGAAAGCAACAACATTTTTTTTATAATTGGATTTTATAATTTTATAATTGACCACTCCGGGAGTCAAAAGTGCTGCCGGTGAGATGGTATGGGAGAATGAAGAAGTATGCAAGAGATGGAAGAACTATTTTCAAGAAATTTTTGGCCAGGGTGAAAGAAGAATTTATGAACAGACAGATGAAGGATAATGAATTGAAGATTTTGAAAGAAGAAATGAAAGTGTCTATTTCACGTCTGAAGAATGGTAATTCTGCTGGGTTTGATGGTATAAATGGTGAAATGTTGAAAGCAGGAGGTGAATGTGTGATAGATTGGATGTTTGAATTATGTAAGCTTTGTGTGAATGCAGGAGTAGTACCGATGGATTGGAGGAAGGCAGTCATTGTTCCCATTTACAAAAGTAAAGGGGACAAAAAAGACTGTCAGAACTTCAGACCAATCAGTCTACTCAGTATACCAGGAAAAGTCTTCTGTAAGGTGATTATAAAAAATGTGATTCTGACTACTAGCAAAAGGGTTTCCGATATACAGTCCGGCTTTATGGCCGGTAGAGGCTGTGTTGATCAGATTTTCACTCTACGACAACTTGTTGAAAAACAATTGTCGGTGAGGGGGAAACTATTCACGGCCTTTGTGGATCTGGAAAAGGCTTTTGACTCAGTGGACAGAGGTATGTTGTGGGATGTTTTGAAAGCATACGGAGTGAATGGAGCTCTACTCAATGCGGTGCATGCGAACTATGAGAATAGTATGGCTTGCATTCGTATTGATGGTGAGTATAGTGAATGGTTTGAAGTTTTTAAGGGTGTAAGGCAAGGATGTGTGATGAGCCCATGGCTATTTAACATAGTCATGGACAAGTGTGTTCGAGATGCTAGACTTGATGATTGTGGATTAATGATAGGAGAGAGCAAAGTAAGCGTTCTACTGTATGCGGATGATGCAGTCCTTGTATCTGATTCAGCAGTGGAATTGCAAATGATGCTCTCTAGATTGAACGAAGCTTTGAAAGGTAATAATTTGAAGTTGAATGCAAGAAAGACGAAAGTTTTGATTTTTGAAAGAGATGATGAAAATATGAATTATGAATTTAAAATTAATGGAATGAATGTTGATGTTGTAAATGAGTTTGTATATTTGGGAAGTAAGTTTGAAAAAGATCGAAGAATGGCCGGTGAATTTGAAATAAGAATAATGAAAGGCAGGTGTGTACTGGGTGCGACCGCTTGCATCGCCAGGAACCAAAATCTCTCAAAAAATGTTAGATTGGCGGTGCACGGTGGTATACTAGTGCCAACCTTGATGTATGGAAGTGAAGCCTGGACGGTGAGTGAAAGGGAAATTAGTAAAGTCCATACAGTAGAAATGGACTATCTAAGAAGTATGATTGGGAAAAAACGAAGTGACAGGGTGAGGAATGATTTTGTAAGAGAAGAATGTGGTGTAAGGGAAAGTGTGAAAGTGAAGATTAAAAGAAGTATGTTAAGATGGTTCGGGCATTTGGAGGGAATGAGTGATGAAAGATTGACGAAGAAAGTATATGTTGCTAGAATAGATGGATGTCGTGGTAGAGGAAGACCGAGAAAAGTATGGAAGGATCAAATCTCTGAAATAGCGAATGACTGGGATATCCAGAGTCATAATAAAAGGAGGACTTGTATGAAAAAGGTTATGACTCTGGATGAAATGAAAGAAGTATGCAAGGACAGGAAGAAGTGGCGGCTAATCTGCAATGTTGATTTCTAATGTTGGTGTATTCATTTGCTACATTTTTTGCATAGGAAATTTTTGACTTTTTTTGTATAGATTTCTTTGTAAGGTTTTGTTCTTTTTTATATTTAAATGTAATTTATTATTCATTCATATTCCTTGAATTATAGGTTGGTATGAGGCTGACCACCCATACTGTAAAAAATGGTTCACTTTGCCAATGTCACCCCTGTTTCAGGGAAGGTCGGCAAAAGTTGTGGGGCTTATGTTCATTTGAGGTTTGGATTTTATTTGTAAGTACACATTCAGCATTTGTAAGCGCGAACTACACTTGTTGGTTTGTGGGCATACATCTGAGAGCTTTAAATGAATATATCCTTGCAACTTAGATTATTATAGATTATAGATTATAGATTATAGTTGCTAAGGTCCGTAACGCCATTTGTCGGTAGTAAGGCCAAGGTGTCAAGTCGCTAATCTTGACCAGCTTATTTGGAATAGAATAACGCTGATTCGATTCACGCCTGGGTTGGAAGTCAGATCTTACCGTATCTATTTGACGATAGGACGAAATAAAACATGGCGGCGAATCAAAAGCTGATCTTTTTATATGGAACAACGATCAACTGTTCAGACACCGCCGTGTTTTATATAGTCTATAAATAATCTATAATCTAAGTTGCGAAGATATATTGACATTCAAATCTCATATCAAATGCATCCCTACAAACAGATACGCGTAAGTTCGCGCTTACAAATGCTAAATGTGTACTTACAAATTAAATCCAAACCTCAAATTTACATACACCTTGCAACTTTTGCCGACCTTCCCTGAAACAGAGGTGACATTGACAAAGTGAACCATATTTATAGTATGAGTGGTCAGCTTCATATCAACCTATGTATAAGTCAAGGAATACAAATAATAAATAACATTTATGTATATAAAAACAACAGAAACTTATCTATACAAAAAAAAATAGGTGTACAAAATAGAATGATGGTAAATAAAAATGAAATGAATATAGAATGTACAGAAGAGATCAAAAACTTTAGATGAATGAGAGGGAAAACTTTTAAAGATACTTAGAGTAGGGAATGAATGGGTTGCAAAAATTTCATAAACTGAACTGTACCCTTAGTACGAGTTGCAAAACTTGAGAAAATAAAGTTTACAGAAAATATTAAAGAGTGATTTCTCCCAAAATCTGCCGTTTTTGTTTCTTACACTTTATGGTCTTAGCAAAAGAGTTACAGTGCTGAAGAAAATCAAGTTCAAACAAACAAAAACGGCAGATTTTGGGGGAAATCAGTCTTTAATAATTGCCGTAAACTTTACATTACTCAAGTTTTGCAACTCGTACTAAGGGTATAGACAGAACAGTAAATAAACACGTGTTTAATTTTTAATGGAACTATAAAATTTGTTTTTTTTTTTGGTAAATTGATTATTTTCTAAATCTCATCGCAAATGAAGCATGACGTAGGTACTGAATAGATGCTTATGATTCACACAGTGATTTAGTCATTACACTATTATTATTGTTACTTGCTACCTACTCAAGTAACGTTTAAAAAATGTCTAACTTACCAATTTTAATTCCTTTAGCCTTGAAAAAATGATGACTGCCTCGTAATAATCGCTTAAACTGTTTCTGTTCGTCATCGACCTATCAATCATTAAAGTGATAATAAATTACACACAAAAGCCTCTTATTCTTGTTCTTCTGTCGAGATAATTTGCAGGATCTCTCACAGAGTTTTGCCAATGTCACCCCTATTTTAGGAAAGGTCGGAAAAGTTGATTGAATAAAAATATTTTAATTCGTAAGTATGTACCTACACATGCAACATTTTGTAAGCACGAAATTCCCTAACTAATAGGCTGGTTATGCGGTTGACCACCCATACTGTAAAAAATCGTTCACTTTGTCAATGTCACCTCTGTTTCAGGAATGGTCGGCAAGAGTAGCTGGCTGGGTTCATTTGAGAAGGGTTTTATATTGTAGGTTTAAATGCGGCATGTTTAAGCGTGAACTTATACGCGTCTGCTTGTGGGAATACATTTGATATAAATCTTAAATGTAATATATCATTGCGACTTAGATTATAGATCATAGAATTTTGAAATCTGTTTTCTGCAACGTACATAGATTATATTATATTATGGAAAGCGCAAGTTGATTCTCTCTCTTTTAAAAATAACGTCGATGTTTCTCTCTTTTTCCGTATTATACATACCTACTTGTAATTTAAATTTCTGCCAATTTCACATTTAAAAGTAAAATTAACTACTAAAAGTGAAGAGACGTGAGTAATCTTTAAAGAAGTTCATCTCACACTGGTGCTACATTTAAATATAGTAAGTAGTGTTGAGGAAAATAGGAATTCCTTAGTAATTTATTATTTTTCCAAACAACCTTGAAAGCACCAGTTCCCATAGATGACCGAAGTTAAGCAACATTGGGTGCGGACAGTACTTGGATGGGTGACTGCTCAGGTACACCGCGTGTCGTTGGCATCTTGGACCGGTCCGTAGTCCGTAGTGGCAACACTTCGGACTCGTAAATGGAAGGTTGTGAATTCGGATCCCGGCGGAGCACAAAAATTTACCATTTATATTTCGAATGTGCTCTTCGCTGGGTTGAAAAATTCATAAACCTTTACCAAAGGCCGGTCACTGAAAGGTCCATCCAACCTTACAACAACTGGGTCTTGCTTGAGAATTGGCGCTTTCTACAGCGACGACCAAGCTCGCAGAGGGCTCTTGAGGTGTGATACACACAAAAACAGCGCTCACCAAATAAATCATCCTAATATTATTATTATTATTACGAAGAAAGTATATGCTGCAAGAATTGATGGATGTCGTGGAAGAGGAAGACCGAGAAAGGTATGGATGGACCAAATTTTCGAAATAGCGAGTGAATGGGATATCCAGAGTCATAATAAAAGGAGAGCTTGTATGAAAAAAGTTATGACTCTGGATGAAATGAAAGAAGTATGCAAGGACAGGAAGAAGTGGCGGCTAATCTGCAATGCTGATTTTTAATGTTGGTTTATTGGCTTGCTACATTTTTTGCATAAGACATTTTTTACTTTTTTTGTATGGATTTATTTTTAAGGTTTTGTTGTTTTCTTATACTTAAATGTTATTTATTACTCGTATTCCTTGACTTATAGGTTGGTATGAGGCTGACCACCCATACTGTAAAAAATGGTTCACTTTGCCAATGTCACCCCTGTTTCAGGGAATGTCGGCAAGAGTTGCAGGGCTTATGTTCATTTGAGGTTTGATTTTATTTGTAAGTACTCAATCAGCATTTGTAAGCGCGAACTACACGTGTTTGTTTGTGGGCATACATCTGAGAGCTTTGAATGAATATATCCTTGCAACTTAGATTATAGATTATAGATTATTAACCTTAGGGTCGAACTATGTACTCGAGTAAGCCAATACTCTCTAAAACTGGAGCCAACAGTACCCGTAGTACGAGTTTTTTCTCTTTACTCGAAGTATTGAGTATTCGAGACAAATGTATGTGAACTTGTAAATACTTCGAGTAAAGTGAGAAAACTCGTACTACGGGTATAGGGGAGAGACGGGTATTGTATTTTGAAAAAGCTTGTTACACCAAACAGTGCGAATGAATCACTTATTCCTGTGTCTTTAAAATATTATGATTATAATAAATAACCAGGGACTCATGTTGTATCCCTGTTGAACACCCTGTTCTAGCTTGTGTGTTTTTTTTATTCAACTTATCAGTGCAACAGCAGGAGGCCGGAGTGATGATACAAGCGGACCACATTTGGCAGTGTTTTGGAGACCTCTGCAGTAGTGAAAAAGCGAAAACTTTGTGGTCTGTCTGTAGATGGATACCCGGATTTGATGTTGTATCATTCGTTATAATCAATTCCTATCTTTATCGATTTTTTATTCATTAATTAAAACATGTAGGTATGTTGACAAACAAAAACTCACTATATTTTATTTATAATCTGGATATTTTTATTGTTTAATCTTGTACCTTATCATTTAAAACAACAATCAAACTTATTTCAAACATATTTAAATTAATTCTATACCTATCAGCTAAATTAAGTACAAATTTGCGAAGTGATAATCATACCTGGCGATGATTTTTATGACTTATGCTCAGAGAGAGTCGCAAAGGACCAAAGGGGGCAATCTAGGAATTTTTCAAAATAGAGATAAATGTATGAAAACACAGAAAATCGCTTTCTTTGTGCTTGCATTCATTTACTTCTTCTTTTTTACTAACCCTCGATTGCCGTCTTTGGTTTGATACAATTCATTAGTCACAGATGATTTTGTATAACTGACCTACGACAAATATACACTGTGAGTCATTATTTTATAGAACATGTTCCTACTTACTTAAATACTATTCGAAATTTAACACCTTTTACTATAAAATATGGATGTATCTATCTACAAAAATAGACTAAACGAAGCTACATGAAAATAAAAGAAGAAAAAGGATATATATTTAAAAGCTTACATACTATGCACTAAATGTAATAAATTCAAAAACCCATACCCATACCATTAAAAAGTGAATATAAAAAAAAAATGTACAAAGTATTTGTTGTATTTGTCAATACAAATATTAAGCTGAATTTGCATGTCCCTAAGACTTGAAGATAATGTGACTTCCTATTTTAATTTATAACAATAGAAAAGGCATTAACAAATAACTAATATACCTAGTAACGTATATAATAAATATTTAAGTTATTGAATAGTAAATATAATTAAAAAGTTTATTAAAAAAAAAGTACAGACTAGATCCTATAACTAAAATAATTACTTATATGTTTTACTCGCGTAAAGTACTAACTAATGTATTAGTTTATATATTTTTACTTAAACCAACTTACGTTTAGAATTGCTTAATAATAATACTTATTTACTAACATAAACATGTGTAGCTTCATAAGAAACTAATTCGCTAAAAAAGCAATTCCAATTCTAACTACGTCTTTGTCAGAAAAAACAATTTGGAACAGAAATAAGAGTAGCTAAGATAATTAGCAAGGTGCTTATATTTAATTTCTTGTCATTTTTGTATTTCCTTGTTAACGAATAGCTGAAAATAAACCGAGATGGGTTCATGTGAGCGCACATATCTCAGTCAGCTATTTGTTGTGAGTCATCGCCTGGTCCTTTTTCTTCTGCCACATTTTCACATAGCAAATCGCATGTATGGAGCAAGAGAGCTGACGTGTCTATTTACGGAACAAGCGCTGTTCTCATTGGAACATGGCGTCGTTAGTCGTTACGCCAACATACTTCACTTTAGGAGTGGCGTCTTCATCCGAGGACTTCTCCGAATCAGAATTCCTGCATGAAAACCTTGTCACTTCAGGAATGGTCAGTCTGTTCATTGCCACGCGAGAGCTCTTCCCTGGACTTTCATAGTTTCTGCCCTTTCTGTCAAAGCTGTGATTCTTTTTATCCGGGCTGTTGATCACAATGGGCGGGGTGAGAAACTTCTCAGATGTTTTAGAAGCCATGAAGTGCTTCCTGTTCCACTGCTCTCCGTTCGGCGTCATGAGATGAGCGTCTATGTCAAACACTTCGCAGTCGGAGATGACCTCTTCTCTGTGATAGCTGCTGAACGACTGAGACCTCTTTCTGTCAGTTGGCACTTTGTTAGCTTCTGGTGGCAGCAGCTTGGTGCGGTATTTGCTTTGGTTTCCAATGCTGTGCCGCCTTTGAGACATTCCAGAGCATTTGTTTTCTACTTCGCTACCTTCATCTATGCCTCTTTCAAAGCTGGAGTAAGTTCCAGGGGATTCGAAGTTGTCTGAGTTGGAGTCCTCATCATCGCTCAGAGGAAGGTCTTCAGATTCTGAGGATACGTCGTCGGGCTTGTAAGCTATGTTTGGTAGAGATGGTGTGTGATAGAATTCAACAGCTGGAGGTCTTTCCAAGTTTTCCAAGGACGCTGATCTGGCTCGGATTGCCGGAAGGAAGATCTTCGGAGCTACGTAAAAAAATGTGCGGAAGATTGCCCGCCACAAGGCCATCCAACTGAAAGTCTTCTTTTCTTCTTTCGTCAGATCCTGGAACAATAAAATATTGTTTGTTATTTTCTGATGTAATCCTCAATGGATGTAATACTTTCACCTAATAAGAGTTATTATGCTTTATGCAAATTAAGACAGGATGTCAAACGTGACTCATTAACTGTCAAAATATAATTATCACAATCGATTTGTTTTTTTATTCATTTATTAAATCGCTGACTTGCCAGGGCTGTGAAATTGTACTTTGCAAATAAGTGCTTAATATGTAAGACAGGGGTTAAATTATTAATTATTATTTATTAGTCTTTCAGAGGATTGACTATAAATTTTGTGTGAAAGAGAAATATTCTCTCCACGTTTACATTGCACTTAGGGTCCCGGATAAGATTGAAATTAGTACCTGCTTGTGACTAATAAAGGCTCGACAGCAAAAGTTAGACCTTATTACGAGAGACCTTTAAAAGCTGCCAAGTATAACTTGATAATGGAGGATATTTCTATGTTCGAAATCATTTTTAGTATAAGAATTCAAGAAGTTTTGTAAGTCACTATTCCAAAGATTTCAAGCATATCATGCAATTATTATGATTTGTTAATGTTTCAGGATGTGAAGATTTTGCATCGTTTGAAGACTGCCTCATTTTTATGCCTGATATTAAAATCACGAATAATATACGGGATTAAACCAAACCAAAAAGAATACTTTCATATCAGGTTCACCCTTTGTCAAGATCTTGTTTGGTAATTTATAGACCTGTAGTAAAAATAATATTGTTCTACAAAATACAGGTCTTTGCGTGGGCCTGTGGGTTCTTGATGCTTTTTTTGTCCAAATGTGCAGGTAAGAGTTTATAAAAGATGAGATTAATAAAATTATATTACGCTGGGACTGAATTCAAAACCTGATTAAGTACAAAAAGTTGAAAAAAAAAGATAAGCCTTTTATTAACGTAACAAGCAGGGACGGAGAAAAAAGGTTATGCCACTTTTTAAATTAACGAAACGAGGTTAATTATAGGCATTAATTAATGGTTATTTATGAAAAAATATTCAAGATGATAATTCGTATACGTAAAAAGATTTCAAGTTTATAAATATTTTTAGGATCTTTGACTAATTCCTTGACTAAGTGGTTGGTATGAGGCTGACCCCTCATGCTCTACAAACTTTTTACTCTTTTGCCATTGCCACCCCAGTTTTAGGGAACGGCGCCAGAAGTTGCAATGTTTTTGTTTATGGGAGGTTTGGTTTATTTTGTACGCGAACTTACATAATATGCCTGTTTGTGGGCATGCATTAAATATGAACCTTATATGTCAATATGTCTTTGCAACTTAGATTATCGTATATAATGGATGTCTATTTTAAATATTTGGTCTCATTTTTTTTTTGGGGATGCCTTAAGTTTAGGAAATTCTTTTGAGAAGTATTTGAATTAGTATCTAATTAAAACGATTGAGAAAAGTAGAGAAAACAGCAACACAAATATATATCTCAAATATAAAAGCTTTTAATAAAATAATGTATAGATAAATAATTTTGAAAAGTTCTGTTTCAAAACCTTATATTCCATCATATAAATTTCCCAAACAATGTTTATACTTCAATATGTTTGACAAGATTATCAAAAACAATAATTAAACAACTTTAAAGGACCTGTGTCTTCACAAAACATGGTTTTCATTCGATTTTTTATTGTTTCCAGCAACACGTTTGTGGTAACCCTGCAAGTCGATGATAAAAATAGAAATCGAATAATTTATTCAAAATGCTACCGGCAGTTAAGCGCTCAGAGATTATATCTCTCTATCCAACCGTCCTCTTCTCTACCATGGTAAAAGCATCGAGAGTGAAAGAGAACAAGATTTACGATGGTCCTATCAGCTTCGACGTCATATCAAATAGATCAGACTCCAAAATCAAAAAACGAACAAGAATGAATCAAGGGATAAACAATGTAATTTATTGCATCTCTTTCATCACGTTGATTTTTTTGTGAGCGTGAAAGAGAGGCAGCGATTTTTATCGATGTTCTGTTAATCTATTATCCAAACGGTAGCATTGCTGTAGGAGCTAATTTGAAGTAGAGAGCATTACAGGACAAATGAAGTTACTATGGTGGCCCAAAATAATGATTACTTTGTGTTCTTTCCACGCATTAAAAATGTACCTTTGAGGATCGAAGCTTTGACAAAAAGAAGAAAACTGAGAAAAAGAAAAATAAGTATGCACTAGAGTTGCCGTGAGTACTCTCTACTATTCGCTATTCGGCATTACTCGGCTCCTATAATCTAGATCTAAGTTGCAAAGATGTATTAAGGCGTGTTATAAAGCCAAATATGCCATTTTTGTTTCTTACACTTTATGATCTTAGCAAAATAGTTACAGTAATGAAAAAAAACAAACATGTTTATTAATTTTTTATTTTAATTATACAGCTTGAACAAAATATATAACTTAAGAATTGCCACCACAAAAAAATATTTAAAAAAACGCGTTTTTTTACATTTTTAGCTTTTTTTTCGTGTGTGCTGTATTTTAGAATTTTTTTTTTTGCTTTTTAATTACAGAACTATACATTGTTTAGGTTCCGTACTCAACATTTTTTTTATAATGTCAATAGTTTTTGAATAAATATGGAAAAACTGTGTTCTTTGATTTAATTAAAATTTAATTCATTAAGTAGTTTCAGTTTTTCCATATTTACTCAAAAACTATTGACATTATAAAAAAAATGTTGTGTATGGAACCTAAACAATGTATAGTTCTGTAATTAAAAAGCAAAAAAAAATCCAAAATACAGCACACACGAAAAAAAAGCTAAAAATGTAAAAAAAGGCGTTTTTTTAAATATTTTTTTGTGGTGGCAATTCTTAAGTTATATATTTGTTCAAGCTTTATAATTAAGATAAAAAATTAATAAACATGCTTGATTTTTTTCATTACTGTAACTATTTTGCTAAGACCATAAAGTGTAAGAAACAAAAACGGCAGATTAAGCTTTATAACACGCCTTAAAATTCAAAACTCATATCAAATGCATGCCCACAGACACAAAAACAGACACGGATAAGTTATTGCTTACAAATGCTGCATGTGTACTTACAATTCATAAACCAAACCTCCAATGAACATAAGCCAGGTAGCAACATTATACGCCCTTCCCTGCAGCAGGAGTGACATTGGCAAAGTGAACCATTTTTTACAGCATGGGATGTCAGCCTCATATCAACCTATAAATCAAGCGATTTTATTGTCGATAACCACTGTTTGCGGCATCTCAAATGAACACAATGCCTGCAATTTTTGCAACAGCATCATACCAACCTTTAAGTCAAAGGATTAGTCATTTTTTTTCAATTCATTCATATCCATCACTTTTCCTTATTTCACTTACATTCAACCTGTTTAACCCACTTTTCTCTATACCAACGGATATAGTCTTTTCTCATCTTTTCAGATTGTCGTTATCTCGCATGAACGCCCAGAGTTCCTATGATTTGCTGGTGTCAACTTGAAGCTGATGTAGTCCAGAATTGAGTCAGCGGATGAGAGACCAGAGCCTGGAGAGGATAGCTGTGATGACAGATCCTGAAGGGCTTGTGACAGTGAGAAGACCCAGAACAAGGTAATCGGATGGAGAAGTGGCGGACTGTCGTGGTGTGGAGGGTGGGAACGGAGGAGGAAAACAATGCATAGACAGCGTTGGCAATGGGTAATGAAGAAGATACTCATGGATCTTTCGTTGAGTTTTTTTTTTATTATTCTGAGCGGACAAACGTCACAAGTTTATGCTACCAGGGTCTTTAGCAAACAGTAGCCGAATCGTAATTAACCTTTATCCTGCCGATCTGATCACAGTAGTGTGAAATCACAACATTTTTTGTCTATGGACATTTTGCAGATTCCGTGATCTTTATTTTGATCAAGTAATCGGTAATTAAAATTGCAAAAACATACCATCATTTCAGAGTCTTATTTAATATATACCCACTAGCAAACATGTATAATTTAGCGCTAAACATGCCGCATATCAAATAACAAAAACCCTGGAACTTTTGCAGTCCTTTCCTGAAATAGGGATAGCATTGACAAAGTAAACCATTTTTTACAGTATGAAGGGTTAGCCTTATACCAATCCATACCAACCTGTGATTTACGATTATTAAATTTTCGATATCTTCTATTTAGATCGACTCCATCCCGTCACACACACAATTATGAAATTAAACAACAGAAGAAAAACACCCTACTTATCGGGGTTTTGTTATTGGCTTAATGGAGGAGCACCCTCAACAGCGAGCAGAGACACCCCTAGTCATTTGTCACCCTAAACCGTAAATGCTCACCACTTTCTGCAATTCAAAATGTTTTAACAAGGCAACCACCTGTCCGGGATGTCCCGCTGGCGAAATTAATACGAAATATATACACCGACGAGGGATAATCATGAGAAACTTAGAGATTCCGACTAGAGTTGCCGCGAATACTCGATATTATTCAGTATTCGGCATTACTCAACTTTTTTTGCTATTCATCGAATGCCGAATAATAATACATAGTATTATTGAGTATGCGACGAATAGCAAAGATATTAAAAAAAATTGACAAATATAAAATTCAATGAACAAAACAATTACAATTGTAGGTACATTAAGGCTTTCATGGCCGGCACTTGACAATTACATTTGTCAATTACATTTGTCAAAATGTCGGCACTTGACAATTACATTTGTCAAAACAATTACATTAGAAAAACATTGTCTGTATACAAAGAAAAAAAAAAATAGGTATTTTTGTGAAATAGGTAGGTGTGTGCGTAGGTAGTATGCACCCCCACTTCAACTGAAGTAATTGACGAAAGGCCGACTCCATAGCCTGTAAAAACAAATAGGTCCCGAATTGCCACATGACACGGGATACGGGGATAATAAATGCAAGAAGAGGATTTAAAGCATTTAAAAATGTAAAATCCCTCTCAGTATAGAGTATACAGTAGTATACTGGTACATACAACATGAGACTGATTTCATTAACTTCTTCCTTCCTTCTTTCTACCAGCGTTTTATTATTTTTTACGACAAATAAGCTATTTTTTAGATTCCTTCTTTTATGTAGGATGATAAAGCTAAGTTATTCGTTATTCGCCATAGGAATAGCGATCACTCACTATTCGACTATTCGCTATATCAACTATTCGGGCATCTCTAATTCTGCCTAATATGATAATTGTGTAGAGTCCGTGCCCCTGCAATGTTTACCGTATTTGTTGATGAAATAATTTAAATAAAACACGATGATTATGCGTGAATATAATTCTCCAATGCATCATATTGATGATGTGACAATTGTAAAAAATACATCGTGAGAAAATACCTGTTACTATTTACAATAATGAATAATTATATCAGGAATATTTCTCGATTTACAAAAAAAGAACTTCGTAGATTGTGCTGTGAGAAAAAATATAAAAGATGACGATTCCTTTTTGTAGATCATTGCTTTTATTTATTAACTGTCACATATTCATTATATTTCATTTCAATTTTACTAAAGCATATGTTCGTCAGTTTTTCAATTTGCATTAAAAAAAAATGTTTTACATCTTATTCCTAATAACTAATAAGTAATATCTGGATAATTGTAACTTGTATTCCAGGATCTGGAGGTACCATTTTTGTTGCAACAATGTGGTCGGCGGAAGGTTGACCAACTTACTTGTGAAAACTAAAATGTTCCATCCGTTCATTCTTTCAGTGCGTTAATAAATTCAAAGGTAAGACGCTTTTTAACATATTAATCTGTGAAGAGAATACAATTCACGAACCTGTTTTGTCTGGCCAGAAAGAGGTATTTTTATTATCAATTGATAATGCATGAATTTGAATGAGTTAATAATTCCCAATAACATCATTCTGTTGAACTCTAGAGACAAAGTTGTGATCAAGAGAACCCAATCGAACAAGCGTTATTTTATTTCAAACACTCTCAGTTTTGACCCGCTTGGACATAGCGCTGACAGTTGCTCTAAATGTGCATTTTTATTTACTTAGATACAAATATTACCACATGAAAAACGTGCAAGACAATGTGATTTAAACAAATAAATAAAAAACAAGGACAAAAGTGTGGTTCTAGCTTGTATTAACAGATCTGATAAATAAATTCATAAGAATGAGATGTCGGCACGATTAGCATGCGCCCACGGAGCGGCCGTCCCTGGCACGTGCGCTGCTTGCTATTCATGAAGTCCGCTCCTGGTTAGGAGTCGACACAAATCACAATATGCAGCTGACGCCTAGGGAAGTGTGTCTCCTCCAATATGGCATTATTTTCATGGTAATTAGCTGCTACCTGAGCACCAACATACGTAATTGTTACACAGAAGTGACTCATTATGTAAATGCTTAAAAAAGAACTGGCGCTTGGCTCATACGCTTCATACTTCATTGCCCAAAAGGCCTAAGTATTCACTTGACTTTATTAAATAAATTTTAACTGTGAAGTTTTTATGACTGTAAATATATATTTTCAACAACTTACCCTAAAAAAGATACTCTAACAGGTGTAGAATTTGATAGACTACAAAAACATGCATGAATGTGTATATATCTTCTCTTTTTTAGCACATTATGCCAAATGTACGTAAAAAAAGAGGCACAATAGCATCATTAATTATCAGCGTATCATAAAGGGTGGCCAATCATTTCTGGACAAAAATGGACACTGGCCAGATCGGCATAAAAAACCAAACCGTAATCATTTTAATTGGGCCAGTAATGCGCATTGTTCAAAACCAGCTCTCCATCTCTTTCTACTTTATTTATTTCTGAGCTTTCGTTTATTTAGGGAGCGACTTTGTCTGACTAAGGTAAAACCAATGGAATACAAAGCAGTTAGACAAGAAGATACATTTGAAAACTGCAATAATTAATGTATTTATTACTAACTTTATAAAATCACTTTTAGAAGACACAATCTTTATTTCTAAAAAAAAGTTCATTTTTAATAATATTATCTTCACTTAAATATTCAGTTTTAAGAAAAGTTTTTTGTGACAAATAAAATTATCCATAATAAAACAACATTCCCTGAGATACCTTGAAAATTTATAAGCTCTTACTTTATTTTGACTCTAAATTTTTAGACCAAGATGACATTTACCTATTTTTTGTTTGAACTTGTACTTTCTTAAAAAATGAGTGACATAATTCAAGCGTGTTTATTAGTTATGTATCAGAATTATTGTTAAACAAAAATGTGCAACTTACAACAAAATTCAGAAACATGTTATTACATTTTTTGCCACTTATTTTGATACGTTTTATTTTAGTAATACATTTTATTTTCGATTACAGAATAATTCTATTTCTAGCCAATATTATTGAGAAGATTTTTGATAACGTGTATCTTCGGGTAAATACACAAAAAAATTTTCAAGAAATTGTCTGACTTGTCAAATAACTTTTAGTTATTTTTCAGTTAGTTTTACGTCCAGACAGCACCGAGTTGAATAAGCCCTTGAAGTGAATCAGTATGATTTTGAGCATTAGTTCACGCAATGCAGGGGTCGTTGTTTTGAGTCGGATTATGCACGGAGGGGTAGGAGACCCTACAGGGGAGACGCGGCCCCGCGGTTTTGAACACCTGCCTGCTCGCGAGGAGAAGTCCCCTACTGCATTTTTTTGAAACTATATTGTGTTATGGGCGACCATAGGTGCTCAATCTTCAACGTGCCTTCACGAGTAATAGGTAAATATGAATGTTGAACAACTTTTCACAAATTAAATAATTAAATAAATATAATTAATTATTGAATATAATTGATTAAAAAGGAAGGCTACAATAATTGCACGGTTTAAGTTAATTTGAGATTTGTTTTTGTTTTGTTTTGTTAGTACCTACACATGTGGCATGTATATTGTATAAACGCAAACTTAAGAGTGCGTACTTGTGAGCATACATTAAATATGAATCTTAAATGTTCATATATCTTTGCGACTTTGATTATAGATTTTAATTAATTTTGAGAGTCGTTAGGTATTATCATTACACCTGTCTGCTTGTGAGCATGCATTAAATATGTATGATTCAAAATGTCAGTGTCTCATTGCAACTTTGATTATAGATTTAAGTTAATTTTGAGAGTTGTTATTGTCTGCATGTGAGCATGCATTATGTATGAATCTATATTAGTAGATCTTTGCAATTTGATAATCTATAATCTAAGTTGCAAAGATATATTACATTTAAGATTCACATTAAATGCATTCCCAAAAACAGACACGTGTAAATTCACGCTTACACATGCCGCGTGTGAACCTACAATATAAAAACCCAAGTCTCAAATTAACATACACTATGATATTATTGCCGACCTTCCCTGAAACAGGGTTGACATGGGCAAAGTAAATGATTTTTTTACAACTTTGATTGTAGTTTATAGTAAAGTTTGAGAGCCGTTAATACCATGAGAACCCGACCCCTGCGTATCGCCTCCACGCCATATGGCCGCCACTTCTGTACTTGTGATAGATCTAAATAAAGTGTGTGGTCATACCTCAGAAAGCCGCGGGGATTTGCATCGCAGGTGGAAAAACAACCTCACTATCAAACTAAATAATTGACAGGTAGGTTAAAAAAATAATTAGAAGCTGCGCAGTGTTTTTAATGTTGAGTGCTATTTTGGAATTTCATATATTTTGAATTTCGAACGTGGAACGCCATCTTTTCATTTGTTTGTGATTTTCCATTGACTTGTCAATAACGTTTTCTGATCTCTTATTATTTTGAAAGTAAATAATATTTTGATGCATTCAATTCATTATATTTAATAATTTAATTGGAAATTGGAAAACAAATATATTAATGGCGGACAGGGAGCATCTGAAAAGTGTATCAGCTTGCCAAATGGATGCTGGCGTGAAATTGTGTAAGATTTTTGAAACCTTATCTAAAGTTGCATAAGAGAAATACAATATGATCTTACAATGGATCTTACCGCTCCTTTCCCAACGAAGTGCGTCGATAGATAACAATATACTTCAAAGAGCATCAGACCCGTTTGGTGTGCCAAAAAGAATACGCCTAGGGTGTAAACAAAAAAATGCTATGATGGACGCCGCTGCTATCTTGCGTCTCTTTTTTCGTTCTCTACCTACTTGCATTCCATGGCACATTAGTATTCGACCTTCCCTGAAACATTTTATTTTTTTATTTTGATCGATGGTATTTTTCCAGTTTTTTTGAGTTAAAAAAATCTTACTTATCTTAGATATTCAATTTTTTACGAACATTCAAAATATCCCTCGGCTCTATGACGTCATCCATGGTAAATAAAAAATGGATTCGCGATAATCTGGGATTTTTCTAATTAACAACACTGTGATGAACATACTGTTGGCGGTATTGCTAAATACGGTGCTGCACTTTACAGCACACTTTACTGTTTCTTCCGTCTAATATTGTATTGAAATGATGACGCTTTGGCCAGTCTTTGGCCCGGCCAAGTTACATCATATTTTCTCTTACATTTCAAATTTTCCGAGGATAGGATTTTTTTGTACCGGGCAGCGAAAATCTCATCCTCCCTTTTGTCATATTGATGTTAAAGGCGCAGCCCGGCCAAGTTACATCACATTTTTTCCCACATTGTAACATGCTTTTCTTGTTCAGTTGCAGGAGCAGTGCTGGGGCTAATGTTCTCTGCCCTCTTCACGAAGAGGAGAGCTTGGCCTCTTGTCCTGGGAGCTGGATTTGGACTTGGGGCTTCCTTTTCCAACTGCGAGAAGAAACTCAACAAAATCTTCTCCGAAGAATACAGGGACGCTGCAAGGGAATGCCCTTGGAAGAAAAATTAACAATAATAGAACTGTATTTCAAAATTAAATAAAAATATTTATTATTTGACAAAATACCTTAAATGTAAAGCATTACATAAACTCTTCTCGATCGTGTCTATAATTTAAGTTGCAAAGGTATATTAACATTTTAGGTTCATGTTAAATGCATGCCCACAAACATACGCGTATTAGTTTGCGCTTACAAGTGCTACATGTGTACTTACAAATTATAATCCAAAGCTCAAATGAACATAAACCCTGCAACTTTTGAGGACCTTTTCCCAAACAGGGGGGACATCGGATTTTTTTAGTTTGGGTGGTCAGCTTGATACCAACCTAATTGGAAGTAGAACGAAATGAATGAAAAGTAGATCACTCACTAGGGGTGCTGGTGTATCTTCCATATAATTTTTCAATCGAAAGGAGTTTATGTAATCTTTTATACTAGAGCAAAAAAATAATGTTTGTGTTAAAAATAATATCGTGTTATATTTGGAATGATTATTCATTATTCATCTCTGGAATAATGAAAGATCAAATTAAAAATAGATTTAAAACGTGTTTGGTGTTATTTACTCATGTATTTAAAAATTAATTCCTTTTCGATCTCAGGCGTTATTGTCAGCAATTGACACCAAAACAAAACAAACCTCACATGAACATAAACCTTGCAACGATGATGAGTTGGTGATTTATTAATAGGGCCGTTTAGTGATTTAATTACTCCAAGGGCGCAACTCCTGCCACCTTTCTCTGAAACCGAGGTGGCCACAGATGGCATTGGCAATAATGAACAAAGTTTATATACATAGCATGGGAGTCAGCTTCATACCATTCAATTAGTCAAGAAACGTAATCTAAAAATCTCAGAAAATGATAAAAACATGCTAGCAGTGAATAAAGCATGTTCTGCAATAAATAACAAGTAAAAATATATTCCAACTTTGGAAAAAGGATGTTTATTTAACCTTTTATGAATCTTCATTTAAAATTCTAAAATATATCTCTACTTAAGGGCTTATGGGTGATTTTGAACCTGCTACCATAGAGGCAGATACTCAAAATACAAAAGTGAAATCAGGTACACTGGCATTGTGTTTTAAGCCCCAATTTTAATAAATCCCTGATATCCTTGCTGCCTTTAATACATTGTACTAGGGGGGAGTAAAATAACACAAAAAAATTAAGCGGGGGTCTGTAAATAGCGCTCACATACAAAACGCCTTATTCAGGAAGGTTGTAAGAGGATTAAGGCAGCGCGGTTTATATAATTTTAAAATCTGGACCATTTAATTTTGGAAGTACTCAGTTATGGATGATATAGAACGGACAGTTATCTATTAATTTGATGCCAAAAGTTGAAGCGCATTCATAGACTTGGAAAACGAAAATAAAAACTTGTCTGTAATATTTCACCTTAAATAATAAAACTCAAATTATAGGCGCTAATGTCATCTAATTTTTCTTTTCACCTACTAACGTAGTGTCCTATACTCGGGTAACTGATTTGATTTGTTATATCTGTTTTAGCCGACTCGAAAAAGAGATGCGGAAATCGATTGAAGTTTTTTACTGACTGATTTTACACTTCCCCTTTTGCTGTGTTTAACACTGACTGATTTTACAATTCCCATTTAATTAATATTTTTCCCAAAAAAATTAAGGCTCATTGAACAGTTTTGCCTTTCAGAAAATATTCTGTGCAACTGAAAAAAATACTTCTTGAAAAACAGATGACCACATGTGCCTTTAAAACATATGGAAAGATACAGGTAGGTACCACAAGTACATATGAGTCAAAATAAAAGTAAGGAAGTGCTAATTAAGGTTTATAAAAAAAACAATACACTGGTCAAAATAAAAATACTGCTACGTCTAGTTTTCACGGACAAGTGTGACGTTTACCCGACGAGGAATAAGGTTCTAAATTCAAATTTGTCCTGAGTCTATTCCCCATGTCTCTTCTACGCATTCCCTGTTCCATAGATCGCGTGATTTGAAAATATTATGATAATCAGCTAATAATATTATTATTTTAAATACCTAATCTCAAATCGCAGAATGTGCACCACACACCACGTCACTTTCCATAAATATTCATTCGCGAAAATGTTGCCAGATGTCGTGATATATTGTACATTCTGGCATATTGTATCGCTTTATATATCTGCCCAAATAGATCATACTTGACCGCGTGACACGGACTCGCCGAGGTGTGAAAAAGAAGGTGAAATGTTGCGCTATGATTTGTAAACAAACATAAGTAATTGCACAACACATATTTTGCCTTTTTCAACCACGAATCAATGCTGCCACTTTTCTGAAAAATGAAATGATAACCTATTGAGATATCGACATGTCATTTCAAAAGCTATTTAAGTGCTTTTCCTAATAAAAGGAAATACAATTTAATGAATAAAAAGCATAAAAAATATATCTTTATATTACGCTTGATATTCACTTTAAATTCGCTTAAAAGCGTTTTTCTTCGTAGTCCATTTTTTTCCAATTTCAAGAAAAAAATTTGTTCTAGTGTGTGAAAAGGACTAAAAAAAATGAAGATGAATAAAATGGAAAAATCACTATGAATAAATTATAAAACATAATATAATGCCAGTTTTCGAATAAATTGATGAAGTAATTTTGCACTTGCATTTTTGAATCTGATAAAAACATGTTAATTTAGGCGGCAAAAACAGCCATTAACAATAAAACTACGGGAGCATCATTTTAATTTTTCCGAATATAATTTTATTAAATAATTATAGCCTCCATGCATAAAACACGACACGTAAAAATTTATTGCATTTTTCGCGATGCATCTGATTTGCGAACAAATGCGTTGCCTTGTTCATAACTAATACGATTATGCATTTTCATTCCTTTTTTCAAAAAATAATAAAGCCAATTAAAATTTGTTCACCATTGTTGGGTGATATATTTCAATCATTAGGCTGGGTCATTTTTTGTTGTTTTTTTTTAAACCGCATAAAAAAGATTCGTTGTAATTTCACGGTGACTTCACGTGGATTTGCTGTGAAATATTTAAAAACAGATTAAATTTTGCGCGTTGCGAGATTGCGCGCATGCACACATTCTTTTCTTTGCACTTTATTGCTTCCGGAGGTGTTCTCGGGTCTTGATTCGAAAAAGTTCATTAACATCTCGTGTGTGCGACGCGCCATTTCGGATTTTACATAATGGGATGTGACGAAGCCGGGAAAAATGCAATTAAATGCATTTTATAAGTATCCTTACCTCAGTTTATAGCCCCATTCAAAACATACTTATGTAATAATTGATAATCTTTTTAAAACCTTTTATTTTAAAAAAAATTGTGAATAAAATGAATTCCGTATACGTTTGTTTTTCTTTATGTGGGAGTTTTTTTTCATACATAATATGCCTGGCTTATCACAAACAAGGCTTTTATTTCTCTTATAAATATTACGTAAATATTTCTGACTCTAAAAATGAGGCGTATTTGATTATTTTATAAAGATACAAATGATGTTTTGCGTTTGTTCTTGCAATAGAAAAATCACAAAAGTATCACCAACTGTTCATCCATTCAGACATCCACTTTGTGACATAGATTGAGCATTTTGATTACTGAAATCCAGGGCTTAATGATAATAATATGCAAGTAAGCTGATTTTTTTTCACATATAGTTTTTGCAAACAATTAGATACCTATGTTTTAAAAAACTGTAGGAATGAATGTATGTAAGTACCCTCCTATGAAAATTTCTTTTCTTTAAATTTTTACCAGTATATCGAATATATGTAGGTACATTTAAGGCATGAAATGTATTTTTGAAATGTGAAATTTTTGTTGCAAATATAAATAAATTATATGTTACATCTAAATGTTTTCCTTTAGCTGCATTCTGTGATGCAAAAAAACAATGGACTGCATTTGGTGACATCATGCTGGTTGCGATTTCCGGATAAACCTATAATCATTGTTGTATAAAAATTCCCAGAAATAATTCACATTTGTGTAAGGTATCTACCTAAATTCATACTATAAAGAGATTAATAAATAATATTATCGTCCTATTTAACATGTATGTTTTGATACTTTTTGTGTAAAAAATTTAAATAGTCGCAACGACAAGGAGGAAATTTTAATAAAACTAGTAAAATTTTATCATCATCTAATCATAATCATCTAAGATGGAAATATATATTTAAAAAAAACAACCTTCACATTAAATGCACTCCTACAAATATACATGACTAAGTAGGCACTTACACAAATTGCATGTGTATTACAAAATAAATTAATAATGAAACTTTCCACTTTTGCTTCCCTTGCATGACATATAGGTGAAAAAAGCAATAGTGAATCAATTTTTACAGTATCTTGTATGGGTGGTCAGATTCGTAACAACATATAAGCCAAAAAACAAGGACCAATAGTAAAAAAAACCTGTTTTTTGTTTTGAAATAATAAGATGATTTATTTGGCGAGCGCTGTTTTTGTATGATCCACACCTCAAGGGCCCTCTGTGAGCTTGTTCGTCGCTGCATGGAGTGCCAATTCTCAAGTAAGACTGTTAGGCTAGATAGGCCCATGGTGCCCGTCTTTGGTAAAGGCAGATTAATTTTTCAACTCAGCAAAGAGCATATTTCAAAAATCTTTTTTGTACCTATGCTCCGCCGAGAATCGAAACCACAACCTTTCAATCACGATTCCGAAGCGTTAACCTCTAGACTCCGAACGAAAAGTATTATACTAGCGGTAATTGTATAAAACAATCGTTTGGAAAACGCAATTTTATGTTTGTTGAATCGTGTGTTATAAGTCAAAGTACCAATTGTATTTATTTAAGATCTTTCAAGATTTGTGACGTCAGTTAACATGATACGTCAGTTTGTACCTCCTTGGATTTATAACATCCGGAGCACGGACAGAGGGAAAAGTTACCTGGACTTGATGTGCAGGGAGGAATAATACGTCATCCAGTATATTGGGCTGGACGGGGAACATTCTTATCAACTGCATTAAATTCTGCGTCGTAAATCATCGGGAATGAAGTATTGTGTGCAACGAAAAAATGAGGAATTACTGCGGGTATGAATTTTAATATAATCAGAAAATTGCTTTAAACAAAGGTGTGTTATAATTAAGAAGGATCATAAAAAGTTAAATAAACAATAAATTAAATGATATAATTAAAGATTATAATAAAATTAAATTTAAGCGCCCTTGGGGTGGCTAGTGCCACTAAACGGCGCTGTATACAAATTGTCCAATTATTATTATTATTATTAAAACGCTCAAAAAATGAACTAATCAAAATGGTATTTTCAAATATTTTAAAGAGTGATTAAAGTCCGGTCGATAGCTCAGTTGGTAGAGTGCTTGCATTCTACCCCGTGAGCTCGGGTTCGAATCCCACCGAGGAGGGTGTCAGAAATGATTTCCTATTTCGGTGTTTATTTCAAACCCCATAATAAAAATACTGGCAAGGTTTACTCAGCCTTCACAAGAAATGAGTACCAGCCCCCTAGGGAGCTGGGAAACCCCCACTTCAACTGAAGTGGTTGGCGTAAGGCCGGCCCCCTTACCTGTAAAAATAAATAGGTTCAACTCGCCACATGCGACCCCTTCGGGGATAACGCGGCAAGAAGTTACACTATATGTGTAGCTTAGTTGCGTTTTTTTTGCGTTGCGTGATACTTGTTTGACGAAAAAAACTATGCGTCAAAAAATATGTGTTTATTTTGGTAAATCAGGATGCCAAAATGAAGCAAAAAAACGAGCAACCTGTAGGTAATTAATAAAAATCAAAATCGAGTTTTGTCTAAGGGGAAATAATTAATCCAATATTAAAAAAAATACGGGATAAGATAGGTATAAGATAAGATAGGGATAAGATAGGTATCTTCATCATTGTGTTTCCGTGTTGCTGTGTCAGCATTTTTTTTTTTTTAAAATAGATACGAGTACATTTTACTTTTTTTTAAAAACTAATTTTCCAATTATTAAATTAATTATTGACATAAAATTATTGGCAGAAAATAACGTTGATAAATTGAGTAGTTTATATTTACATTTAAAAAAAAAAAAAATGTTTTTTCTTTATTTGGTTAATTGGATCGGACTGACCAAGTAGGTGACATTGCTCATAACTTTTGCTTATTTAAAGTGCTTACACTGATGGATTTGAATTATTTTGTTATTAGATTTCGAAACCTTTGACCCTTCACACCATTTTAAGGGGTGCCACCCAAAATAGTATGTGTTGTCAATCTGTTAATCCAGTACTAAATTTATACTTTTTTTTACATCTTTTTTATGTCATCTTTGTCGCATGCTATTACAGCTGTATCCACAGTCCTGGGCTAGCTGCTAGTTGGGCTCTCGTTACTTATGTAGCTACCCGGCCGAGTGACGCGTTGAGCCTAATCCCGGTTTACAGAGGGTGATAACTCCCGTGATAGCATCTCAGGGAACAGTGCTCGGCGGGAACGATTATTGGGCGGGAAGGCGCTAAGGAAATTACACAGAGGTTTACTTTATTGTTCAACACACATAAAGTGACACTCATTAGATTTGTTAATCCAAAAATTAAGTAAGTTTTTTTTTGTATATAAAACTGACTCTTAATTATTGGATTGTTTTTTTTTATGAATTTATGAAGTGTTTATGTATACATTTAATCTTTAGGTAATGCAAGGATTGATTAAAGTTTTTGGATAAAAAATTCTCTTTAGTCAGCTGATGATCTATGGCTTTGCTGTTGTGAGTACGTATTAATTGTCTTGAGAGAAAGTGCGTGCACTGCATAGAGGCAAATACATGTAAGATGAAATAATTTGCACCTCCATTAAAAATAAAAAAACCAATGTGAATTGACTAAATAAATGTCTTTGATTTTTTACCCATTGCTGTCTTCCTACACAATTACATGAATTACCCTTAAATCCCCAGATGATGATGATGATATTTTCGTCCTCAGGCACCGTGGTATCACTACAAGAGCGCAAATTTGTATGTCCGGTTGTTGAGAAAAGGTGTGTCTTGAATGTCTTCTATTGCCATAAACTTAATATTAGTCGCACTTCACACTAGAGACATTCTGTCCGGTTTGTCTATGGATTATCGGACAGACAGTGTGAAAGCTTTCATACATACGCCACTAGACATTTGACCCGGTTATCCATAGACAATCCTAGCAGAATGCGTCTAATGTGAAAACGTCCCCCCAGTGTTTGTTTGACTGATCTACCATTTGATTCAAATATGATCTCTCAATGAAATTATCTTAAGAATCACATTAATAATAATAAAATAATAATATTAGGATGATTTATTTGGTGAGCGCTGTTTTTGTGAGTATCACACCTCAAGAGCCCTCTGCGAGCTTGGTCGTCGCTGTAGAAAGCGCCAATTCTCAAGCAAGACCCAGTTGTTGTAAGGTTGGATGGACCTTTGACATTTGTTCGTTGGACATTGTTCACAATCTGAGCTAAAAAACACACATTAAACATGATAATGTGAGAGCTGTTATAAATATTTTTAAAATCAATTTCCAGTTTTCACAAGACACATGGCTCATGTGAATTTACCCTTGATGGACATAAGACAAATACCTAAGCACCAAGGGGACGAAAAGGCTGCAAATCTCGTTAAGATTCCACCATTATTTTTTAAATACATATATTTACATCATGTAATTAAATATCATTTCCAATGCATGTATTTATACTTTTTCTCACAAAAAGTAAGATTAGAAAACAATCAAAATTCTAATCAAAAACCTTTAGTTTTATGTTTGTTCGTATTAAAGTGAATGATCAATTTCTGGAAACACACGCTCTGAGCAAAGTCATTCAGCCACCGAGGCGTTTTCGCTAAGCCCGCACTAATTCGCGTTAAGCGTTCGTGTTTTACGCGCTTTTTATCGCGCTGGCTTCGTTTAAATTTTGATGGATCGTAAACCAGCCGAGCTAGGAAAATTACGTCACACGCTAAACATCGAAGCCTTGCCTCCTTAATATGTGGCTTAGACTAAAGGATCATGCTGCATTTGGTGAAGGAAATAAAGAAAGAAGTCGTTAAGAAAAGAAAATAAGGTTTATCAAAGCATGAATCTATGCATGCAACTTGTAACCTGAGACAATGTACCATTTTTGCAACCTTAAAATTTGACATTAATTTCAATATTATACAATAGAGAACTACAGAACTACACCGAGAAATTATATTTTTTTTAAAAAGCAGAGTTTTATTTTCGCAAATTGAGTGAAAAATGGTTCACTTTGCCAATGTCACCCCTGTCTCAGGGAAGGACGGCAAGAGTTGCAGGGCTTATGTTCATTTGAGATGGGTTCTTATAATGTAGGTCCACATGCGGCATGTGTTAGCGCGAAATTATACATGTCTGCTTGTGGGAATGCATTTAATATAAATCTTAAATGGTATATATCCTTGCAGCTTAGATTAGATTAGAGTAGGTATTTATTTCACCTCGAGTACTTTCGACTTGCTTACATAATTTTCGAGAGGACACTCTTACAAAATTGACAAGATAAAAACCCTAGAGAAATGAGAAGGATAAATTACAACAAAGAGATATTATTGCGTAATAACAAAAGTAAAGCAGTAGGAATTTGACATTGATCAAACAATAAGAATTACAATTTTTGTGTTTGTGGATTTCCAAAGTTTCGAGGGCAATTAGTAGTCTGCCCTCGCACCCGGAATGGAGAACCTTGACGTCATTATTGAATATAAGTGGCCATTTACCAATAACCTCCTGGTCATCTTCATATTATGAGCAAATCACTTCAGATCTACATAGTATTTTTTTAATTGAAGAAATTAAATGAAAAACATTTGCTCTACAACTCTTGGTACTTTCTTTTGCAGCCGTTCTGACATTGGAGGTCGAGGAGAAGTATGTGCGAAAAGGGGAGATGCCCCTTGTAAATTTTTTGTGTAGGTACCGCAAATCTTACTAGTAGTTCTACATTTTAGGTAGACAACGCGTACGAATAATAAAAACTACTTAAGCCCGGTTATTTGAACGTTAGCTAATGTGGCTTTAGACTGATAAAAAAGAACTACCCACACGTGGTATACGTGCGTCGTTTTTTATTCAGTTTAAAGTCGCTATGCTAAAGTTGAAAATACCGGGCCTAACCTAACTATAGGTCTATAGGTCCCCATAGTATGAATTTATGTTAAATGTTTTTCTTAACATTAAAGAGATTTTAGATAATAATATTATGATGATTTATTTGTTGAGCGCTGATTTTATGTGAACCACACCTCAAGAACTCTCTTTGAGCTTGGTTGTCGCTGCAGAAATCGCCAATCCTCAAGCAAGACCCAGTTGCTGTAAAGCTGGATGGACCTTTGGTTACCAATCTTTCGTAGATGTAGGTATATGAATTTTTCAACTCAGCGAAGAGCATATTTGAAAATATGAAAGGTTGATTTTTTGTGCTCCTCCGGGACTCGAACCCACATTTACGAGTTCAAAACGCTAACCAATAGACTACGGACTGGTCTATATATAGAGTCTCTACGCCTTACAAGACCTACACAATTTTCAATTCTAACCTAATAGTTTCCTTAGACAAAAGCTATATTTTTAGGTAATACCTACAGAAGCGCATTAATCCAAATCTTTAGAAGAAAACGAACTACGAGTATATAAGGTTGAGTGAAAGTAGCCTCCGACGCCTCATCTGTATCAGTCTGGTCTCCCATATTATGTGTCAGGGTCTATCGTCTCGTGTACAGGCAGCTCTGGGCCTTGCTGGGTTCCCTCCAGGACCGCTGGTCGTTTCCCTTCCCCTCACCACCCACTTCTCCTACCTCGGCTCATCTTGCACACCCCTGTATCAATCTAATGACAGAGGCGGCGACAAAATAGTGTTAAAATATTGCTGAAGACAAAATAAATATGAACCGAAATATGTAAGATGAGATTTCTTATAATGGTGTTTATTTACAATCCAAGTTTTGGGGATGCTTACATGTGAAAGATTTTATTCGCCTATGGGAAATATAAAATGTATGATGAAAATAAAATGAAAAGACTTTAATGACGTTATTCAGAAAAAACAAAAATTGTGCACGTTCTCTTTTGTTTATGGAAGAGTTCCTTGATTATTATTAGTAGAATTTTAAGGCTAAGTAAGAAAACTATCGCGTAAACGAAATTTTCTTAAATTTTTGGAGGAGTTTGCTTTTAACCAAGTTTGTTTGTAAGTGTTATGTGCTCACTTTGGAAAACCTATCAAAGAAGGTTAAATAGACAAACAACATAGCACGGAAAATTCATGCAAGAAATTTACCAATAAAATATGAGGATGTGGCACGTAGTGACACAAACTCCCTGGATAACCATGTCCTTTTCCCACGGCACAATCCGGCACCGTATCCGAAGTTTAGTAGTGAATGGGGATGTAAGAAAGCTTTCATAAGTTTTGTCCGGCGATCCCACCCACTTCGCAACCAAAACCTTATACAAACCAGACCGAAATCGTTCCATGTGAAATGGAACTTACTTTGGAGAGAATATTTGGTCGAATGTTTTATATGCCCACGTCCCAGCCCTGCAGTGTGCCGTGATTTCTCCCCTCTCTCCTCGCCAGCCCCCCCTCCCCTCCTCCCTGTACAGCACACCTGCCACCTGCGCTCTCAGCTCAGGTAGCTTTTGTTTCCTCCGCGTTTTGTCAGCTCGTTTTTTCCTATTTTGAAATTGTAAATGAGCTCTCGGATCACGGCCTGGCGAGACCGTGTTTTGAAATTAACATAACGGTCTTCTGCGTTTGCCTGCTCTTCTCCAAGACCCGGGCAAGCATCGCTGCAAAAGAGACCTTTTGTTTCTTTACGTTTTTAATCCTCTGCTACTTACTGCCTTTTCAAAATATCAATTATTCTCACCGTAGCGTCACCAAAAGACGACTCTCATCTCCGTTTTCTATTTAACGTTTTGAACACACAAACAGCATTTTTGTTTTGGATGCCTATTAAGAATAATTACAAATGAGACAACTTTGCTCACAACGATTGACAGCTTTATATAAATTAAAAATAATAAACAAAGATTGGCTTTCACAGAAATGACTGATGTGGGAATATTTTCTAATCGTAGCTACGTCAGTACCTACTACTGTTTTGATTCTTCAAGACTTAGAATTGACGCTCAGATGTCACCAAACCATACTCAGATGCAAACAGTATAATTCTAAGATAATAAGTATGATTCATATTATTATTATGAATTATATTAAACTTTACAAAACTTTGAAATTCTAATAAAACACTGTTTTATTTTCAATAAGATATTTATTTGATTTGATTAATAATTACTAACGTTTTCGATCATGACGGTTACACACAATTTTTTATTTATTGTTATTCTTACCTGAAGATGATCGTCATGATCGAAAACGTTGGTAATTAGGTATTAATCAAAAAAAAAAAATGTAATTGTGAAAATAAAACAGTGTTATATAATAATTTTAAAGTTCTATTAAGTTTAATAGAGTTTAATCAATATGAATTTTCAGTGTTAATACGCAAACAATACAAAATATAATACGTATGTATATTCAAAACATAATTTCCACTAAAATATATAGTTAAAAAAATATCAAAATGCTGAATAGTACGAATATGATATGACGTGTTCACATGATTTATTGAAATCGATGAGTGGCTCAGAAGAAATGAATTATTTGGTGACTAAAATCTCAATGAACAGGGTTGTCACTATGATGGAGACATATTTGTTTTGTGCAGTGAACTCGACACAAAATTAGAAATTATATTTTTTCTACAAATCTCTGTGAGACAATGCACCTGAACAATCAACAACAAAACATTGGTTTGCCTTTTTTCCTAGGAACCCCGCCGTGGCATGTCACCTTTTTTTTGTGTTGGGAAACTTTTCAAAGTCATTTGACAAAAATAATAAAGGTGACAAAGGTATTTAAAATATGTAACAAACGAGTACACCATATTTTTTTAATGAAGATCCGTAAACTTTTTATTTATATCCGTACAATTATGCTTGAAAGTTGTCATTTTTTTTTAATATTACAAATATGTAATATGCACGTACTTTTCAGCTTTTTATTTATAAATGCATCAAGTTTTTCATTGAACCGTCCTGTATTTGTTTGATAGCAAAAACTTGACGATTAATCCTTAATGTAGTATTGAAAATAAACAAGAAAATAACACTCGTAGATTTATTTTAAACGTAGGTACACATTTTGTATGGCAGCCCTTACGTTGTCCCTTTCTTTTGACGCAGGCTGCGTAACAGTTTTTCTAGCTCAAACAATACAACAATTTCTTCAAGAAAAATGTAGGTTAGATGATTCACCACTTTTATTTACATAATCATTATTCTGTACACACACCACCACACACTAATATACCTACACCATAACCTGTGTGTGAGTAATATTTATGTATTATTATTGAAAGTGGATTGTAAAATTGACAATACATTTTTTTCAACACGGTTGGCTAGTGCAGACAGCCGTTGAAATAAAAATTCAGGGGCGAATTGGGCACAATACTACTTTTTTGTTGTTAAATTGTATACTATGCATTTGAAAATATCTATCATCTAGGTTGCAAACATGTATTAAGAATTAAGGTTCACACGAATGTAAGTTTGCACTCACTCATGCTGCATGTGTTATTACAAAATAAAGACCCAAATTTCAAATGAACATTGACAGTACAACTCTTTGCCGTCCTTTTCTGAAACAAGGGTAACATCTGCAAAGTGAACCGATTTTGACAGTGTGAATGGTGTAAGACGTAAGTGAACTTGCTTTTGTATCCAGCCACCATTCCGCTAGGGGTGGCCAGTACCTGAGCAGATGTGCGTCCACTTCCTTCAGTCCTCAGGTTCAGGTTCACCCCACATGCTGTAAAGACTTGGTATAGTTTTGCCAATGCTAACCCAATTTCAGGAAAAGGCATCAGGAGTTGCAAGGTTTATGCTACTCTTCGAACTAAGGCACACATAAAGTGTAACTTCTTGTCGCGTTTTCTTTGAAGGAATCAAATTTGTCAAGTGAAACCTAATTATTTTTACAGGTAAAGACTAAAGGGGCCGGCATTATACCAACCACTTCAATTGAAGCGGGGGTTGCGTGGTTTGGTTCATTTTGTATGTACAAATGCAGCAAGTGTAAGCATGAACTTACATGTGCCTACATAATAATATGCAGTGTTTTGAATATTAATATATCTTTGCAACTTGGATTACAGATTATTTAGTTGTCTGTCCCCAGGTAAGTCTGCGGCTGGCTCTGCCAATGATTCACCTCCCCATGAGTCGCCGCTCAGCACAAGTGGAGGAGTGACTCATCAGTGGAGCGAGCTGATGCTAAACCTCGCAGTGTGAGTTTACACTGGCCTCAGGTGAAATGGCGCAAACAACTTCCTGCTCTTCTTCTTCTTTTTAATACACACATTTAAAAGAAGTAACATTAATTCAGAAATTATTTACATAATGAATGATTTCGACCAAAAATTGTGACGTCAAACAGTAGAGATGCTAAGGAAGTGGCAGGCCAAGATTTGATTTGGATTCCAAATTACTAGAACGGTTTTTTCTGATCTACCTACTTAGTATTTTCTTATATTGACAAGGTTTGCTCAGCCTTTCCAAAAAACGAGTAGGTATACCCTCTCTTACAGGAATACCAACCTCCCATTTCAATGCTGAAAATGCTTACGTAAGGCTCTTTATTCCGTTTACCTGTTGAATTCTGGTTTGTCTTTGGCGATGGTGCTTCGAAATTCAAAGGTAAGACGTGGAAAAAAAATGCAAAGTACTCGACTAAGCCGCACATTGGTGCAATTTCTTACCGCGTTGTCTCCGAAAGGGTAGCATGTGGTGGTGTGTAGAACCATTTTTTTTACAAGTAAGGGGGCTGGCCTTACGCCAACTACTTTAGTGCATGTAGAGGTTTTCTAGGGAGCTGGTCCTTAGTTCTTGTGAATGCTGAGCTAAGCCTTGTTGGTAATTTATTTTGATTTAAAATAAACATGGAAACGGGAAATGATCGCAGCATTGGAGGGGATCGAACCCTAGCCACTAAGCATGGAAAACGTTCTACTTATTAAGCCATCGACCAAACTGATACAGGTTAAAATTGTGAAATGGACACTAAAATTTGTTATCTTCATTTTAAAAGGTTGTGCAAGAAGCACTTATTTATGTTATAAATCCGTGCAATGACTAACCTCCGCACTGCGTCACACAAATGTGCAGCACTTTCCTTTTCAAGGTCGACTGAGAAAACAAAATCAGAAATTACCATTTAAGAGCAACAAGTCGCTGCCTTAGTGCTTGTTTACTGTAAACGCCATTGAGCTAATTTTACAGGAGCAATGTTTTTGTGTTTTGTTATTGTAATTGACAAAATCATAATTCAATTGCCTATTTTACCGAAAGTACTGCAGGTCTGGCACTATAATAATCGGTAAAAATCATAATAATGTTACGTTTAATACTAAAAAAGGCGTTTTAAAATGGATATACGTCAAAGATGCGCAACGGAAATTTCGTAAAGTGGATATACAGTAAGACGATCTTGAGATTGACCGGACGCTCGCAACAATCTTTTAGTGCTTGTTTACTCTATGCGCCAAATCACATATAAAGGATGTTCCAGTCACTTCTTCACCGCACATTATATTTGTTGTACTTATTTAATTCATATTACACAGTAGGCTATTGAACTTTTATTTGACTTTTATTTATTTCTTTACTTCCTTCCTTTCCTATTAATACTCTAGTGTTACCAAAGAGATGGAAGAGAGAAGTTTATTATCAAAATATTTTTTTATTTTCTTTAAGGTTTTTTTTTGTTTTTTACTTTCTTGCTCTAGCTGAAGACTAAAAATTTCATTTTTTTCACGAAATGGTGCTATAAAGAAATCATCAACTCATCATCATCATAAAGAAAGTATTGATTTGGTGTGAAAATTTTTTTTCGAGGTTTTCACGGAAATGAGTTGTCCTGGTGCAGGACATGCCAAAAAACACTATCTTTCAAAAACGTCCGTCTGTATGTGTGTGTGTGTGTGTGCGTGTGTATGTGTGTCACTTTACAAAGTATTAGACTTAGAGATACCAAATTTTGGCTACATCAACTCTTTTGAACATGTTTTAAATATGAATTACACGGCATTACACCAACTTGAAAATTCAAGATGGCTGCCATACAAAAAAAAACATAAAATTTCAGATGGCAACCCATAGACCCAGGTTTGCAAGAGTGTTGCCATACCTAATTTTTTTAGTAAAAATTTGAGCAACGACCACACTGCAAAAAAATAATCTTGGAGCCGTTTTTGAGAAAAGTGCAATTTTATGTTTTTTTTTGTATGGCAGCCATCTTGAATTTTCAGGGTGATCCCATGCCGATCGGCTCATCAAAATTTGTGGTTGTCAATTCTCTAAATCTAAAAATTGGTGTCTCTGTGATTAGTAGTATCGGCTGGGACATACACACATACGGACGGACAGGTTCGACAAATTAGGTTTTTTTGCACGTCCTGGCGCAAGACAACTCATTTCCGTTGAAACCTCATTTTTTTTTTCGGACGAATACAATACTTTATAGCTCCTTCTGACTGCTATAAAGTAAAAATATATTGAAAAGTTCTCAGCAGTTAGAGTGTTAATAAAAAAATACTTTTTAGAAAATTTAAGACAATAATGATAACTTATATGATGTCATTATTATATTTTCCAAAAAGTGAATCACATACAAAGTGAGAAATTTCCAGACAAAATGTTTGGTAATAATCAGAGGGTTAAAATTAGATAAAAGGCTGCGATTCTTAAAACTTTCTAAATAGCAATAATAATCAGTCGTTACTTTTTCAAAACATGACAAAAAAGTTTACCCACCATACAAAGTCCAAGTTTGCATACAAAAGCGTTCAATGACCATCTATGTACATATGTATAATAATCGAGAATCGTAGTTGCAACGAAATATTAACATTCAAAACTCAGATCAATTGCATGCCCACAAACAGAAACTTGTAAGTTCGCGCTTGCAAATGCTGAGTGTGTACTTACAAATTGAAACCAAATCTCAAATGAACATTAAGCCTGCAACTCTGACATTGACAAAGTGAATTATTTTTTACACTATGGGTGGTCAGCTTTATACCAATCTATAAATCAAGGTTCTTTCTTGTGTAATTGGCGTTTTTTTCAGAGACGACCAACCTCGCAGAGGGCTCTTGAGGTGTGATTCACACAAAACGGCGCTCACCAAATAATCTTTTTTTTCTTCTTGAAACAGCATAAACTGGCAAATGATTCTAGCTTTAAATTCGTCATACAGTGAGTTAATTTATGCAAGAAAGTCGAGTGCAGATTCTGTGCATTTTTTTTTATTATTTTGAAGAAAACATCAATTATATATCAGAAAATATGTTTTTTTAGGACAAAAGTTGTAGCTTTCTATCTCTTGTGTAAAATGTTTACGAAAGTAAGTCTGTTTTTATTTTGAATTTCCAAATAGTGCGTGAACTACGTTATTGAAAGATGGAACATTTTTATACGTTTCAATGTTTTGATGTTTGCTAATGATGCTCCTTGCCTGATAGGTTGGTATGAGGCTGACCCCCCATGCTGAAAAAATAGGTTCGCTTTTGCTTACGCCACCCTGATTTTACGGATATGTGACAGGAGTTGCAAGGTTTATGTTCATGTGAGATTTTGTTGATTTTAATTTTAAATTTAACGTCAATTTCAATTTTCAATAAGGATAGGCAGAATAAGAAGAAATGGAGGCAGCTCTGCAGAGGCTCTGGCCACCCCTAGCGGAATGGCGACAGAATTACAGTTACAGTTACATATATACATAAATACTTGTTCAGATTATATTAAATTTTTATGAAAATAGAATATGATCTGTAATTTCGGCTGGTACATGCATACATACATATACGGACGGACGGGACATTATGTCTTGGGACATTTATCGGTGGGCATTTTGTCGTGGTACCAAAAATATACTGTAAGTTATCCACGTACGTGTCTAATTAAGCATTTTGTAATCTCGTATGGCAATTATTGTCTATTAATAATTACCTACTGTTTCACGAACTAAAAATGTAGCAACCTGTATGTTAAAATGCCATTACGTTCATTTCAACATATAATCGACTAACCGTTCACATTGAACAATGCAATGGCAGAAATTGTTTTTGCAGATGGTCGGGAGATGTTTTTCTTCCTATGAACTATAATTTTTAAAGGATTTATCTCAGGAATCCCTTGAAAACTTAAATATCCATCTCAAAATTCCGAGCGGGCTACGGTTAAAAAACGATGTTTAGGTGTGACGTCACACCCACGCGCGTCTGTGATTGGCAGATACGGCAGCCACTCGTCAGCCACGCATGCGCATCAGCGTTTGTGGCGTATCCAGTAAACAAGCACTGAGTTGAAATTTCGAACACAGAATATCGTCTGTGAAAATGTTGAATAACTCGCACATTTGAAGACAAATACGTATTTTTTTTAGCTCAGATTGTGTAGAATTTTATTCTTAAGACAACTGCATCAAAAAGTCATATTTGACAAGATTGGCGTATACAGTAAACAAGAACTGGGGGAGCGAAGTGTCACAGTATGTGGCTTAACTACATGAGCAATAACCAGGGTTGACCAATGACCATATAGGTTAACAAATATCATTGATTTGGGTTTTGCTTTTTTTTGTAACCTGATTCACTTTTGCCCCTAGTTCAAGAAAGAGTTGCATTTTACATTATGGTTTTCATTATGTAAGTAAAAAAATGTCATATTTAAGTTAAAATTGCACGTGTCTGTGTGTGAGCTACTTTTTCTATTAATCCTAAATGTTAAAATATCTCTTCTTCTTCTTTCTCTTTGCCTTATCCCATCATTTGGGGTCGGCCCTCCTTGTTCGAAGACGCAAAACTTTTCTAGCCTGGCTCATCTCCTCTGTCTGGTTCCCCTTTTGCATTTCTTTTTCAATATTGGCCCGCCATGTTGCCATTGGGCGGCCTCTGCCTCTTGGTCCTGTGGGAATGCTGAGGGCTTTTTGGACAATATGTTCATTGTCTCTTCGCATCACATGGCCGAACCACCGGAATGGGGTTCTCTAATCCTGTCTGTAATTGGGGCAACCTTAAAGCTACCCCTAACGTATTCGTTCCTTATGTGGTCTAGCCTAGTGACACCTCCAGCCCACCCCAGCATTTTCATCTCGTTAAAATGTTAAAATATATTTACAATTTTTAATATATATTTTTGAATTCCTTGCTGTAAGTGTAAGTATTCATGGCTTTTTTCATAAAACCGCTGTTATAATGGACAACTTTCTGTAACTTCTCTTAAAGTCTAGTTTTCATCCAACCATGAAGCTGTAGGCTGATCGACCAATCCTTTGGCAGTCCTGGATCCAGAATTGAAAAAAATTCTTGCCCGTGTTTCATATTTTGTTGTCCATCTTCAGAAATCCCTACTAGCTAATAAATGTGATGGCACCGTATACGTGAGAGCATATTGGATGATTGAAATAATTTATTTTAATTTTACTGAAAAAAAATTAAGTGCTGATAAACAATCGTTCTAAAATTCCAAAGCGCATTTAAAATATAAAGTAATATGCGTCTTGAGGCAATTGACTTTGATTTTGTGGAAATCTTGTGGTCGTATTTAGGACCTTTATGTGTAATCAACGTGTTGCGTTTCGTGTGGTTCTTGTAACTCTTAGCAATGATTTTTACAACGCAGGGTTTTTATACTTTTTAGAGGTTTTCAGTACATGTTTAAATTTTGAATTTAGAACACTTTTGATTTTTAAACATTCTGCTCTTATTGTAAAGCTTTATTCACACTCGACGTCTCGTGACGATATTTAGTGACCTTTTGACTGACTGACTCAAGGACTGAAAAACTTTTGTTTTTCAGAAAGAAAACTGGGTTACAGCCGATAATTAGTAAACAAATCATATTCACAAGACAAATAAATTGAAAATTGTATGGTATTTGACAGATAATGACATTTTTTATTTGTATTATACTTTATTATGTGAAAGCCCCTTTTGACGTTTGATACATAAAATAAAATAAATATGGACTATTAACTTGTTGGTTAGGGATTTCTATAATAAATAATGTAAATTCAAAAATGAAAAATAATGATGACGACAGAATATTCTTTGGCACATGATTGAGCCACATGTTTTTTCATTCCACATTAATTTTCCACAGAACTACAAAAAGTATCTAAAATCAATCATTGGTTTTCTCAACAGGGTTGGCCGCAGTTCTGTTTGCTCTAGGCCCAGGGGCATATTATACAATGAACAAGTCTGGACAAGTTCGAACAGATCCAAACAATAGCATTACCTTGCTTATCGATTTAACCCTTTATTGACGAAGCCCGAGAATATTAATCATTCAATAAATGACCATCTAATCAAGAAGTAGTCATGAAATATCACCAAAAGATGTGTAGGTAATCTGAACGGTGCTTTAATATAATTCAAAAACAAATGATTGGAAAATTCAAATTTCGAACGAGTAAAAAAGTATAAAAACCGATGTTTTAGTATTCTGTACGGAGAGTTACACTGATGACGTTTGACGCGACACTCCGTTTCCACGAAAAGGTCCTGATTCCTGAATAGGATCAAATAATTTTAAAACAACCAGACATTTTTTTTTGCTACAGCCCATTCAATATTAATTGTAAAACAAAAAAATGTGTTTATTTAGTAAGTACTAAATTAGCAAACTTCTACGAGCCTGTTCTTATAAGTACGCGAAGAGTCAACATAAAATGTAAAATTAAGATTTTTTAAAGGTTATAATCAAAATATTATTTTAAAAGATATTAAAGAGAAAAGTTTTGAATAATTTAAAAGGTATCTATTTTTTGTAAGAGAAAACTGAGCAATCCTGGGTTTTGATTATCAACATTATCCCACAAATATCCGCTTACAATATTTGAGTGTTCCTAACAAAGGACTCGTCTGTCCCCACGTGCCGGACCTTGCGTGATACGTTTAGCCTCATTTTCCTTAAAACTTTACTTAGAACCGATTAGGAGTAATAATGATTGTACTAATTGTTTCAATGTAAATGTGACTAACTTTAAAATATATGGCGGAGGAAATATTTTTAGTTGTGAAATATACAAATGTTAAAATGTATTGTTAATTTCTGATTTATTATCTTATTTTATGTTGCATGATTATATATAGGTTGGTCATCCATATTGTAAAAAAACGCTTTGCCAATGTCATCCTTTTGTTAGGGAAAGGCGGTAAGAGTTGCAATGTTTATGTTCATTTCAGAATTGACAGTCGGGTTATCATTTTATTTGTACACAAGCTGCATGTGTATGTAAGCGCGAACATCATTTTTATGTTATACATACATTAATTATGAATCTTAGATCTTTACAATATAGATAAACAATGGATTTATTTTATATTTAATCAAAGCAGTATATCTAATGAGTTCCGCACGTGAATTGCCAGACAAAATTGTGTCGTCATCCGGCTGGGTTGCTAGGGGAAATGCTTACAAATATATTGTAATTGGTTGCTAAGGCGATCATTCCCGTGCAAGAATGACGTTTGTTCGCCGAGAAAAAGTTCCTAATTCAATAATATTCCGACCGTATTACTTTTTTGATTAAATAAGTTGGTAAAAAAATCTTTTAATGCATACATAGTGTACATACTGTATTATTAATTATTATTGTGCACTTCTTTCACCATATTTATATTTTTAAATAAAGAATCCTTTCAAATTGCATTAAAAAAGTAAACATAGTTAAGAAAAGAGAAACCACATTAATTTCTGAATATTATTATGCCAGTTAAATACAAGCAAATAATTATGGGTATAAGTAAATTTGAAGAAATACAATAATCAAAAATAAATAAATAAATTCGAAAGCGACCGTGCATTGAATTGCCTATTTTATTGAACTATTGAATTGTAAAAAAAAATAGACCGAAATTTCTTTGTAACGAATTTACCATAGAGCTATCAATTAATATTGAAAAACATATTTAAATTATACCCCAATAAAATGCACGCATTCTCAATTGTTATTGTTATAAATTATGTTGGAATAACAATTGCTTTCCTACGAGGGGAATGTGACGTCAGGTTTTTCATTAAAATGGCTGCCGCGTATGTTGGATCGGACATGTTAACTAGGATATGTTGAGCATGTTAACTGATGCTATTGGAACATGTTATTACATGTTAAGAAGCGATGTTTAATGGTGGATGTTAACTTTGATCTATCCACTACAACAATGAAATGTTCATGTGCATGTTTTATAAGAAGTGAAGAAAAAACCAGTAGCAGGTACATCACTACACGGCCCAATAATCGAACTTTATATATTTTCGAATTTTTGCTCGTCTACTGAATTGTTCAAAAAACGATCATACTTAGTTGAAGATTTTAGCTGATTTAGAAGATTTCATTTTTCAAAACTAGCTCAGTTTTATTTGGTAAAACAGACCTTTACGCCGAGTTTAAAAACTTTGCGTAAAATCCCATAGAAGATATAAAATAACACTAAAAGTGCTATTCACAAAACATTTGATGCATTGCTGATCTACGGATCATCAATTTTCTGTATGGAAAATAAACTGTAGGCTGCGGGTGAGCCATGGCTTTCCTGTTTGATAATAACACCGTTTTTAGTTTTGATGCATTTTTTACAATCGAGGAGAATTCACGTCATGTTTTATACTTGGGGTGCTTAATCTATCAGAATCGAGGAAACCGTTAACGAGCAAACAAATGACGTAAGTCTGACTTCCTTACCTGTGTAAATAAAATGGAATTGGCACAACTCTATCGGGTACAGCGCGGTAAAAATTTGGATTTGAAAGATGTGCATATTTTTTCAGCATAGATTAGAAAATATTATTGTTGTTACAGCGAAAACTATAAAAAGGTTTATTATAACTTTTATATTCTACCATGAAAAAATATAGGTACCTTCTAATATTTATCAAGGAAACAATGCAAGCCCTTCACAAATACGTAAAATAAAATTATTTATTCAATTTAATTTCTTAATTCAATTGCATTGATAAGTGTAGTTCGAATCCTGAGGTAGATTTGTATAACAATATTATGATATTACAGATATCTACCTTTTTAATATTCGGCTTTTGAATGGGCTTCCTAGTTGTGTACACAATCCACGTATAAGAACGACTGCATGATCAATGATCTTAGATAATTAATACTTTTCTATAGAGTGTGTACAGTTTTAAAAATAAAACATTGGAAAAGAAACACAATTCATGGACTCTTTTTTACTTGGACTAAGATTTTTCTATCCAAACTGAAAAAGTCTATGCTAACAAAATTGGTTGAGCCAAATTTGACTCCACTCTGACTCAGAAAAGAAAAAGAATTGAGTGTTGTTTCTAGATTTTCATAAGCGTTGGAGCAATGAACATAATTCCTGCAACTTTTACCGACTTTCCCTGAAGCTAGGGTGACATTGTCAAATTGAATATTTTTTTATACACATTAATTAATGAAAATAGAACAGATAGAAAACATTCGTAATAAAAACATTTCCAGTCTATCGATTTTTTTTCAAGGGTTTTTACAACGAACCTCGCTACAAAAAGTTACTTTTGTTCCGTAAATTAAATTACCTGTCAAGAAAGCGAGTCTGTGCAGATTGCGGTATCAGGGTGAGCAGGTAATTTATTTTGCAACAAGGATGAAATGCATCGCGAGAAATAAAAAGTTAGTCATCCAAGGTACAGCCTCGATGCGTTACAGTTATGCAAGGAAAACATTGACCGGGCAAATTTCGCTAACGGTCACACAATGATTCACAACAATCTTGCGCTGCTTAGTGAGCAATTAAATGCGAATTAATTTTATTGCTCATTTTTTATCTGATTTCATCGCGTTATGATTGTGTATCCAACCGAAACCTTTTTCTTTTCTTACTGCTTGGGAGAGCTGTTACAATTTGCTAAGATATATTGATATTTAAAGCTCATATTTAATGCATGTCCCCCACATGCTGCATGTGTACGTACAAAATAAACCGAACCTCACAGGAATATAAATTTTGCAACTCCTGCCACCTTTCCCTGAAATCATGGTGTCATTGGCAAAACAGAACAAAGTTTGTACAGCATGGGGGGTCAGCCTCATATCAACCGATTAGTCAAGGAATACGATGCTCAATCAATAGGCAGTTTTTCTACTTTCTAAGCGGACTCAAAAGGCGTCGGTAAATCTAACCGTATATATTTGAAGATAGCAAGCTATAAAACATGGCGTCACATATTTATTTAGCGTCAGTATTTGAAAACAAATTAAACTGTATAAGGTTTAAAATAAAGGTGAGTAGGACAAGAACCACATACATATTTTTTAAATGAGTTTCAAAACGATCATTAAAGTAGCCCAGGCATTTCTGTTTATTCTGAAAATTTCAAAATCAAATCTCAAATCGTTTAATTATGGCTTCTGCCAATTCTTTAGAAATTTAATATATATATATATATACACGGGGTAAGCTTTTACAGATTGAGTCTGTTGCTTTAAAATGTTTACACCCTATACCATAATTTTGCAAATCAAATAAAACTTAAAAAAAAATCGCAATGAAAGAAGAAGAGAAGAGAAAAATGTCGTTGTTGAAGGGTTCCCCGAAAATAATAACAGGGTTGCCACTTACTTGCATCAATTATATTTAACTCTCAGCTTCTTCACTTTAGCCTGCATGGGAACCCTATACAGTGTTTAGACTTTAGGGTCATCAATAACCAAATTAGGGGATACCCTACCCAAAGGATTTTGAAAGAAAAAACCAACAATTAAACGATTTATTTGATTGTATTCAAGCCGCGGGGTAAACATTTCCAATTCAGATTGTTCCTCTAACACGTGTTTACATAACATTGTTTTATATTTTTTCTAAAATCACTTTTAAGAGGGTATTATTAGTTATTTATCGTGGGAACAAGTTCACATCTAAGCGCGCCTATACTATGCTAGTTGCGGTTCTCAACAGTTATATTATATTGAAAAAATCCTTGCACGTCAACGATCGTATCTACAATCATGTGATTATTATTTATTTACTTATTTAATTTTTAAAAGTAAAGCCAATTTTTCGACTAATTACATTCGGAAACAATATTAAGCGATTTGAATATACTCGCTCAACTATTGAGCTATTGAGGATATGCTATTATGAGACGATTTATCTTGTGAAAACCGCTGTAGCATTTTAATTCTATCATTTACGCATCATATTTGCAGATTTTTGTAAGCAAACATTTTCTTTAACTTGTAAGCAATTCTCATGCAAGCAAGTATAAATTTGACATTGTTTTCTAAATATGATAGCATCCCACGGGAGATGATTAAATTTCAACAAAATACTAATTACAATGTATGGATTATTAATACAGCGAAGAAAACCTGTAAGAGTGAGTGTGGCATATATGTAATTATCAGACATTATATTGATAATCTACCGGGCACCGGACTCTCAAGTCAATTTCATAACATAAGAGAACAAGAAATACACATTACATACAATATTATGGTTGTATCCTTCGTGGAACGGCCAGCTAATCATTTATATGGAAGCTGACATCAGGTTCGAGTAATATCTGCCTCAAGACAGGGGACAACAACCCAGCTCAAAATAATTTTAAAGCAAAAGTCATTTTAAAAAAAAAACATCTGAAGACAAAGGAAAAATATGCTGTAATAGTTTTCTTACGATTAAGGAACTCGAAAATCAGAAGCATGCGTGACACTTAAGTCATCATAAGATGTAATAGGAAGAGAGGACGATTCTGGAGGGGCCATGTAGACCACATTACTAAAAATAGGATACTTCGAATCATTGCACGTGAAATATTAGTCGGCCAACGTCTACCTGGTCGACCAGTCATAAAGGTGAAAGAACAATTGGTCTTCTGCATCACACGAGGGAGTTCCGAAATAAACCGAGCTAAGATCTACTTTAAGAAGAAGAAGAAGTGCGTAGCTGTGAAACAATCCAGAAAATATTAAAAACAACGTATCTTGTACGAAGAAGCTGAAAATGTGCGTTTTTAAAACGAAATATGTACTATTTACGACATAGTGGTATCATAAGCTAAATGCCCTTCCAAAATGATTTGATAAGGATATTGAGATTTTGATCACTTATGAATAAACTTAACCTGTTTTCTTTGCTTACAGGAAAAATGACTAAGACAGAATTTGTTTAGGCAAAGGGTTTCGGTTTTACCTCTTATCCACTCGTCGCATTTCTTCCTCAATATACACACACGTACACGATAAGTTTAAGGTTTTAGTTTTCATACACATTTTGAAAGCTTTTTATGAATAACAATTCATAGCGTTCTTACTCGTTTTTCATTTCAAGCGCCAAGAAAATAATTCAATTCAAATGTAAATTTGAAAGAAGAAAACAGTTCATAACGCCGTTTACTGGTGCAAGATCGGAATTATATTAGACGTGTATGGGTATGTCTGGAAGTTTTCACACGGTTTGTCTTCGATCCCATCCATTTTGCGACCGAAACCATGTATAAACCGGACCGAAATTGTTCCGCGTGAAAAGGCACTACGCGTTAGTTTGGCGCTTAGCAATGATAATAATTTTAGCCCGGCAAAACTAAAAAATATGAGGAGAATACGAGCAGGTTTGCGACCTCTGGTTGGCAGTTTGAGTCTCCTAACCCCTCAGCCCACCTACTACAGTATTCTTACACGACTTGCGCAACAGTGTTCGCGCAGTGGCGTCTCACACACACAGGCATACGGGCACACACACACACACACACACACACACACACACACACACACACACACACACACACACACACACACACACACACACACACACACACACACACACACACACACACACACACACACACACACACACACACACACACACACACACACACACACACACACACACACACACACACACACACTGGCCGCGCACGCGCACCGCGGCTACCGTATTTGCTACTGTGGCTCTACTCTCCTAATTACTATCCGAGACCTCTCCACTCCTCGGGCTGAAACGGGTTTCAAAAGACGCTCAAGCCAGCGGCGGATCCACACGTGTAATTTCAGTCGATTTATTTACCATTCTGTATAGTCAACATTCAGTCGCTACCTCGTGGTGCACACTGCACAACCACTTGAGATCAAAATTGAAACGTTTAAGATGGGCGTACCCTTACAGCCATTACACACCATACGTATTCTGCCACCATAGTGTCCGGTTTTTCAATAGTTTTTTTTTCCTATTTTTCGCAGGTCGGAAGTTTATGGAGATGTATGAAAGGTTTCAAACAGTGTGTCCGGTAACTCATAGACGATCCGGACAGAATGCGTTGTGTCTGGAAAGGCCCTTCAAGTTATTGTTTTGTTATAATAATGTGGGACTTGGACTTTTTCTGATTTATTCATTAGATTGGTTGAATCTTAAACCAGAATTAAACCCAAATTTTAGTACGGGAAAACTGAATTTAAGTTGCTTTAAAAATTAACACCTTATTATACACCGTTGACTTAATCCCCCTATGACTGAGGGGGATTAAGTCAACTCGATTAACTGACTGGAAGCATTTAAATGTGGTCATAAACATAATTTAATTCTCTGGACATACATGGTAATCAAAACAAAATCTAAAGGCGAGCTGGAGTTGAAAGGAAACTGTTGTCAAATATAACAATTCGGAAGATGTAGATCTGAGGCATATACTGCGTGAGGAAAAATATCATCTTCTCTACATTATATTGATGGGGAATATTAAGTGACGACGAGGGCCCGGTCCAGACAGGTGTCAGATGTTGCTGGGAGATGTAAGAGTTGTGGAGAGGAATATGAAGTGTGCAGGAGCTGTGTCAAACGGTGCAGGACAGGGATATGTTCAACACTTACATTGGGGGGACCCGACAAGGCACGCACATAAGAAAAAGAAGTACGTTTGAACCTGCTTCTCACCAGTACTGTACATGTGTGGCAGAAGAACCCAGAGCAAATAAATTCTTAGACAAAGATTATTTTTTTAATGCTGAAAGGCCTTAAATGAACATACAAGAGCTTTCAGAAAGGAGGCATACCCATAAGTTTGCAATACGAGTATATGTATTATCGCTTACTCGCTTTTGATCTAGATGATGTTTGTTTTTTCAGGGTAATTTTATAAGGGTATAATTGTTTCACACTGCCTTAGACAAAAAGAGTTTCTGTCAAGCTGTCGCGGTGACCTGGCAGGATATATGGAGAAGGAGAAGAATAATATTTATTCTGTCATATCAATTCACTTAAGGTAGATTGACACAAATATGATATTTTTGTGATTGGATTTTAAAAAAAGTTACGCCACTGTGTAGTCAACTACAGCTACTCGCTATTAACCACTACTTCATAAAAAATACATAAAAAACCTCTCGTGTTTTTGACTGTGAGTTATATATATGATATATAAACGTGGTTCCCCGCGTACATGTTATTATTGGATCTTTTTCATGTTTTTAAATACACATTATCGATGGCCGGTAGCAGACCTGCATGATGATGATGATGATGATGATAATGCTTTAATGGTGAAGATCAAAATAATGGACGATCCCATTGTGTGTGTCTTATACGACTGCTAGTAAAAAACTTGTTTGATTTGATGTTATTAAATTTCAACTCTCCGCACCTAAATCTACTACAGAATACAGATTACTCGTACATGCTATACATATCTGTATACCAACCGCTCGTAGTCTACGATTATCACGTCAAAGTTGAGATACTGAAATAAGGTTCGATTCCCGATTTTGCCATTTTTTAGAAATAATCCGTCTCAAGCTCTTTACTTAGGAGTCTGTAAAACATAATAAGGTTCTGCATAGGTAATTTTTGAACTTTTGACTTAGCTGACGGTTATAAATGCACATATATTTTCTTTCTCTCCCCCTGTCTTTTCTTCTTAGCTCTAGTTCTTCCCGATCGACTCGGAGAGAAAACTTTAAATATTCAAGGGTGCGATTTCTGGTTCCTTCCATGTTCCATACAAACTTTTTCCACCCTATAAATAAACAAGTTGCCAGGTAGGAATTGTTTTCATGGGTATAATCATTATCATCATTTTCACTAGGTCGACAGCCTTGGCTTCCTTGACCACCCGCTGCCAACGCTGCCTGTCCAACGCCTTCCTCCTCCAGTCCCATATTCCTACTGTACAGTCTATCACCACTTTAATCCAGCCATCTAGACTTGGGTATTACCACTTCTTTGCGCCGCTCTGGGCCTGTCAATATATATACATATATATAGTTTTAATAGATATACTTCTTCTATCTTTATCCTTACATTGGCTTGGAGCAATATTCATAAACTATGTATCTTCACCATTCCGCTCTGTCTTTGATTTTTTAAATACATCAATATTTTAAAGAACAAAAAGCCATTCCAGGAAGGAAAAACCGCTTCTAGGGAAATGATGCTATAGAAGCAGTTTAATTATGGTGAACCTATAATATTGAAGCGTTGGCTTATCGTCATTATTAATCTGAATAAGAGAGGCCCAGGTTAACATTAGTCATATCCCGCTGTTTTGAAGAACGAGCGCAGAGCTCGGACATGCTCCTGCCGAATATTCAGCGAAAACCATACATGTAGCCGTAGGACATAACCGCATAACCTCAATCTCGAATGTCTCGTGCATCGAACGATCTTTTATTTTCTTGCTGACCAAAGCATAAAGCCTTGTTTTAAAGTGTTTCTAATTGTCGACGTTTCAGTTTCAGATTTTGTGCGCTGGATCTACGTAACAATAAAATCTAAAAATAACCATCTTGGATGTAAAAAAAATGCATCTGACGTATATTTTAAATATGTTCTTGGGGCTCATTAAAATTATAAATAATAAAATTATAAGCAAACATACTTTCTACAAGAATTTCACGAAGTCTAAAACACGTATTGAAAAATATTTACTACAAGTTGTCATCAAAGACATAAATAATCGATTGTTGTTGAGAAAATTTTCGCACGAAAACAATGTTTAATGTCTTGCGTACGAAAATAAATAGTAAAACAATGAAAAGTTTTTATTTTTTTATTTTAAATGTTTCAGCGGAAACTTTGTAGAACTCCATTTTAATTTAAAAAATGAAAATAACCTTTGTTTTATTCTACTATTATTTTTATTTAAATTTGTTACAAAAACAAACCAAAATAAACGAGTTGACCGGTTTCGGCCTCTAGGCCATCTTCAGAGTAACTTACTTACGTGAATAGTTGTTCACAATCTACGAATAATAATATAAAAAAACTCGCAGTTCTTATTGTTTTCCATGTAATAAGAAAACATACGAATTGGGAACAGCAATAATGATCCTGAGTAAATCTTTCAAAGCACGTATTACAATTCGAATGATTTGGTAAATGAACAACTTTTTAAACGATACTTGAGGTTTCACGTTTGATACTTCTGTTCTGAAAAAATAACAGCAAAATACAGTATATGCGTGAAGAGCTGTACAGGATTTTGGTCTCTATTGCTACAAGCCACAGAGCGGGGATTCCGTTGAGGGAGTTGTATGCAGACCAGGTTGATGGCAATGGCAGAGAGGTGATTGGAGTAAACTATATCATACGATGTGGCAGAGATTGTCAAAGTATGTCAAATATGAGATAAATTATTAAAATGATATTCATTTCAAAAACTAAAAATAAATAAACAACTGAAACTAGGTATTTTTCAGATGTGGTGCTTGAGAACAATTCTAATAGTCCCTTGTATGCCTGAGAGGACAAATGTGCCAATTTTCCACAATTTCGCCTTTCTTACTTTTTATATGCTGTCCCCATTTTGTTTAAACTTATAAATTATTTTTTAATCCCTGTTTCTTTCCGCGTAGCCATTTCATCTCATCGCACTTCGTTGTTTCCTAACTTTCACATCTTCTTTCAGTCTTAACGTGGAAAAACAGCATCACAGAAGGTATTTCCAAAAAAAAAAGTTCTAAGACAAGAAGAAGAAGAAGCCTGTACGCCCTTTTCACACAGCACGAGTTCTTTTTAGTTTGTCTATGGTTTCAAGTGGGATTGTTTAACTGCTGGTCGAAGATCCTCATGCACTAGTAATGTTCCGATCCGGTACTAGATAGAAAAAAAATAGACAAACTGGACAGAATTCGTTCGGTGTAAAAAGGCTCTTAGCCATTATAATTTTTTAGTGTTTCACTTTGTTTTTAACTTTTTTACAACTGTTTGAGAACCATTATCTGTTATAGTAATTTATTGCATCTGTGTGGGTTTATAATAACGTGTACTCCATCTTACACCTACTCAAGCTCGACGCACTCACACCAACACAACCGCAACATTAAAAGTGTATAAAAACCTGCATAGCATTTATAATGTGTAATTTGCAGTTCTGCGGGTGTGAATCTGGAGTACGGTGTGTGTGTAGAGTATAACATTAAACTTTAGATTAACTTAAGACGTGTCTTCTGTCACTGTCATTCTAACTAAAAATATGTATAACACAAAGGTGTGTGAGGGAGAGGCGTGCAATTATGTTTTTATTTAATTTTGTTTGATCGTATTTAAAATCGTATAGTTCTTGTCCACAAGTGAACTATGGTCTATGACCCTTCGTCCTCAATGGGAAGGTATTGACTATAGAATAAACAACTTGACACTGGCGCCCCTGCTGAATGCGAGAATCCGCCACAAAGAAAAAGAAGAAGACTATGGAATATAACAACTATAGAGCGATTTTTTTAAAGTGCGAACAGTACCTAGGTACGGGTGCGAACACGGTGTATTGGTTTCTATGATTGGTTCTCACCCGAGCTTTTAGTCTACAACCAACAGGCGCACGGTGAACGGTGATCCCATATTTTGACAGTTTTTAATTCATGATGCACCAAAAGTTATGAATTATTGTAAGACGACTTGTAAAACTGACACAATTTATTTATTTATATTATTATACTACTCATATAAATAAGGAGTTCCTTGTGCTCAAAGACAAGGGTTCACATTTCGCATGAAGGTTGTATAAACCTTGTTTGACATGGGCAGGAGCAAACATCTAATCTAATCTAATCTAATCTAATCTAAGCTGCAAAGATATATATCATTTAAGATTTATATTAAATGCATTCCCACAAGCAGACATGTATAATTTCGCGCTAACACATGCCGCATGTGGACCTGCAATATAAAAACCCAATCTCAAATGAACATAAGCCCTGCAACTCTTGCCGTCCTTCCCTGAAACAGGGGTGACATTGGCAAAGTGAACCATTTTTTTTTACAGTATGGGTGGTCAGCCGCATACGAACCTATAAGTCAAGGAACAAACATCACAAATTACATTTTTAGAATTAATAAACAATAATATAATATAAACATGGTCATGGACATCAAAAAAAACTAAAACATAAAACAAATTTCACTTTAATAAACCCTAGCCGCCAACATTACAGATCAACCGCCATTTCTTTCAAAACAGGAAATCATGTCTGACGCCCTCAGGTTTGAACACTTCTCCACCAGTGGAGTTATCGATCGAATGAAAATATTCCCTGTAGTTTTGGCTAAATAGTGTATTTTGTCAAAGAAACGCAACCAATCCAACGCAATTAAGCTATACATTTAGTTCAACTTTTTACCACATCCATTGGAGTCACATGTGGCGAGTGGAACTTATTTAATTTCATAGATAAGGAAGCTGGACTATCCCTAAAACCACTTCATTTGAAGATAGGGTTTTCACTACGCTTTTCTCTTGTAAAGGCAGAGTATAAAACCTTGCCGCTGTTAGGATTTTGGGTTTGAAATCAACATCAAATCGGGAAATCATTTCTGAATTATTTGTGAAGATCAAAACCTAGCTCTCTGACATGAAACGCAAGTATAATTTTACCAACTGAGCCATTGACCGGACCTGTCAATCGAAGGTATCTTCATCTTTTTTCACTCTCTGGAGCAATTTGGAGCTGAAATATTTTAATTAAAAGAAGATATTGTGAATAGTTTACTACAAATCAATCAAAATAATTATGAAAACTTTGTTTAATTATTATATTCTTATTTTTAAAATATTTTTTCACAACTTCAGTACGCAAACTTTTATTACAAATCAATAATTACAAAACCAAAGTTTGGGACACATTGCGAATAAAACAGGTTTGCAAACCAAATTGCACTGCTCATCCTAATTTGCAATTTCCAGCGGTTCGCCACGTGTTGCCGGGGAGGGTAGCATTGGCGTTGCACACGCACGCCTCTAGCGCAGATGTCGTCACGGTCTACCGGAACAGCACGTGCAATATGACGCATCCCCGAAAGGTCAGGTTGAACCGTTGGGCTGTTGCAAAAAATGCTAATTAATTACGATCAAAGCGAGGAAACACCTTGCCAGGGTTCCACGACAAATAGATCACCGACACCAACAACCACAGACAGCTCAGCCATGGACAAATCGGTCACACGACAGTTGGTTCACACGATTTTTCGGTCAACAACATTTCTGTAATAGACGTTTCGGCCACAGGATAACTCGTGCACAGACACATTGGTCACGGACGATTTGGTGACTCAACAATTAGTGCACTGGATTTTTTGGTCAACGACATATTAGCCACACACAATATTATATAGACAGCTCCATTACAGAAAACAACAATTAATTTAAAGTACAGTAACTACAAAGGTTCTTTGGAGAGTAAGTTTTTTATGAGGGTGCTGAGGACCTATGTTGTGTGTGACCGAAATGTCGTCGATTAAAAAGTCGTGTAGACGATCTATCGTGTGATCAAATTGTCCGTGACTAATGTATGTGGACGAGTTATGTGTTGTCGGGTTGTATGTGACCGAAATGTCGTTGATCGAATATTCGTATAAACAAACTCTCGTGTGACCGATTTGTCCGTGGTCGATGTGTCTGTGACTGAAATGTCGTTGACCGAAACGCGTGTGGACGAACTGTTATGTGACAGATTTGTCTGTGGACGACCTATCTGTGGGCGTGTTATCTTTGACCAATTTTCCGAGACATGCCTTGCCAATTTACCAGTTTTCCAAAGCGCCATATGGTGGAATTTCATTGAATGAATTAATTTCTACAAGAATTTCGTTCAAGTTGCAACTAGTATCCTCATTATAAATTCTTCACATTTAAAATTATTGCAATACTTAATTTTCTTGTAAAAGTAAATTAGCTTAAATGTTGGCTCAAATTTTGGAACCAGGTGTTAAATTTTTTTGGACACGAAGAAGATTAAGAGTAGGTTCACTTTGCCAAAGTCATCCCTGTTTCAGTTTATAAGAGTTACATGGTTTATTTTCATTTGCGATTTGTACTAAACATGCAGCGTATGTAAGCGCGTACTTTCAAGTGCAAACTTGTGGGAATATTTTAATATTGGATTTTATTTGAATATCATTGTAGTATAATTTGTAATGGCTGGTCACGTATTGCACCTTTCGTGTGTAACAAAAATTGTAATCGTTTTTATATCGATATTGGACCAAACTACACAGATCTCTAACTAAATGATGTACCTACCTATCAGTTGTCACACATTCTAAGCCCCAAAGTCCACTTTTTAAGTTTATCGTATTTAACCTATTTTCCACGACTGTTAATGACCTTACCTTTTATCTTAATGACCTGTATGTGGGTCTAATGACCATTTAACCACGTGTGTGAATTTAGCATGTTGTAATAATTTCATCCACAGTCATCTGCCTCATATTCAACGATCGTGACGACCCCTTCAGTGTATTTAACTGGAAAAAGAACGCCACTTTACTTACTAATTTTACAGCTCCTGCAAAGAAGAGGCCCGTGATCTCTGCATTCCTTTCAGCTAATTCTATTGTAGATATATCTGTATTTCTTCAAATCTCTAGACTTCTAGTTTTAAGAAGTCTTTCAAGATTATCAAGCAGGTTTGCAGAGTTTGTGTTGGGATTTTATTGTTAAAGGCACAATTGCAACATAAGTTATATAAGCACGAACCTGTATGTGTACATGCACAACGCGTAGATTTTTAATGCAAAACTTGCGCCTAGGATTAGATTAGCGCATTTAAATCTACATAAAGTGGGCTTTGTTTTAGTGACAGAAATGTAATAGTTAGTGCTAATGCACGGATCATACTTAAGTCACAATGAGTAGCTATCACAGGAGACCTAACTACTTAAGTAATGGGAAATAATTAAGTCTACAAACTGGGCTTGAAAAATATATCAGGCTTAGCGTGCCGCACACGAGACCACTTGTTGATCCTCCACACGTCTTGTCAACTAGAAACTTAAAGTGTTATTCACACACAGCTAATCCATGGCTCAAACGCTACCTAACGTAAATTTTCAAGACAAGAAAAGGATCAGCTGCGAATCAGATCCTTTGTAAATAAAACTATCTGCAAGCGAGTTGCTTTCCGGGATCTGTTGCTGTAGTCTTTCGGAGCTGGAGCGTCCGAATGTTTTTTCCCATATCTGTGATGGGCTTCTTCAGTGTGAAAATTATTGATTAAATTGTTATGAGTATACTTAAACAACTCATTTTGAATACAACCACAAGTTAAGCCACAGTTTGGGTAACGCTGATTTAGTGACTTTTGCAACAAGCGCGCTGCTTTCATACATTGTTTTCCTTCATCCATAAACATTGACATGTTTTACTTTACTTTTACTTTCTTAGGATCATAAGCCTTGGAGGCTCAGGGCCTCCCGCAATCCTCCAGGACTCTCTGACTGCATTGACATGTTTTACTAGGATTAAATTGTCTAAATGTTTATTGAACGAAATAATTGTAAATCATAAAATAATTTAGAACCCTGCTTTGTAAAAAACATAAACACTGCATCACTAGTATTAGATACCCCTGGAACAATACATGTCACAAGACAACATTACTTTCAGGAAAATTGTATTACATTACATTTTCAGCTTGTAGAGATCTCTTTTATCGCTGTTCAATTGAAATTTTCATTTGTTCAAAGGTCTCCATTAATATCTAGTTTAATTTTTTTGAAGCAAACAACTCTCAAATAATACTTGTGAAAGGTTCTTATTTACATTCAGCAGGTGGTTTTTCAGTTGCGGCAACAATAGCCCCGTTTACTAGTCCCTTGATGTGCGCTGGCCCATAAGTAGCAGCTAATCTTTCCAGGCATTAGAACTTAAGTCGCTACTTTAAGGTATACCACGATAAGCGCTCATTACTATCACTGTGGGAACCGCGTGTGACTGAGGAGAGCGCATTAGGAAAGTGCAAGTTGGAGCAAGTGACGGCTAAGTGCACTTAAACGTCTGCTCAAGATGTGGACAATGCAAACACGGCAGCTTCTGTTTATGAACAAGAAACACTCGACACAACTCATGACTGTGAGAGAAAAATTATTCCGGTTCACTTGATTTTGACTGAACAAGAAATGGTTGCAGTGATCTTGACTTTGACTGGAGAATACATGACTTTAGCTATCTTGACTTTGAGATAATAATACTGACATATATGGTGTCGATACCAGGTCCGACAGTCAGGACCAAGAACCTTCTTTGTACGTCGTCAGACTATAGCAGAAAAACCTTGAGCAACGGCGTCAGAAACTCTGAAATAAGTGAGATTTGCAAGACAGAGGACATCGTGAGATGAGGCAGAAAGAGGCGGCGGTACTAAAAGGACCACGTGGATAGGATGAACCAGAATTTACGCCTTTGAAAGAGGGATTTCGTTCTGTTGCCAAATCACTGTATGAGATTAGTCTCTCTGTTATTTACTTACAGTGGTCTACTAATCAGAAGGCCAAAAAATATGAGTTTAGATTTAAATGTTCCAAAGAGCCTTTGTTTATTTCTCTCATGAGCGGTCGCAAAGGTTTGCCCAGCCTTTCATTAGATACATACCTCTGAAAATCCCTTTCTTTGCATATCGTATCTCAGTCCTGCGTCCTATAATTTCATTGCACGTCTGTGTATAATGCATGCGCATATATGGTGGTTGCGACTTGCGTTAACATTGGGAGTGTCGATTTTATGCGCTTGTTGGTACTGCTCACACCCACACAGCTGCAGCTGAAGTGCGAGCGTGTGCGCATGACGTTTAGAACAGAGCTGGAGAACAACAGGTTAACGATACCATACCTGATGATCATGATGATGATGATGATGATGAATCGTTTGACTTTTTCCATTGGTACCGTTTCGTGGTATTGCCACTCCAAAGGTGACCCACAAAATTCGGAGCCTCGATCGGTTTTGAAACGTCTATTGAAGTGACTGCTGTCAGAAACCTCTTAAACAATCGGTGGTAGTCGATGCTGCAGCATCAGATGAGGAATGAAAAACATTCACTCATACATCTCATCATATAGGGAATAATTGAGGAAAAATGAGCACCAAGTCGACGGAGAACATCTTGCTTAAAGTATCTGGAACAGTGGATTGGTAGAAGCGCAAGATCTATCTTTTGTGCAGCAGTAATGCAAATGCAACTAAGCTACACATATAGTGTAACTTTTTGCCGCGTTATCCCCGAAGGGTTTCGCATGTGGCGAGTGGAACATATTTATTTTACAGATAAGGAGATAAAGAACCACTTCAGTTGAAGTGTGGTGTAAATAGCTATGGTGATCACCAATCTTCACAAAAAAGGACGCAATTTTGGTAAACGACATTTAATTAATCTAATGATATTTTTTGTACTCCGCCGGAAATCGAACCCACAGCCTCACACAGCATCACGAGATTGATTGATTGTTTATAAGTTGCAAATACTAGGCTCTCCGTAAGTGGACCGGTTCAGCGGCTAGTTCCGCTCCGGTTCGCCCGCTCTGCCCGCGAGTGTTATTGTGCATATTATGTGTGACAGAAATAAAGATGGTCTCGGGTCAACGCCCTCCCCGGTCAAGCGCTGACACCGCACCAAGGGGTTAACACGCACACATGCATACATAATATACATACCCGTACTCACATGAGGGTATGACTAGGATTATAATATACCTACATGATATCAGAAATAAGTCATACAAGTATAAAACATAAACTCTTCTCGATCGCGTAAATATAAAATTGTATACATGATACAAAAGCACCCCTTGAAGATGATGATGATGAAGTTTTGATATATTTTTTTCTATTTACATATGAGGAAAGGAGAGATCAGTCGGGGGTGTTAATTCCACTGGATCGCGTAAAGATGCATGGAAAATGCAACAATCCCTCTTGTGAATGATTAAGTTTTCTTACATTTTTTTCTATTTACATGATCGATGTGAGCTTACGCAATGTTGTACCTTTTTATTCTCGCTTTCCAAATTTTTTTTTTGTAAAAAAAGTTGTAGAGAGAGGATCTCATCTAAGAAATTGATATGAAATTGAAGGTATACGTTCCGTATAGACTCCTAGATCGCAAAACCGACTTAATAAAAAAATCAGAAAACATGTAAAATGTTCTAGGAATGGTTCCTGCGAAGTTTGATGTCGATCGGCTCACAAACAAAAATTCAGCTCTGTTGTTGCGTAAGGACAAAATGATTCCACATGCTCGAAAAGTGTAGTGAAGCATGCGGAGTAGTACTTCTAGTTTTCAAATACATTTGGAATCCTTGATATTGGTCAGATAGCCATCACAAGAATAGCCCGATAAACATCGAGAAGAACCGTCTCCTTCATCTTATCATACAGGATAAGATTAAGGGGAAAAGATCTCAGGGACGCCGAAGGACATTGTGGCTGAAAAACCCGCGACAGTGGTTCGGCAGAAGCACCAAGTCCCTGTTTCGAGCCGCAGCATCTAAAGTCAAAATAGCCATGATGATCGCCGATCTTCGATAGAAGTGGCACATAAAGAAGAAGAAGAAGCCATCACAAGAAACGAGAACCAGCCCCCTCGGGAGCTAGGAAACCCCCACTTCATGTAAGGCCGGTCCCCTTACCTGTGCAAAAAAATAGGTTTCACACCCCACAACTTTGCAGAAAGCACGTTAAGAAGTTGCACTGTACAAGCAGCTTAGCTTCTGTTTTCAGAAAATGACGTTATAAAAAATAAATTCAGATCACGTGCAATTAAGAATGAGTGGTCTGCTCTAATTTCCCGCGAGTAATAAAGTAATTTTGGGCTTTTTGCGAAAAAAAATTATCTCGGCTGTACTAGTGGTACGAAAACTCAGTAATCAGGGAGTGCTGTTTGCGTAACGAACCTGAGGTGAAGCAAGAACTCTGGGGAACCTCGACTGTCGTACGATTTGGAGGTTAACCTGAACGTTCGGAAGCCAAAGCATCATTTATTTTCAATTTAATGTGACTTTTTTTAGATGGGAGTATAGATTCACAAATGAAGTTCATAAGAAAATTGCCCTCTCCATGCTTGTTCGTCGCTATTCAGTGCCAATTTTGCAAGTAAAGGTTTGTGTAAGCTAGATGAACCTTTGTGACCATTTTGTTTTTTGGTACAGCCACATCTATTTTTTCAACTGAGAGAAGACCATGTTTGAAAAATTCAATGGTTATTATGGTGCTCCGCCCGGAACCGAACTCACTACCTTGATTTTACGAGCCCATACCCTACGAATAAGTACCTTATTCACAAAAACAGAAACTTAGCTCACAATAATGCGCAGTAGTACCTAATAGACTCGGTTCAGTTCAAACTCCGCACATAATCAAATTGTAACGTCACGCGGCTGGGTAGCTAAGGAAAAGACAAATAAATATTTTGGTATCCGTTGCTAGAGACTTACACAATGTCACAATGATGTGTGACGTTTGCCTTTAAGAGAAAAAAAAACGCATTTATGTCGACTCTATTGCAAGTACAATACGAATGTTGAGGTTATTCTGTGTTTTGCAATAATTTGGTTAATATGATTTGCTTTCCGCAGGTAGCGGAGGCGGTCAAGTAATTGGCACCTTATTTACCGGCGTTTAGTTAGTAATTAGTCTTTCCTTTGCCACCTGCACTCGTCGCACAAGATGGCGGACGTCAAGCTGTCTGCCGGGCCGAGAAGCATCACAGCACGACAAGCTGCGGGGCCGCCATTACGCCTCTAACTCTGTGTAAGGCAAAACAACAAATTAACAAACATTATGTAACTACACACTCAGCTCTTGAGCAAAATAACGTACTAACAAAGCTAACTGACCTTAGAATGTAACAACTACAGGCTGTAATGTGAGCTTCAAAGATACACTGACATTTAAGATTCACACTTGCACGCCGTCAAGTAAACATTGTAAATTAGCGCTTGCACATGTTGAATGTCTTTTGTTTTTCTCTTTCTTCTTCTTCTTCCTGTGCCTCTTCAGTGAAGATTGCCGACCATCATACCGATTTACATCTTCGATACTGCGGCACAAAACAGGTATCTTGTGCATCTGCCAAAACACTGTCTCAGGTTCTTCAACAAATATGTTATTCGTCGACCTGGAGCTCGTCTTCCCTAAGTTCTTCCCTGTGTGATGAAATGCAGGAGTGGATACATTTCATTTTTCATTATGTGGCCGAAATAACCCAGTTTTTGCCTTTTGATGGAGTTCGGCTCTGGTATCAATACGAGAAAAAACCTCGGTACCTATTTGTGACTCTATCCATTCAGAAAACCTTCAATATCCAACGGAAGACCTACATTTCAAGAAGAGTTGTTCGGTTCTCAAAGCACATTGTTTCTTTTATAGATCCGCTACTTTTCTCCTCGTGTGATCTCCTCGGAGGTATTCCCGGCGATGTTCTTCCAGTCGGGTTTCCTTGAAGAGCGATACGTGGGATCCTATCATCTCCCATTCTATTAACATGGTCGTACCAGTATCACCTTCTCTGTCTTCCCATGTTGTATGTGTACATATAAGAAAAACTTAAGCCTCAAATGACCATAAACTCCGCAACGTTTGTCGCCTTTGATGCTGACCTGAAACAGGGGTGACTTGTAAAAAATGCACGAATTTTTACAGGACAGGTGGTCAGTCTCAAGCTTGCACTGAAATTCAAATGCAGATATATTACCTAACGGTAACTTGACTTGAAAGAAAAACAGCTGTTATCATAATCTAAAGAATCGATTAAAAAACTAAATAATACACCCGAAAAAATCGGCTACCTTAAACCTTTGTTCATTCAACCAACAATGATGCTTATTTTCTACTTTAAAGTGATTTGGGTCAATAATTCAGTACTTATGTACTCTATTTTGTATTTTTTAAGATAAGCTTAAAAGGACTATTAATATTGTGTACAATATAATAGTAGGTTTTGGTGTGATACTAGTATAAGTAGCTATGTGTATGTTGTATTTGTACAAAAATATTTGAAAGTTAATATGAAAAAAATAGTAGAAGGACAACTGCGTCGTAAATAAAGTAAACACTAGAAGAAGAAGAATTATTTCTGACATCATCATTTATTCTAAGCAAGGAGATAAATCTGCAGCGAGCCGCAAGTACAACAATTGCATCCAAGGCCAAGTTAGAAAGGCAACTGCAAGGATCACCGAGTCATTAATTAATTCCCCAACATGTCAGATTAAATTTGCAATAAAAAAGAGCAGGAGTAATTGCGGAGATCGCAATTATTGTGATTCCATCTGAGACTGACGTGGAGTACCTACCTGCGCGAATTGTAAAGTATTATTTGAAATAAGTTTAAAACAGCTGCAAGTCTATCAATCGACAAGACTTGTCTCGTTGCATCTATTGTGCAACCTGAAAACCTATTCCCAACTCAAAAAGGGTTGTCCGAGTTAACACGCTTCAAGAATTAACTATCGCCTAAATGTTTAAAGTATCTGAATGAAGATAATATAATCAATTTTGTAAATAAAAAATTAAGATGTTTTAAATAAATAAATCAATATAGTTTATGGTGAAGATAATCGAGTACTGTGAAATAAAATAAAAACAAACGGAAAATTTTATTACCATAAGTTTAAAATTTACATAAACACCCCTCTATAATCTATAACTTAAGCTGCAAAGATATATTATATTTAAGATTCATATTAAATGCGTTCCCACAAGCAGACATGTACAAGTTTGCGCTTACAACAGCCCGTACGTGGACTTACAATATAAAACCCCAATCTCAAATGAACATAAGCCTTGCAACTCTTGCCGACCTTCCCTGAAACAGGGATGATATTGGCAAAGTGATTTTGTTTTTACATAATGGCTGACCACATCCTCATATTAACCTATAAGAAACAATTAAAATTCAAATACTGATTGAATGATGCATTCCTGAATCTATCTTCCAATGTTATAATAAATTACACGTAAGTTGGTTCTATTGTGGTTAATCTTAAGCTTAACCTGAGCACGTATCGTTCAGAATAACGCAAAGCTACAAGTGAATTCTAATCAAAGGGCTAGTAGGCTGTCTGGCTGTGTATACATAATACTCGCAGCCCGCACCGTACCTACACTGCACCAGCCCAGTACAAGTGACGCGCAGTAGAACAGGTTTTGCGTGTGCAATGGTACATCTAGTCGCTCGCAGCAGTATTATCTTACTGTATTAATCCCATAACCAGTAATCCATTATCATACACAGCCTGAGCGTATAAAAAATCATTAATTATATGCTGTCTCTGTGCAGTGTGCGCTAGAGCGGCGTGGGCGGAAAATGTAGCGTGTAGAATAAGGTGTCAGCTGTGTAAACAGATCATATTCAAAGTTCAAGTTTTATGAAAATGCTGTTAATATTGAAGAGCATTTTATTTTAAGATGAATAATTACTAGTTAGTACACATGCAGCGTTTGTATGCGCGAACTTAAACGTGCCTGTTTGTGGGCATGCATTTAATATCAATACTCAATGTTAATATATCTCCTTGCAACATAGGTTCATTATTTTCAACGTTAGCATTATGTGACTTTCAACTGATTAAAAAAACTACCCACATGATTGACATAAGTATGTAGGTACGTCCTATTCATTCAGTATAAAGTCGCTATGTTCACGTTGAAAATACCGGGCCTTAGATTATAGATTACAATTATCTAAGTAGAACTATTTTTTAAATTTGTAAATACATTTCGAATTTCGTTTTACTTGACTTGCAGGTTGGTGTGAAGCTGATCACCCATACTTTACAAAATGTTTCACCTTGCCTATGTCACCTCTGTGTCAGGGAAGGTCAGCAAAAGTTGCAGGGCTTATGTTCATTTGAGGTTTGGTTTTAGTTTGTGATTTCACATTCAGCATTTGTAAGCTCGAACTTACACGTGCCTGTTTGTGGTCATGCATCTGATGTGAGTTTTGAATGTTAATATATCTTTGCAACTTAGATTAAAGATTATTATTATAGTATCCAAAGTGTCAATTGCTATGATGATCAATAATGTTCACTGAAGAGGCAAAGAAAGAAGAAGAAGAAATATTGCACGACAAGAACATGTCTATCGTACACATAAGATATCCCATGAATAAAAAAAGTGTAAAATAGCAAATCCATCAATCCTTACAAAGTCTTTAAATTCCTTGTTTCAAATAGTATGCCGTAAAACTGTAAAAGTCGCTGATTAAGGATTTTATTCCATAAAATCGATTAAATTTTCAATAAAAATGCTCGTACAAAAGTACATCCTGTAACATTTGCCATAAGGAATAATTTTGCAAAGCACTTTGTAATGAACCACATCACTTTTCCAGAACATTATATTATCTGCATTATGAACAATACGCTGTGTACTATTAAGTTTAATTTATTTATTTAAGATCTTCATTAATTATTCAATTCCATCTTTAGTTCATCTCAGCAGATAAATAAATCATCGAGTCAAGGCCAAAGGAAAAAGGAACTAACTGCATACTGTTGCAGAGGAAATTTGGACCTTGCGGACATGCAAAATAAAGACTGTAATCCTAATCACGTTTCATTATATTTAGAACTGATTAAATGCCAAGTACCTATGTATGTTTATGTTTTTTTTGTTTACTTGTTCGAATTTTACACGTGCTTAGATATGACGTCACAGTGCATAAAATTTAACCTATTTTTACGTACGTGGGTTGTCATGTAGTTTGGTCTTATTTTTAACAACTCTGTTAATCCGTAGAGCTTTTGCTTTTTGCACTTAAAATCCTGGTTCTATCCAGATACTATATCTACTAAACCAATCAATGTCTTCCGTTTATTAAAAAAAAAAATTAAGTTGGAAAGACTTTTTTCAAAAATTATTATAATAGATGAGCTGTTGTTTCGGAAACAGAGAAACTCCCCCATTTCAAGAACAAAGGTTTTTTGCCAGTGAAAGTAAGTGGGTTCTGCATACTAAAGTATAATAATATATTCTCTCCAAACAAATATGTACGTACAAACAAGCTCATTTGACGTTTTGGAATTCTACAGTTATATCTTATTTTGACTGAAAAAGGGGTGGCATTAAAAAAAGTTGCTTATCTTCTTACAGCATGGCTTGCTAACAAGCTAGCTAACTAGCAGTGAAGCAGCTCATACACTCCAGTCAAATCGTGTTTTAGTCTCGAAGAAAGGCTTTCGAAGGCTAGTCGACAGAACTTTGATTTCAGATAAACACATTAAACTTGAATTTAAAAAAAATCCTAACATCTGCAAAGTTTTCAACAATTTCTATAAAAAGTCAGCATACAACAGACAGCATTGGTTAGGTCACATCTAGCGAATGGACCATCTGAGCCTGGGAAAGATGGCTGTGATGATGGACCCAAAGAGACGGAGGACAGTGGGGGCACCTAGATTAAGGTGGCTGGATGAAATGATAGCAGACTGCCGGAGGAAGGCGTTGAAAAGTCAGTGGTTGCTAGGATTGATCAAGGATATCAATACTCCTCCCAGGTTATCGTGCTGTTGTTGTTGATCATGATGACTCTATTTTTTTGTAAGATACAGATTATTCTTCTCTGATATGACAAATCAAACAGCATGGATGGTTTTGCATCCACATGGCGGAGGATTTGAATATTTTTATGGACAGCCGCGTAGTCTTGGCATTGAAATCCCACCGGTCGTGTGTTGCACCAGTCAGTCCCAAGACCTACATCCTTCAATGCAAGACTAATACTTCCACGCAAACAAAAAGCCGTCCTCGCCTTTTCCATACAACTAGTTTCTCATTAGATTTTCCATTGACTCGCTTGATTGATCACAACAGAATCAACCCACTCTCCAAAACATGCAACAGCATCCTCTGTATCACTTATATTTAAAGGCTTGTTTTGTGTATCACAAATCAAGTTGTGGTTCTGTTCAGCAAAACCAGGTTAAGCTTCCGTAAATTCCTCTGTACTAAAAAGGAAGCTGGATATTATCCTTTTACGGAAAATAATGTATCTTTTTACATGTGTGCATTTTTTTTATTACGTATGAGATTTGCATTGCTTATTCCTTGTTGAAAATGTATAAACCTGCTATTGTACCCGTTGATTACGAACAGTTTATTGTTAATGTATTCAATGTTTTTTCTTCAAGAGGCTTAAGTTTTTTTTCAAGAATAAGAAAACAAAATTTACCACGACTGATCAAATCAGTTTGCACATTTAGTACACAGCATCTCACGAAAAGCTTTGTAGAATAAAAAAAATGCATTTATTTCATTCAAGGAAGAAAGTCAGGTTTCTCTTGGTCCTAAAGAGACTGATTTTTATTCCTTTTAAAGTATTTTTTTTGCTGAAGATAAGGAACCATTCTGACACCTAATTTTCTTTCATAGAATAAAAAAATGATAATCGTGGAGAAAAGAAAATCTGAATTGATTTCGCAATTAGTATTCAGAGTCGTTGACTAGTTTTAAGTACCCTGATTAATGTCACTTAATGGGAGCATAATTTGCGCACTCGTACCGCGCAGCACATGCACTAATTTTCATAGCAGTTACTAGTTACTACATAACTAGTCGTGATTCCATGTTAAATGCAAACGCGTTTCTGAATTAGACAAATGATAATTCAGCCAATGACAGCGTTGATTGGGAAATCGGTGTATTTTATTATTTTTATTGAGAAAAGTTCATAATTGAAATTCATATTAGGCTGTATCATTTCCGATGATAATTGTATCTTACTTATTTTTAAACAAATTTGGGACAAAAATAAAATCTCAAAAAGTGGATATACATAATATGTACATAATTAAAACCCAAAAAGCTTATGTACCTATATGCATTATTTTTCTTTTGTATTTAGCTTGTAATAAGGTCGTATCGTAATATTAATATATTTCTGATTTCATCTGATAGTTATAAAATGTGATTTAACTGTTAAGTAAGCTGTTTTAAGTCAACAGAAATAAAATCATCAAAAACTGTAATATTCTATGAACAATTACTTACATAAATAAATATGTAAGAGTATTTGTTTTGGTATAAGCACATTCATTAAACATATAATATTATGATCATTTTCACTTATGTATTTATTGAAAAGTGAAGCAATGGTGAAGCAGTTACAGTAAGGATTTAATTATATAGTACAAGATGTATTGCAATAAAGTAATACATAAGTAGTACATACTTATTATGTACGTACATTAAACCTACAGGTGTATGGATTTTAATTATTTATGTTTTCATAGTAATAAAGCATTTTATGCATGTGAACTAATACTCGCCAATAGAGGAATTAGGTAATGTTTACAATATAAATCGTACGGTGAACAGTTACTGCAATATGAATGTTCACATTATTTATTTAAAATTTTATTTTTGAAATTAGGAAATATACTACTACTCGTCTTTGAGAAGCAAGATTTGTTTCATGGACTTGCAAAAGGATTTGAGTTTCTATGCATTATAACATGATATATCGTCCCCTAGTGCTTCTTTGTCTTATTGCCATCAGAGGTACCTTCACATTACTAATATTAATTGTATCTATACTGGACCAATCTTATGAAAACTGAAAATTTAATTAAAATATATTTTTAACAGCTCTCACATAATCGTATTTTACGTTTTTTTCTTAGTTCAGAATTTGAGTCTTAAGACATTGAAACGTCATCTTTGAAAACAGAAGGATAGTAATAAAACAATAAGAAAAAGACATTGATTGTAAAACATTTGTGAGTAAGCTATGGGCATTTTTATTTTTTATGATGGAAAAGTATCATAGTAGTTTTTTACTCATGTAAAAATGCGAAATATTGCTTTGTTAAAACACATCAACCTTACGATAATTAAATGCATGTAAATTAACATACCTAGTTATTTGCTGATAGATAATGGACAGGGATGCACTTACAAGGAATATTCTAAGAGGTTTTTCAAAGCATTTGATGCAAAATAATTTTTATTTTAACAGTTGAAGCTAAATAGATGTTGTATTTGTCATTAACCACAATTAATGATCTTGTGGTAATTTTTAAACATCACATAATTGTTGCTCTACATAAGCAAAAAAAAAAAAACATTCGGTTTAACGTTCTGAGTTTTATAGTTGCAATCTACAAAAACTCAAGGACAGAAAAGTGACAATCAGAATCAAAGCATTCGAAATATTGGGAAAGTAAGAACCACTCTACTGAAAAAATGTATTTGTAAATAAATACATCTTGTAAAGAATAACATAATATTTAACATGATTAAGTGATCATCGATGCTATGTTATGGCCAAGTAGTCAAGAAGGTAAATTGGACTAGCGTGTTTGAAATAAAAAAAAACGCTGGTTCAATTCCAGGTGGACCTCTTGACCCTGGTTCAACAGATGTCATTGGGTAATGATAAATTAATGAATCATGAATAAATTAATGAATCATGAAAATAGAAGTCGATACATTATAATTCATCAGATTGTCAGAGCTCGGGCTCGAATCCCACCGAAGGTTTCAGAAATGATTTCCCGTTTCTTTGTTTATTTCAAAACCAAAATAAAATACTGGCAAGGTTTACTCAGCCGTGACGAGAAATGAGAACCAGCTATGAGAGTGAACCCCCACTTTAACTGAAGTGGTTAGCGTACGGCTTACCTAATCTAATCTAATCTAAGTTGCAAAGATATGTAACATTGGAGATTCACCCTGCAACTCTTGCGACCTTCCCTGAAACAGGGGTAACATTGGAAAACAGAACCATTTTCTACAGCATAAGTGGTCAGTCGCATACCAACCTATAAGTCAAGGAACATTAAAATACTACATATACATTAAGGAGGGCCGATTTTTTTTTTTTTGGATAATAATCATCTAATAGTAAGAATATGTTGCCAAAAGAAGTTCAAATTACGTGTGTAAAATAAAATTCCGTAAAAGTATTAATCATCTGTCTCCAAATCGGCCTCAAAGTTTCGAAAAAATGCAGGTTTTATCATTTTTCATGAGGGCTAATAATACAATAAGGAATTGAGATTTTACGGTAATTTCTATATTTTTGTGCATAAAATTTAGTAATGCGCACCAATAGTACAAATAAACAAGTTATTTTTTCACTAAATAAGCAGTAGGAGGGGTAGAGAGAGCGTCAAATTTCACTATTTTGCAAAGAATTTGTGACCGCGCGTTGTCACTATGAGTTGAATACGAAACTTATTTCAATGCCCTGTGACTGGTAAAATTTGTTTTATTCTTTTAGAAAGCATGAAGTGTCATGAAATGTATCTTTTAATGCAGTAATGTAACTGCACAACTGGACAAGAAATGTTTTGAAAATCACGAAAAAACGCCAAAATCTCCAAAAACAACTGATATTGTTTAAAAAAAACCCACCCAAGACTGTTGAGCTTATGATCAAGATGATGAATAATGTGCTGTTTTACATTTATTGTCCTGTAAATGTAAAGAAATAAATCAATGCGCCTTTCATAGAGATTGCAGAGTGTTCGCACAAGAGTGAAGCTAGCAAACATCAGGGAAAATGATTATTGGAAATAGGTACAGCCATAGTTGTTATAAAGTACATAACTAAGAAATCATAGAAAAAAGAATCTACGTAAAAAAGCTTAGATAATCGAACCAAAATACATTGATGGTAAAAGAACACGCCTAAATCTTAAAATAACATAAAACACCATCATCATTGAGTATGTATATCTCCACAGCCAGTCGCACAAGAATCATTTCTAAAGCTGCATCGCCAACTTTTCAAAAAAGGCTTACTGGATGTTTCTACATTGGCAAAAACTTTCTACAGATATTGAGTTTTGGGAAAAGTGGCAGCACTCATAACTTCAGAAGTTCTGCATGGTATCAAATGTGAAACATTCAATAATTTAATTTAATTTAATTTAATACCCATTATGATTTATTCGCACAAGATTTAAGTACAAATCAGTTATATCTATCCAAGTTTGTCTTAGAAAACATAAACTTAGCCTTTAAAACTCCAGGAAAAAAATCCTATGCTTGGTGGATTCCGCGAGCTATAGAGCTTAGGATCCCTTAAAAAACTTATTAATTTGGCAAATTATGTTGTTCAAGCATACGCTTTAGCTTGATTTATAATAATATGTCTTATTTTTTTAGCAGTAACCTTCTTAAGGTACATACATACACTCAAAAAGAATGATTACTTTTCAGTTTAACTATGTTCAGTTACATTTATGATGAAAAAAAAAAAAAGTGCTATCCTATTGCAAAGATGGTTTCCGACATTTATCGAAGTTTATTTAAATTAAAAATATTCATCAGGAGAACCTAAAATGATAATTGATTGCGCCAAGTGAAAAAATAGTTGCTTTGCTCATTCAGAAAATTTACTGATAGCGAAGTTACGAATCTTCACAAACACCTAAGTGAACTCCTCGCAGATACACGTAAGATTCTAAAAATTCTTATCATGCAAGGTGGAAAAATTGACTCTTACAAGTTCAATGAATTAACTTTGTTGTTGTAACTTACTGTGGTATTACAAATTGGCAGAAAAATACATCTGAACCACTAACATCTCAAAAGACATCTGATGGAGATCTCATTTTTTTTCACAGCACACGGTGGGCAAATGGATTTATCTCATCTGCGTTTATCATACGAAAACTAGCAAAATGTCTTTGAAGAACAGCACAAAAGTCTCTGCAACGTTTTTTTTTAAATCAACATTAGAAAAAAATATTTCACCTAAAATAACGTCTCGCAGTGTCAGGCCAAAATTCGAAAAAAAAACGGATTTTTTACGTTATCAAAAACAAAATTTTACTTTCTGTAATTTACTTTTTTCTCTCAAATGTGTTATTTTATACCTTAAACATTTGTTTTACATGAGAAATAAAATTCAAAAATCGGGTTTAAAGTCAGTATGTAAAAATATTTTTTTTGTGTTTTTTTTTTATTTCTCATTATTTCAATGTCGATTTGGAGACAAAAGTTGTTGTTTGATTCTAATGAAACTTTCTGTACAATAAAATTACGTCATTTAGCAACATAATTTCACTCTTAGATTGAAATTCAGCGTAATTTTTTTTTCCCCCATACATCAGTGGCCCTCCTTAATATACATACATAAAACATAATGTAAAATTAAACAGGACCCACTCGCCACATAGGACACCTCGACTCCCCAATTTATGTGCAGCTTAGAAGCGTTTTAATACCTGTTTCTGGCCAGGCCAAATAAGTTTGAAAAAAATTGGATAACCTGTGCGCCCTGAAATGCAACTATACGAATTAATATGCATTATTAGTTGGTGCATTTGTCATTTACGACATCGCGGCATAATGATGTGATATGTAAATGCTCCTGCACTCTTCACTCACCACACAACACACACATAGGGTATTTATCGCACAAGAAGAGGAAGAAGAAGCGGCCACGCAGGCGCCCTATTAATATGCGATACTGATAGGAAAATAACCAACGCCTCTGACTGGAATATTAATAAACATCTAACTCAATGTTTACACTCGATCACCGAACGCCCTGATTTTCGTAAATTCGAATTTCAAAACGAATACTAGTTCCTTGACTTATAGGTTGATATGCGGCTGACCACCCATGCAGTAAAAATGGTTCACTTTGCCAATGTCACGCCTGTTGTATTTCACAGGGAAGGACGGCAAGAGTTGCAGGGCTATGTTCATTTGAGATTGGGTTTTTATATTGTAGGTCCACATGCGGCATGTGTTAGCGCGAAATTATACATGTCTGCTTGTGGGAATGCATTTCATGTAAATCTTAAATGATATATATCTTTGCAGCTTAGATTAGATTAGATTAGATTATATTGTCGCAAATGATCTACGGTTATTTTTTATTTAAAATGTATGGCAAGAAATTTCAGCTCTATGGTGTAATTTGTAATCTGTAATCCGAGGTGCAAGGATTTATCAACATTTAAGATTCATATATTATGTATAGTCAGTCGGTGTTATGGCCGAGGAGACCAAGTCGCAATTCTTGCCTAGCGTATTTGGAACAGAATCACGCTGGCCCTTTGACCCTAACTTCGACCCTGGTTCAACAGATGTCATATCATGCACACAATATGTTTCTGTTTTCGCATGAAGATATCCGGCCAGGCAAAAAAATTGCATTCCTCTTCACAAATCCATTAAAAAAATGCATTGCATGTATATTCGCGCTTACATATGCTGCATGTCTACTTACAATACAAGACCGGTTGACCGATCCGTAGCTCAGTGGTAGCACTGCGGACTCTGAATGGGAAGGTCGTGGGTTCGAATCCCGGCGGAGCACAAAAAATATACCATTTACTTAAATTAAATTTGCTCTTCGCTGGGTTGAAAAATTCATAAACCTTTACCAATGACCGGTCACCAAAGGTCCATCCAGCCTTACAGCAACTGGGTCTTACTTGAGAATTGGCGCTTTCTACAGCGACGACCAAGCTCGCAGAGGGCTCTTGAGGTGTGATACATACAAAAACAGCGCTCACCAAATAAATCAGCCTAATTTAATTTTAATTTTAATTTTTAAGAACCTATGCGAACTATGAGAATAGTATGTCTTGCATTCGTATTGATGGTGAGTATAGTGAATGGTTTGAAGTTTTTAAGGGTGTAAGGCAAGGATGTGTGATGAGCCCATGGCTATTTAACATAGTCATGGACAAGTGTGTTCGAGATGCTAGACTTGATGATTGTGGATTAATGATAGGAGAGAGCAAAGTAAGCGTTCTACTGTATGCGGATGATGCAGTCCTTGTATCTGATTCAGCAGTGGAATTGCAAATGATGCTCTCTAGATTGAACGAAGCTTTGAAAGGTAATAATTTGAAGTTGAATGCAAGAAAGACGAAAGTTTTGATTTTTGAAAGAGATGATGAAAATATGAATTATGAATTTAAAATTAATGGAATGAATGTTGATGTTGTAAATGAGTTTGTATATTTGGGAAATAAGTTTGAAAAAGATGGAAGAATGGCCGGTGAATTTGAAAGAAGAATAATGAAAGGCAGGTGTGTACTGGGTGCGACCGCTTGCATCGCCAGGAACCAAAATCTCTCAAAAAATGTTAGATTGGCGGTGCACGGTGGTATACTAGTGCCAACCTTGATGTATGGAAGTGAAGCCTGGACGGTGAGTGAAAGGGAAATTAGTAAAGTCCATACAGTAGAAATGGACTATCTAAGAAGTATGATTGGGAAAAAACGAAGTGACAGGGTTAGGAATGATTTTGTAAGAGAAGAATGTGCTGTAAGGGAAAGTGTGAAAGTGAAGATTAAAAGAAGTATGTTAAGATGGTTCGGGCATTTGGAGAGAATGAGTGATGAAAGATTGACGAAGAAAGTATATGTTGCTAGAATAGATGGATGTCGTGGTAGAGGAAGACCGAGAAAAGTATGGAAGGATCAAATCTCTGAAATAGCGAATGACTGGGATATCCAGAGTCATAATAAAAGGAGGACTTGTATGAAAAAGGTTATGACTCTGGATGAAATGAAAGAAGTATGCAAGGACAGGAAGAAGTGGCGGCTAATCTGCAATGTTGATTTCTAATGTTGGTGTATTCATTTGCTACATTTTTTGCATAGGAAATTTTTGACTTTTTTTGTATAGATTTCTTTGTAAGGTTTTGTTCTTTTTTATATTTAAATGTAATTTATTATTCATTCATATTCCTTGACTTATAGGTTGGTATGAGGCTGACCACCCATACTGTAAAAAATGGTTCACTTTGCCAATGTCACCCCTGTTTCAGGGAAGGTCGGCAAAAGTTGTGGGGCTTATGTTCATTTGAGGTTTGGATTTTATTTGTAAGTACACATTCAGCATTTGTAAGCGCGAACTACACTTGTTGGTTTGTGGGCATACATCTGAGAGCTTTAAATGAATATATCCTTGCAACTTAGATTATAGATTATAACCCTCCAATGAACAAAGACCCTGAAACTCTCGACGATTTTATTTGAAAGAGTGGTGACAATGGCAGAATTGAACCAACAGAGGTCAACTTCATACTAACCTATAAGAAAAGGATACTCGTTTTCGAAATATAAAAATAGAAATAATTTCTGAGACAGGTCAGATTCGAAATCAGACATACTTAACATATTACATAGTAGAAAACAAAAAAAAAAACTTTACTAAGCCCTGCAACTCTTGCTGCCCTTCCCTAACACTGATAAAACAATGGTAAAGTGAACTATTTTTTAAAGTATGGGTGGTCAACCTCATACTTACAGGAACTTCAAAATAATGTTTCCATTTTCGTTTGATTCGACATTCGACTAGACTCGATATGAAACGTTTTATCTGTATATCTCTTTGGTTTGGCGATGCCTTGGTCAGATACGATGACGTTTTGTGTTCCGATCATATTAATTCGAGTCTTGACGCAAGTTAAATATTAAACACTCAACTTGGATACGTTTTTTTTCTCCTCTCTCTGTCTGTATTTCACAACATTTAAAATTATTACGTGATCGGCCACGTTTTGAATAATTTTATGGAGTTTTGGATCGTAAAAAAATAAATGCATTTAAATTAACAGACTATGCATTTTTAACGAAAACATAATGCGGATTCAATACTTTTTATATACTTTTGGTTCATCGCAACTAAAAGTGTTGATTTCTTACAAAACCAACCAAATAACTTAGTTTTGTTCAAACAACGTTAGATTACAGATTTGATGCATATTAAAGCGAAGGCGGAATTTTTTTTTTCGAATATGAAATAAATATCTGGAAATTATGAGAAAAAGATTTCCTGTTTTTTCATACATTCATTTACTTTTCGAAAATAGCCCTAGATGACAAATGAATATATTTTAATGAACCGTTACTAAAGCATTTACTTTTTCCTCGACGTTTTCGTGTTTACATAAGCAACTTCTAATAAATAAGAATTTTCAGTAAATTTTATATTTGTAACATGAAAGATTACGAAGCCTCTGCAACCAAGAAATTTATATTTTGTATTGTTTGTGTATTAACACTGTGAAAATTCATATTGTTTAATTTTATAATTTTTGGATGAAATTCAAACAAAACACTGTTTATTTTCACTATAAAATTTATTTAAAAAAAATTAAAATCTTTACACAAAATTACTAACGCGTTTTCGACCTAGTAGGTCATCATCAGGTATGATTACAAGAAATTTATATTTGTATCTCAAACGAGGGTATATAATACGTCGAAGAAAAAGTTTCTTCGTATTTTATATTAAAATTCAGGTAATTTTTTTTCAAAGTTAATTTACATTTAATTACAGTACATATGTGCCATTTTGTTCGTAGACTACCTGCCATCTTGTAGGTAGAGACATGATCCTGTTGCTGTAGAAATTTTGGGACTTCTGTACCCTTAGTACGAGTTGCAAAACTTGAGAAAAGTAAAGTTTACGGAAAATATTAAAATCTGCCGTTTTTATTTCTTACACTTAATCTAATCTAATCTAATCTAATCTAAGCTGCAAAGATATATATCATTTAAGATTTATATTAAATGCATTCCCACAAGCAGACATGTATAATTTCGCGCTAACACATGCCGCATGTGGACCTGCAATATAAAAACCCAATCTCAAATGAACATAAGCCCTGCAACTCTTGCCGTCCTTCCCTGAAACAGGGGTGACATTGGCAAAGTGAACCTTTTTTTTTACAGTATGGGTGGTCAGCCGCATACCAACCTATAAGCCAAGGAACAAACATCACAAATTACATTTTTAAAATTAATAAACAATAATATAATATGGTCATGGACATCAAATTTACTTAATGGTCTTAGCAAAAGAGTTACAGTGATGTAGAAAATCAAGTTCAAACAAACAAAAACGGCAGATTTTGGGCGAAATCACCGTAAACTTTACATAACTCAAGTTTTGCAACTCGTACTAAGGGTACTGATAAAAAAAACGCAACAAATAAGCTCGATATTTGAGTGCCACACAAGCTCACTGACAGAGACGTAATGAACTGTGTACTCATTTGCGATTCTTTATTGAGACGTAATGAAACTGAACCGTTTTTGAAGAGATTGATAACTGGTGATGAAAAGTGGATTACGTATGACAAGAACGTGCGAAAAAGGTCGTGGTCAAAGGTCGGTCAGGCTTCACAGACTGTGGCAAAACCTGGGCTAACTCGCAATAAGGTGATGCTGTGTCTATGGTGGGATTGGAAGGACATTGTTCAATGTGAAAATAAAATTTGCATACTTACCTAAATGTTTTGGCATTGTGTACGATTTGATATTTATGATTTACATTTCCTATGCAGTCCTGCACTCGACGTCAATATACGCGAAACGCTCATCATCACATATTGTAATTTGAATAATAAAGTGTCGCAGGTGTACGCAGAGTGAACCTCGCTTCCTGGTTCCCAAGACAAGCATTACCTGTGCAAGACACGCGCTCTTCCTTCTACGCGCGTGATTTTACGGCGAGCGCCCTTATAAGGGAGGAGCTTTTGCAAAGAATTTTATTATTTACCTACGTGATGTGTGGATGCAAATGTAACGGGTAAACAAAATCTTTACACCTACATAATATTAAATATATACGTATGTTTATTAATTCCAACTAATTACTAATATCAACTGCATTGGCTGGGTCACAATTGGCGAATGGATCATCGGAGCCTGGAATAGATGGTTGTGATCGCGAACCCAAAGAAACGCAGGACAATCGGAAGACCCAGATAAAGGTGGTTGGACCGAGTGGTGGCAAAGGGCTTTCTTTAGTGTCTATAATCTAAGTTGCAAACATTGAATATTCGTATTAAATGCATTACCATAAGCAGACATGCACAACTTCGCGCTTACACAATACATATGCCGCATGTGGACCTACAATATAAAAAACCAAATCTCAAATGGACATAAGCACTGCAACTCTTGCCGAACTTTCCTGAAACAGGGGTGACATTGGTAAAGTGAACCATCTTGTACAGTATGAGTGGTCAGCCTCATACCAACCTATAAGTCAAGGAAATCTAGCGAATGCCTAATAATATCATAATGATTTATTTGGTGAGCGCTGTTTTTGTGTGAATCACACCTCAAAAGCCCTTTTGCAAGCTTGATCGTCACTGTATAAAAGCGACAATTCTAAAGCAAGACCCAGTTTGCTCTAAGGCTGGATGAACCTTTGGTGACCGGTCTTTGGTAATAGGTATACGAATTTTTCAACCCAGCGAAGAGCATATTTGAAAATACAAATGGTATATGTTTCGCCGGGATTCGAACCCTCGACCTTCCTTTTACGAGTCCGAAGCGTTACCACTAGACTACGGACCAGTTAAAGAAGATCATCGGAGCCTGAAAACGTTGGTTGTGATGACGGACCCAAAGGGGCGCAGGACGGTTGGAAGATTCAGATTAAGGTAGCTGGACCGAGTGGTGGCAGATTGCCTTGCAGTGTGGTATAGAGGAGGAAGGCGTTGGATAGGCAGCGGTGGCTGCGGTTTATCAAGACGGCCAAAAACCACCCCGAGTTGTCGTGTCATTTTTTTCACCTGTAAGCAGATTTATAAAGGTTCAAATTTTTTTTTTTATTGAACATTAAAAAAAGTGTTTCTACCAGATAGGTACCTTATAATTATTAGTTTAAAGGCGATAACTACTACAGGACTATTGTAATAGGTGCATTAAAAATAATGGCCGCCCACCGTTTCATCGGAGAGATAAGATCATCAGCAGTACCTAATGAACAAAATAAAATAAAGTGAAACATTTTTTTGACTCACTATTTATCGCTATTAGAGGGGAGGAACCGAAAGTGACAATAATTATTTCGTAGTTATCTAAAAAGTATCAGGATTGTCAAAAAAGGTAATAAATATTGTAACTTTGATAGTATTTTTATCGCGGGGGACAATCATTTTCAGTCAAAAATAATGAAAATAAAAACCAATACAAAAGAGACGAACTCGGTGGTCTAATTTAGTATGTGAACTATTAAATATTGGTTTATGAATATGGCGTAGATAGGCAGGTATTTCCAAGACGTCCAGTCCATTGATTCTTCGTAAGGGTGTGTCGTTTCAGCGTTTGATAATGTGATATGAACTGAAAGAAGTCTCATAATTTTGTCCCTTTTAATCTCTATAAAGTAACACACGATGCGGTCCTACGCTGAGTACAAGGATGTATGTTGGCTTTCTCGCGATCCTGCGTGGTTTGTCCGGCAATTTAAGGGGTAAGGCAATACAGAGAGCTGGCTACCAAAAAGGCATGCTCCTTTGAACTTATTTGGAATGCTGCACCATTGGTGATCTTTCCTGAATGGTGTTTTCTTTTTGTACAACTAAATAGTTTTGATACAGGCTTAAAGCTCTAACTTAAATAGTTTACGATATGGTATTGGTAGATGCTACATACCATTTGTTGTTTTTTGGGGTATTTATAAAGAATCCACCATGACCCAACCACCTGTATTCACACGAATCTGGTCTCATCTGCAGGCGAAGCAATTGTAAATAGCTGCTAATTGGGAACCAATTCTAACCACAATATTGATACAGGGCCCCGCCATTGTTCTAATATGAATGGTGAGGGGAAACATTTCATATTGGGTCGCAGGAGATATCAGATGGGAATAGAACCCGGGAGGGTCACGCATACACGCAGTTTTACCACTGAGCCAAGTTGCTAGTGTAACTTTTTGATAAGTAGAATCTCTGCCCGTTAAAAATATGACCCGGAAGCTCTAAAATTAGATATTTATTTGTAAAGTAAAGCCACAAGCATCACAAGATAAACGTACTTTTGTAGTTTATAAGGTTAAAATTTCTACCCCATGTTGCCTGAGGAAATTGAGAATGCTGTCCAGTTTAACTACGGCTTAGAATGACATCACCGGAAAAGCTATGGGAATGTTTCATACATTCCCATACATTACTAAACTTCCAATCTGGCACCGGATAGAAAAATACACCATATACAAACCTGATAGAATTATTTTGTGTGAAACGGCTCTAACGCTTTCCATGGATTTTTGTCATGTTATTAATTAATATAATATACGAAAGATATTTTTAATAATATTAAAATGTAGATCCGTAACACGTTGATATGTAAATTGCATTTATTTTTATTTTTTTAGCACACACAGAAATACTTAAATGAGGCTCGTTTCAGGTAGGGATGAAATTCATCCACTCCGTCACCCAAACCCAATCTAATCAGATGTGAGCCGCGTCACGCAATCCGAGCAACGCTCGTATCTCAAAGCAATTTTATTGTGTGTACCAACCACTAATTTTTTAATTAAACAATTTTAATACGTGAATAGAAACACACCTGTTCACCAAATATACAATTTTTTTCGACAATCTGGAAATGAGATCATTCGATAGATCTTTGTTGTACTGTAGGTAGGTACAATCCATTGAGTAAAGATTTCTGACAAACAATGAAATGTTGTTTTTTTTAAACAATCCAATGCAATGAGCTTATCAATAATAGTGAAATGTAATATTTAAACGTGGATAATTAATTTATCATTTTAGATTGGGATTTTTAGTTGTAAGTTCACATCACATGCGGCATGTGTAAGCGCGACTTATACCTGTCTGCTTATGGAAATGCATATTTTAGTAGTAATTTCAGATTATAGATGATAAAAATATTGTATTTCATTTTTTTTTTAATTTCTCATTTTCCGATGCTAATGAAGTTAGTGCACATGCACGAGGTACATAACGTGTAATAATTGCTAGGAACATAGGGTCATCCTCATCACCATCATCACAATCATTACATTTGTAATGTAATATGCGTGTATACAATGTAATGTGCATGTATGTAGGTATTCCGTTTTGCACTTGTAGGTAATTGTATTTAAATTTCATCAACAATGAATTTGCAGGCGAAAGGGTTGTCCGGCAAATTCGACAGAAGCGTAACGCCTGAAACTGCTGCTCGCTTCCAAATACTGCCTAGACGCAGGTCATATTTTTAAAAGTCCTGGATTAATAATACTTAATCGCAAACGCGCATAAGGTAGATTAAAAACTTTAATAAACCGTGTACAAATGTTAAAGAAGAAACAATAGAATAGAACGGTATATTAAATAAATACCGAGATATTATAATTATGAATACAGAAAGATGTAACATTTCCAAAGGTTAATTTTACTACTTAATTATTCAATCAAAAGCCTCTATTTTCACTACGTTGCAGGTGGTTGTCTAACTTCCCTATGTATTTGTAAAAAATTCAGACAAAAAAACTATCGTTTACCCAACTAAAGTAAATAAATATTTTGATACATGATAAACAATCTGAAAAAAGCTTCGCAGACGGTTACAGGGTGAGTACAATTTACTAACGTACAATCGATTTCATGAACGATCTTCACATCACCAAGTTCATGAAAACAGTAGTGCGTTCATAAAGTGAACTTATCCGGTTGCCATATTTAATGTGTCATAAAGAAGTGTGAAAATGCCTCACTTCGTAAAATCTCTAAGCTCTGAAATCTTCTATGAAATCTCGCTACTGATGCAAATGGATGATCACTTTTGACAATTTTCTTTGCTTTACAGATTACCCACAGGACGCTACGCCTATGACGGTGGTGCATCCACACTTTGATTGCATCAAATGCGTTTTGTATTCGCCGCCCTTCCGCTGCATTCAGCGCCCCATGAACATAGTGAACAAGAGTGGACCCAGAACAGAGCCTTGCGCGACTCCACAATGCAACCAGTAATTCAATCAACTCTGCCATGCGATATTACAAATACATGTTTTCGATATTAATCATGCTATTTTACATCGGATAAACCAATCACTGGACGTGCACTTAAGTACATGTTTTTTATTCACAAGCAAATCAATTTATTGTTATTCTTTCACATTGGCCACATTTTTCCTCGTTTCGAGCAGAAACTAATCTAATCTAAGTTGCAAAGATATGTAACATTAAGGATTCATATTATATGCATTCTCACAAGCAGACAAGTTCGCGCTTGCACATGCCGCATGTGAACCTACAACATAAAAACCAAAATTTCAAATGAGCATGCACTCTGAAACTCTTGCCAACTTTTCCTGAAATAGGGGTGATATTGGAAAAGTGAACCGTTTTCTACAGTATGGGTGGTCAGCCGCATCCCATTACATGAGTTAAGAAACTAACTTTTGTTTTTTTTTACATGCACAGACAAAGATTTTTTTTCATCCAAGCATAAACCAGGAAAATCCGACAATAAATAATTCATTTGGTATTGATTTTGCCAGAACGGATTTAATTCAGTTGTAAAGTCCACGACCAAGGTGTAATATGTTAAATATTTTTTTCGGAAAATCAGTTATTGATGATAAATATCAATTTACTAAACAAATTGCACAGACATTACAATCATATCAAATCTCATTTGAAATCATCAAACATTTCATTTCAGAACTCAAAAGGCTTCAGGCATTGCGTTGTGTGGAAATCATTTTTCCTTTATAACACGATACCCAATATAGTGATTTCAATTTCATAACAATTATTGAATTTAACCAAACAGATATCAGGTTGAAAATTTTATATGATGAAGTTGATAAATGAGTTTGATTTATGTGTTGAAAAGTTTACAGTCAAAGGATTTTTCTTTTGTCGAATACATATCTAGTTTCTCTGCTCTGTGGAGACTGTGCAGACACAAAATTGTTAGTGATGTGTATTACAAATGAAAAAAAAATAACATAAAGAATAGCTGGAAGAATATCATGCATAGCACAGCGTATTAAAGAGCTAATTAAAAAGACAAAACTATAAAGGGATGGACTTATAAATGAGAGATCATACTCAGGTAGTGTACACTCAAAAAAGGTTAGATCTTATTGATTAAAAGCTTAAATTATTTTTATGAACGTATCAATAACTGAGGAATCATTTTGTTAGTAATCATGAACACAGATGCATTGATTATTATTGATAATAGACTTTGAATCAAAACAAATGATGTGCATGAGCCCATCAGGCAATCCCAGTAACAAGGAGCAATCATTCAATCATCTTTACCAGCAACTGACACGGGTCAGATCAACAACCACCAAATGATCGCTCCATTTCTTTAAGTGATCATGTTCTCTGCACCTTCAAATGCATTCGAAACATATATAGAAGAAGAGTTTCTATGATTTAAATTGCGGATTACATAAGCTTTTGGGCGTAAGCATGAGCCAAACTTATGTTCCGTATAATTCATCAAGCTCTAAAACAAACATCACTTTTACGTTTATTTAAGTCGTTAAAAAGTAAATGAAATTTTTTTGAACATAAAATAAAGAATTAAATTTAAACGGCCATCTATAAATAATAGACGATGAACGACTGCATAAAAGAGTATACAAAGGGAATGCCGAAGGTAATCGTGGAAGGTGAAGACCGAGGTAAGAATGGATTGATTGAATCCGCAAAATTGTAAGTGAGGAAAGAGAAGAGAATGCATGAGAGGGATGAATGTCAAGAAGATGAAAGAAGTGTGCAAGGAAAAACGTTCTGACACATCTGCCCCCCCATAGTGGAATATCGGCTGGATACATGAAGACCTACAAAAATGATATAAAAGCGTGTGTGAGAAAATAATTAAAAATATTGTTACCCAATGCTTTCCGTTTTGACAAATGGTTAATTGTCCATAATTCCATTTATGAATCACATTCATTCAATAATGGCTGTCAATCGTTACAAACATGCATATTAAATGCAACAAAAAAACGAGAGAAAAAGCATATTGTTGGTGGAACATAAGGTCAGAAAAAATGAGGCGATAAGAGCGAATAATGGGTACAAATTATCCCCCGCCCTGTGATAGCATCTCTAGGGGCGCCTAAAGGGACATGCCTCCTCGTACACGCACACCCGACCATTAATGCCCTCAGAATAAAATATTTGGGGAATAGGAACACTTGCCCCTACAGGGAAACTAACAAATTTGTAATCGATTATGCTTCATAGTTTTCTTTTACTTTGTAATGTGAAACTGCAGGATAAATAATAACGTTATTAAATGTTAGTCGGTGTCATGGCCGAAAAATCTGAGTGGTCAAAACCTAGTATATTATGTTTGACCTAGACAGCATTGGTTCAAGTCATTGGTCAGTCAAGTATGAACCACAACTTACAAAGAGAAAGTACATAAGTACTTACTTATTTGGTTTTTCAAAAGATTATTACAGTCCGGTCGATAGCTCAGCTGGTAGAGTGCTTGCATTCCATGCAGTGAACTCGGATTCGAATCCCATCGAGGCGAGGGTGTCAGAAATGATTTCCCATTTTGGTGTTTATTTCAAACCCCAAAATAAAATACCGGCAAGGTTTACTCAGCCTTCACAAGAAATGAGTACCAGTCCCGTCGGGAGCTGAGAAACCCCCAATTCAACTGAAGTGGTTGGAAAAGTTCGGTCCCCTTACCTGTACAAATAAATAGGTTCCACTCGCCTCAAGCGAAACTCTTCGGAGATAGCACTACACTATATGTGTAGCAGTATAGGTTAATTGCGTTTATTGAATAGTGTATTAAATAATAAAAGTATGAAAATGAGAAATACTTATTTCACAATCGCCCTGTACTGGTAACGGGTAGCTAAGTATTTTTTTTTGTATTTCTTGTGATTTATTTTATTGCTTATTGACAGTAGCTTCAGATATGCAGCCATTGTCAGACTAACAATTTACCTATCACTTTACTCATAGTTCACATTAAACATTCATACACATTTTCTATTCAATCAGGTTACAATAAAAAGACAAGAAAATTAGGGTGCGCTTGTAGCGAACTACTTATTATTTATTTGTATCAAACAAATGAACCGAAAAACTTGAGAAATGAAAAGAAAGTAATGGAACTTTAGGTCACACCACAGATCACACATTGCTACAAATTTAAAACGTTTTTTTTTGTAAATCTTCTTTATTTCTTAAAAACGATTATGGCATAAGATATATGAATCCATAATATGTAATCTAAGTTGCTAAGATATATTTACACTTAAAACGTGCAAGGTCGCGCTTACAAATGCAGCAAGTGTGCTTACAAAATTAAAATCCAAACCTGAAATAAAATAAGCCCTACAACTCTTGCCAACCATCTCTGAACAGGGTTGTCATTGGTAAAGCGAACCAAGGTTGGTCAGCCAACCGATAAGTCAAAAAATACAGGAGATAGCTTATGTAAAAAAATCAATGTATGTACATATGTATAAGAAGATAATAAAAAATCTACTGAAAAAGCCGAGCTTAAAAAGTCTAACATCACATTTTGTGTACACTTATTATGCATACACGTGTCGACCGCGGATCATACACGGATTAAGAGTCAGCTTTTGGAATAATTGTGTGGTTTAATCTGAGAAATTATGTCAGCTCACGTCTAAGCTGCCTCCAGGAATAAAGGTAACTCAGCGTGACGGACTTTCCAATACAATATCGTATCGTGTTTCATTCATGGGTGTGCTTTTTTAAATCTTCATTATTTCTTAAAATCTATTATAAGTACTATAAAATTTATGAATCCTTAATCTAAGTTACAAAGATATATTCACATTTAAAAATCATATTAAATGCATGCCCATAAACAGACACGTGAAAGTTCGCGCTTACAGACGTTGCACGTGTACTTACAAATTAAAATCCAAACCTCAAATGAACATAAATACTGCAACTTTTACCGACCTTCTCAGAAACAGGGGATGATATTGGCAAAGTGAAGATTTTATACAGCATGGGGGTCATCCTCACACCAACCTGTATGTCAAGTAATTATTATTATTATTTTTTATTTATTTTGGCATCTCACGCTTTTTAATATAAGGTTTCAAAATTTACCGACCTTGTTGCTGAAAAATTGAGAATAGGCAACCTTTTTTTATTTGATCACCATTAAACTTTACAGGAACCATTCTAGAAATATTGACATGTTTCCTGAAAATTTCTTAAAAATCGGATTAGCGGTTTAGGAGTCTATAAAGGCCATACATACATACATACATACACACATACATTCTATTTTATAGATTTAGATTAACAAAGTATCGTAGAACTTGAGTATACCATAGATCAAATTTCATTAAAAATGCAACTAAGCAATCTGCATAGCGCAACTCCTTATTGCGTTGTCTCTGAAAGAGCTGCATGTGGCGTGTGGAACCCATTTATTTTTCTAGGTCAGGGGCCAGGCTTTCGCCAACCACTTCACTTGAGGTGGGTTTTCCCAACTTCCGCGGGGCAGGTTCTGGTTTCAAGAAAACCTTGCGGGTGTTTGTATTTTGGGATTGAAATACATAAGTGGCGAAATGGGAAATCATTTTTGGCACCCTTGCTGGGGATCGAACCCTAGCTCCTGGAATCAAATGCAAGCATTCTAGCTAACCGAGCTACTGACCGAACCAAGTGGATTTTTGACTTGGTTTTCATTTGAGATTCGAAGATAAGTACCGATTTCGTAAACGAAAGAGCATGTCTCTCGAAAAGTGAAACTGTATCATCTTAATCGAATTTCCTTCGATTATCTTTTCTTCACTTGCTGTCTGAGCTGAAAATAAATGCTTACAATAATACGAGTAGTATAGGCAGGCAAGTGTCGATAACAATTTAGTAGAAAGTTTCATAAATTACTTAATATTTGTATCTAAATTGTTCACGTAATAACAGACTCCTTCACTTCCTAAATCTTGCGGTCAGCTGGGTGAACAAACCTGTTCCCCACGTGAATATTAACATGGCGGGCAGGCTGACCTACTAAGATAGAAGGAGGAGCATGAGGCGAGAGAGCGCCTGAAAAATTACACCATCATTGTAATTGTTATGATGTATGGAACGGTTGTTAGTCTAGCGGTCAACATCCAAGAGTTTCGATCAAAAGGAGCGTGCAAAAGTCACGTATTGAAGAAATTGAGAGCGTGCATTTGCAGTTGCTGGTCCTCTGACCTGGAACGGCCTGCCTCATCATGTGAGAGAGCTAAAGGACCATGGAAAGTTTCGGAATGCACTGAAGACAAGCAGATTTCTGGTATCACATGCACAAGCGCCCTTGGAGTGACTACATCACGAAACGGTGTTATAAAGAAATCACCAACTCATCATCAGCAAAATATTTTTAAAGGGTTATGTTTAAAAAAAATAAGGATACAATATTTTTTAGGGGTGGCCAGTAGTGTCTCCACTTTGTTCTATTCCTGCACACTTCTTTCATTTAATTGACATTAACCACTCTCTTCATGCATACTCTTCTCTTTTTCTCACTCTGCAGGTTTCAATCATTTGATGAATGCGTTCATTCTTCGATCTTTCGTTTCCGCGCTAGATTCTTTTGAGTTTGACATCCCCTTTGTTTAATTTTTAATCTTTCAAAACATCTGATTGTATTATTTTGTGATTTTTTGTTCACTCTCATATTCTCATTCATAGCCCATTTTTTTAACCTTATCATACAGTGTCTTCCCAGTCATTCCTCAGAAATAAGCATTTTTCACCAAATTTCACATATGTACTTTACTTAGTTCACTTTCATTCATCGTCCATGTCTCATTCATTCAAGTTTGTAAACCATTTTTAGTTGCTAGCTGCAATTTTTTACGTGATCAGTAAATGCTCTAACCGTTAAGTTACATAATTTACCGGTCTTTTCCATCAATAAATAAAAAAGCAAGTACCTAATTAGGGAAGAAATCAATGCACATTTTCATCCCTATAATTTACAGGACACCCCACATAGGTAACAAGCAATAATTACCCCACTGCATGGGTTGACTGTGGTCTGATGTGATTTTAAATTGCCTGTATGGGAGTCAGCTAGCTGCCACCCTAGGCTCTACAATAGGAAGTCTATTTATGAAAAACCAAATTACCACCTTATTGCTATTACAACACAATTAAAAATATGTACTGGACACAAGTAAGCTCATTGTACGGGGCAGGATGTGTAATTGACTTCATATTTCATTGTTGTGCTGCTTTGTGATAACATTTTGTGTCTATTGTTGTCGATTATTGCGATATAATTTCTATTTTTCACCCCATATTGTTTGGCTATTGATTCCATTGTCTAGTTGTTTTTTGTCGTTGATTTACCTGGAAAGGTGTAAAGTGGAAGATTCTCACACTAAATTTAATGAATAATTGTCAAAAGGCAAGGAATATTCTATTATATCATATTAAATTAATATTTTATTCACTCATCATTAAAAAAACAAGAAGGGATATAATATTGTTGAGTAAGCATAATAATATAGTACCTAGTTATCAGTCCTGAGTCGCTTTTAAAACTCCCGTAACGTAGAAGCCCGTGACCTTTATCATCGGCCTGCAAAATAAACGAGCGTCGGTAGATTTTATCTTTTTGAAGATAGAAAGCAAAAAAAAACAGGGCGGTACGTAAACAGCTGATCGCTGTATCTGTGTTTTCCATACAAAGCATATGATTTGTGGCGGTATTCGCAATCCTGCTATTCTGGAAGGTCTATATGTTATAGATAATCATTGTAGGCAACGTCTGCATATACTTTTCTTTTTCAAAGATGCAAAACTAACTTGCCAAAGGTGATGCCTGCAGGGAGGGCAATCGCTATGCTCAATGAGATCTCTTTGGTTGATATCTTTCACCTTATAGAGAATTAGTTTAGACAGAAGCTTAAGTTTCTGTTAAGCTGATCATGTTTTTAATTAAGTCTAACTTTATTTAAAAATTATACAAATCAGGCTTTTCCTGTCATGCATGTTTATCATTTACGAAAATAAATGTATTGTATATTGTATTACCGACCTACTGCATAAATGAAACAGTGAGAGCGCCAATGCCAATGTCTATTTAGTTGTAATTAATATGTAATTTTCTCAAGCAGGTGTATAATGTAATAACCAGCAGAAGCTAGGAAGATTTGCGGTGAACAACTCGATACTCGAACCTGTGATCTATTTCACCGCACTGCGCGGCGATGGTCTGGACCGCAGAAGCTGATGGCAGACACGTGCGGACACATGGAGGTTCCTCTTACACATGCTGATCATCTCACCTGGAACACAGACAACAAAACAAGTGATCAAACAAGAGAAATCACTACTTATAATAGCATCAATGGATGCTGCGGTTATTTGATACTAATGTGGTATAGTATGTTTTCATTACACGATTGCTACATAGTGACTAAAGAAAATGCATTGATATTTTGTTAGAACGTATCTAGGTACTAAAGGCACATTTAGGATGCAACGCAACGCTATACACACTGACCTGCACATATGGTACGACTTTTTACCGCTTTGGGTGGAACTTATTTTCTTTCACAGATAACGGGGCCAAGCACATTACTTCCCAGCTCCTCTGGGGGCTATTAAAAACACCCTTAATACCCATTGATGAGGATCGAACCTCAGACTTCTGGTATGTAACGCAAGCGTTGTGCCACCTGAGCTATCGACCGAATTACTTAACTATCGACCTGACTATAACTTCATAAAGATTTATCCCCATAGCTAGTCTCTTAATTATGAAAATAAATAAGTTCCATACACAATCGCTATTCCTTACAGGATAAAGATGAACAATGTTTCTTAGTAAACGTGAAACCTAGACACGTCATATTCTGAATAGAAATAGGGTGTGACACGCCGTTGAGTTATTTATTTTAAATTGCATGAATTTTATTTTCATATCTTTATTTTTTTAGTAGAAAGGCTTAAAAAGATAAATGTGTTTCTTGGATCAATATTTTAAAGGTTTTTGGGTTTTTTTTCAGTTTTGTTCAACACCTTTCCGATCATATATTTTTTGTTTCATTTATTTTCTTTGGATGCGTGTTTTAGCTACGAGTACGACCAAACCTTCACTGATTATGATATAAGTTGTACGCATTATCCAGTACATCTGTTCTAAAGATGCAAGTAACAGTGATAGTAATCACGTCTGATAGTGAATCTTCCACGCATACATTACTAGCGTACTTAAGAGTAGTTGTACTGTAATGGGCTGCACTAACGAAGACAGAACGCAAGTTGTTTAGGACAGCTTATCAGTGGCAATTGTTAGGTTTAGGTTGGAATTACGGTCGCTTGACATATTTACAATAATAATAAGAGAATAATGTAAGTTTCCTTAGAACGCTTCGTCTAATATCCGATTAATCAATATTTTTTAGCTGTCTAGTTATTAATATGGTAAATATGTATATTAGTGGCAAGCTGCCAAAAGCATCCATTCATAGACTAGATGTATTTTAATTATCTTAAACTTATAAAAGGTGGGTATATTCAGGTGAATAAATTACATAATTCATGTTAATGATTTGAAAAAAAAGCAATGAAATCGTAAGGATATGGATGAGATTTTTTAGAATAAATTGTCATTTATGTGATTAAATTTACGGTGTTATTTACACACAGTACATCCCTGGTTTATCTATCACTTAAGCTCTAAAGTGAATTATCCATACAAGAAAAACACGATCCGTGTATCATACATGGATGAAATGCTTTGTGAAAAGCAAAGATAGCTACAACTTATTTACCTCAAAAAAGTTCGATGGAATAACTTCTTATCTTGTTGTGGAAAGTGTTAACAGCGTGGCTGAAAAACCTGCGACAGTGGTTTGGCAGAAACAAAGTCCCTGTTTCGAGCCGCAGCATTTAAAGTCAAAATAGTTATTATAGCTAAAGTCAAATATTGTTGTAATTATAGGGATTATATTGATCATCAAGTGTCCCTTATTTATAGGATACTAGCAGACCGACCGTGCTGTCGCACGGTTGGCTGCTAGTTTATGGATATTATCGACTACTTTTCAGTGTTTTACGTTATGATCTATTATTATAATAAGCATAGTTGGTTATTAATTGACATATCAAATCTATGGTTAGATACAATCGCAACATTGCTCTCTGGAAGGCGAGAAGGTAGTCACTCGGTAGAACTCTCACCCTCAAGTAACATGCAATACCTGGATAGCTATTCCCAATTCTCACAAAAATCTCGAGTCCCCGAAATCAGGATTCACAAAAAATGGCCGCCTCGTATTCTGCAATGCAAGTGTTTCTGTCTAATACGATTCTATCAAAACGATTTGGCAACGTTGTTTTTGATCATTCTGTCTCACTCTAAATCATATATTTTTATTCGCTCTCGCAAAAGTCAGCTGGGAATTAAAAAGAGTATTAATATTTACGTATTTTGGACAATGTTATAATTTTCTGATATTATTATCGTGTTAAATAACGTTGCATTGGAATTGCAATAAAAGTACTTGTAATGCTTTCATCGAACAAGTTTTTCACCTTAAAACCACGAATTCCTAATTAAAAATATGATACTGAAGTACTTCTTAATATTATGATTTGTTATTTTACGGAGGAATAACATTTCGCCTTTTAAAAAATAAATACTTCTCAAAATCTTCGCAACATAACATCCGTAACATAGATCTTCATACATTTTGAGCGCTCGAGATGCAACTCACCGGCAAAATGGCTCATGATTCTTCTCTAATGACAATAATCGAGGTGAGACCTTGTGGAATACCGTTTATGGCTTTTTTGACATATTTTCGTAAATTCTAGAAGATTATTGTCTATGGGTCAAATGGAAATAGACACCCTGCACTGAATTAGATAAAATGCGAGTACGAATAAATGTAATAGAAGAAGCTTGCTTTTCCTCAATTCTGGCATTATTCCCTTCTCCACAATACCTACACTAGACGAGACTATCCCCGTCTGTTTGTTCTGTAAAGCAGAGTGCATGTGCATGCATTGTGAGCAGGTGTTACTCTAAGTGCTCTATCCCTCGGGGCGTCAGGAGCGCTAGTCGGACAGTACCTACCCCAAGTATCGCAGCTTTTCACCAATAATACACGCCAACTCAAACACTCACTAGAGGTATTGTTTCAGTTTACAAAGGTATTTGGGAAACGCTATGGTTCAGTATAAACGCGAAGTTTATACTTGGGATAATGTTAGACAGTACGTGCGTTGTTTGTACCTTTATTTAGTTATAACATCTGAAAAGCACTGTCTATACAATTACATATTAGATAAATGGCGTCGTATACAAAAGTGTATCCGTAAAGAAAGTTGATACTGAAAAAAATACGTGAAGTTATTATTCAGATTTTTGGAAATCCGGCAAGGATCTTTGATAAATTTATTGCTTGGTTTTTAGGTTAAGCTTTATTGTCTCTTGCAGTTTGGGTAAATGAAACAGCTCAGAGCCCACAATGCACAAAAACAGATCCATTAAATCTGTAAGAAAGAAGAGGACTTGTTTTTGGTTTTGTCCCAAAATTGTGTTCCTTTTTTGCCATTTATAAAACCCGTAGGTCCGGTATTTTCAACGATAGCATAGCGACTTTATACTAAATGAAAAGGACGCACTTATGCCAATCGTTTGGGTAGTTTTTTAAATTAGTATAAAGTCACATAAGCTAACGTTGAAAATACCGGGCCTAAGTTACGTTTGTTTTTGGTTTGCAAAGCTGGAATAAGTGCCTTATTTGTGTTACTTGGTCGATTCATTCAGAAAAGATAATCAATTCTTGAAATTTTAAATAACCATTTGAAGAGAAAACAAAACTCCAACGGTAAATCGAGTAAGTTTTTTGTTTGAAATAAACATGACGCTGCGATCACGCAGATGTTCAAAAATATCCTTTCCTTTACTAGCAGTATAAAAAAGTGACTACAATAATATTTAATCGTCCACGCTCAAATTACCTGCACCATTATGAGCGGTATGAATATGCAAGTAAATCAGGTGTAAGCGCGCACATACATGTAGTACTATTAAACTTACATTCAAACTTAATAATAACGTTTAACAAAAAATTAAAGAAACTGACAACTTCAATAGAGGCGCTGTTTTAGTTTCCATAGTTGTGGTTGAGTTGAAACCTAAAAAGGGATACAGGTAAGGTAGAGAGCTAGACAACGTTTCGTCGTTGTTGTATGCACACGTGCACCGGTACGTAAGTGCAGAGTCACGCTGCAGCCATAACCAAAGTCAACCGGGTTAATAGTTCATATTGATGGGCATACAATGTACTTTTCCAAATCGTACAGATGAACTCCAATATTCGTTTTTTTGTCCGTTCGAATTTCGTCCATGGCGAGATTATACGTGTAAATTTAAAACCATTATTTATTATTGACATAATTTTCCACATCAAAACATTTTTGGGTTCTAGTCCCATACTTTCACAATACGATAATCCATAAACCGCTCCTTCCAGCCACCTTCCTCCGAGTCTTTTTCATATTGACAACTAATTATAAGTTACATGATTTTTTGTTGATGGCTTTCAATTTTGGTGATGATTTTTAGAGTTCTGTTTCTTGATTGATGTCACTTCAACTTCTGCCACTGATGCGGCACAGAAATGAGTCTCCATTCCATGTTTGAAAGAGTCTACATTTTTCTAGATAGGCAGCCGATTTCATATGGAAGGTCCTACAGCGGTGAACGCGCCTTCATCGAACAATGTGGTCAACTTCCTAGATGGTACAATTATATGACAAGACACTAGACTTTTAAATACTTTTTATGCATATAATGATTGATGACTTCATTGTCCTACAAATCCTATTTAAATTTATCATTTAAGAATATATTTTCTTCCCATTTTTCTGTTTTCATTCGAAAACAGGCACTGGTTCCAATGTTGTTAACTATTTTGAATAATATGATGGTCGCATTGGTTTTTTGATAAAGTGCATCACATTTTGAATACCTGTAGTTTTACTATAAATAATGGATTACAATGCAAACAATACGACTGTTCTATACGACGCCTAGTAACAGAAAGACCAAAAATACAAAATGACATTAAATATATACCAAAGTTCTTCTTCTTCTTTGCAAGGCTAATGGCAATAATCTATTCTTGGAAAGAGCACCAGAGTCCTTGTAGTTGGTGTCTAAGCTAACTAATAATAATAAAGTTTTCACCGCGGTTGCTAAACATCATCCAACCAGTTCGCACCAGGCATCATACCAGTCTTGATTATTCCCTATTTAAGGAGTAGGTAGATCCTTATCGGAAATGCAGCTTCGCCAAGGAGAAATCTAAAGAGAACAACCTCATCAGGAAATCAATTAAGACATCCTCTGATTCAAAACAAAGCATGATATGCCTTCCAATCGATAATAGAAGCTCGAACTAGATTCAATGCTGAACCTATGACGAATTATGGGTCATCTCCATACTTGAAACTGCCAGCACTTGTGACTTAGTGTCTGCTCGTATTGTCAGCCACGTGATTGTGTTATTGACTGAGCTTTATGTATGGCCTGTACTGTACGTAGCTGAAGCTCTGTGCTAGATATTTACAGTTTTTTTGTTACGAGTGATGATACGGGATTTTTTACATAGTGTTTTGTGAGAGTAAAATTATTACTAACGATGCTTTAGCATCTATTATCTAGTATCCCCTTTGAAATCGCTATACACAAATATTTGAGAGAAGCTTAATAATATAGACCGTGTTCCGAAAAATGAAGCTAAAATTTACCTCAAAGGATTGAGCGTTTCGTTTTTGATAATTTTTAATAACAATGAAAATACTCATTGTTATCAAAAATTGTTTAACAATTTCGTTGCTTTCGTTGTTCTAGCCAATACCACTATACAGTATTTTTTTGTAATAAATACAAAACTGGTTCTTAGGAGGCATGCGTATTACCCACTTACATAGAATAAAGTACCTCTTTTATAATATACAGTTTAGATCCTTTTAGTCGTGATTTCATTACTGTATTTTGGAATTCGAAAGTACCTCTTTTTTCACATAAATAATCAAAATGATAACTTTTACTTTCATCAAAGTAACAAATATTTTACCGCGAGAAAGACGTGCTAATATTCTGAATACATTTTTACGTAACATTTAAATTACATACAAAAAAGTAAGCCATCTTGAATTGTGGAGACATTGCTTAGTTTAGATGTAATGCGTGGCTATTTGATTTTGTTTTGAAATGCTGCAGAGTGCGTCGAGGACAGCAATTTGAAGAGTTGGTTTCCGTCCTGATAATCTTCATAATTGCAACAATTAGACAACTAGGAAGCGGGAGGGGCAACCTGTAAGTTACACTCAGAGCTGGAAAAGTATCTAGATACTGTAAGATACTTAAGACAAAATGTATCTGAAATAAATATGTATCTGTAATTTTATTGAAGCTGAATGTCGACGAGATGAAAGAAGCGTGAAGAGACAAAACAGAAGTTGAAACAGCGGAGCTACTGGCAACACCTAGCGGAATGGTGGCTGGATGCAAGAAAAATAATACATACAACCTTTTTTTAACATGTTATAATTCCACGTATTGTCAATATTTATTCTTGAATTGGAAGTTTTTCTTATTTCTCAATATTCCTTCGTAGATAAAATATAAAAAGTAAGTTAAGTATAATAGAGAGAAGTAAAACACTGAAATAGCTCAATGTACAAGTATCTCACATTTAAAAAAATCTCTTTATCTCAATTGTACTCTTGATAATGGTGTGATAACATCGAAAACGCTCAAGGAAATAAATCAACTCGTGAATAAAAACTTTGTGTTAATAAATCTTTACAATGTCAATACACAAATCCTTCAACATTTAGAAACTTTTTAATTTTTAAATTTGTTAATTGAAAATACAATACCCTTTTCAGAAGTATCGATGTATTAGTTCATCTGGCCCTGTTAAGTATTGCTTTGATCTTAACCTCACAAATATCATTGAGACGTGATAACATATTGAATAATTCATAAGATTATAATGTTGACAAAAAGTTGTACGTATATGAGAGAACTAAAAGTGCCTTACGTTTTTTTAGTATTTTTAGCTCTGGTTGTCCTCGGGGGGAGCGCATCCCAGCTTGGAGGTATGTTGCGAGATGTGCGGAGCCGCGACTTGCGGTACAGTTAGGTTTATGATGCAACGTAATGCAGGAGAGCGGTGGGCGGACAGTCGCATGTGGCCGCGGCTACCGGAGGAAAAGTCTACTCGCGCTGACTGACAGCACGCTAACCTAACAGTTAACCCTCACACAAACAGATCAGACATTTAGGCCCTGTATTTTCAACGTCTACGTATTATGTGACTTTAATCTGATAAAAAATAAATTGTACAGTGGACTGCACAGGACTTTATAGCACAAAATACGGTCATGTTTTAGGTCATAGCCAATTTTCAGAACAAAACATTTAGTTGTGTGTAAGTAATGAAGCTAATCTTTTTAAGCAATCGTCTTTTTGCAGTATTATCATTGATCCCGTTTGTATCAAAACTAACACTTTGTTTGGTGGGTACCTATACTTTTCATTGATATTTTGGAAAGTTATGATTGATATGGGTGCAACTTACTAGATTTTAAGACTCGTAGCCTAGTATTTCATATTAGGCGTTTTAGTACCAAGAATATTACAATTATTTTTGTATTAAAATTTGTCACTTTGTATGGTGGCTACAACTTATAATATTTATTTGAAAAAAGTAATGATTAATGTATGTAGGTATATATAAGAGCTTTTCAATTGTAGAACATTATTTTTTAGTTAACCCGTTCTCTGCCGGGAAAATTTAAAATATTGTTTTCTCTTGTATGGCAACCCCCAAAACAAAGAGTATTAAGAGGCAATGCTTATTGTTGTAATATAGCAATTGATTGAGCGAATTGTTATGTAGGTTTATTAATGGGTATTAGACGTTTTGCTACCAAAAATATTACAATAATTTTTTGTATGAAAATTTGTCACTTTGTATGGTGGCTATACTTTATAATATTTTTTTGAAAAAAGTAATGATTCATGTATGTAGGTATATATAAAAGCTTTTCAATTGTCGAACATCATTTTTTAGTTAACCCTTTCTCTGCCGAGAAATTTTAAATTATTTTTTTCTCTTGTATGGCAACCCCCAAAACAAAGAAAATTATGAGGCAATGGTTATTGTTGTTACATAGCAGTATTATAATTACGATTATGAAAAAAAAATAAAGAAAATCGTTGGAGCCGTTTTTGAGAAAATCTCATTTGAAATTTTCAGCTGTTCGGAAGCCATCTTGAATTTTCTAAAATTTAAAAAATGTTTCACTATGAATTATAGTGATAACAAAGTTTTTTCTGATAAATTTAAGAAACATAAAAGTTTTTTGCGTTCTGATGGGTTTTTGTAGCCTTTTAATTTCAATTTTTGATATCATGTAAACGGCCCTTTATGATTTTATTTTCACAAATTTAATTTAATTTTTATATAGAATTTGATGTTACGTATAATATTACAGAACATTATTTTTTTGTCCACGCTTTCACTTCTGAGAAAATCACAATTGTTTATTTTTTTCATATGGCAACTCATAGACGCAGATTAGCAAAAATGTTGCCATAACTAAATTTGGTAAGAATGTATCAAGCAACTACTTTACTGAAAATTTAAAAAAAATCGCTCGAGCCGATTTTGAGAAAATCGCATTTGAAGTTTTCTCCTCTTTGGAAGCCATCTTGAATTCTCATAATAGTGAAAAACAAATTATAGTGCAAAGAAGTTTATAAATTTTTCTTTTCTGTGAACTTAAAAAAAGTTTTACAAAATTGCGTTTTTATGGGTCTTTTTAATATTTTCGATGAAAATTTTGAGATCGTGTAAACGGTACTTTAGGTAAAATAAAATTAAAGTTTTCTTTAAATTTTTGTACAAATTAATATTGCGCGTAATATTGTAGAACATTTTTTTTTTGTCAACCCAGCCATTTCCGAGATAATCACAATCGTTTTTTTCTTTCATATGGCAACTCATAGACGCAGGTTGGAAAGAGTGTTGCCATAACAAATTTTCTTCGCGACAATTTAAGCAACGACCACACTGAAATTTTAAAGAAAATCGTTAGAGCCGTTTTTGAGAAAAGTGCAATTTTATGCTTTTTTTGTATGGCAGCCATCTTGAATTTTCAGGTTGGTGCCATGCCGGTCGGCCCATCAAAATATGTGGTTGTCAATTCTCTAAATCCAAAAATTGGTGACTCTGCGATTAGTAGTTCCGGCTGGGACATACATACATCCATACGGACGGACGGACGGACGGACGGACGGACGGACGGACGGACGGACAGGTTCGACAAATTAGGTTTTTTTGCATGTCCTGGTGCAGGATAACTCATTTCCGTTGAAACCTCTTTTTTTTTTTTTCGGACGAATACAATACTTTATAACAGTCCTTCGGACTGCTATAAAGTAAAAACTACCTACACGATTGACGTAAATTTTATCCAGTATGAAGTTGCTATCCTAACGAAAATACCGGGCCTAAGATAAGCAACGAAGTATTCTTTGCTTGTAGCATTGTTTTTTTCCTTTTGATGTATTTTTCTTTCAATGGCAAATGTTTTCGGCCCTCAGAACAGAAAATAATTTATAGTCTAGTTGCAAAGATATGTTGACATTTAGCGCTCATATACATATCCACAAGCAGGCACATGTAAGTTCGCGCTTACACACGCTGCATGTGTACAAACAAAGTAAACCAAACCTCATGTGAATATAAGCTTTGAAACTCCTGCCACCTTTCCCTGAAACCGGGGTGGCATTGGCAAAAGTGAACCAAGTTTTTACAGCATGGTGGTCAGAAAGGTCATGGGGAGATTTATTTTCAAAGTCAAATATTTTATTATTCTGAGAAGCTATATTTTTTTTAGAAAACATAGAGTTTTATTTTCAGAAATTACGCATTTATTTCACTGTGTAAATACATAAACTCTACAAATTTATTTTATTCATCTTATTTATAATTTACAATATTAAGCGTTAGTACCTTCAGGGTTACGTCATCTGGCTTGGTCCCTGTTTCTTAATACTAATACACGCGTAATGACAGGCTGCGCGTACTACGCATTGCCTTAAGAAAATACGACTAAAAAGTATTACGCGCTGGCACCTATTTACCTGGGCAATGGAGGACCGCATACATTATCTAAATAACACGCCTCGAGACAGAGAAAGTACTAAAGAGGCCGTCAGATTGTATGAGAGATGGATGGCAGTAGGTAATGTATTCGATTACAATGAAATTATCTTGTGAAATTATTGTGTTATTTCAAGACAGAAATCAAAAGTGACTTTGACAGCTCGTACTATGTTATACTCGTATGAGCTATTATTTTTTCAATTCAAGTAACAGTAGACTCTTTATTAAACATTTTATTTTTTAGTTTTCAATTAATTTCAGACAAATTGTAGCATTAAAATTGTTTGAAGTAATTAAAATAATTATCTATTTTCCACGTTGCTAGTACATACAAAGAAATAATATTGATGTTTAAAATGGATGCCCATCAGCCGTGAGCCGACATGTGTAATTTTGCGCTTACAAATGTTGCATGTGTACTTACAAAATAAAATAACAAACAATTCTTAAATGAACATAAGCCCTTCAACACTAGTTGCAAATTGGTTCACATAAGTGAACCAATTTTTACAGTTTGGTGGTCAACCTCATACCAACGAGTAAAACATAAAGAAAATCTTAAAATCGCTCCTGAGATTTTTTCATAATAATAATAAGAAACAATTATAATATAAAATTAGGATGATTTCTTTGGTGAGCGCTGTTTTTGTGTGAATCACACCTCAAGAGCCTGTTGTGAGATTGGTCATCGCTATAGAAAGCGCAAATACTTAAGCAACACTCAGTTGCTATAAGGCTCGATGAATCTTTGTGACCGGTCTAAAATAATAAAATTCATTTTTATTATTCACTTTAATTATTTAAGTGTCGAAATGATATAAAGCACTTGCGGTAATATAAAACGTAATTAAAAACTGTAAGGAGTCCATTTATCATGAACAAGCCACCTTCATTATTAAAATTTGATTATCGTTTCTGTTTAATCAATAACTCTTATCAGTACAATTCCCATATTAAGATGATTTATGCCCTAATGTAGAGATATTTAATAGGATATGTGAGTAGAGGACTACCTCACAGTCCGAACACTGTTTCTCGAATTATGAATACTGTGTGGCAGCCACAGACGGTCATTCCTGCATGTGATTGTTGCATGATAAATTAACTGACATATTATCAAACATGTGTAAGCTCACGAATACGCATGCTGCATTTATACTTACATAATAAATTAAACCTCACATGAATTTGCAACTCCTGCCACCTTTCGCTGAAACCGGGGAGGCATTGGAAAATGTGAACCAAGTTTTCCAGGTCTGCCTCATACAAACGAACATATTGGTCAAGGAATTGAGAGTGTAAATTTTTCAATTGTACGATTTTTTTCATAAAGTTATCATACGATTTTCACACTAATTCTCTCTAATCGTACTATTCAGATCAATAGATCTTATTACAGAGATTTCAAACAATTCAATTCTCGTTCATTTTTATACTTGTAATTTGCAAACGTCTGCCCATGACGAAAAGAGATGAGTTACACCTCAAGAGCCTTCAAGAGCTTTGGATGTCGCTGTAGAAAGCGCCAATTCTTAAATAAGCTCTCAAAGCTGAATGGACCTTTGCTTATCGGTCTCAGGTAAAGCCATATAATTTTTTCAAGTAAGAAAAGAGCGTATTTGAAAATTAAACGATAAATTTGTGGCTTCATGGGGATTCGAACCCACGACCTTCAATGCGTGTGTTTAACACTGAAAGTTCACTGAAAACACACCAATTAACATACATAAATTTTTGGCATGCAAAAATGACATCCAGGAATGGCATTCACTAGCTAGCATAAGGCTTTTAGTAATCAGAACTTAGGCTTCCAAGGACTATTATAATGAATCGATTAATAACGTTACGATTGAAATAATCTACTCTTTAAAATTAATTTAATGCCTATCTCTGAATCTCCCATTAAGTAATAAGTTGGTAAGAGTCCAACCACCCAAATAGTAAAAAATAAACACTTTTCCAGTATCACCCAGATAAAGACGGAAAAAGTTTATATTCATTTTGATTGAATATTTGTAATATGCTGTTATGTACACATCTATCATCTTCAAATAATCTAAGTTGCAATTTTTATTTTTAATGTGAAAATGGCGTCACTTGATGGATAGAGAGGATCACATAAAAGTAATAGGTATGCAATTTGTTCATGTCTCCTTGGGATTTTTCTTAAACAGCACTGTTTCGATCCTCGTCTTGCTCTGTTGACTGTAGATTTGATTCTAAGTTGACAAATATCCTTGAGAATTTATTACATATTTAATAATTCATAGCATTGTTAATAAAAAAAACATGGCATCTTTACGCACTTTTCACAATAAACAGTTTTGTCCGGTTTGTCTTTGGACCACCGGACACACCGTGTGAAATCTTTCATACATCTCCATAATATATTACTAGACTTCCAATCCGGCACCGGATTGAAGAAAAATATTAGAAACCTTGCAGAATGCGTGCTATGTGAAAGGGCGTTTTTCACGAATTGGAATTTAAAAAATTGTAGCAGCCTTTACACACTAGACGCCTTCTGCCTGGATTTGACTATGGTTTTTCTACCCAGTGCACAGTAGGTACAATAGTGTATGGGCTTGTATGGGAGCTTTCAGACTAGTTCTATTCTACCAAATCGCCGGGTGGCCGATCAAACTGGGCAACGCAACGCAAACGCAACTAAGCTACACATATAGTGTAACTTCTTGCCGCGTTATCCCCGAAGGGGTCGCATGTGGCGAGTTGAACCTATTTATTTTTACAGGTAAGGGGGCCGGCCTTACGCCAACCACTTCAGTTGAAGTGGGGGTTTCCCAGCTCCCGAGAGAGCTGGTACTCATTTCTTGTGAAGGCTGAGTAAACCTTGCCGGTATTATTATTTTGGGGTTTGAAATAAACACCGAAACGGGAAATCATTTCTGACACCCTCGCGCTCGGTGGGATTCGAACCCGAGCTCACGGCATGGAATGCAAGCACTCTACCAACTGAGCTATCGACCGACCGGGCTCCTACCGAATATCGATGGGTAAAAATTAACGTGGAGAGAGACTTCCCGATTAACGACCGTCAATCCAAGATGGCCGCAAGTGAACAGCTGATTAGTTTTCATACATATATTACCGATATTCGGTAGGTAATAATTACCGTGGTGATGAGGGAAGCCTTTCCTAACCGTTGACTTCCCAGGGAAGGTCAACAATTTAGGCAGAATTCTATCTTGTGTGAAAGCAAATCATCCGAGCAGAATGTAGAGTGTCTGAAATGGGCCTGATCAGCATTAAAATAAATAGTTATCCAAGAAATGATTGTTCGTTTAGAACTCAGAAAAAGTACAACACACTCGTGCATTGCTGTTGAGACTTGAGAGTGGCAGGGATGACCTAATAAATAAAATCATGCGACGCAGTTCCCTCAGCCAGTGATCGCTCTTATTGATAAATGCTATAAGTAAATGAAACAATCATAAAAATACTCAGTCTCCAAGGAGTATATGGACAAGAAGGAAAACTTCATGTTCTGAAGTAAATCAACGTATTGCAGTTCACGGCTGCAAAGAATCACAAAGTTCTGCAAAATAATGTTCTGTCTTTATTTCATTTTAAGTTAAATTATAATCATATTCATCTTCTTCTAAAGGCAGTGCCATGTTGTGCCAGCTATCTGTCTCTACTCGTTGTCATCCTCTTGAGTTGCGAATAGAAGGAGACATGCGTGAGCTGCACCAAATCCTGAAAAAATAGAGGTTTTGAGCGAACTCTTGATCTTGTCCTTCTCACCAAAATTATTTCCTGAAAGATGTTGCTAAGAAGGGGCTTTTTATCAAGTGTCTAATTAGTTTTGTTTTCATCTTCAAAATTCAATAATTTTGTTTAAAAAAGGCTCACTTTATTTTTGTAGAAACTGTAAGTAAGGCGTATCGTAACGTAAGCATAAATCTAAAAAGTGATCATCTTGAAGTTAGTCTTCCAAGTCCAGTAGTTTTATTAAGTCCACGATAAAGCCATTGGTTTGAAGTGTATTTTATTTTATAGACAGATAATTACTAAGTACTACAGTAATGGCGGGCGATGACAAATGTGTCCTAAAAACAAAAACAAGTCATAAAAATGTGAGCATGTTTATTCTTCTCCAACAAGCCGCGCGTGATGAAACATTAACTGAACTTGTGTTATGATAGTCCGGTAAATAGGCTGTCGCTATCTGAGACTTTTTCTCAGCCTGGGTTTATATCTGAGGATGTTAAGCCAACTTTTCTTTTTTTTCTCGCGCCTTTTCAGTGAAGATTCGCGATAATAATAGAAATATGCACCTTCGATACTGTTTCACGATAGAGGGGCCTTGTGCTTCTACCAAACCAGTATCTCTGGTGATTAATTCAAGATGTTCTCCTTAGACCTAGAGCTCATCTTCCCTCAATATTTTCCTGTATGATAAGATGTAGGATTGAATGTTTCTCGTTTATCATTATGTGGCCAAAATAAACAATTTTTTGCCACCGTAGAAAAAAAGTTTGAAAGAAGTATGCAAGGACAGGAAGAAGTGGCGGCTAATCTGCAATGCTGATTTGTAATGTTAGTTTATTAGTTTGCTACATTTTTTGCATAATAATTTTTTGACGTTTTTTGTATAGATTTATTTTTAAGGTTTTGTTGTTTTTTTTTTTATACTTAAATGTTATTTATTACTCGTATTCCTTGACTTATAGGTTGGTATGAGGCTGACCACCCATACTGTAAAAAATGGTTCACTTTGCCAATGTCACCCCTGTTTCAGGGAATGTCGGCAAGAGTTGCAGGACTTATGTTCATTTGAGGTTTGGATTTTATTTGTAAGTACACAATCAGCATTTGTAAGCGCGAACTACACGTGTTTGTTTGTGGGCATACATCTGAGAGCTTTGAATGAATATATCCTTGCAACTTAGATTATAGATTATAGTAGAGTTTTTCTCAGCTATTCCAACGTGAAAAAACTTCTTCATTTTTGACTCGATCCATCCAGGATTTTTTTTAAATCCAACGGAATATCCACTTTTAAAAGGCAGTAATTTTATTCTCAAGGCACGGGGCTAGTATCCACCCTTCCATGCCATAAAGGACAGTTGGAAATATGACAATTCATCTCACTATTCGCAGACGTAACTCCAATTTCAGGATTCTGTTAGTCAATATTAAAGCTTCAAGTTATACCAATGGATGAAAGCTATACCAATGCACACACCGTTTAGGTATTGCTATTATATAGTATCTAATTTTTGCATGGATGTAACGGCTGCTTTTGCAGCTGTGGACATTACCAGGAATGAATTTAGGACAATTTAAACATAAAACTTAGTCATATTCCTCTCTGAACAGATAAATGTGTATTAAAATTAACACTAGAAGAAAGCTACAATGTATAATATCGGTACCTTAAAGGTACAACTGAAAAAGTGACATAATAAATCTGACATTCCCAACAAAGAGTTGACATGTTCATGTCCGCAAACAGGCACATGTAAGTTCGCGCTTTAACATTCTGCATGTATACATACTAAATGAACACATTGACATTAACTTTGCCAATACTTTCGCCTTTCCCTGAAAACGGAGTTGCATTGGCAAAAATGAACCAAATTCGTACAGTATGGGGGGTAAGCCTACATATATCAACCTATTAGTCAAGGAACCCGTTTTGATGATAACTTTACATATTCAAAAATATGTAATAATGTAGGACTTATTCAATAGAACAATCATTAAATGGGTCATTTATATTATCAGATTATACGAGTGTATGCCCTCGATACATCCTTCTTACACATCAAATGAGTTCAAGCATGCAGTTGCATCAAACGACCTTATTATATGTATTCCTTATAAACTTTGTTATTGCAAATTACAAGTCTATGCACTTGAGAACGAAAAACCCATATAAACTGTTGACTAATACGTATATATATACCTATTCATGAATGAATAATAAAACGCAACTAAGGTACACATTTAGTGTTTCTTCTTGCTGCATTCTCTCCGAATAAAAAAAATGGTTTCACTTGCATGTGGTGAGTGAACCCATATATTTGATAAGTAAGGGGGGTGGCCTTACGCACAACCCCTTCAGTTAAAGTGGGGGTTTTCCAGCTCCACAGGGGGCTGGAGCTCATTTTTTGTCAAGGCGAGTAAACCTTGCCGGTATTTTGTTTTCGGTTTGAAATACACACGGAAATGAGCAATCATATCTGACACCCTCGGCTCGGTGGGATTCGAAGCCGAGCTCTCGCTCATGGAGTACAAACACACTACTAACTGAGCTATCGAATAGAACAGTGTATAAAAATACGTATAAATCATTTGGGTCTATGTAGACTTAAAAAGTAGGAACCACGTAAGTAAGTTTGTGTTTAATACCTAACGGTGCTATTCTTAGAAATTTTAGTCGCCCGTTAAGCCGACGCTTTGACAAACTAATGATGCATTTGTATGAAGACCTGCCAATCCAAAATGGCCGCAAGTGAACAGCTGATTAGTTTTCATACAAATATTACCAAAATTCGGTAGGTAAGAATGACCGTCGTGATAAGACTTTCAGCCCAGGCATCATTAGTTTGTCAAAGCGTGGGCTCAACCCACGACTAAAATGACTAAGAATAACCCCGTTAGATTTTATAATCTTATGCTTAGATTAAAACTTAAGATTATATTATGTAAGATAATATCCCAGTAATTACAATAAGTAATCCTGAATTCGGTAACCATGAAAACAATCAATGTGTAATATATCATAAATCATCTTGTTTTTTTCCTGGAAAATGAATCATTTTATCAGCTGACTGATTTATCACAATGATAAAACGCACTTAAGGAACTTCCCCAATGATTTGCAATTTTTAAATTAATTTTACAATGCGTGAAAGATAACCACACATTATCCAAAATTTATCCATGATATTAAAAAATATTCATTCCAGATAAGAGATAACAGATAAGTCTGCAAAGATGTGCACTGTGAACGAACCTTTTTAGATTGGTGACGAAACGATATAAAATACAATGTACAATGATACTATCTATAATCTATAATCTAAGTTGCAAGGATATATTCATTCAAAGCTCTCAGATGTATGCCCACAAACAAACACGTGTAGTTCGCGCTTACAAATGCTGATTGTGTACTTACAAATAAAATCCAAACCCTACAATGATACAAAATACAAAAAAATTAAAAGCAACTCTCACAGTATCGTGTTTTACGTTTTTTTAAGCTCAGATTATGAAGAATGTGATTCATAAGACAATAACTTCATTGAAAGGTCATCTTTAAATCAAACGGTAGATGAGCAAAAAAAGCAATTTAGGGACTTAAGGTCTTGTCGATGACATTCTAGTGACCAAATACTGTTCAGAAGGAAATGCGAATAAATGATGGTATCATCGAAAAAACTGTTCGACTGAAATAGCAGTAGAGATATATTGAAAAAAATGCATTAATTTACGGATGAAGTAATTTTCATGATTTGATTGAGCGTCATACACGCAATGCACGACCCTGCCCATGGAGTTTCATGGTCTCAGACCTTTACTGAAAACAGGAAGGAAATAGCGTGTTCTATGCATGGCCAGATCATGTGGGAAAATTAAACACGTAATTCACGTAATTGTAAGATTTCGTGATTCTACGATTAAAAGGAATGATGTGTGATTTTCAGTCAGTCGATTTTACTCATTTACTAACAGAACCCAGAAGGCTGTCAAATTTTGAAAAAAAAAACTATTTTTTTAAAGACTTTTACGTTCTTTGTCAACTGAAGCGCTATTATGCTAAACTCACTTTGGTATCAATACAAGCTGGAGCTTACTAGCGCTTGCGAAAGAGCTCCATAGATAAAAAAAAAATCACAGTACACCTTATGTTTCGACACAAATCACTACCACGTCGCCTTGAGGTCTCAAGGGTTTTAGCAGAATAGCGCTTCTGGAATAGTAAATCTTATTAGATATCTAAAAATGGAATACACTATATAATGTATATTCCCTATCGATTCCTTACTCGCTTAACCGATTCACATCAAATTGTCAAAGAAAAAAATAAGAGAAATTCACTTGAAATTGTTCCTGTGAAGTTTAATGGCAATTGGATTGCAGAAAAAATATTTTTCGCAAATTTTCTTTTCTTTTCAGTCTAATTTTGTGAAAAAGTTACTCTCCATGTGAGGCTAATCCGCTCATCGCGTTTTTATAATATTTTCAGGAAACGTGCAGATGGCACTTTGAATGTATCGTTTAAGCTTTGACGACGATCTGATCTATCTATAAATAATCTATAATCTAAGCTGCAAGGATATGTAAGCATTTAAGGCTCATATGAAATGCATGCCTACAGACAGGCACATGTAGGTTCGCGCCTACACATTCTGCATGTGTGCATACAAATAAAGAAAACTTCACATGGACATAAACCTTGCAACTCCTGCCGCCGTTCCCTGAACCGGGGTGGCATTGGCAAAAGTGAACCGATTTTTACAGCACGGGTGGTCAGCCTCGTACCAACCTATCAGTCAAGGAGCAAGACAGGAGATTACAAACAAAATAAAACCGGTAGTGTAAGACTGCCTCAATAGCCTGTGGAAAAAATCCACATGCTCAAGTGGCGTAGTCCTAGCATCTTATAGGATACGTGTTGAATCATACACAGTAAAATAAGGCAAATAATTCACTGATTACCAAATTACTTGATTGGAATTAATATTGGAATACTACTGAATTTTGTACTTAATTGTACTGGAATTCTGAAAAATTATTATTTCAGCTCTAACGCCCAAAGATACCAAAAAGCTGAATACATCACAGGAAAACTTAAAACGTAAAAAAAAATAGCAAGTGAGCTGTTTCATTGTATAAACATCGACGGATGACGAATTGTGCCTTGGGAACGAAGCGGATTTTCTTGAGCGTGATAGAGAATCGTTACAATTCTAGTTTAGCCATGAAAAAATGTACGTGGATTATTTGATCTCTAGCAAGATGTGATGAATCGCATTAAAATCATTCATAATGATCATCAGAGGATGAAAACTGACGAGTGATGAATAATAATATTATATTTTATATGTAAGTACTTGATGAATAGTTTACGTATAAAAAAATATACATTAAAAATATTTAAAATGTTTTTTAACTATAAATGGTTTGATTTTAATTTTTAAATTGATTGATAATTTGAATCAAAATGGGCTTTCACTGTGAATATTAAAATAAGAATATTAAAAACTATATTCTCTTAGCCTCTTAGGCCCGGTATTTCCAATGTTAGCAGATATGACTTTAAACTGATAAGAAAACTACCCACATGATTGACATAAATACGTCATTTTCTTTCAGTATAAAGTCGTTAAGCTAGCCCTCGTTCTGTAAAAAATTGGTTCATTTTTGCCAATGTCACTCCGTATTCAGGGAAAAGAGCTAATTGTGTTAATGTGATGTCAAGTACCCACGTAGCGTGTGTGAAGTTTACCTGCATGTGGGTATGCATGAAATGTGATCTTTAAATGCAAATATTTATTTTGCAGCTTAGATTATAGATAATAGAATGTGACTAACATTTTGAAATGAATAAAGTGGTGGTAATAAGTAATAAAGACGTAAAAAAAAAAATTGGCCGTTAAATTAAAATCTCACAATCCGTCCTTCCCTGAAAAAAATGGCACGTGGCATATTTTCATCTAAACTTCCCACGGCTCACTTACAGTCTCATCTTTCTTACGAGTCTCACGGACCAGATGTTGATAACTACTGAGTTACATCATCTTAAATATAATTTCTTTATCAAATATAGGACACCAAATTGATTAGTTTTTATAGCTCTGTTTACTTTTTATAGCTCTGTTTACTGAGTCCAAATTCCGTATTATAATGTGGCGCAATGATACTAAGCTGCACGTACGTACATCATGCAACTTCTTAAGTGGAACCTATTTATTTTCTTTATTGTTACAGGTAAAGGAGATTCCCTACGCCCAAGGGTACAGGGTCTCATTTTATGTAAAGTTTTAACAATCCTCGGCAGTAGGTACTTTGATTTTGGGTTTGAATTAAACACCGAAACGGAAAAAAAACATTTTCGACGCAATTGTTGGGGATCGAACCGAAGCTTTCTGACATGAAACGCATGCGTTATTGTTCCTTGACTTATATGTTGGTATGAGGGTGACTATCCATACTGTATAATTTGTTAATTTTGCCAGGGTGAACCTAATTTCAGGTCAGGTCGGCAAAAGAATTCTGCTTATTTTACAAACGGGTTTTTGTTTATTTTGTAAGTGCACATGCAGCATGTATACGCGTGAACTTAAGCTCTCATTATGGAAATGCATTTAATATAAATCTTGCATGTTTTGCAACATAGATTATCGATAGGCGTAGTAAAAATGGATAATTTAAAAGTCTACTACTAGAAAATTTGTGGTAAGTAAGAACCGCTTGTAAAAATGACAGCTCTTGTTAAGAAATGTCTTGATGTAGGGAATTTTTCAGGATAGTAATGATAAATAATAATAATAATAATAATTTATTCATAAAAATGTTTTACAGAAGATTAACTTAGGGTGCAGCGTGGGTGCAGCTTTTTAACTTAAGTAAGAAAATAATACATGTGCCTGAACTAGGAAAACCTGTGTCTCAGGCGTAGAGAGATTCTATACAATATATCTGTATAACTTTATGATATTAATGATACACAAAAAATACTTAACATTACATTTTTACATGTCTCTGAGCAAAGTTAAAATATTGAAATAAATGTTATTTAAACTTAATATGGAAATGAGAGAATAATAATACATGTGCCTGAACTAGGAAAATCCTGTATCTCAGGCGGGGAGGGCTCGTGAGCAATATGTACTTAAATAATCATTATTACATTTATTCATACTTCAATAGTTTTATATTAAGTCTAGGTGCTAATACAAATAAACTTATTTCACACAAGGCATTAGGATGAACAAATATAAAATAGAAATAGGAATTTAGTCTACTACAATTATAGAAATAAATCAATTTTTATTAGTACGTGATGGGAAATTACTGTATAAATAAATAAACACATTATTTTTCATGGCAGCATCGATTCTCATTACAAAGTTTAATATTAACCAAGTCCCGTGTTTTTGCAGATGCCGGCAATGCAGTTCTCAGCTGCATAATGCTCACGTTATCACAAGTGTGAAGTATCAACGCGAAATGTTGCGAAAACACTGCGACCCTGAAAGTGCATCCATTTAATTGAATAAAAATGCGGTTGATCTGTAATGTTGGCGGCTGAGGCTTTCAAATTTTCAATTCTCATTTTTATTAATACTTTGTAGATTTTAATAATAAAATATATTATTTAATTGATATGCAATCCTCCAGCCTGGCCAGAAACGGGTATTAAGATCATTTGTAAAACGCAACCAAGCTACACATTAAGTGTAACTTTTTACCGCGTCCAAAGGGACGCAAAGTGGCGAGTTAACCTTTTTTTTATTTTAACAGGTAAGAGAGCTGGCCTTACGCCAACCTGGGACCAATCAATTGAGTTCCCGAGGGGGCTGGTACGCATTTCTTGTGAAGGCTGAGTAAGCCTTGGCGCCATTTTTAATTTTGGGTTTGAAATAAGTACCGAAATTTGAAAACATATTACTCATACCTTCGGTGAGGATTCGAACTCGAGCTCTCGGCATTGAATACAAGCACTCTGCCTACTGAGCTATAGACTGGAATAAATAATTTTTTATTTAACATTTTAATGAATTATTAATTTTTAATTACCCAGTGCCATCTGTTGAATCCGGGTCAAAGTTACATATTGTAGATAAGACACGAGCGGGATTCTAATCCAACTTTATCCGCTCGGCCATACCAGCTACAGCTTTCGCTTCAAGAGATTTACATACCTACATTGAACGGACATGCAAAATATTTAGGCGTCATGTTTGCTTGCTCCTGGATATCAAAATAGCTTGACATCTTGCCAAAACCTGGTCGTGCCATGAAAACAACAATAACAACCTACAACACAAATGGACAGCCATCTTTACTGGCAGCTCATTGAAGCAAAAAGCTATAAAGGACTTTGCGGACATCAGAATATGGAGCGCATGTTACGCCTAGTAATCCGATATCCTCATTAATTCTCCCTATTATTTTATCTACACAGGAAAGTGAATTTTTGAATTAAAGTAATTATTTTTTGCCTTTTTTATAATACCTACTTTTAATTGGTCGTGATTCAAAAACATTATTGTCTCTCCCGAAGGAGCTTTAGAATGCACGGTATTTATAGTTTTAGTTATTTTTAAGCAGTCGTTCGAAATTTGAATTTTCAATATTCATTTTTGAAACATTTCGCTGCTTATGTAAAGCCTCGTTCACTCTACATACGTACATACTTGGTTCACACATTTTTTTTAGATTTTTGACAAACATTAACTGTAACTCTGTCTCCATTCCGCTAGGGGTGGCCAGAGCCTCTGCAAAGCTGCCTCCATTTCTTCCCATCCTTATATACCTCTTTCAATTCATTCATATACATCACCTTTTTCTTCTTTTACGCTCACTTTGTATATCCCATTCTTTCACGATCTCCATTTTTTTCTCGATCGTCCCTTACCTCTTTTTTCTTTCACACTTCCTCTGGCATGCTGATGGTAAGACAATGATTTGAATTTTCATGGCCTTTATTCTTACTTTAGTATCGCGTTCCTCTAGTTCCACTTAATTATACAGAGTAGGTGTGCAATATTCCAGTGGAGCACATCTGCTTTGCTGTACATCATTTTGCACATCTTTGTCTCTGGTATTATTTTTAGATTAATGCGTTCCCCAGAAGCGGCAACTTGTTCAGGAGTCATTTAAACTCACAACACACATGGAGGAATAATGAAGACTAATTAATATTCAGCGGTAGTCAAATAAAAGGAGGGAAAATCTTACATAAGCTCTTACTGTTAATTGGAGTAAATTTTGTAACTTTAAGTCTTGTGTGTTGATTAGTTCACATGAATTAAAACATTTTGCTTGACTCTTTTTTTTTAAAGATTTTTTACAAATGATTCAATTGCTTGTCGATCAAACTTAAATGGTTAGCGATGAAAATATTGTTTTTTAGGAAATGATTCGTATATTTACATACTTATACCAATTTAGGGAAATAAATACAGCGTCTAAGCGTATTCAGCGTATTTTTTATATTTACGCGATCGACGGGAGCTCACGCAATGTTGTATACTTGGGGTACTAGTTTATTCGATGGTCCGTTGACAGTTCTAGTAAGTACTCCGCTTAGAGTAAGAGAATACATTTCTACGTCCTAGCACGTTTGCATATTATACACCTTTAATTTGCAATATCACACATTGCAGTACCGCATGGACACTGAGATGCAACATGTGTAATGTGTTGCGCGTGTGCGTGTAGCTGCAATTGCACAATACCCACTCGTTATATTACAAGATGGAGAAAGAGTGGATAGCTCGGTGGGTGCTTGTTGGCAGTAAGTACTTTCATAAATCATAACTGCGATCATTTGTACGCGTCTCTTCAAGGTGCGTCTACCTCACTATGCATTTCGTACTGCAAAGCCATGAAAGTGACATGAGATGCAAAAAGACCTGAAAAATCAACTTCTCTACAAGTTCGTAGGGTTTAATATGCATAATGAATGTATAACAGTAACTACTGTGGAATCGTAATGATTATAATCAATGAAGTTATCTGACAGATTCAAAACATATTAAAAATATGTATCTACCTATTGACGTAGCTCGTCTTTGAGACAAAACATCTCAAGTAATGTGAATGTATTATTTTTTATTTAAATATAAATTCATTTCATATGGACTCTTGTTCGATGTCATGTTCACCAAGCAAAAAAGGAACTAATAAGCTAAACGAAGAATCTGAACGAAGAAGAAAATGAGAGGGCTTTCTGAGCCATTTGCAAGACAGCCTCATTCTGACATTTCAATAGATAGTATTCTGTTATCTAAGAGACAGGCCCGGATTAACCCCTCTGGGGGCCCTAGTGCGGGGACAAGCTCGGGGCCCCCCCATATGCCCCCCTCCCCTCATAAAAAACACCCCCTACCTCTATTTTCTATCTTCGGTACCTTTGTTTACATTTTTGGCTTGCAAAATTTGTTTACTTGTTTTTTTTTTCTGAGGAGAAACTTTTATTTCTTGATTACTGTTTGGAATGCTCGGGGCCCTATTCAGTTCTTGTGGGGCCCCTGAATGGTTGTTGTGAGAAACTTGTATTTCTTAATTATTGAAGAATTTGTCCGTATGGAACATAGCGTTATGAAGCGGAAGTGATAAAAAATTACATTTCTATACATTATCTGTGCTTAATTTTTTAGAATAATGTTAAGAATAAGACTTTTGGGGGCCCTCTGGCAGCGGGGGCCCTGGTTCGGTCGCACCGCTCGAACCGCCTTTAATCCGGGCCTGCTAAGAGACACATCTTTTAAACGCCTTGCAAATAAATATTAATAAAAAAATACAATTTAAGAACATTTGAGTAGAGGGTAAAATATTCCGTGATCTGTGGGGTAAACGTACACAACTAAAACACAAAAAGCTAGCTTACGAAAATATGCATGCTGTGAAAGAGCTTTTGATATTTATCTATTTATTTCCACATACCAGGAAGGTATAAACCATTTTGAAATGTAGGATTAAAAGTTGAATGTTTTCAGATGGAAAAAATAAAAGATTTTCAATTTATCCATGTAAAAAGCTAGTGGTGGAAAAAATATAAAAACTAACAATGCTACGATTAGCCGCGCCTGGTGTTTAGGCAAGCTGTAGAATTATTATTCAAACTGTAATGACGAAATCGGTAAAAACTTATAGTTGAAGCCTAAATTTTTCATTATTTATTCAAATTAATTACTAAAAAATGGGTCGACTTCAAAATTTAAAAAAAATCAATACAAGAAGACGGCGTTTCCATCTACTGCACTCCTGAAAGCTTTTTGAAAAAATATAAATAAATTCCAAACCTGCTTTGCTTTTACCATGAATATCCCATCCATTTACCGAAATGATAAATCCATACAAATTAAAATATATAGTATTACCCAGCAACCAGCAGTCAAAAATCAGAAGCTAAAAGTATTCCAGAGGTATCAACTCAACATCTATCAAAGATAATAAATTAATGTTGTAATTTCAAAATGTAAAAGGTTTCAAGTGGAATGCACAAACATTGTAAAGTAGTCTTTATGAATAATAATTTTAATGTTTGATTTCGCTTGATGTGGAAATGTAGATGAGGCTTAACGTTTTGTGAAGGCAGCGCTTCAGTAACAAGATGAATGGTGCCCGTCACACGTCTGGACGGGGAATGGTTGGGAGTTGTTCGATGAACAATCACGTGAATTGAAAATTTGAACGAAAACATGTTGTGATTGCTGTTTGATAGGAGACGGGAAGGGAAATATTATCACGATGCCTTAGTTGAGATAGCTCTTAATTCTATTTTTTGTAAAATTGGAAACATGTCAGATAGAACAAAAAAATCGTATTTCGATTCGAGTGTGATGTTTGTCCGACGAGAAAAAGAAGTAAATTAAAATTTCCAAGACACTTTCGCATTTTTGTAAAAAAAATGTTGTAGAAAAAAAACCATGACTTATAAGTTGGTATGAGGCTGATCACCTATACTGTAAAAAATGGTTAACTTTGCCAATGTCACTTCTGTTGCAGGGAAGGTCGGCAATCGGCATGTGTTTCAGGGTTTATTTTAATTTGAGGTTTGGATTTCAATTTGTCAGAATACATACACATTTGTAGGTATGTGCAAACTCACATGTATCTGTTTGTGGGCATGCAGTTAATATGAATTTTAAATTTTAATATATCTCTTTGTAGCTTAGATTATAGATGAAGATTATAAAGACCTATGGTAAAAATTAACAGTAAAGTATCAAGTACGTACATATATAGTTCGTTGTTGACTTATAGATATGAGAATTACAGGGAATACTCTCAGTGACATGGTTAGAAACTATGAAATAAGAGAGACCTGTCAGACAGGGTACACTGTGAGATGGAGCAGGAAGAGGCGGCGGTACTGCAGGGACCACGTGGATAGGATGAACAGTTGGAGAATCCCCCATGTGGCTACCCACAGTATACCTGTAGGACATCGCCTGCAAGGAAGACCGCTTAAGTGATGGAGAGATAGCTGGGGATCTACTTTCCAGGTGGACAATACCAGTTTCACAACAAACCATTGATCTAAAGCAAGTAGTAGATTAATGGATTTAGTAATTTTGTGTACTAGTCCATCGTTCAACACTTTTCTACCCACGCGTCTTTCTTCACAATTTAAAGCAGATTTTTCCACTGACAATGTTTAAGAGCTACGTGGCTGGTCTAGCTAGAGCGTCTCCTCAGTGCTTGCTTGGCTTATCTAACATTTGATTCAAATATGTCCTATCAATGAAATTGACTTAAGAATCACATTCTACACAATCTGCGCTAAGAAAATACGTAAAACAGATAGTGTAAGAGTGGGTTTAGGTTTTTTTAAATCCAGTTTTCATAAGACACATCGGTCCAGTACATTTACAAACATTTCTCATGTGAAATTACCTGTGATGGAGATAAGACCAACAAGCACTAAGGGAACGAGAGGTAATAAATAATACTTCACCAGAGTACGCGCGTCATCAGTAGGTGATCTTGCGTAAGGCAGATGATGTCAGTACACAAAGGGGAACATTATTTAACTAAAGGTATAATGGCTCATTAGAGAAGATTCATATCTTCTCTAAATTGCGAAGATACAGGTATATTAATACATTGGAAATCCTCACTTTAATTATAATATTTATAGAAGCATGAGATGGAAAGCTAGCCACAAATATAAACTCCTAAAAGTCATAATAAATTTGTGAAGATGAATACAATTCACAGACCTAATTTTTACTAACTGGAAAGACGTTTTAAAATTGTGCTGTGACAACAATATTCCTTACTGAAGTTTTTTTCACCCCTCAGTAACCGTAAACGGTGGAAAGGCCAGCCCCCTAACCTGTGAAAATAAATAGGTTCCACACTATCCTTTTCAGATTTTTGTTCGGTGCCACGTCTATCAAAGTTCAGCTATCATCATGGTTTTTTTCACTTTGGATGCTGCGGCTTGAAAAAGAGACTAGATGCTTTCTTTGAACAATTACCGCAGGTTTTCCGCTACAATTTTCTTCAGCGTCCCTGAATTCTTCTCCCTGCAATTTTTCCACGTGGAAAAATGGCGGTATTTTTCATTCTTCGTAACGTGTGATGTGCATCAGCTTTCTTTGCTTAATGGTTGGCAGAAGTTTCTTTGTGGTCGGAGGACTTACGCATTGGTGATCTGGGCTGGAAGTCTCATCACCACGGTAGTTCTTACCTACCGAATATCGGTAATATTTGTATGGAGACCTGTCAATCCAAGATAGCCGCAAGTGAACAGCTGATTAGTCTTCATACAAATATTATCAATCGTCGGTAGGTAAGAATTACCGTGGTGATGAGACTGCCAGCCCAGATCGTCGGAGGACTTCCTCATTGGTGACCAGATCACGCCAACAGATCCGAAGCATTGAACAACGCGGTAAAACGTTTCGGTTTGTGTAAAAATGGTAAAACAACAGATAATTGAAAAATAAGGATAATGATAAGTGAGTATGAATAATAAATATTGTTGGTTGTATGCAGGTAATGCATAATGGAGGTCATGATAATAATAGTGCGCGCAAATGTTGCATAAACACCAAACACCGCGCAGCAATCATGACGTAGCATTGAACTTTTAAGTTCTTATCAAACACAGTCGCTGTGTGGTTTAGCGTCCATAGGCGCCAGCAAAGTAAAAAACCTGGACGTTTATGACCAATACGAGTCATTTTTTTTTGTATCTTCAAGCTTAGTCTCGAGTGGGCCGATCACACTGACATTGTTAGTTTTTTCAATCATACGCGCCGGGGCATATACCTCATACATTCAGCTCTTAGCGCGAAGCAAGTGAGAAGGGAAGTGAGCAGGGCATGGGTGTGAACAGGCGTACTTCCCATAAGATCAGTGACTCCCGATAATCTTCCACTTTTACCGATATTCTAACGGGAGTTACAAGAACGATTCGAGAGTGCCATTGGCTAGTCTGTGATCTCCCCACTTCCTCTTCCGCCTCACCACGTGGCTCACTTACTCCACCCATACTCGCGGCAGTAGAAGTGGCTGAATGTAAATGGAGCAATATGATGATCATCCTTGATCGTTTGACCATAAAAACACTGATTATTCTAACCCCGGTATTCCCAATGCTACTACTTACCTTAGGCCTTAGTGGTTCTGAGAATTCTTTTCAAAAACCATTCAAAATGTTGGCTAAGATGAGTGTTGGTATGATTAGTGCATGCGGGGTTAGCGTCATTCATATTCAATTTCTGAATAAGACGCGTGAGAGTCGTGTAAAATATACTGAACATGCAAATAAAGAACGCTAAGGCCCGGTAGTTTCAACGTTAGCTTATGTGACTTTAAACTGATAAAGAAAACTACCCACAAGATTGACATCAGTGCGTCCTTATCATTCAGTATAAAGTCGCTATGCTTACGTTGAAAATACTGGGCATAAGTGTTAGTAAAGCTAATCGTTCATGCTAGAAAAATATGGTAAAATTCTCCCTTACACACAGGTATCAGAGTCAAACGGGAAGGTTGCAGATTTCTTGCAATGCGATTCGCAATGTTTTTACATTTTTTGTTTATCGAAGCAAAAAATGTGTACAAACTACGCTAAAAATACAAATACAACAGAAGCAAGTCGCGGTGTGTACACATGTAATGAGTAATATAACATTTGTCGCGCCACTGTGTCTGTCCATTTGAGTAGAATTACGTTTCATTGGTGTTAACGGACAACAAAGAACAGCGTACCCAGTCGTGACGTCACTACTCAGCTAAAACAACGTGCGTTTGTGTTAGTGAGTGCGTGTGTGCGCGCGCGTGTATGTGTGTGTGTGTATGCACTTATATTGCAGTATACAAACACAATAATATTGTAATATTAGGTAGAGCATATTCTAGATAAACGTATACCATATTGTACAGAATGATCTAATGCGCTTTAGTCAGGGTTGTACAAAGAGCATTGTAAAAATTATGATTAACTATTTGCACGTAAATGGTAAACCTTGCCTCATGCTTGTCCCTGAAACCGAGGTGGCATTTTCAAAAGTGAACCAAAATTTACAGCATGAAGTTTTAGCCTCATACCAACCTATTAGTCAAGGAACTAGTAAGCAGAAAAAGAAATGGTTGTAATAAAGTAACCTACGTCACCTTAGGCGTTACAATTTCATCATAATAAATTTCCATATTTGGTTCCCATACAGTTTGGAATCAAATGAAGTTCGAAGCTGAAGTCAAAGCTGTTTGTTATTGCTACACAGAAGAATAAAACGGACCCAAGGAAAACCAAAGGAGACGGAAAATAATATTTTTTCGGGTGGTAATGGAATTTCTTAACTTTACTGTGGAGACATATTTTGAATATATTGAATGTGTGTTTCAGAATATCTTCGGCAGAAATACGGTATTTTTAAAGTGACGAATTTTATGGTTTACTGAAGTCAAAAACGCATTATTTTTAGAGCACTTTCTTTCGAGACTTTTAATAACATTTGGCCTTCGTACTTTTGAGGCTTCCAACTTTCTACAAAATAGATCACGTTGCCCATAATATCGCATGAGTTTGACTTGCTCTAGCAGATCTAGCAGTGTTCCAGCTCTAGCAGATCAATTATCTAACAAAATGACTCTTCAGTTGTTATGATTGCAGATTAACATGGCAGCCCTGCGAGGTCGTTAAGGCCGCAAATTGAATGGCCGACCAGCAGGAGCGCTGTTTGTTTTGATAGGAAAATCGTTGTCTGGGAGACCTTGAGCGTGCACCTGGGGCAGGCGACTGTGGCCCTTATTGCATTATGTCATTACACCAGAGATACAGGGCGAGATGACTTCTGCAGCAAGACGCTGGATATAGCTCACAACTTCATCACTTATTGGAGTCATAACGTAGACTCTAATTCAAGTAGCGCATTTGAAATGTTGGTGTACAGTCGGATGCTAAAAAATCCTGGATGGATCGATGAAGTCACAAATGCCGAGATTCTTCCCCATATGAATACCAGAGTCAAACTCGTGATGTCTGCCTATCTATAATCTATAATCTAAGTTGCATATATTCATTCAAAGCTCTCAGATGTATGCCCACAAACAAACATGTGTAGTTCGCGCTTACAAATGGTGATTGTGTACTTACAAATAAAATCCAAACCTCAAATGAATATAAGCCCTGCAACTCTTGCCGACATTCCCTGAAACAGGGGTGACATTGGCAAAGTGAACCATTTTCACAGTATGGGTGGTCAGCCTCATACCAACCTATCAGTCAAGGAAAATATATAAGTCTGGTTATTTTAGCCACATAATGAGAAGTGAGAAATATTCGTTCCTACAGGGAAGGATTGAGGGAATACTAGCTCCGGGTCGAAGATACAATGTTTTAGCAGGAGCAGAAGATCCCTCTTTTGAACAGCAGTATTGACGGTGTAAATCGCAATGATGATCATCAGTTTTCACTGAAGAGGCACAGAAATTTAGTAAACAACTTAAACATTGCCTTGAACATTTTTATTTTCACAGGGGCGTATTTCAAAGGGGTGCTTCAAGTCTCTGAATAGGTCTATGCTTTTTTTTTTGAAAAAAAAATCACATCAACTAACTTTCGGATTTGAACGAAGTACCAAGTTCATCACTCGCGAAACTGAAGTCAAGCTTCCCAAAGATACGACTGGACCAGAGTGATCACTAATAGATTAGCAGGACAACTCGTTACGTTATGGTTTTTATAATTTATCGTTTCCAACCAGAGACGGCTCCAGATTAGGTGCATCGGTGCATTGCACCCCCAGTAATAATGCCACGATCCAATACTTACAAATTTTAGGGGGATAATCAATGACGGCTAGTATAAAAATGCACTGCTCGATGAAAAATCGACGAGCCGTCACTGTTTCCAACACTGTATATTCATTGCTTTCGTCCCTCATACCTGCACCCGATCATACTTGTTGCCTGATGCCATCCATGTTTCTTTGAAAAGTTATTGTATTGTAAAAATAAGTACAAAATTCAACCAAACTATGTAGACTTCCAAAGGCAGAATTCTGGTCGGTTTCAAGGGTCTATCTCTAGTCTCTTCATATTTTCTATGGTACACACAATTAAATTCTGGTTACGAATAGAAAAAGACTTCAAATTTATGTATTCCTCATTTACCTATCTGTTCTTTATATACCCGCAAGTCGTATGTTATCTTATTTTCCATTGTTAAAAGCAATCAATGAGAGTGCACCTACATACATAAAATAAAACTATGGACTCAAAGTGCATACCACATTCAGATTTAACACGATAATTGTTTTGAAATTAAATCAAATCAACAATTATTATTTTATCAAGATGGTGTTATGGCCGACGGGGCCAAGCGGGCTGATCTTTCTAACGTGTGTGGAATAGAACGCAACATTGGGTCGATCCCCGCCTGGGTCATTTGATCATAACTTTGAACCTGGTTCAACAGATGTTATTGAGTAATTATTAATTAATAATTATTACTACCTGTTTCTGGCCAGGCAGAATAGGTTGGTGAATTGCATTCCACTTCACAAATCTATTTAAAAAAAAAAATTATAAAGAAGTGAAATTGAGTGTGCAAAAGATACAAGAGACAACTACATATTTTTATTATTACTATCTAAGTACACATCTTTCTGTATCAAGTATGAATGTATTGTCGTCAAATATTGTGCAGAAGAAACATGAATGTTTTTGATAAAGGTTAAAATTGTTTTTTTTAAATCAAAAACTTGATCATTTTTAATTTTAAAATCTCGCAATGTAAGCTGTAGGTTTCTCATCTAGTTATGCTAGTCCTGTTTGCATTGAACGTGTTCACGTTCAGTAATTATTATTGATCTAAATTACCTGCAATCACTGCTAAATGATAACAATAATGTAAGGTCATAAGCTCAGTGCTTCGGTTGATTTATCGAAGAGCGCTTACCGAATGAGCCCGCAAAATATAGGGCCCACTATAACAGCAGCGTAGACCTTGCAAAACCTTTTTATTTTCACAGGTAAAGGGACACATTTTGCGGTTAAGTACCTCCCCGGAAGATCAGCAAAAGATGGACGGATGGTTGGACGTCAGAAACCAGTAACGCGAGTTTATAACATTGCTAAACTCCCCTCGTTCGCGTAAATAGAAATGTATATGAAAGATGCAACAGCACCCCTAGTGAGTTAGTTTTGATACAATTTTTTTTCTATTTACACGATCGAGGGGCGTTTTTTTTGCGAGGGGAATTGAAGCGATGTTTTATATACAGATAGCAGAGAAGAGGTCATCTTTAAGTGCTTAAGTACCTATTCTAATGACTATTTAATTAGAAAATGGAGGTTTTCCATGTTATGGAAGAAGCAGATTGTCTTCCTTATACAGAATGAGTGAGTCTTGCCGGTATTAAAAAATAGGTTTGATGAAAACTTAGGACCATACATTTGGGATTCGAACCTATCTCTGATAGAGATAAGTACCCTACTCTAAGCATAAAGCATTGCGGAAACTCCAATAAATATGAAAATGAATAGAAGGTTAAGCAGCACCCCTATGGAGGAATTTAATTTTCATACATTTTATTATATTAACGTTATCGAAGGAGTTTTCGCAATTTTCTATACTTGAGGAAAAGTATTTTTTTTTATCTCTGAAAGCAGAAGTCCTACCAATCGAGACATAAACCGAACCTTTTTAAGAATTTCTTTTGTAGCTTTTGACCACGTTATCTCCAGAGGTGTAGCATTGGCCTCATGACAAAGGTTCACAGTGTCTCCCGCATGGGCAACAAATTAAATAATAAAATAAAGTATTGCGTAACGCCCATGACAGCAAACTGCATGAATAATATGCCCAGCTGCAAATCTCACTGAATAAAGGCACCGCTTCCATCTCTGTCTGTCTCATGCAATTCAAATGCATGTTGCTATTTACGAGCTGCGACTTTGAGCGACTATTTCTGCTAAGACTTTAATAGCACTAATTATGTTGGAGGCAAATTAACGCAGACGCAGTTGCTATTGTTTAAATTCATCTCAAGCTCTGTACCCCGTAAAACATTGCGAAAATCTCACCTCGATTGCGTAAGTCAAAAATATATCGAATATACGACGGCACTCCTGGTGAGTAATTTAGTTTTGATTTTTTTTTTCGATTTACGCGATCGATGTGAGTTAACGAAATGTTTTATACTCGGAGTACTGTCCGCAATACACCTCCTAGGGAATATAAAGGGTTTATCTAAGTCACAACGTCACAATCATAAAAAAATATTTCATTCAAATCGGGGACTAACATAAAAGCGATTTATTAAAAATATGTACTCACTAGAATTAACTTCTAATTATTCTAAGCCCCATAATCTAAGTTGTCAGAATATATTAGCGTTCACAAGCATCACGATTAAATGTTGAGAATGTATTCTGCATGTATAGGTACTAATAAAAAAAACAAATCTCAAAAGTGTGGTTGAATGTGGAGGAGTATCTTAAGTTGAATGCATTTATGTTTATATATAGATTAGAAAATAAGTTATTGCCTGTTTATTTGGATAAATTCATAATTAGAAATAAGGATGTACAAAGCTATGATACTAGAGGGAAAAATGATTTGAGAAAGTTAAAAGTAAGAACAGTGAAATATGACAGAGGAGTTCTGCACAGAGGATTTGATGAATATAATAAAGTACCAGCGGAAATCAAACAAACTAGTGACGTAATCAAATTTAAGGAGAAAGCTGTAAGGTTCCTACTTGCACAGCGCCTCTGACATAACTGTTTTTGTTTTGACTTGATATCAAATTGTTTAAATTAGCATTATTTTGCTACAATAAAAAAAAAAAAAAAAAAAAAAAAAAAAAAAAAAAAAAAAAAAGAACGTTTCGTCTGCAACTCTTGCTGACCTGCAAAAAGTGAACAATTTATTTCAGTTTTTGGCAAACACCATGCTTGAGTTTTTTTCCTGCCTTCATTTTTTCGTCCAATAAGTCGACTCCATTAATGTAACCAACAGATAGAAATGAGCTTATGGAGAAGAAAAACTCTTGATTTTGTTTTGCATAAAATTTATCAACAAAAAAAACATCAGACGTGATGAAATACATTTATGTATTTCGACTACATTATGATTAATTGTGTGTTGTAGATTTCACTTCAACGAATTAATTCTATTTCCCAACCATCAACACTATTTCTCTGCCCACTTCCTCAGAAAATCTGTTCACATTACTAAAAACCTTCACGCTTATTTGTGAGTTAAAATTATATTGCCTTATCCTTTACTGCTTAATTATTATTCAGTTGCTTTGTAAGTTATGGGACTAGACGTAGGAAGAATTGTGAAGGAACTGTGTTAATGGAAACATTTACGAAACGAAACCTAAACAAGTAAATGTATAATAATGGTTAGCAAGTGTATTTATTAGAAAATAAAATGCGATAAAACAAAGCATTCTGCTAAGGTGGTACAAAAACTTTTTTTCGTCTTAAAAATATCAAACAAGCAATGCAATAAAAAGTGTCCAAATTAAGAAGTGGTAGGTATAAGTAAAATAATTGGTAGGTAAGAAAAGAATTATTGTGAACGCAGCCAAAAAACTAAACGCATCCGTTTTACGCGCATGAGTATAAAAAATAGCTCTCATTGCGCATGCGCTTCGCATACATTTATGGGCGCCTATTCTTGAAATACCAAAATCTACTTATATGTGATTCGAGCAGTAGACATTATCGAGGGTGACAGAATACATTATCTGCGTACCTACTTTTTGAAACTTTGCAGTTGAGTTTTTAATGCATTTTTTTCTTGTTCTTCCCTATATTCTGATAAAAAATATTTTTCTTGTTAAAGTACCTACTAGTTGTTTTAGTGAGCCTTTAATTTAATCACTTCCGTAATTCATTATATTTTAATTTTTGGTGCAAATGTTGGTATCAAGTTTTTTCCACGTTTAGAGGAAAAGTTTTTCTTTGACATGCAAAAAATTTTTTTTTAAAGGTGTTAAATTGCTTGGTGAGTAGGCAATGTAAATAAATAATCCCTTAAAAACTTAAGTGTGATTTTTTTGAACTTGTTTTGCTAAGTTATTAGTGCATTTCGTCGGAATACTATTGACGTTTTTGTTTTTTTTCGATGAAGTTTTTTTTCTGTGCACCATAAATAGTTGGAGAATCGGGTTCCCTCAAATTTTGTTTGAAAATGGAACGTTATTTGTTTTGATTATAAAATGGCGATTGTCATGCAAAATTTATTAGTCAATGAAAAATGTTGAGATAATTATTTTAAAATATTACAAAGTATAAACGTTTTTAATGTTTCCTGTTCATCTGCGATACGCGATATTCAAGTAAGAAAATTGTGTAAAAGAGGCACAGATCTCCTGATACAAAAATACCCACTTCGGACAAAAATGTTTTTTTTCTTCACTGAGATCTGTACATGAATTGACATTGTATCCTTTTTGGATCTCCTGCGTTTTGATTCCCATATTATGTTGAGAAGTAATTAGAAGCTTAATTTTGGAAGAATTTTATATCTCTTGACAATAACAATTTAAAGCACCCTAATTTATGTATCATTATTATTTTCCTATGATATAAATGGAAAATGTAACTTTGCCTACAATTTGTTTTCTGCGTCAATAATTCGTATAATGACATTATATTCAACCACTAGTCGTAGTATTTGCTGACGTGGTGTGTTGGTAGAGTTGTCGATACTAGATAGTGAGTTGTGAAATGTCGTCGATAGTAAATAATAGTCGCTGCCGATCTTACTGGGTCAATACTGAATAACCTGCTACCTATTACACTGTAATACGCAACACTAGCTGAGGCAAGTGGACTAACTACCGTGTAATCAAGACTTAAAGGTGAGATTATAAAATGAAAACTTCCTACCCCGGGAAAACTGTATTGTGTTATTTACCAAAAAAAATAGTTCCTTCTTATGTAAATAAATGCTACAAATAATGCCGTGCAGAATTTTTACTTGAAGTTTTATGAATAACCTACATGTTTTTGCTTGTGAGCATGCATTAAATATGAACCTTAAATGTCAATACATATTTATAGCTCATATTATAAATTATAGATAAAGAAGGTTCCTTGAAATGATAGGTTGGTATATTAAAGCTGACCACGCCTGCTGTCAAAAAATGGTTCACTATACCAATTTCAACCCTGTTTCAGGGAAGGTCAGCAAGAGTCGTAGGGCTTATGTTCAGTGGAGATTTGGATTTTAATTTGCATGTACACATTTTTAAGCTATAACTCTGTCGCCATTCCGCTAGGGGGGGCCAGAGCCTCTGCAGAGTTGCCTCCATTTTTTCTTATCCTTACATACCTCTTTCAATTCCTTTATATCCATCACCTTTTTCATGCGTTTTCTTCTGTTACGCTCACTTTGTATATCCCATTCTTTCACAATCTCCTCAATCTGATCACTCCATACTTTTCTCGGTCGTCCCTTCCCTCTTTTTCCTTTCACACTTTCTTTGTATACATAATTTGTCAGTCTATCATCATTCATTCTTTCATCTTCTCATCAGCGCACACTTATAAGGGTTTGCTTGTAAGCATACAGTTACATTGAATATTTTTCATATCATTGCAACTTAGATTATAATTTACGCAGCCAATGCGAGTAGGTATAATGTGTAACTTGATGTTTTAGGATTTAGGCGGGAGGCGGGCTTGTACCTAATACCTACACTGCACGTGAACTAGACAAAACAATTATTCCAATTCCGCTGGAAATTGAAATTGAAATGTCTGCATTAGTTTCACGGTTTGGTTTATGCAGATTGTTAATTTTAGCGCGGGCTAACCTAATCACCGCGGCCGCAATGCTAAATCGCATTTAGTAACAAGTAATCGCCTAAAGCAGTCGCTGGTACTGCAGTGTACTCTGTACAGCAGGCATTACAAACTCAGATGATATGGCGGGCCAAATCACCCATTTTCAACTAAGTTGGGGGCCGCAAAGGGTGAAGGTCCAACACTATCTTCAGAAAAAGATTGAGGACATTGCTGTTTTCTAGAAGCCATGGCTCCCTGAATGTGGTCCCTGAATGATCTGAAGATGGTCCTTCACCATTAAATGGCGCCACAGGAAACAAATCATCCATCATCAATCAATCAAAGGTACGACACTTTCCTTCAATCGTGGATGTGGGTGTAGAAATGGTTTTTTTTTTTTCAAATACCGTCAAATTAAAATAGTGAAATACTGGAGGTATTCATCAAAAGCTCAAAATTCAATTTCTACTTCAGGGGCGGGTCTCGGACCTCTGAGATCATATCAGGCCTCAAACAGGGTGACTATCTTTCTCCATTGTTTTTCAAACTAGCTTTGGTTTTTCTTTTTTTTAAATCCTGTCTGTGTATTGTGGAATCACCGTAGGAAGTACCATCAAGCTGCTGGGATATGCAGATGATGTGGTGCTTCTGGAAGAGAGCACACACATTCATTAAGCGCTTGTACTTTGCAAATCGTCCTATTGCTCCAATAACTCTCTTTTCCTCGCATACTCCCTTTTCCGATTGTCTGCCATTTTTCGATTCTCCAAGTAAGTATCACAATACTAATAATGTCGCAAGACGGAAAACAAATATGATGCATCAATTCGTCGTGTTAAAATCGGGTTAGTTTATTTTTGCACTTGAAGATGGGAGGTACCTACTGCTTCTGCCGAAACTGCTTGTGCATAAAGTAAGCCCATAAGTTAATTATAACAAATTGTATTTTTCTTTATAATGTATCTTGGCGGGCCGTGTGTATGACCGACCTGCTTTACAGTGTACCTACATGCGTAATGTGAAATTAGATATTACCCTGTAGTCGGTACTAAATACTAATGCGCATTGCCTGAAATCCGTCATGTAATGCGATTTGCTAAATTTAACTAGGTACCTACAGAAAACCTGATTCTTCATCTTTTTTTTAGTCTATTCAGCCCATATCTCTCCTTGTCCTCTGCTATCTTGAGCCTCCATCCACCCCCATACCTGCAGTAGCTCTCACCTTAACCTTGATCTTCCAACCCTTCTCCTTCCTCCTGGGTGTCCATTCATGATGTGTTCAGGGATCCGTGAGTTTAGCATCTTTTATAATTTATATATTTCCTGCCCATGTGTGGAGACGTTGAGTATTAGGTATGTGTTGTACATTTGATTGGTCCATCGGATTTTCTTTGTTCTCTTCAAATCTTCTGGCTTAACAAATGCTTCTTAGCTTCTTATATCGAGACATTGTCGGCACCATTATAATTGGGTTTTTGAAGAACAAAATATGACGTATTATTATATTTTCCTTAAGCGACACCCACACGTTTAAAAGCACATTTACAGTTTTTTTCGTTAGCCTGAATTACGCAACTTAAATAAATACAATGGCAGATAGTTTGTCAATGTTAACTCATTAGACGCGGGCAATAAAAACATATATATGTACTCGCTAATGAACTATGATACAATGTTTAATATTGTGTTAAAAGTTGTTACAAAGAAATATTACTTTTTATGATCGAACCTTGTAATTATTAAATATCATAGTAATTATTCCTTGACTTATAGGTTGGTATGAGGCTGACCACCCATACTGTAAAAAATGGTTCACTTTGCCAATGTCACCCCTGTTTCAGGAAATGTCGGCAAGAGTTGCATGGCTTATGTTCATTTGAGGTTTGGATTTTATTTGTATGTACATAATCAGCATTTGTAAGCGTGAACTACACGTGTTTGTTTGTGGGCATACATATGAGAGCTTTGAATGAAAATATCCTTGCAACTTAGATTATAGATTATAGAAAGCATAGACCATGCACCTGATTATGTTTTAATATCCTTAAGTAAACCTGAAATCCATATTTTAAATCTACGATATTCTGGAAACTAAGTAGCAAGGATACATAAACATTTAAGATCCTTATTTAATCAATGATCACAAGCAGACACGTTTAAATTCACTATTACACATGCTGCATCTGCATGTATGAGTACTTACAAAATAAAACCAAAACCTCAAATAAACTTATAATCATTTGCAGATCGGTCTTTCGGTACCAATGTTCCATTGTTGATTTTTCTTGACGGGCAAATATCACAAATTTAGCGTCCTAAACAACAGATAACAAAATAGCCTCTTTCTTAACAACTCGGCCGTGGGATTGTCACAACTTTTTTGTGTATGACAATTGACTCGACACAACCACTCGACCATGTGACGACACCCATAGCAAATAAAAAATGAGAACGAAGCACTTTACGGACTTTTCAAACTACCTCCAGTGGCGAAGGGTGCCAAACAAGCCGGTTTCCATCGGCTTCCCTTTTAAAATGATGTAACAAAGTAGTTAAAAAATATAGATACATAGTAAAAATATACATTTAAAACCAAAGAAACAATACGTATTTTCCCCCCCATTGAAACCATGCAGTCTACTTTATTATCATTTCTGCCTCATTTTAAACGGGAAACCAATGGAAACCGGCTTGTATGGCACCCTTCGATACTGCAGTACCTACATAATTTTTATGCCTCTAGTCTGACCGATTGACATCACATTTTGAACTCGCTGTGTCCATTGCAACGTGGATACATTACCCAATGCAAATAAGCTCATAAAAAGGACAATGCCACGTTCAGCCGCAGCGCAAGTATAATATAATGTGTGTGTTGCACAAGCCCCTTTAGGTGGGTCTCTCTGCTCGAGGCAGTAATCACTGCAGGTGTGAGCTGTGCCTGTAGCTGTGGCGGCTTGCGCGCTGAGCAGACGCCCTCGCAAATATACAAGTGCCTACTGCTTAGTTCTTGGCACCAGTGTACACTTGACACAGAACTGCGGCTTCTAAAACTATTACAAAATTAAGAAATGTATAAAATAAATGTGATATTAATTAGGAAGGGAATGATGAAGACGAAAATAATGTGCATCGCCTTATATGTGCTCCAGTAAAGGATAGTCACATAAACGTGTGACGTTTACCCGCCAAGAAAATTCAAATTTGCATTCTGACTCCGTTTACAATTACAATCTGTAACCAAGTTTCTCATATTGGATATGTTTCCTAAACTTAAAGGTTGGTATAAGGTTGACCAAGTAACTGTAAAAATTGGTTCACTTTAGAAATGCTACCTCAGTTTCAGGAAAAGGCGGCAAGAGTCTCAGAGCTTTGCACTTTAGATTATAGATACAAATTTATTTTCTGATTTCAGCCCTGAGACGCCAATGAGGTAAAATGGGAACCGACCGATTTCTGGGAATAAAAGCAGCCAAACAACATAAAAAACGATCCATTTTCCGACATTTATTCTCTGCAAATTTTGCACGATGCTATTAAAAAGATCTTTGAATTTCTTATTCTTCAATTCTTTGGTAATAACACAGTCTTCCTAAGTTAGATGCTACAGTGATCGTAAAAAAATCTTCTACCATTTGTAATTTGTTTTCAGATGAATATAACTTTGAGTATCTTTGGTAGAACTAATTGGCTGTCACACTTAGGCAATCTTGGCTAATTCCCTCAGTGTTGAACTCACATAAGTTAAGCCTCGGCTGAGCCCGAGTACAAGTGCCCCTAAACCTGTTCTTACTGTCAACATCGCCTCACGGAGAAATAATTAGGCGCTGCATTGTGCTGTGACAACAATATCACTTATTGGAGTGCGAACAGCGCGGCTCTGCTGGCTGAGGAACATCTCTGCTTGCTGAAGCTGTTGCGGGCGCAGCTACTTTTTGTATTGAATTTGTATTCTGAAAGGATCCTTGTTTAAATCACTAAATTTGTAAATTTTTAGATCCCAACTGAGGTGGCTGGACGGCATCAAGAGAACTGCAGGCAGAGGATGGCTGAACACAGCAGCCGATAGACATACATGAAGAGGATTGGAGGAGGCCTATCTACGTCTACGAGTTGACTGAAAAAGGCTGAGGAAGAAGGAGAAGAAAATTTTTGTGAATGATCTTTATAATAACCTCGGTACGTGTAATGTGAATTGTGTGCCCTTGCTAAAGAAACATTTCAACTTTAGGATCCGCTTTCGCAATAATGCCGATGATGCTGTAATATTTATAGAGAATTTTCAGTGTAGGCTGGCCAGCTTTCCTATGAAAATAAAAGGTTTCATTCACACGTTTAACCCTTTCGAGAACAACGCGGCAAGAAAATAAAGTATTTTACTTTGTTGCTTTCTTTTGCGCCACTAGTTTGTCCTTAGGACTAATGTTTCACTGCCAGCTATATGCTTCATCTTCAGAGTAATTATAGGGAAGACATCATATCCTAACGTTCCTATATATTGTGTATTTATTTGCAATATATGTTAAAAGCGCCCTCGAGCATACTTTAATCCTCTAGTATTAGTCGTGGAAGAAAAAAATGTATAAAAATTTGTGTTCCTTTTTGAGCTTGCTGAAAACGTTGTTGAATCTTTGTATGAAAGATTAAATAGCGAATATTGTGAGCGTGAATTGCATCGCGAACTTTCATACATTTTTTACTCCCCACGACATGTGAGCGTAAACTACTATGTTTTATGCTTTGATACTACCTCACTTTGTATGTATCTTTCAATACTCGCGAGTCATGTAAAAATACACGTAAAATAATATTCACACGACAAATAGCCAGGAGTCTGGTAGGCACCTTATTTCAGCACTCTTGTATGAGTTGTGTGGAATCACCACAGGAGGGCCTTCTGCTACTTTGTTTATTTTGCATATAGGGGCAGTAATTTATATAATGTAACGTTTAAACGAAGATTCTCAACATAGAATAAATTATTTCATATACATAGGTTATGTCACATAAACATACGAATTCAGCGCTTCTGTATAAAAACATTATTCTCTTAGTTGCTTTAAATCAACGATCTAAAATCAAACGGCAATTTGCCTCTTGAAAAGTAGAGTACCAGCTATCTCTCCATCACTTAAGCGGTCGTCTTTGAAGGCGATCTATACTGTGGGCAGCCACATGGGGGATTCTCCAACTGCCCATCCTATCCACGTGGTCCCTCCAGTACCGCCGCCTCTTCCTGCCCCATCTCACCATGTCCTCTGTCTGACAGGTCTCTCTTATTTCAGAGTCTTCCCTGCTATAGTCCTCATCTCAGACGTCTGAAGAAGGTTCTTGGTCCTGACTGTATCAGCCCTGGTCTCTATACCATATGTCAAAATGGGGCATGTATTTGTTTCCCAAACATTCTCACGGATTTCCATGTTAACAATGTGGGATTCTTGCTCCTGACTATGTCGGCCCTGGTTTCGATACCATATGTTCTGTAATGGCGGTCTTTTAGATTTGGACCTTGCTATCGGAAGGACTGTTAATTACATTATTATGTTCTTTAATAAACTCCCATCGATTTATGTCACATGAACTTACGAATCAGTGCTTCTGTAGTGAAAGATTTCACGCAACGGCGTTTTAAATAAATCACCACTATTATCTTGAGGACTATTATCTTATGGACTCCTTTAAAAGTGACTTATTACTTTCACCGATCTGTTGTCCGGAAACCTACATCTCAATGCACCCAGACGGGTTAGTTGGGCTGTACAATGTCACCCTGAAAAATCTAATAAATTTTCATGCTCCCATTTCAACTAAATGTGTTAGGGAGCGGAATAGTGCTATCTGGTTTGATAATGTGAGTGCTCTGAAACGAAAAATGCGGCAAGCGGAGCGTAATTTCAGGAGCGGTAAACCAGGTAGCACTAGAGAAATGTGGATGGGTGCACAGGGTCTGTACAGGTCAACTATTCTCCAGAAAAGGTCTCAATATTTTTGTACAATGATAGCTAGGGAAAAATGTCCACAGCGTTTATGGAGACTTCTGGAGAACGTGTCTGGCAGTGCTCGGGCTGGTACGGGTTCAATGTCGACTGCTGATGAGTTCGCTGCATACTTTCAGGATAAAATACCACGTAGAGACTCTCCTCTGGAGATTGGTCCAGGTTCTCCTGAATCTATGTGCAACTCGCAACTTGAAATGCTTGAGCTGACCTCTATTGAGGAGGTAACGCGAGTCGTAGTGGGATCACCAAATAAGCAGTGTGATCTTGATCCTGTGCCAGCGTGGGTGCTGAAAGAGTGCATCTTACAAGTGGCTCCATTTATTGTAAGGCTTATTAATGGATGCCTTGTGGAATCCACTGTTCCCTCTTTTTTGAAGGAAGCGCAGATAACGCCGATACTAAAAAAACCAAATCTCGATCCTAATGATCCCTCCAATTTCAGGCCGGTGTCGAATTTGCCGTTTTTGTCCAAGGTGCTGGAGCGTATTGTCTCTAACCGGCTGGTATCTTATCTGAGTGATAACAACCTGATGCCGAAAAGGCAATCAGCCTATAGGAAATATCATTCAACTGAAACTGGTTTGTTGACCGTAGTCTCAGATCTGATATCGGCAGTGGATTGCGGGAATCTTGCGCTCCTAGCTCTTCTGGACATGAGTGCGGCTTTTGACACCGTATGTCATGATATCTTGATAAAGAGGTTGGAGGATGCGTACGGCTTGAGAGATAAGGCTCTGGCGTGGTTCACCTCCTATTTGGCGGATCGCAAGCAGGTAGTGCGTACTTGTGACTGTGTCTCACCTTCCTATTCGCTGATCTCCGGAGTGCCGCAGGGGTCTGTGTTGGGACCGATCCTATTTATTTTATACACGGCCGACATTGAGAGCATAGTCGAGAAATGGAGCCTTACTACACATGCATATGCAGATGACTGGCAGATTTACTCTCAGTGTCGACCACACATGGCGGAAGCTCTCAGTAACAGAATGGCAGCTTGCATTGCGGAGATCGGTGAATGGATGACAAGCAATGGCCTAATCCTTAACATGGGTAAGACGGAAATTATGTGGGCGGCTACGTCCAGGCGTGATCATCTTCTGACAACTCGCGTACCACTCTCCATTGGGGGACAGCTGATTCAGCCGTCAGATTCAGTGAGACTTCTAGGAGTCACACTGGATCGGAACCTCACAATGGGAGAGCAGTTGAATAACACGGTATCCTCCTCGTTTTTTGAACTTCGCCAGATTAAGGCAATCAGGAGATGTTTACCATCAGGGGCGGTCAGGACCCTGGTTAACGCTTTTGTGATGTCTCGGGTTGACTATTGCTCAACGCTGTATATAGGTCAGCCGAAAAAACAGTTCAGCCGACTACAATCTGTGCTGAACTCTGCAGCAAGACTCATTTTCGGGATGTCCAAATTTAATCATATTACTCCATTGTTGAAAGAACTGCATTGGCTTCGTTTTCCGGAGAGGGTGGTCTACCGTTTGTTTGATGGTTTACAAAGCTGTCAATGGTACGGCTCCTTCATACCTGTCTGACATGTTCTCACCTATTGAGATAGATTTGAGACGCCAAACTCTCAGATCTGCAGGGTGTGGGGTGGTTGACTTAGTCCAGCCGTCACGTCAGACACGCACTAATTTTGGGGACCGTGCTTTCCGGTTTGCGGGCCCAATGGAGTGGAACAGACTACCACCTAATGTGAGGAAGGCAGAAACTGTTGGTGTCTTTAAAGGAGCACTAAAGACGCATCTTTACAAAAAATCTTATCCGTGATTTGAGAGGGCCCTTGAGGTGTGACACACACAAAAACGGCGCTCTTCAATTATGTGTACCTTATAAATAAATTATCCTTGTATATATATATATATATCTCTTTTCCTCTAGATTATAGAATACAGTATAATGATTTTTTCATAGGTATCTAGCGCACTACATCCTAACTGAGCTCGACATAACATTACTCGGCAGTGTAAAGTGTCATGTGTTTATGTTTAAAAACTGCAGCGTCACTTTTCATTACCAAAAATTAAAAATTATTCAATTGATGTAATTCAAAAAGCAATTACTCTCTAACCTTATTACTCGCAGAGAAGCATTATATTTATAAATGTCGTATTCAGAGTCGTGTGCTAATCCGCTGACTGTGTTTACTTTTAATTAAATTGTCACAATGATGTCGACTTAAGCGGTCGTATGAAATAAATTTGAATTATCAGTGGATCGGTTTGTATGGGCGCGCTGACAGTATGACAATCGAAATTGTAAACTTTTCAACGCGTTATAATGTGACACGCTTTTTAATCTTATGAAATTGATTAAATTTAAAGTGACTTGAAATTTTGAATCCTTTAGCTTTGCTTATTGAGAATTTTGCTGAACCAAACAGGCGAGAATAATACAGAATACGTGGTTAGTTTGAGTGTTGAGAAAATTTGAAACATGAAGTTTAAATTTTCTACAGAAACTACATAATATACAATACAGAATGAATTTAAATAGAGGAAATATATGGAAACGTTCTGAAAGTACAAAAATTTAAAGGAATACTCAATCATTGAAAGAAGTGAAGGAAACTTTGCTAAAATTTAGACCTTCCCTGAAAAATGATGTCCAATTAATGCATTATATATGTGCATTTAAAATTATATATTTTACTTTAGAAATGGGTTAATTTTCCCTCAATATCTAATTGCTGATGCCAGTGGTATCTAATATACATATAGGTACGAGGCAGTAACATTTTTGTTTTCAAAATTGGACTCTTGGAAATTTGAATTTAGAATGCCACGTCACACTTGAATGGTCTTCTACGGTCCTTAGCTACCAATAAGGAAACATTTTTGTTGCCTCTTCCTACCAACCTGGGCGTACAATATCACAATTTAGTCGATGCCAATTCATGTGCGGACCTCATGATGTTTTGATCTTTATCACTCCACCATTTCGATAACGAAATATAAATTTTGAATGGATATTATGCTCCTACTAGTCCTGCAGGAGAACGTGTTTTGGAAAATCATCTGCAACCTCAACTAGTCAGGTTAATCAGTGTATTATCTCAGTGCGTCCCAGCAGTAATTATCCTGCAGCATCTCCAGAGCTCATCAAGCGATCAATCGTCGATTCTTCACGCCTTCTGAGTAATGAACGCATTCGATTAATTGATAAGCAGCTCCAGATGCGGACTGGCAGTGGGCACGCCTCTGACCTGAGAGACGCTGGGCCGCATCACGTCACATATGTATAGGCTATGCATCCAGGTACCCACTCACATCAGGTAAGCTAAAGCCAGTAGCACACTAGCTATACACGCTTACTGTTAGGTTGTGTATTGTGTTGTAGTGCCCATCTGTGCCAGTGATCATCAACTCGCGGTTCAAAGTTTTCAATTTAGATTATTTAATACAGTAAAATGTCAGTATTATAAAAATGCATCGGTTGATATTTGAAGTTATGCGTAAGAAATGTGTTTTTTTTTTTATCTGAGTTGAAAGGATGTATAACAATCATGATCTAATTTTAGTGCACGCCCACAAGCAAACATGTGGAAGTTTGCTTTACATATTTTTCATGTGTAAATCCCAAACAAACACAAATCCTGTAGCCTTTTCCTGGGACATGGGTGGCATTGGCACAAGTAAACCAAGTTTTCATAGTATGAGAGGCTAGCTGAATACCTATACTGACCTTTTAGTAAAAAACGTCTCTTATTTTAATTGTAAATCTTAGATTATAGATTACAGGCAAAAAAAATTAAACCAGAGGACATGCAACGTCTAAGTCCTCTATTTAATTAATGTAGAATAAACCATTTCGTCAAATCAAACGGTTTCCTGAAGATTCATTTTGTAAAAGTAACTTTTGCCCGTTTGAGCGTTTTGTGAAGTAAGGTTCAAGTGACATTATATTTATAAAGCTCAATTTAATCTGAGTTAAGTTACATTAAAGTCGCCGTTGAATGCTGAGGAAACTAAAGAATTTATAATTTACTGAAATAAATATTGAGGTCCACTCTACTAAGCTTCACATATAATGTAACATATTGCCACAGTTTTCCCGAAGGGATTGCATGTGGCGAGCTTGACCTTTTTTTGTTACAATTATAAGTAACGTTTTTTTATTTCGGGTTGAAAATAAATATAAGAATGGGAAATCTTTTCAGACACCCTCGGTGGGATCCGAACCCGAGTTCTCGGCATGGAATGCAAGCACTCTATCAACTGAGCTATCGACTAGACTACAAATTTTTTACTTTTTGTTATTTGCGAAAGGTTTGTTAGAGCTGTTGGTTTGATCCTCTGCTGGCTGTAACCTGCAACCAGTTTGAGAGCGCGCTGTACGGTGCACGCTACACGCTACAATGCTGCATTAACGAATAATCACCATACGAATCTGTTCAGTGTTGAATAAATTAACGACAAATTGAATTACATACGCAGGTACAGCGTAAATCATATTCGTCTCGCCCTTATCTGCGCCATCGATACTAATTATTTATCTAGCGGGTAGGGCTGAAATAAATATGGAAGTAGAAGTACTTACATATGTGTGTATAAGATAAAACGTAAATGAACTTTATGAATTGTTAGAAGAAAAAAATATGTATTTAATCTTTAATCTATGTTGCAAAGAACGGGGGCAAAAATATTAAGAGAAACGTTTTGATAACTAGGTGTACTATAAAAATCTATAATGTGGCTTGCAAAGATATATAAGCTTTTGAAATGCATATTTAATGCATGCCCACAAGCAGAAGCGTCTAAGTTTACGCTTACAAATGGTGCATGTGCACTTACAAAATCTCAAATGGACAATATGTAGGTCTGTAACTTTTGAAATTTCACCCCTAAAATAGGGATGACATTGACAAAATGAGCCACTTTTTTAGTATGGGTGGTCTGTCTAATTTATTGATAAAAAAAATTTACAGTAGGGATATAGGAATGGATTTTTTTTTAGTTAAGTAAGAAAAATACGTTTGACTGAGCTAGGTAAATCAGTGTCTCAAGCACGGAGAGCTTGTGTACATATCTACTGGAATACTCCTTACATTCTCATATTGTTAGGTACCTCTACAAACATACTAGTTCAAGGTAAGTATCTACAACAAATGGATTAAGTGTACCTATGAATCACGATCATCATCATTGGCACCACAGTCGAGGACGAGAATGGACCTCTTTCATCAACCACTGCCAGCGCTGTTTATCCAAAGTAAAAAAAAGTGCTGAGTGGCCCTGCTCCCTGGTTAGTTTGAAAAACCTAACAAACGTGGTAGTCCTACGGGATTTTGTACAACTCATAAAGTAAAGAATCTGAGAATATCCGAAAAAAACAGAAGAGTGTCAAGTTTTTCAGTATCGCTGTATTTATTTTGAAAGGCAGTATACCAATATGTTTAACATTTCGACTGCTCCAAGGAAGACAGCACTAAGTCAGTTTTGCAGGAAAGCCAATTGAATGTTATTTATTCCATGGAGAACAATGCCTAAACTATTTTTTACGTTAATTTATTAACGAATTTAAAAGAGATAGAGACACGGCTTTCATCTTGGAATAAAGATAATGATTAGTTACCTTCAGGAATGGAAATAAGTCAAAAACCTAAATTTCATAGTTACTTCCTTCTTCCTTGGAGCAGTCTATGGCAAGTTTGATACTCCTTGTAACTTTACTGAAAACTTTTCCTAAGTCAAAAAAAAAATGTCTATGCAACCTATAAAGCAATATAAAAGTTTTGATAGCGCAGCGTATTTTAACGACACTCTTATGCATCGCGTAGATTAACTTAACACTCCCATAAACATAAACATCACTAATTTATCACAGGTGAGCTGTGATCTGTGTAGCACTGCTCCGTCCACTAGTGATGTTCTGATGTTGGATATGCGTTTCGAGGTTCCGCGACAAATCGGTCACAGAAAACCCGTCCACGGACAACTCGGCCACAGACACGTTGGTCACGGAAATTCAGTCACACGACGATCCATCCATACGACTTTTCAGTCAACGAAATTTCGGTTAAATACAATACTGATCGGTCCGTAGTCTAATGGTAACACTTCGGACTCTTAAATAGGAGGTAGAACGTAGAAGGAAGAAGGAATCACACTTCAAGAGCCCTCTGTGAGTGTGGTCGTCGCTATAGAAAGCGATAATTCTCAGATCAAATTGCCGTAAGGTTGGATGAAACTTTGGTGGCCGATATTTGGTAAAGGAGACAGGTCCGTAGTCTAGTGGTTAACACTTCGGACTCGTGATTGGAAGGTAGAGGGTTCAAATAAGGCGGAGCACAAAAAAAGAGTTTTTCAAATTTGATCTTCGTTGGACTGAAAAAGACCAGTCGCCTAGGTCCATTCAGCCTTACACCAACTGAGTCTCACATGAGAATTTACGCTGTATACAGCGACGTCCAAGCTGGCAGAGGGCTTTTGAGGACTGATTCACAGAAAAAACAACGCTCACCGAATAAATCAGCCTGATATTATTATCATTATGCAATAATTGTGCATGTCTGCTTGTGGGAATGCATTTTATATGAATCTCAAATGATCCATATCTTTGCAGCTTAGATTTAGATTTAGAGAGAGATATGAATTCTTCAACCCAGCAAAGAGCATATTTGAAGACATAAACGGTATATTTTGTGTGCTCCGCCGGGATTCGAACACACGATTTTCCATGTCTATGGACGAGTTGTATTTGACCGATTTGCCGTGACACGGTTTCATTTGCCTGCGTGGCTTCACCATTTGTTTACCTATTCGGGAGTTAGCTCTCCAGTACTGGCTGCGTCTGTGGAAAATAAAGCAAGAGTCTAATCACCGCGACTGCGGGCCCTTATCTACGATACACAACCTATAATTTACTTTTATGGATCTGACTGGGACCCGGAGCGACAAAAAATAGCGGGAATAATGGTGAACGCAAGACAGGGATGACACACAAACAGAGACCATCAGTTAATTAAATTAATTCATTAATTTGTTATTACTCATCCTTCTCATTTCTCTACGGTTTTTTTCTTGTCAATTTTGTAACAGTGCCCTCTTGAAAATGACGTAAGTATGTCGTAAATGATGTAAATGCTCAAGTTGTGAAAACAAAATTCTGTTTTTCTTTTTAAATTTGTTATGCTTTCTCATAATTAATTACGTATGATTATTTATAATAGATTTACATTGACAATCTTACCTCTGTATCAGAAAAGCTTAGCAAGAGTTGCTAGGTTTGTGTTCATTTAAATTTAAGTTAACTTTGTAAGTACACATGCGGAATGTGTAAGCTCTAACTTACACGTGCTTGCTTAAAGCCATAAATTATTTCATTTGATTCCTAAATGTTAAAATATATCATTGCAACTTAGATTATGGATAAAATATTGGGTTTAGATTAATCATTAATACGTTTATTTGTTTGCTGAACTGAATACAACAGCTCATAGGTATACCTATCATAAAAACTAGTTGCATCGGTTTTTTGTAAAAAACGAAAAAATGGGAAAAGTAATATCTGATCGGGATTATATACAGAGTAACAAAGTAGTTGCTATCTTTGTGGATTATCTCCATGCTTTTTTATTTATTTTCTTATAATGTAAAAAATCAGTTCAAACAATAATGGAACAATAAAAAACATTTTTTTCCACGAGTCGCGAGTTGATTTATTTCTCGAGCGCTTTCGGTGTTATCACGACATTATCTAGAGAAAAACTAACAAATCTAAAAATTAAATCCAGTGAATTCCGGAGAAACGAAAAAAATAAACATTATTACTTTAAAATGAATCTTCAGAATGTCAATACACAAAACTTTTAAAATCGGCTCAAATTACTTTTAAATTGCGTAATAAATTAAATAATTATTATTCAGTCCCATTTTGTTCATCCCTGTTTGTAACACATTACACGCCTGCCATAACCTTCTGCACCTAGCTGCGCGTATCTCCAAAAAACAACTCAAAAAAACGTATACTCCGACACGCACTTGGAGGCTTTTGTCAGCCTCTTTTTTATGAGCTTTTTTAAGCCCGTGATTTGATTGGGGCTTATCTCCCAGACAGCTACCAACTTGGCCTCTTCTCCAATATTGAAATGGTGATATAAAACGTCTTTTGTATATTCACTTTTTTTCTTTCACCTTTTTTTTCGTTGTCCCGTCTTACCTTTTCAGAACTTCACGATTCCGAGTTCAATAATATGTATTTCTGACACCAGATAATACCACTATTTACTTCTGCTATCTGTACTTATGTTTATTTTATTTTTTCGTTTAAAGTTGGTAGCAAAAACTGCACCAAATGGAGCTTATGTATGTAGACAAATATAACATTGGACCCAATTATTATCTAATGTAGACCTTTTCGTCTTTTTTTCAATATTCTTTTCAGATATCTGAACTGATAGGGAATGATTCTCTTTTGTGGTATTTTTTTATATCCAGGTAGTAGAAATTTATTTATTTTGAATGCTAAATTATTAAACTTTTTGTGTCAAAAAACTACTTTATCTTAAAATAGTTTGAGAGTATTTCAAGTTAAATGAATTAGAAAATACAGATATCTGATCACATTAGATACAAACGATATTTGAAAAATACGAAAGCTATAAGGTTGCACCATTTATATTTCAGACAGCAGCATGTGGAGATTTGTTGTGCCCGAATTTTCTTATTTTTTTTTGTTTTTACAGATAATCACATTTGTCTGATCTTGCATCCTTAATATGCTAAGGTACGAGTACCTACCATCCTCTTTTGAAAATATGTTTTTAATAATCAATGTATAATCACTGACCAATTAAAATCAATATACTGTTTCTCGTAATCCAACCAAAGACAATAAAACTTTAAAAAACAAATTTTAAGTTCATAGTTGACCTAACATAATTGACTCGGTCATCTCTAATAATTGAAATTTTAATTTCACATCTTTAAATTTATGGTACCCCATAAATAATATTAACGACTTGACCCGTGATTTCCTCCTACAACAATTCTGGGGACCATTTGACCCTAAACCAAGGCAGATAAGCTCGTAACTAGATTTTGTGACGCTCGTACTAATTTTGTAAGTTATAGTTTGATTTTTTTGTGGCTTTATTTGTGATAGCAGGCTCGTGCCTGGTGCTTTGTTTACATTATTTTTTTACGGTTTATAACTCATGTAAAATCTACTCGCTGCCATGTTGTCACATGAACATATTATATATTAAGAAATGTTTCACTATACTTTTTTAATTCATAATTCATAAGGTCTTTATTGTTTTTTATCAATATGTACAAAGTATTACAATAAAAATAAATTTTAAAAATCTAATTACAATAAATACTCCCCAAAGTAAGCATAGCTTGTGTTTTGGGGAGGATTCCAACTTATCTTAACTTAAAATTAATCACTTAATAGATAAAAATCATAAAAAACAAAAATAATATATACACCATTTAGTCATTTACTCAGCAAAAAACAGAAAGACAAAAAATAAAATAAAATAACATAAAGAGGTAACATGTTTAAATAGAAAATACAGAAATAGGAATTATACATATATACACACATGTAGATATATGAAAAAAATAACAAAAATAATAATGATAAGAATAATATACAAAAAACCAATCAAATATAAACACTCAACTATTTACACCTCTTTCAAATATTTGCTGATCATGTACTTAATGGCCCTAGGATCTGCGTGCTTATCATGCTCATACCTGGAAAAAAGTGCATTGTACCACCTTACACCCAAATAATCGTAGTGATGTTGGCCGGTTGCTGTATTCTTTCTAGGAACTTTGATTAGAAGCGACTCTCTACGCGATCTACCACTCGGGATTACAATATCCCCCGGATTATATCCGTGGATAAAGTAATCCTTATGAACTTGGTAGAGAGCCGCTCTCTTATACAATTGGTCAATTGTTAGCACCGGAAAGTCATGATATAATTGCAATGTGGAATAGTCGAAAGGCTTCTTTAACATTATTTTGATAACCATTCTCTGCACCACCCTAAGAGGCTCGAGTGTTGTTTTAAATGTGCCGCCCCATCCGACCATTCCATACTGCATCAATGACTGTCCAAGCGCAAAATTACTCTAAATGACTTCAAATTTTGTGATATTGTTAAGCCTTTCGAGCTAATTCGCGTAAATTCTCTTTATCACACAAATTTTAAAAATTGTGGAAGAGACAAAAAGCACCCTCAATGAGTGATTTGGGTTTCATACTTTTTTGTAATAATAATAATAATATTAGGATGATTTATTTGGTGAGCGCTGTTTTTGTGTGTATCACACTTCAAGAGCCCTATGTAGGTAATATTGACGCCACCGAGGGGAATGTAAAGATGCGCAATTGGCCTAGCTTCAAGAAGTTTCATGGAACCATGCGTTGAGATTTAAATTCTGTAGTATTAGAAAAATGATTTTTTTTTTTAAATTTTTTATTTTTTTAAATTTAAAAAAATAGATTTGTGAAGAGGAATGCAATTCACCAACCTATTCTGCCTGGCCAGAAACAGGTATTAATATCATCATTTAATAATTCATTATTGTTTATTATTAATGAATTATTAAATAATAATTACCCAATAACATCTGTTGAACCAGGGTCAAAGTTAAAGTCAAGTGACCCAAGCGGGGATCGAACCAACGTTGTTCCATTCGAAACACGCTAGAAAGATCAGCCCTCTTGGCCCCCGCGGCTATAACCCCGACATAACGACAATGATGAAAATTATGAGCAAAAATGTTTAAAGTTCTTGAAATTCATTGAATAACCTGATAGGTATTGAAAAAAAAACACTTGGATATACATTTTGTACATACAGTACGTTTTAAATAGACTTAATGTTAATAAAAAATCCAGAAATCTATTTCTGCAATCCAGATGCTTAAAGCTTTTAGGCATTCAAATTGTTTTTAAAAGTTATTTATTACAAACTGATGAAGTAGAAAAGGGACATTAAAATAAACCATAAAAACATGGGTTCCAACCATTAAAAAAACGCCCTAAAAACCTTAAAATGGATCAGGTTTTGACTTGCCTATCCATAAGCCCTGGAGCCTATTCAGGTGACTGCAATTTCGTGATGTTTATTATTATCCAAAATTACTGTTTACGTTTTTTTCTCGCTTCTAAACCACAAAGTTTATTTCTTTTTGTCTAAAAAAAGGTTCCGTGATCAAATTTAATTGGTGATCCCTTGTCTACCCTTTTTTTGTAATGTTGTGCTTGCCTTAAAAGGTCATGACCTCTGAGGCACAGGGTGACTGAGGCGTGAAGAAAACTTATTTAAATAAAAATTAAAAAATGGGAAATGAATGATATTTTTGCAGTGTAGGTATTCTATGAACAATATATTATTATTTTATTTGGAAGATTGAAAAAGAAATTGTAAATTAGAACATTAATTTCATTAGGTATTTCAATAGTTTTAAAAACATACTCTGAATTGAAGCTCTTTATGGTTTCTTAATCTTTATATACATTTGTCATCGACGCTGTTTCGGAAAAAGGAAGATGGATAAATTTAATGCAGATTGATGACTCAAGTGTAGATTTAAATAAATTTATGTTTCATTTTACAGCTTACCTATAAATAATGCAAGAATGACGTGTGGTTCTGGTGAGGCATTGAATGAATCTACCTGACAAAAGCTAAAGAAAATGGAAAAGAAGGATTTGATGCGGCAACCAAACCACTACCTGAGGTCTTTCAACCAGGATGTTCCCCTCTCACCAGGAGGCAGTTAAGTTATTTAAAGAAATTATCGTATGGTTCAAAGCTTCGCTATTCCTTGGCGTACTTTGATTTTTTTCTTGTATGTAGACGTACTTAGCTTGACATCCCAGAATTTCTCGAACACCTTTATGACGTCTTCGGGGCAACAGGGAAGTGCGAGGTGCGAGGTGCTTGCTAGTAAGCCTGTCCCAACCACTCACCCAGCATGCATTAGTTTTTATGCCGCAGGGAGCACAGGTGGCTGACGAGGAGCATTGCGCCCAACACAACAAGACAAAACCAACAGCTCATCTACATATCCAGTGCAAAGTCTAACCTGCACGCACACATGTGTGGAGAGCTTTTCAGCCAGTGTGACTTGGATTTTAGTTTGATTTAAGATTAACAGATTGAGCAGTTTTGAAGAACATTTGTCTTTTTTGAACGCGGGAATATGAGAAGCTGCGCTGATTGAAATGGATGCAGAGGTAAATGTGTGCAGGGTTAAAAGGGAGGCCTATACATAATTGTCCTAAAAAATGACAAATATTGGTTCAAAATTGCAATGTTTAAAAGATTCAATTTGTTAACAATTCCCAAAGAAAGCTTTAATTTACTCTGGTTGATTGCTTTATGAAACTAAGCACTATGTTATTAATCTTCTTGCTTGATTTTTTAAGTCTTTAGAGATCGGATCATTGGTATCGATGCCTTCACTGATCGGCTATTAAGTATCCACAACGAAGAATTCTAGCCTGCTGAGCTGAACATCTATCTCTCATTCTCTGACTTCCTTCTTCAAAAGAGCTACAACCCGATTAGAGCCTTGGCCTCCTTCAGTCTCTGCCTCCAACTTCGCTTATCCTCCGACGCCGTTCTAACATGTAATATAAGATAAGCCGCTTCCCTCTCCGACTTTCCAGACTTTAGAAGGTTAAAAAAAAAATTAAATTAGGCTGATTTATTTGGTGAGCGCTGTTTTTGTGTGTATCATACCTCAAGAGCCCTCTGCGAGCTTGGTCGTCGCTGTAGAAAGCGCCAATTCTCAAGCAAGACCCAGTTGTTGTAAGGCTGGATGGACCTTTTGATGACCGGTCTTTGGTAAAGGTTTATGAATTTTTCAACCCAGCGAAGAGCAAATTTGAAAATATAAATGGTATATTTTTTGTGCTCCGTTGGGATTCGAACCCACAACCTTCCCATTCAAAGTCCGCAGTGTTACCACTGAGCTACGGACCGGTCAAAAGGTTCTCAAGGTTATCCAAGCCCTACAGACAACGTGGAAATCTGGAGAATTTGTGGTATCTGCTTGTACTATTCCAAATGAATTTGAATCATATCGAACATAAAATAGCAGACAGAGTTAATATATTTTTTTTCATGCTACAATTGTTTCCTTTAAATTTGCAACATTTTTCCTTTTTAGATTATGCAATGAGTCCACTTTTACTCTCGGCGCTATAATCCAAGCAATAATAATAGTTTTCTTATAGCAACATCTACGTAGGTAGATGCAAGCGTGCCGGTCCTTATAGACTTGCGGCAGTTCAAGGTTTTTCTGCAACGCTCACACCCCCGGGAGACCAGTACCACTGCACACAGTAGGTACAGTGCGCAACTAGCCTACAAGTCTGTTCACTGTATCGACTTGTAAAGAACCTTATAGCTCAATGGTTGACTACAAACTATTCAGATTTTCAATATGGCTAGATTGTTCCACATGCAAAACCTGTCTGGTAAAGTGAATCTGTCGCCTTAGGCAAATCTTTGTATGAAATCGCAACGTGGACAAAAAAATGTAAGTGCGTCTTGAATTTAAATCTTAAACTGCAGCATATCTAATCTAATCTAATCTAAGCTGCAAAGATATATATCATTTAAGATTTATATTAAATGCATTCCCACAAGCAGACATGTATAATTTCGCACACATGCCGCATGTGGACCTAGAATATAAAAACCCAATCTCAAATGAACATAAGCCCTGCAACTCTTGCCGTCCTTCCCTGAAACAGGGGTGACATTGGTAAAGTGAACCATTTTTTACAGTATGGGTGGTCAGCCGCATACCAACCTATAAATATGAAGTAAACATTGCCGTTATGATCGCAAACTCTTAAAAAGTGCCATCGAGAAAAGAAAATTTGCCATAATCAGCCAATTTCTTGATCAAAGCAAGTGCCGATTTCCACAGAACCCTTTCGGTGCGGTTTGTTTATGGTTTTGATTACGAAATTTGAGCTATCGCCGGACAAACCATGCCAGATCGTGTGAAAGCTACCTTACACTACTGACTTTCGATCTGGCATCGGACTGTTCCGAGTGAAAAGAGGGTAACTCACAGATCATATTATTTATTTCAGTCTTTACCATCCTTAGCATGTGAATTGGGTTTTGCATTAGTGCTATTTTTTATTACAACAAAAATCATCAGGCTCTAATGGACTTGGTACATGATCATCATCATCATGAGCTCGATAGCCCTGTATGCGCTGACTGAATATAGGATTCTCCTCCACTCTCGCCTGTCCATCGCCTTTGCTCCCCAGTTCCTATGTCTGCCTTGACTGCATCTGCGCTTACTTTGTGTATCCATACTGGTTACATGGATGCATTATAACATTATTTTTTTACAACTTTGTGAATAAAAATAATCTCCACGGCACTTCCGTAAACAAAGTGTAATGTGAAGGAAAGAAATGAAAGAAACGTAATTCCCATTTACGGTGCGGTCACAGCGCTGGAGCTCGGAGACCGCAGAGAAGGCTCAATTCACTAAAGTAACAAAAACAGCGGTGACGAGGAACAACAACTGTTTTACTTCAATAATCAAGTAGCGTTACAATGCAATGCTAAAGTAACTCAGATTTGCAATGCGTCTCCTTGTTGTTCCTTTCTGGAGGTTACTTTACTGTGCAGGTAGTTGGAAATAAGTGCCGAAATAAAATATTTCTAATCCCCATATTCATAGTTAGTCAATAGCTTGGAATCCACTTCACAGAAGACTTGAGTATCTAAGAGAATTTCCACCAGACTCACAGAATAAGAAGAAGAGGAAAAGGTGGATTTTCCAATGAATGCTCCTTGACCAATAGGTTGGTATCTAATTGACCAATCATGCTGTACAAAATGGTTCACTTTGGGAGTTCACCCCTGTTTCAGGAAAGCTCGGCAAGCCTTGCTACCTAGGGCTTAACATCATTTGAGATTTTTAAGTACATATGCGGCATGTGTAAAGGTGAACTTGCACGTGTCTGATTGTGACCATGTATTCAATATGAATCTTAAATGTTGATATATTTGTGCTGCTCACATTATAGATAGATGGATTATAGATATTGACTAAACATGCCCACTTTACTGATTCTCTTAAATCCATCCTCACCCACTAGATCACTTGCCACTCGACATGTTGGAACCGCCACTAAGTGCATGGGTACACTGGTACTCGCAGACGCAAAATGCGCGCGAAAACATTATTTTCGCGCGCATTTTGACGGGCAGGGAGGGGGAGGGGGAGGTGCTCTGTAACCGGTAACGACCAACGACGCAGTGCGCTGTAACGAAAATAAACGACCGCCGAGAGTAAGCGCTGCCCCGTTATTCCCAATGAGTAACTCCGGTCAAAATAATACTCAGCGCGAGCAGAAAGTGGTTTGTAGTAAAATTAACCTGACGGTAACATAATATGGTAATGTTTACAAAGTACTGCGAACTTCAGAGCTTTCCTGAACTGACTGAGTTAGGTACTGATTTTGATTTCAATGTTTTGAAGTTTAAACTTTGAAAAACAGACAGATGCTAATTGTAGTCATCGTTAGATTTATATATTAAATGAAAAAAACGAGAAAAAAATTAAAAAAAAAATTATTGAAGAAAATGAAAAAAATCATGTTTCATAAAAAAAGGCGTCGAAGTGTGTTATATAATTATCAGTTATTAACAAACTTGAGACTGATACGGACTTGAGATTAGGGTAATACAACATCGTTGTAAACAGTTTCTGTTTTAAAATAATGAAATAAATTAGTGAACATATCGATATCTTATAGTTATAACTGAATAAGTGACATTTTTAGCTAATATATGTAGCATGGGTTTCTCAGATAAATGTACCTTATATCCTAGTTTTTACGAGAGGAAACACTAAAATCATGTGAAACTCCTGTAGTTTACAAGTTCTTATTCAATACTTCATTGTAATTAGTTCACTGACTATGACAAGTTACTCCCAACAAAATATTTTATCCTCGATTTCTCAAATCAGTGAATCAGCACTTATTCTGTATTACCTTTAACTGGTGATATGTACTCGACAGTTGAAGCTTGAGCTTTCTAAGCAAGATGCATTATGGAATAAAATCTAAGGGCCTAGGTACAACGATATTTTATTTTATTCCCTGTTATGGTGTTTACTTCAAACCCTTGTTTCAGTAGGTACCTACCCCCATGGCTTACTGAGCCTTATCAAGAAATACGAAGTTTTATTGGAAACAGGAAAAATCTATTCGTAAAAGAGCAGTCGGCCTAAAGTTGGCTCCTGAGAAAATAAATAGGTGTAACGCAACACTAAGGCCCAGTATTTTCAATATTAGCATCGCGACTTTATACTGAATGAAAAGGACGCACTTATGGTAATCGTGTGGGTAGTTTTATTTATCAGTTTAAAGTCACGTATGCTAACGTTGAAAATACCGGGCCGTAGTGTTTAACATAAATGAAATTAGATTAGATGCTCTCTAATTGTTATAGTCCGTAATTAAACAAATCTCAGAGCCACCCAGCGTAGAAAAAAGAACAAGAAATAATAAAAACCTAGCCCGAGGCTCAGTTCTCCTACAATAGCTCACAATATCCTCAGCTGGGAGTGTGGCTCAGAGGCTGCACGCTATCAACTATAGCTTGCTCACTTTTATTAAAATGCACCAAGGCTCGAGAAGGCTGTCCTTGTCGCGCCCCATTACGTCAGATGCATCTGTTGCACTCGCTCCTGCACAAAGGTGCATTCAGCTTCTTACTCCTTTAAAACGTGGATACTGCATATTGAAATTCACGATTCGAAAATTCGAATATATTAAAGGATATTCGAATCATTACTTGATATGGAAAGACGTAAGTTTACTACGATAGAGATCTTTTTATTAAAGTAAAGGTTGGTTGGGATAACTGGAAGATTTAAAAAAATCTCTCCTGAATATCTTTGGATTCATACTGCATACATTATATTTTACTTTTTGCGAAAAAGTCTTTTTAATATTTTCCGTACTAAGAAATGGCTCACACACTTTGGACAAAAATCTCAAAACCTAAAAAATATTAAGAAATAAATATCAAGGCCGAAAAGAAAGATGAAATGTATCACAAAATAGTAGTTGTTTTTTTAAAGAAATTTGAATATCAAAATACACTTCAAAACTGTATTTTGGTCCGTTTCTCAAACAGATTATTCGAATTTTCGAATACTTGTCTCATATTTTCAAATTTTTAAACGCCCTGCTCAGATCAAAAAGTGACATAGAGAGACCTTGTAAGAGCCACGATTTAAGACCAAGAACACGCCTGGACAAGCCATCTCAGTATCGACTGACCAAGTAGGTATCAAGTCCCAAGATCGTACCAATAATGCTATTAAACTGCATCTCGATGTCGGTGTAAACACACCTTTATGTGGCACTTAATATGCTGTCATTTATTTTAATTTTAATAACTAATATGCCAATTTATGGTTTGTTTCTCCTATCAATAAATAATATATCATTTATACACTTTGATATGTACGATAAAAGAGATTTTTTATGAAGAAGTCGTAAATGAGATTAGGAAGCCATCAAAAAAATCACTAAGTAACATTGCTTCATGAAAATATGTAGGCCCGATATTTAAACAAAAATGTTAGAAAATCGGAAGTTTTTCAATATCCAATGCTAATTAATCATTCTTAAATACAATACAGAGTCGTTCGGTAGTCTAGAAGTTAACGCTAGAAACTGTGTCATATAATTTGTTAAATTTGCTCTTTGCTGGGCTAAAAAAAATCATGTGCTTTTACAAAGACCGGTCACCGAAGGTCTATCTAGCCTCACAGCAATTGGATCTTGCTTGAGTTATTGGCGCTTTCTGTAGCAACGATCAAGCCTTAAACGGGCTTTTGAGGTGTGATTTGCACACGAAAAAACGCATACCAAGAATAACATCCTAATAATTTTATTAAATTTCGATTGTTCGAGAAATTGTGGACCAAGCATATCTCTGATAATCAAAAGCTCATATAATACGGACTTTAATGAATACAGAACCTCGGGTGTGTGGGCCGAGTACCGCAATTTTATAATTCTATGGTTACTGGCTATTTAATTTTTAAGCAAACGTCGGTTACTTAGCTCGCTGCGTACGTATATTTGCTTGATGGTTTCCTCTGGCCCTGCAGGCTTGCTTGGCTTGAAGTGAGCGCCCGCTCACGGTCCTTGCAGCAACATTTAAATTCGTCTTGTCCATGAAACTTATACATCTATAGAGCTAGTTCTCTTGGTACTTTCTGAAGAGCTATAGGAGCCTAGTCAACTTTTTAGTGAGCTGTCGACAACCGTTGACCAATAATATTGACTTAAAAAAAAGTGTATCTTTTTTCTTAATCTTGTTTCTCATTGCTGACGGTTGGAACCCTTCTGGAAGCAGCCACTCTTCTCTAGTTCTCTCTTGACTGCGCTGCTCGCAACGTTCTAATCACCGAGATGTTTCTTTGATCGGTCCATCGTGAGGCGGATAATTTTTTTCCTCTTCTTCCTTTGAAGTTACCAATCACAACCAGTCGTTCCAGGCTATCCTCATTACCACGGTAAACGTGTCCGAAGAACTGAAGAATACGGCGTGTACATAACATACTGGGCAGAGTTAAGCCATCCGAACGCAGCTCTTAAAACTGTATCACTGTTCTTCAAAAAATTTAAATCTAAGTTGCAAAGATAAGTTTTATTTAAGATTCATGTTCAATGCATTCTCACAAGCAGACACATATCGCTCCCCCAGTTCTTGTTTATCGTATACGCCAATCTTGTCAAATATGACTTTTTCATGCAGTTGTCTTATGAATCAAATTCTACACAATCTGAGCTAAGAAAAACCGTAAAACTCGATAATGTGAGAGTTCTTTTTAATATTTTTTAAATAAATTTCTTGTTTTCATAAGACACATTGGTCCAGTACACATGCAAACATTGCTCATGTTAAATTTTCTCAATGGCGTATACGATAAACAAGAGACTAAGGCAGCGATATAATGCACACACAGTTCGCGCTTACACAGGTCGCATCTTAACTCACAATATAAAAAAAAACACTATCTAAAATGAATGTAAGCCCTGAAACTTTTGCTGACCTTCCCTGAAAGAGAGGTGATATTGGCAAGGTGAACTATTTTTACAAAGTACGAGTAAAAGCCGGTAATAATGTTTTTTACAGGCGACAAGTCCACTGGTTAACCACCACTGTCCTGCAGTTGGTTTTATACGTTTTTCTCTCTCGGAGTACCATGACCTCACGCCCATAGTACTCCGCGTGTCCTGTAGGTGCCCGCTCACGGCCTCTGCAGTATATTATATACCCTGCATACAGGTACGTGCATACAGATTATATAATATGCAGGCACACTCGTACTACGCCGTACAAACGGTAGCGTTACGTACCTACCTACACACCGCGTAGTAGGTACCAAGAAAGGGCGGGCAAGGAGCTTTGTATGCAATAAAAAGCTCGGGCTACTTTTTTTATAGATTATAAAATTAATTTGCATGCGCAGAAATAGATCAATAATAATTAATAATTCATCAATTTTTATTTGTAACTATATGACCCGACAGACTTTGTACTCTCAAACTGCTGCAATCAATTTGATAGTACCAGATGTGCAAAACTATTTTCTCCATACATTTTCTTTGGAAAATAATATCACATGTTGTTGTTAGCAAAAAATCTGTTACGTAAATAGATAGACTGTTCATTTTCTGAGTTTTTTCAAATAAAGTTCTGAGTTACCTCAATACATCCTGTATATTTATTTGATGCGAATGGACCACTGAAAAATTAATTGTATCTTCAATTACATCAAAGCAATAGTTTTAAACATTCGTTTTCCTTTTTTGCGCTGTAGAATATAACCAAACTACAATTTGAAAAACAAACAAACAAACTCGACCGGTCCGTAGTCTAATGGTTACGCTTCGGACTCGTAAATGGAAGGTCGTGGGTTTGAATCCCGGTGGAGCTCAAAATATATCATTTATATTATCAAATACGCTCTTCGTTGGGTTGAAAAAATCATTTACATTTAATCAAGGACCGGTCACCACAGGTCCTACTAGGCTTATAGCAACTGGATCTTACCGGAGAATTGGCGCTTTCTATAGCGACGACCAAGCATGCAGAGGGCTCTTGAAAAACAGCGTGCATCAAATCATCCAAATATTATTATTATTAAAACTTCTTACAGCCTGTATTTGGATTTTAAGGGGATCGAGGCGTTACAAAGTTTGAGGAGAGATGCCATAGAGTACAGACCATACACATCTGGTACCACTACCCAATGCCTTATCTAGCAACCTTCTGACATTGTCCATGCTCCGTGCGGTGTAACCTTATCCCTGTACTTGCTCGTCTGGAGGTGTTGGGGTTTCTACAGAACTGGTTATCAGAGTGGCGTGGTGTGGTGGTAAATGTTAAATGGTAACTAGTGACTAGAAACTGAGAACTGGTAACTAGTAATACTGGTAACTAGGTATTGGGTACTGATACTGATACTATTTTGTTTAATTACTTTACTATCTTATTTGTGTCATTTCGTTAACATTATCACTGCAAGAGCGCCCCAAATGATTTGGTCTCGAGATCTCCATTGAAATGACTGCTGTCGGCAATTTCTCGAACCTTACGTGGCAGTCGGTTCCATGCCTTTTGATCCGCCACTGTAAAAGCACACTCACCCAACCCTGTTGCAGACTGGTACTAGGAAATTAATCTGGTAACTGTTACCTGGGGCTGGTATTTGGGGTTTGATGATTATGAGTCAGTATTGGGTATCAGTAGCTAGGAACTGGAGGTTGGCTTCTGGGAACTCATGCTGACTGTTGACTGGTGAATGGGACCAATAATTAATTATCTGGGAGTTAGATATGCGTAATTGTTACTGGTAGCTGGGGATCTGAAACTGCTTATTGATAACTTGTGCTAGATGATTGGTGACCTATAAATGATAACTTGTTACTGATAACTGATATATGGTAGCTGTTAACTGACGTATGGTACCTAGTAACTGATGTATGGTAACTGGTAACTGGCTATAGATGCATGGTATCCGGTACCTGACTTATGGTAACTGGTGTATGGTAACTGGTAACTAGTTATTGATCTACGGCACCGGTAACTAGTAACTGATGTGTGGTAACTGGTAACTGGTAACAGGTAAGTGCAGCAGTGAGAGTAACCGCTGAGCGCGTGGCCGATATTATTTTACTAAGAGCTGGGACGTGGGCTTGGATGCTGGCTCGACATATCACACCATGAGATATTTTTAAACCAATTTTCTTGCTAGAAAATGCCATTTTAGGAATTTTGGAAATATGAAGATTCTTTTCAGAACCCAACAATAGACAGAAGTTCTTCGTCCTCAGATCTTACTTCCTGCATTATGAGATGGAGCAATTACGTTGATATCGCATTCTAGGTTTTTCATCGATTGAGGATCCTTGCATTTGTTACTGTTTGGTTTTCCAGGACACTCGTAAAGGTTTGCTGGTAGATCGCGTTTTTTTTTTAAATTTAAATTTTTAGATATTTTCTAAAATAATCTATATTGTAAAGATACATTAACATTCAAGACTTACATTTAATGCACTTCTAAAAGTAGACAAGTATAAGTTCGTGTTTACTTATGCTGCTTACAAAATAAAGTAAGCTTAAATATATGAACATAGACCTTACAACTCTTGCCGCATTCCCTGAAACAGAGGTGGAATCGACAATCGTGAACTAAAATTTTACAGCATGTAGATCAGTTTCATACCAAGACATTAGTCAAGAGACGTTTCAAATTTTTTAAATGTGCTCTTCGAGACATTCAAAAGTGCTTAAAAATTAAATTTATGAAATGTATTTAGTCCGGTCGATAGCTCAGTTGGTAGAGTGCTTGCATTCCGCCCCGTGAGCTCGGGTTCGAATCCCACCGAGGCGAGGGTGTCAGAAACGATTTCCCATTGCGGTGTTTATTTCAACCCCCAAAATAAAATACCGGCAAGGTTTACTCAGCCTTCACAAGAAATGAGTACCAGCCCTCTCGGGAGCTGGGAAACTCCCATTTCAACTGAATTGTTTGGCGTAAGGCCGACCCCCTTACCTGTAAAAATAAATAGGTTCAACTCGCCACATGCGACTCCTTCGGAGATAACGCGGCAAGAAGTTACACTATATGTGTAGCTTAGTTTTTTATTATTTAACTTTTGTTGGTAGTGATTTGTGGACGCGAGCTCTCAGTGTGTCTTGCTCTGGTTGTCGCGTGGCAGCGCGTCTTGTTGAGAAACACAAGCTCCTCCTTTTGTCCCGCTGCTCTGGTAATTTATGAACAATAAACGCTCACAAGAAACTGTCAAACAGTGCGCCTGTCAGGCAGTGCGAGGAGGCGGACCTAATATCAGGAATATGGAAATATCAAGTCCCGGTAATGTGCACTTGTAAGCGCGTCCTATACTCAATATCTAATTATTATGGTCCACTCAATGTACCAGAATGTAAATATTGTAATTTTAAGTATTTTGTATTGTAAATTTACAGTATGATGCCTTTTGCAGATGGAGAGAGCAAGTAACAAATAGAATGTGTGTGTATTTCACATACATTGTACGTAGTCCAAGTACGAACGTGTACAAACTTTTACTTTGGGAATCAGTGAGTATCCCAAGTTATGTTGGGTAATTTGTACAGGCGCTACCCCGTTAACTTTCAATTTTTACAAGTATCCAAAAATACTACTACAAGTAGCTTATTTTTTAAGCCTTTCGAACTCAAAGGTAGCAGAGCTTCGAAGAAGTTACACACAGAGGTAACAAAATGTACACAAAATAAGAAAAAATAAGAAACAATCTATGGAACACGGTCTACATACATCCGAAAAAGCAATATGAAGTAGGTATCATATATTGACAGGAACAGTTGGTGAAGGATAGTCCAAGGTCAAAGAGAAACCCAACAATGGGGTCACAGTCTTCAGTAATAACGTAGACCAGGGTTACAACTCGTCCCCTGTTGCGCTTATTTACATTTTATTCAAAGATGACCGTTCAATGAAATTGTCTTAAAAATCACATTCTACATAATCTGAGAAAAAAAGTAAAACATGATGGTGTGAGAGTTGTTTTATATATTTTTAAAATCAATGTCCTGTTTTCATTGGTCCATTGGTTCAGTAAGCATACAAACATTGCTCATGTGAAATTACCTCTGATGGACATAAGACAAACAAGCACTAAGGGTTCGAACTGATACTTAATTGGATCTTTTAGACTTATTTATTATCTATACAATATTCAGCTAGCCAATAGACTCGAATCAGAACCATCTTGCTAAATAAATCCTAAAACCGCAGATCGATATATATTGTGGTTCCTTTAAAATTCTGTATGAGCAATGAAAGCAATAGCTCCAAAAAAATAACTAAGGAATTCCAATCAGAACCAAGAAGGTTTGTGTAGGTACCGCCACATTTAAGGAGCTTTCCTTCGTTCACACGCGTTTATTTTTTCGGGTGTGGTCGTGCTTCTCACGCCATCCAGAATATTCTATCCGCCATTTTGTACCATAATTTATGCTTCATGTTTATTGGGATGTCTCCCCCCATTAAGCGGCTCCTTCATCATCTTTCCCACGAATATCTGTATCAAATTAATATGCGATCGAACAATGGCCCTTGTAAGAAATCACGGCAATTACCTGGGTAAGGAATCACCGAGCCCCTCACTAACTGATATAAATATAAGACGTAAGAAATTCTTGGGTTTTTAGGATGGGCAGCTTTCTTCTATGTTTATTTTATCTTCTCCCCAGTGCTTGTTTGGCTAATCTACCTGTGTAATCAAAGAGGACCATTCACTGAAATTGTGCTAAGAATTACATTCAACACAATTTGAGCTGCGAACAAAACATAAAACACGATAATTTTATAGTTGTTTTTAATAATTTCAATATCAATTTCCAGCATTCATGAGACACTGTGTCTAGTGCAGATACAAACATTGCTTATGTAAAATTACTTCTGTTCGAGCTGAGACAAACAAACACTAAGGTGACGTTATATCAAATAATACAATTTTCATAAAACTTTAACTTCAGCTAAAAATACGAGTAATAACTTGTTGCTGAAAATTTCCATTGGTAGAAAAAAAATTACAGGCAATATTTGCAGCCGCCTCAAGGATGAAAAAAAAATGCGATGACTTTTCTTAGAAGTAAAGGTTTCCACAAAATCTCTTTTACCTTTAACTTACCCAAGTCTCTAAATTTAAAATGCTTTCCATGAAAAAAAATGTACCTTTGTGTAAAAATTAAACTCTTCTAAGGACTAAGGAGTTTATTGTTTAAGTTCATGAAGTCAAAGGACTCATAAAATAATATTCACCAGTTGGTGTAAATTACTCGCTCCGCAATATTTGCCATTTTGTTTACGTCCATTAGGTACATATTTATATAATGCACCTAGCACGCTCTCGGCTAAGCATTGCTTAGTGTTTAGTCTACCGATCACAAATTTACACTTCCAACAATACGAATAATCTTATCCCCGTATTCACCAATCCTACTAACACTTAACACAATAACACTTAGAAAGGTTTTTATTTATATGAACGGTGCATCAATTAAAACCATCCTAAAGGCTAGTATGGCCTAAGGGAAGTGTTAGTATGATAAGTGAATACGGGGGTAGACTAGTTATAGATCTTTTCATTCGTAACTAAAATAACTGAAAGAGCAATGAATTTGGCACCAAATTTAAAATAAGTTTTTTTTTCTCGTTAGGCAATAAACGTCACATGTCTGTGTTAATGGACTTCTTAGGAACCAACAAAAAAATATTAGTCAGTCTTTGTCCTAGCAACCCAGCCGTGTGACGTTACAAGTTAAATGTCAATTTTTGTGCCACGTCTATTTCTTTTGTACAAAAAATGTTTTAAATTAATATATTTTTGGAAAACCAAACATCTTACTCAATAACATGTTCGAAGCTGAGTAAATTAAGTTTATTTTCAGTTTTTTTTATTAATCGCATCTTGATCTAAAGATTAATATGAGGCTGATAACCTTCAATGTACAAAAATGTTCACTTTATCGATGCCGCTTCTGTGTCAGGGAAGGACGGAAAAAGTTGAAGTGTTGTCGGAAGAGTGCACATGCAGTATGTGTAAACGAAAACAAACTAACATACATTTGCAACTTCTATTTAAGATTATTAATATACAAGGGAGCTTAAAGACAGATCAACTAAACGGTTTTAGTACGCAATAGTAATATTTTTTTAGTGACTTAAAATTCACAATGAATAAGTTTACACAAATTGCATAATTCAGTGTGGAAACCGCCACTAACCTACGCTCTAACTAACAGCTGGTGCAATGATAAATAAGTTGCGCTTTGTAGATTTCAAAACGCGTCCAAATCACTGATAATTTGTAAATATAAAATTGTGTAGGTTTCACAAAGTATAAACAAACGTATATAAACAGTGCGCATGTGCTGAGATTAGACTAATCTAGAATAGTCAACCAGTTATAGTTATCAACTATTATGTATTTTAATATTTCTATGCAAAATGTAGAGTTCACACTGTTCAAGTGGGTAGGATAATAGTTTAAAGTGAGTTGATGTGTCTACGAGTTTGTTTATCTACCGTATTTGCACTGTCCAACATGTATAAAATTGTTACGAATGTGTGGTTGTGTATCTTTGTGTTTTCACTTGTGCGATTGCACTTGTATTTGTTCGATATTTTGTGAGTATTGGCATGGTCTCGCATGTGCCAGAATAACTCTTGTACACATATAAATAGAGACTGAAATGCTTTCCAGGAAGACTTGTATCTTAGCCGTCGAGCTAATGAATAGTCAAGCGACCGTCGTGTATAGTTAAATCTGTGAACGAACCAAATGTGAACGAAATCTAAAAATAAATTGTGTGAAATAAATCAACCAGTTTGTAATAAATTTAACCCGTAAAATCATAACAGAATGGAGAAACTATTTTCCAAATGTCCATGGTTTCTAACTACAGTGTTTTTAACGATAATAAACATGAAACGTGGCCACTAACTGTAAGAGATTTGTACTTCAATTACATTTAATTTTACCGTAAAACATTTAACTGATTTGATTATCTGACAATGGTTTTCTTTTTCAAAGAGTGAATAGAATAAATCGTTTCAGTTTCCAACATTATTGGTTAAATTAATGTTTCATTTATGGGATTATTACTAGTAAGTATTCCCATACTCTTGAATTTATTTTTTTCTATTAAAATCTAAAATTGCATGTTAACTAAATCCCTCACTAGGGATGCTGCTGTATCTTCCATATTTTTTTTATATTTACGCGATTCAGAGGAAATTATACAATGTTTTATACCCGGGTAAACTAGGTCCTCTATTACAGATAGAAGGTGTGCTCACCTTAACGTGCATAAAATACTACGTATTCTATGCGTGAACACTTTAGGCAACTAACTATCTACTGACTAGCTGTCCTAAAAAAACTTTCACACTGTCTCGATGGGTTTGCTGGCTAAGTTTTACTATTACTACCACTACCCATTACTATTGTGTGTTGCTATAGTAAAGTATAGTATAGTTAGTAGTACAGTGCAGTAAGACGTAAGCAGTGGAGCGTGGTCTGAACACGTGTTCCTGTTAACTAATCATCATTCTGGGAGCAGGGCGGGACACAACGGCCGAGACGGGTGCGGCCAGTCACCGACAACCTTTTTACACTTATATGTAGAAAAATCACAGACAGACAGAAATTTTAGTCACAGCTCGGGCACTTAGGAGATCCTAGAGAGACCAATACAGATGGTGAGTTGCTTTTTTTAATGTGGTGTTGGAGAAAAAATCTATGGAATTATGTTCTCCTGTGTATCCATACGCAAGGTTGCTCAAGAGATCTTTCATACAAATTACAAGTAATGTTTTAGTTGTCACACCCACAATCCAGTTCTACAAGTAAAGTAACATCACGTAGTAAAATCTTAATTATTCTTACAAGTTTCTCATGTTTTTCAATCCTTCCGCTCATATTTTCCAATTTTCTTACACATTCTCACACGCCCTTGTTTTCTTGTGAACTAATTTTGCCAATAATGACTTAGATTTTTAAGCAGAGTTATATAACTTCTCAAATAAGGTAGAAAGACTGGAAATAAGAAGAAATATGCACCCCTTCTTCCTATTACACCTCCCAGTGAGCGCCACTCAGCTAATGGAGTTATTCGAGCAAATTCATGGCTTATATGCCGCCTAAAAATAATTTTACATGTGAAAAACGATCGTGTACAGTTTACACATTTTCTGTTTATCACTTAAAGTAACTAGTAAGTATGTGTTTATTTTTTACAACTTACTTTTACAACTACCCATTCTTCACTCATCTTGGCTTTATTAAAACAAAACTTTTCCAGCACGGCCTAGTTTTGTGCCCGAATGAGCATAATAAAAACGTTTGTGCTCCACTGAAAAAATCAAAACATAATGTGACACGACTTGCTACAACAAAAATCGGCCTCTTGACTCGCAACTGTGAAAGTTCAATCCAATTATTGATGTAGTGTAGATAATGATGCTCACACAACGTACTACGTAGTACAATTAGGTCGATATACATCTGGAAGACACAATGTGTAAGTCTTTCCCACAAACAGCAAGGGATACGTGTTTCTGTTCAAGTGACGTCACGTGTTACTTCTTAGCTTAATAAAGAATAGAAAGTAGTTAGAGGACAAAAGAGTCCCAGGATGGAGAAGATCTTCGATAAAATTTGATTGTGAACCTGTTCGTGGAAGTTTTAAATTATCAATTTATAAAAGTAGGTAGGCCTGAACTGAGGAGGTACACTCCATACTGGCACAATAAAAAATTAAAAATGCTCAAATATACTTACAACGAATTTTAAAATTTCATCCTTGACTGATAGGTTGGTATAAGGCTGACCTCCCTTGCTATAAAAACTTGCATCACTTTGTCTAATGCCACCCTGGTTTACAGGGAAAATCGTCTGGAGTAGCAAAGTTTAGAGTGGCAGCTTAGTTACGTGACGTTATATATTTCATAGCTGAAACTAGTTAAACAATTTGTTATCTATAAAAGGTACTACGGATCAAATTGATCGTGCCGAAAATCGAACAAATTCGCCATCTTGTTAGACGTCACTTTTGATAGTTCAATGTGATGTCATCTAAGTTGCTAAAATTTAAAAAATATTTTGTAGAAGCTGCACAAAATAAAAAACATTGCTTTTTTCAGTTTGAAAGCCCTAAAGTCATAACAGCGCCCTCATTCAGCTGTCATCTAAATTCAGTGTAAGGCGTGTACATCTGTAGATAATTTATCTTGTATATAATTATGAAAATACAGTTGATTGGCATTAATCAAACATTGCATTGGAACATAAATATTGTTGAGTAGATTAATCGCTGTTCGATAATTGATATAGTGCATTAGTTTCATTAACACGACACTGATGGTTTATTTGGTTTAGTGAGCACCGTGCCATGACAAATCGGTCAAAGATAACTCGTCCACAGACACAGCTGTCACGGACAATTTGGTCATACGACAGTTCATCCAACTGTCACGATCAGTTTTTGAAAAAGATTTGTGAAAAGCAATGCAATTAACCAACTTTTTGCATGGCCAGAAACAGGTATAAACATTGTAAGTGTATTTAGGCTTTCATGGCCGGCTTCAGATGATGATGATAAAGATGTAGAATCCATCTTTCTGGGCTTGTAGACCATGTTCAATAATTCTTTTGTAGGCTGCTTTATTCTTTTTGGAAGGCTTCTACGTTTCGTCAGTAACATACGACTGACTTCTTCAGGGCTTGTACTTAGACTGAAGATGGATTCTACATCCTTATCATCATCAGGTATAAACATTATTTATTAATTAATAATTAATTATTTATTAATATTTACCCAATGAGGTCTGTTTAACCAGGGTCGAAGCTATTGTCGATAGGACACGACACAGATGGGCTTAAGCCAGCGTTAGTGTCAATAACACAAATTCAAAAGCCAACGCCTTATCCTTAGCTCTTCACAGAAATTTACAATTAATTAAAATTACAGTTAATTACAAAAGCTTTTTGAAGAGGAAGTTTTTTGTGATGCTGTCTGAGGGCCAAAATTTGTATGGCTGGAATATCTTTGACGATACATTAAACCTACGACGAACTGTCGTAGGTTTAATGTGTTTGTAGGCTAGTCATCATTCTGTGAACGAGTTGTGTGTGGCCAAAATGTGGTTGACAGAAAAGTCATGTCAACGAACTGTCGTTCCATAGATTTGTCCATGGCGGAGCTGTCTGTGGATAGATTGCCTGTGATCGATTTGTCGTGGAAGCAGCGGTCGCTATGACTGAGCCCTCTGGTCTATGTTACGGCTCAAGTGGCCGGATAAGAGGGCGATTTGTTTTGGTGTCGAACCAGACAATTCTAGTCACTAATTGTAGACTGTAATCACTACTCACTCGTTGCCACTAAATGGTGTATAGGTACTCACACTTGTATCAGACTAACTGCAAGATTAACGTGATAAGGAAATAAACAGATTGTGATTTGTAATGTCAGTTATTTACTAATTCAGTAATGAAACGAGAAAAAAACAACAGTTTTTTTCGTTGGCAAAGGACCTTTACTCCTTAAATTTCTGTATCTACTTAGTAAAAAGAACAGGATCATTTATTTGCTGTTTATGTATTCACACATTCACACCGGTCGATAGCTCAGGTGGTAGAGTGCTTGCATTCCATGCCGAAAGCTCGGGTTCGAATCCCACCGAGGGTGTCAGAAATGATTTCCCGTTTCGGTGTTTATTTCAAACCCCAAAATAAAATACCGGCAAGGTTTACTCAGCCTTCACAAGAAATGAGTACCAGCACTCTCGGGAGCTGGGAAACCCCCACTTCATCTGAAGTGGTTGGCGTAAGGCCGGCCCCCTTACCTGTAAAAATAAATAGGTTCAACTCGCCACATGCGACCCCTTCGGGGATGACGCGGTAAGAAGTTACACTATATGTGTAGCTTAGTTGCGTTTTTTTTTTTTTTACATAATGAAATTTAAAATGTAATGAAATTCAACTTTGGCGTTCTAATTTGCGTTATTGACACTAGATTCGACTAGGTTCGATTCCCATCTGCGTCATGTCCTATCGACAATAACTTCGCCTCTGGTTCAGCAGTGTCATTGAGTAATTATGAATTAATAATTCATGATTTATTACAGCTGACACCACAAAAGCGAGCTTGGTATTCTTCACAGAAAGTGTCATTTACTCAAGCAAGACCCAATTGCGCGAAGTCTGGATTGATGTTTGGCCTGCCTCGGTAAAGGCGTAATCAACCCAGTGACGAGCATAATTTTATAATTTTATTATATTTTTTGCGCTTCACTATGAATGGAACCCAAGTACTTACTTCCTAATACGAGTTCGTAGCATGAGCCACCAAGGGTTCATCAAGATTTACTGGAACTGGGTCTTGCTTGTGTAGTTGTTGCTTTTAATAGCGATAACAAGGTCGAAGAGAGCTCTTGAGCTGTGATTCTCATGAAATAAATAATGTACTTACGTATATAATGAAATAAAAAATGAAGGGTACTCAATGCGTGGATTCTGTATTATAAAAATAAGTTAAAACATAAATAAATAAATACGGCAATGTTAAAGAAACATTGGATGGCACAGGTGCATAAACAAAAAACGCTAAACACCATTTCTCTGAAAATTAAAAATAAATAAATCATTTGAGTTGGAGATAAGAAAAATGTGTGGAAGGAAAAAAATGATGGATATAGATCTGAGCTGTCACGCACATGCGCACTGCGAGTATGGCGATAAGCGTTTGTTTGTTTACATATACGGGGGTAGCTGCCTTACAGTCGTAAACGTCGATAAGAATAACCTTTGCAAGGTTAAAACAAAAGCGTGTGCTCCATATGGGGAACTTCTTATGAAAAGATAACGTATTGTGGTGTTGGGTACATGGATGACTTTGAATCTTTACGCCAAGTTTTAAATAGGTACTTAGAAGTGTGATAGAAAATTTACAATATCCATGAAAATGCTTTTTTTTGTAAGAAGTAGGGATGAAGATTAAAATGTGATGGTACTCTTATGATTAAGAAAATGTATGGTTGATTTATACAAGCAACTCAATTTTAATTTTTAAAAGAAGTAGGTATTTAGTTCGGTCTTGTATATATTATACAATGACAAATAACTTGAAAATGAGGTTAAAATCCCTAAAAAACATAATTGCTTAAAACTGATTTTACCACTGCGAGTAAGAATTTGAGAATTTAAAAAGGCATTAAAAAGGCAGGAGTGGCAAGGTTTATGTTCATTTGAGGTTTTGTTTATTTGTATGCGCTCATGCAGAATGTGTAGGCACGAACATACATGTGCCTGTCTGTGTGCATGCATTTACTATGCGCTTTGAATGTTAACATATCTTTTCAGCTTAGATTATAGATAGATAGATAAATACGACGCACAGGTAACGACAGTTTGTTCTAAAATGTATAGCGGAGATTAGCGCATCCTGCAAGCTTCAAAAATAACAAAGTTTTGAACTTACACACAAATCTGATAAATTATTTCTAGCTTTCTCATATACCTACGATTTTCTCTTTTTCTCAGTTTTTTTTAATGTCAGCCTATTCAAATTTTACAATGCTTTGCCACACTTCCGAAACTATGAAGTAAGACGTTGTTCGCTGTATTCAACATAAAATGCCGCTCAGTGGGGATGAAGTAAGATAAATAATAAATAAAATAAAAATTCTGTTTCCTCAACAAGTCCAAACCTGATCACAGACTCATAAAAAAACTTAAACGCAGTTTAAATTATTATCTACGACTAATAATTATGGGAGTTTTATGGTTTCAAATCCATACTTTTTGGACCCCAAATAGGCCATTAAAAATCTTTGGAGTAAAGGGTCTAATTTCAAAGCCAACCAGATTCAAAAGTATTATTTAAAAATATATACATCTGCGGTTTATTCGGTGAACGTGGTTTTCGTGTTCATTATAACTTTAGAGTTTTCTACGCCGCTAAAACACTACCAATTTTCAAGCTAGACCCAGGTGCTGTAATATGGAACGTACCTTTGGTGTCTGGTGTTTGGGAAAACTATGTGAATTTTTCGACCAGAGAAGGAATATTTGGAAATCAAATGATTTTTTGTTCTGTGATGAGAATTAAACCCTGATCTTTAGATTTCAAGTCTTTAGCGTTAGCCCCTAGACTATGTATACTGACCAGTACCGATATTTTTTTTATTAAAACCAGATTAATGTTAAATTCGGTTGATTTAAGCTTTAAATACACAATTTAAAACTCAAAAAGTCATTCAATTTTATTTATCTGATTTTGAAATGCAGCAATTCAGATAAACAAAACAACCTAGTATTGGTAGGTAATCCCTTCTGTTGCACATTTTTTACAGATAGGGTCCTGTCTGGGCGCTTGAGGACCTTATTTGTCCATTTTGAAATATTTTGGCGTCAAACATCCTGGCCTGTAGAGACAAGTCTGTCTAGACAAGCCCTGAGTCCAGATTTTTTAAACAAGTTTTTTTATTTGTTTTATCTTTCTTGTGCATGTTTGTTTACTTTCGTTAACTAATTACTCCCCATGCATTATTTCAATGTAAAGTAAATTATTATTCAACTTCTTTTATCTTCTTCAATACCTGATTATCGAGAATGTTTTTTTTTTCGTTTACCACCAGACTACCTACTCGTGCTACGCACGATTATGGCATTCTAGTTTAGAGTACGACTTCGCCAGCACACTTTTTCCCTGCTCTGATTTTTAATAGATCCATGAAAACTGACAAACGACAAAAATATAGAGGACAGTTTTATGCCAGAATCTCAGGCTAGCTTTTGGTACTTCAAATTGCAATTCTGCTCCCCTTTATTTTACTTGTGGTTGATGACGTCACAAAGTCGAGGGATTTTTTAATTGTGCATAGTACATTTCCTGATATTCAATTTTCAAGTGTAGCGTACGCCATACAAATACCAAGCTATCCGTGAAGGATTTGTGAAATTAATGGGAAATTAACAATTTCATAATTTTACGTCTCTTTAACAAGCTAAAGATGAAATAAAACCGAAATTAATTATTTCTGTTAATCATGAATTTCTAAAACAGAACTAATTCACTGTATTCTCGTTAAACCAAATTTTTCATACGTCATAAAACGGTCATAAATTACGAGTGTAAACCTGTTCTATTCACAAAGATAAACCAAGTTTTACGATCAGAGATATACTCGAGCTGGCTTGAACCTAAAATTGAAATGATAATCTCTCTTACGACACACAAAACGGCTTTTGCATCTTGTCAAAATTATATACTATCTGATTAAGGGATATTATAAATTGAAAGATCAATCTCGGAGATATTAAATTTGTGTTTGAAAGGCCTCAGTCTTAAGATGAATACAGGCAAGCGAGTTTATCAAAGGTACAACATACACACATAAATATAATCTATCAGTGCTATGCAGAGTCAGTCGTAGACCAAACATTTAAAACATTTAAACATTCATTTGAAATAAACTTAACTATTCATGATACCACGAGTAACTTAAGTTTTTTTCTTTCCGATGAAATTTAGTTAATTAAAGATTAATAAAGCAAAGAGAGAGTTTAGTGTAGGGCCGACTCTGAATAGCAGTAAATATCTTATGCATTTTGGTACACATAATAAGGTAAGTAAATGATTTCATATTTTGTGCATAGGAGTAACCATTATTTTTTAAATTCATTAATATATATGAATATAAAGGCTCAAGACTATTTAACATAGTAATAAATGGAAAGGCTTATTACTCATCTCAGTCCCTCTGATGTACTCTCAAGCTTTCGCAAAACAAAAACAAAAGAAAATTGAAAAACTTGTAAAGTTATTATCACCTGATGATGGTCTGAGGACCGAAGAATACAGAAGAAATCGATCGTTATTTGTCTGTCTAATAAATTAATCTGCACAATAATAGTGGAACGAAAACAGTGCTTAAAATGCATATTAAATGTGAATGTATATAACTCGGTTATCAAAGTCGTAATTTCAAGAAAGTATTATTCATTAAGATGGAATTTTTTTGAGATTTTTGATTTAACAAGAGTGTCGACTATGAATCTGACTGGTCTACTGAGTTTCTCAGATAAATGCACATTTTTTCTTATTTTCTACGAGCCAAAAACCTGTGAAAACCCTTTTAGTTTAGAAGTTTTTCATGAGCACGTCTCTACAATTAGTTCACTTAGTATGACAAGTTACACTCAATGGAATGTTTTTGCTCAAACCTGTGGATCAGCACTAAGGTGACGATATATATTTACAACTAAGATTATTTTTAATAAATATATATAGTTCCGTCTTTGGCTTTTCACACAGCATGGCCCTTTATGAGTAAACAGTCATCTGAAACGAATAACGGAGCACATGTGGACGCGCTAACCAAAACATCTCCCAGCAGTCCCAGCAGTTGCAGCAGCAGAAATATGAAAGCCCGATTGTTTGTGTTTGATATTCTGTAATTAGGCAGACAGGGCCTCGGGGCGTGACGAGATCCAATGTGTACAAGCTGACACATGGCGGGCTATTCCATCTCAATTATCATATGGACATTTCTTATGAAGGACGATTACGTTTTGTAAAAGGCAATTCGTGCAAAGGAAGGCAGAGAAATGTTAAGCTTAATCAATAATCAAGAGATAAATGTTACGGTAGAATTTGATTAGTCAATGTAAAAATGTTTATCTATAATCAAAGTTTTAGTATTTAAGATCATATGTATGCTCACAAGCAGACATGTTGAGTACAAACGTTGCATGTGTCTAATCTCATATGAACATACACCCTGCAACTCTTGCTCGTCTTCCCTGAAACATTGAAACATAGGTGGCATTAGCAATGTGATTCTTGTTTAATAGCATTGGTGGTCAGCATCACACCAACCTATAAGTCAAGGAACAAAAACAAAAAACATACAAACCTACCCATTACAAACCTACAATAATTTATAAGTACGAAATAAGATTGTTCAAAAATTTAATATCACGATTTTCATTTTGGAACCTTTTATACACAATACATAATTTTTTTTTTTTTATGCTTAAAAACAATGTAGCCAGTAATTCGCTCATTACCAGTGATTGTTATTTCCTCACACGTTCTTTCTGCAGGTTTAACGCCCGCCATTATGATGTTGGCTGCCGGTTGTACGCGCGCCCTCCTACCTGTAGGTTCGCGCGCACTCATCGCAGCGCTGGCCCGTGCACCGCAGCGTAATAAAGCTCTCCGCGGGCATAACAACCTAACTGTATTTTTTATCCCCAGTACCGAGGCGTGCGACTGGTACCAGTTTAAAACCCAATACAGACATCGGGAACCTTTGATGTCCTCTTTTCATTAATTACTTGTATTTTATTTTATTGTTCAGTTGATAGCTCGTTGATAGAGTGCTTACACTCCATGATTTCCCGTTTTGGTATTTATTTCAAACCCAAAATAAAATACTTGGAAAGTTAACTCAGCCTTCACAATAAATGAGAACTAATGTAGATCCTGAGCATCCACGAAAATGGTCGACAGAGTGAGAAGTGACCCGACATTTTCCGGCACCCAATTAAGCGACTCAAGTCCATAAATCTCATCTGGACAATTTAAGGATCGTAGTCAGGATGTTGCATTCTATTGCAAGTCAATATGGGAGGAAAAAAGGCTTAAAAATCAAGATGTGATCTCTCTGCCACACCTGGAGGTCCCAGGGTTCAATCTTCGGAGAGGACTGTGGACGACCATAGGGTCCACACTGAGCAAGGCCGCTTCAACTCCTTGCTCCACAGATGGGGATTAGCCCCATCTCCAGAGTGTGACTGTGGGGCGGAGAGCCAGACTGTTCGGCACATAGTGGAGGAGTGCCCTATCAGAACACACCCTCCTGGCCTGAAAGACATCCACGAAGCCACGCCAGGAGCAGTAAAGTGGATGGAGGGGCTTGGATCTTCACCTCTGACGCAGTCCACTGGTCAAGAAATTCGCGCTTGACGGCCATACGCAAAGTAAGTAAGTAAAAACCAGCCTCCTCGAAAGCTGGAAAACCTCCACTTCTACTGAAGTGTTTGACGTGAAACTGGCTCTCTTAGCCGTAAAAACAAATAGTAGATCCCAAATCGCAACATTCTATCCCTTCGGGAGTAACGATGGAAAGTAGTTAGTAGTTACATAATATGTGTAGCTTAGTTGTGTTGCGTTGCATCTACATTACTAGGGGCTCCTGTAGGAGATTTTCATCATCGAATCTTTGATTTGTGTTCCGTCCTGTTCCGTGACCAAAAGGTTAGTGAGGCTGACACCCCACTCTGTAAAAGCGTGATTCACTTTTGTCAATGCCACCCTGGTTCCAAGGATAAGCGGCTTTGGTCAATTTTGTAAATACACATGCGGCATGTGTAGGCATGAACTTTCAAGTGTCTGCTTATGGACGTAGATTTTATATGAGATTTAAATGTTAATATATCCTTGCAACTCAGAATTTAGATCATTTAACTGTTCGCAGTCCTGCAGTTGTCGACTCGGTGGTTTAACCCGCGAGATCTCCGAGAGAAACCTGTTTGTTGTTGATGGTTTTTAGTCGCGGCAGTGACTGTGCGCGTGCGCGTGCGCTGCTGAGGAGTTACGCGCTTTGTGTGTCCCCCTCCCCCCCTCACCTCACCAACCGCCCACCACCAAACTCCCACCCCCCCAAAAACGACAAGCAATGAGAGGAAACAAAACTTAGCGTGATGCCATGCTTCCAACCAGATAAGTAAAGAAGCTCATCAAGACAGCTGGATAGTGGTAAGGTATCTAGAGTTCACAGAAATAATATTTAAAAAAAGTATGATTAACTGTTTTTGTGTGAATCTCAAAAGCCCTCAGTAAGCTTGCCCATCGCCATACAAAGAGGCAGTTTTCAAGCAAGACCCAGTTGATGGACCTTTGGTGACCGATCAAGGATAATATTTTATTGAGTAAATGACTCTTTTTATGCTACGCCAGGAATCAAACTCACGTAGCGATAATCACTAGACTACAGACTGATAAAAAAGGTCACCTTGAATGGACTGTAACCAAGATATGAAGAAAATTATGCAATATATTTTTTCTACCTAATTTTCGAGAGATTCTTGTTTATTGTAAGGCTTATAGATCTATCAAGTTGATTCAAAGAGTTACGAGTGACGTTACCAATGGACTGGTTAGCTAAAATTGAGTGAATATGAGTACATTTTAGTTAATATAAAAAATAAATAGAAATCATCATTCGTCTTCAATGAGTAATTATTTATACTAATAGCAGCAATAATGGTTGATCTGTAATGCTGGCGGTTTTATAGCTGAGGCTTTAAAAAATATTTTTTTTGAATATGTTTTGTAGTTTTTTTAATTTTTTACTGTTTAATTGTTTAGAGTTTATTTGTTTTATATATTTGAATGTATTAATTGCTTGTATTCCTTGACTGATAGGTTGGTATGCGGCTGACCACCCATAGGTACTGTAAAAAATGATTCACTTTGCCAATGTCACCCCTGCTTCAGGGAGTGTCGGCAAGAGTTGCAGGGCTTATGTTCATTTGAGATTGGGTTTTTTTTATATTGTAGGTCCACTTGCGGCACGTGTAAGCGCGAAATTATGTGTGTCTGCTTGTGGGAATGCATTTAATATGATTCTCAAATGATACATATCTTGCAGCTTAGATTTAGATTTAGATTTAGCAACACATAACTTCTCTGAAAAATAAACATAATTTTGTACACAGGTCCATAGTCTAATGGTAACGCTTCGGAGTTTGGACTCGTAAATGGAAGGTTGTGGTTTCGAATCCCGGTGAAACAAAACAAATTTATTATGTTTATTTTCAAATATATTCTCCAATGGATTGAAAAATTCCTATACCTTTACCAAAGACCGGTCACATAAGATCCATCCAGCCTTACAGCAACTGGGTCTTGCTTGAGAATTGGCGCTTTCTATAGCCGTGACCAAGCTCACAGAGGGCTCTTGAGGTGGGATTCACACAAAAAAACAGCGCTCACGAAATAAATTACCGAAATATTATTATTATTATTTAACCTTTTATTCATGCTTTGATGAAGCAGTTACTGTTACTGTATCCTGCCGCCGTTCCACTAGGGGTGGCCGGTAGCTCCACAGATGCGCCTCCACTTCTTTCTGTCCTTACAAACCAATTCATTTCCTCAATATTCATCACCTTTTTCATACATACTCTTCTCTTATTCTCACTCTGCAGGTTCCATTCTTTCGCAATCTCACCTATTTGGTCTAACCATTATTTCCTCGGCCTTCCCCTTCCGCGCTTTCCTCTGACATTTCCTTTGTACACTTTCTTCGTTAGTCGTTCATCATCCATTCTTTCGAGATGTCCGAACCATCTCATCGTACTTTTTTGTACTTTCATATTCATATTCTCTTTTATACCACACTCGTTCATCACCCAATCATTAAGTACTCTATCATTCAGTGTCTTTCCAGTCATTTCTCTCACGTAAGCCATTTCAATAGTGTAATGTGTGTAATACAGTGTAATGGCATAATAAGTGTAAGTTCTGTATCCAAGTACTATCTTATAGCGACTGGTTGCATCTGAACACGGCGCAAGATTCGGTTGACCCCATTTATATTTTGGCGCCGATTTATTTGTTGTATATTTTGGGATCAGCTCTGAGAACGGTACACGCCGGCTACCGTTATTCACGCGTTAACTTTGTGCCTTCAGATGCTCTCCTGATCAATCAGCAGTTCTTCATCTGACTGCCGGATCTGCTGTTCGTGAGGCCGAACGTGACAGCTGAGAGGTTGTCGATGTGTCAAAATAATACTCAATCCAAATTGGCAAATAAATTAATGCGATGGACGCGAAGGTGTCAACGCAAATGCAGCCAACGCGTATATTACGTAGCTGAAGAGCAAAGGCGATGTATAGTCGAGAGTGTCCTGGATTCAGCCAAGGCTCACCCAGGGCAGTCGAGCTTATGATGATCCAGTCGCAGTCTAGTGGAAATAATCTCCGACTCGATTTTGAAAGGTACATGTTTCAAATATCAAGTAGAGTCTGTCTCCAAAAGTCGCTATCTCTTGTATTAACTTTGTAATCGATTTTTTATATCCTTGCCATCGAATTTGTACCCTTAATGCATGTGCACTCTTTTTCTAGACAGCCATATCTTGACTCATAACTAGAACATTGAGAATTTTTAGTTTCTAGCAGATTATTGGAAAAGACGTCTCAACCGTCTGTGGTTTTCGAAAGTTTTGGCCAAATAGCGTATTTCGTCATTGTAATTTTGAAGCTTTGTCTATGTAGGTAACTTTGGCTTTACATCTAGCTTGTCAATCTCCTCTACGCAATTTGGCAAGCTGTATGGGCAACATTATGTAACAATTCTGTAACTACGATTGTCCGGTCAATATCCCAATTGATAGAGTGCTTGTATTTCATGCCGAGAGTTCGGGTTCGAATCCCACAGATGGTGTCAGAAATGGTTAACTCAGGCTTCACAAGATATGAGTACCAGCCCTCTCATGAGCTGGAAAACCTCCACTCCAACTGAAGTGGTTGGCGTGAGGTTTGCGTCCTTACCTTGAAAAAATAAATACGTTCACTCACCACACGCACGCAACCTCCTCAGGGAGAACGCGGCAAGAAGTTACACTATATATGTAAATCTGTGCACCTACTCGTTTATCAGTTTCGTGCAACTGGAGCTTACTTTTTACACCCAAGTGATGGTTTTAGAGGAATAAAGTGAGGTTTCTGAAGTAACGCAATACCCCAATGTGATGTTACATTGTAGTTATTTGTGATTCCTGGGTCCCTTAGTATTCCCCGCACGGTCCTCCTCAGCTGGTGATTGCACGAGATACGCTCCTCACAGAAGTATCGTACAATTAATATGGCTGCGATAAGTCCACAATAATATCACCTACTATTATGTATTCATCCTTTGCGGACAGCGCATCCCAAACTGTGACTATAATTAAATTAATCCAAGAGTGTAAGGGGGAGTAACGACTTTGATACATTTTACACACAACACATTCTGTCCGGTTTTTTTTTCTACTCAGTATCACGTCGAAAGCCTAGTTGCGTTTTATTTTTTTAAGAAATCCTGTGCGGGAGACTCCCTAGATTCTAGAGACTCTAGGGGTCTATGACACTTGTTGTAGTGCCGCAGAGGTGTACGAGCTTGGTCGTCACCACAGCGCCAATACTCAAGTAAGACCCAGTTGCTGTAAGGCTGGATGGACCTTTGGTAGCCGGTCATTGGTAAAGGTTTATGAATTTTTTAACCCAGCGAAGAGAAAATTTGAAAATATAAATGGTACCTATATTTTTGTGCTCCACCGGGATTCGAACCAAAAACCTTCCCATTCAGAGTCTGCAGTGTTACCACTGAGCTACGGACCGGTCAAGTATGGATATGTATGAAAGTTAAATGCTGAAAAAAAGTCCTGTCGGATTTTTGCTCTGCGCTAAACAGAACGTCATTGTTTTTTGTGTATGATCAGTATTCGTCTGACTTAATACCTAGATTATAGAGGCTGCTTAATCATTTTCCACAAAAAAGTAATTATCAAATTATATCGCTTCTAAGCTGCCCATTCAGTTGGCAATTTCTTCCAGCGATCTGTCCGAATAGATGGGTAATATGCACATGAGTAGACTCCCACTTTGATGAAGTCTGAGTGAAATTTTCCGGCACATAAAGCAAGGTAAGAAGATAATAGCTTGACCGGTCCGTAGTCCGTAGTGGTAACACTCGGACTCGTAAATGGAAGGTTGTGGATTCGGATCCTGGCGGAGCACAAAAATATACCATTTATATTTCGAATGTGCTCTTCGCTGGGTTGAAAAATTCATAAACCTTTATCAATGACCGGTCACCAAAGGTCCATCCAGCCTTACAGCAACTGGGTCTTGCTTGAGTATTGGCACTTTGTAGCGACGACCAAGCTCGTACACCTCTGCGGCACTACAACAAGTGTCATAGACCCCTAGAGTCTTTAGAATCTAGGGAGTCTCACGCACAGGACTACTTAAAAAAAAAAAAAAAAAAAAAAATAGCGAATCGAGATATCCGTTTACCATCTTGGATCCGTATTTGTTTTTGTGTGAATAAGTTGCATTATGATCCGAATTTCCGTAAATCTCTCTGGTTTCTTTTAAGGAGTTGTTTTTCGGTCCAATTATAGTAGATAAATCCGAGTTTTTCATATAAAAGTACAACAAATATTTCTGAAAGATATCAGTATTACGCAACGTTTGACAATCTCTCCGTTGCTGAACAAGTCGGTTGTTGAACTTCTCCTTGAGGTGCATGTCCTCCACCACACGACAGCCGACCAAACCATCGCCGTCCCGCTCGCACTCCCCACCCAGCCCATTGCAGACCAGCATCTGCCGTCGCACTCACTCCTCACTGTCCGACGGGTCTGTTTACGTTGGGTTTGTTTTTTTCCCTTCTCTTCTTCTTCCTTTTTTTCTCTTTAGCCCTTCATCCGACTTGTACGATCATGATTTTTACCTACACTGCAGGCGGATCAAGGGCTCCCAATCTTTCAACAAAATATTTTCTTCTTAACTAAGTATTTATTGAATCAAATGAAAATCGAACAGAGGATCTTCTGAATAGACGAAATAATAAGTTATACGCATGAGTTGACACAAAATTGTGACGTTACATGGTCGAGTTGCTAATGAAAAGGTAATCAAATATTTTGTTCCCTTCGGGGATAACGCGGCAAGAAGTTACATTATATGTGTAGCTTAGTTGCGTTTGCGTTGCGTTATTGCTTGCTAAGGACCGCAGTCCCATACAACTGTGACGTTTTCCCGCTGAGAAAAAAATATCTTTATTCAAATTTGTCCATTATGAAAGATTTTCTGGGATTCAAAATATATGGAAAAGTGTAAATATAAATAAATATACACAGTTTTTAAATGGTTTATTGGAAGATGTTCGCTGAGAGAAAACGAGTTGGAGGCCAAGGTTCAAAGACGTATGAAACAATCGTATTCTGATTTTTAAATTATCGTCAATATCGGTAATAATAATACTTCCATATTTTTGACGGATTATTTTCGAATAAATTTAAATTTTAACAATAACTACAGATTGACGTAGTGCTGCATATATAAGAGATAATCGCAGATGTTTGGAAAACCTTGTTTTATCTCCAAGTAAAAAAGGCTGCCACCAATCGTAATTGTGTTTTCAAATTTAGACCGTTGCACTTTCCCGGTGCATTTAATTCTCTATTCTCTACAGTACCCGAGTATAAACAAATAGGTACGTACACTCCTCTCAATTGCGTAAATCGAAAAAAAATATGAAAACTAAATCACTCACTGGGAGTGCCGTCGTATATTTAATACATTTTAGATTTACCCAATCGATCGGAGATTATGTAAATCTTTTATACTCGGAGTACAGTAGTAGAACTTCTTGTTTTTGTAGAATAAGCTTTTGAATAAAAAACAACAACAAAAAAGTTTTATTTAATGTTTTATGTTTTTTATTCATTTTATTTATCAATGTATATACTAAAATAAAAACTGTTTGGTAACTTTTACTAATTTATTTAGATTTAAGATGATGATGATTAAACTGTTTGGTAACTTTTACTAATTTATTTAGATTTAAGATGATGATGATTAAACTGTTTGGTAACTTTTACTAATTTATTTAGATTTAAGATGATGATGATTAAACTGTTTGGTAACTTTTACTAATTTATTTAGATTTAAGATGATGATGATTAAACTGTTTGGTAACTTTTACTAATTTATTTAGATTTAAGATGATGATGATTCCTTGACTTATAGGTTGGTATGAGGCTGACCACCCATACTATAAAAAATGGTTCACTTTGCCAATGTCACCTCTGTTTCAGGGAATGTCGGCAAGAGTTGCAGGGCTTATGTTCATTTGAGGTTTGGATTTTATTTGTAAGTACACAATCAGCATTTGTAAGCGCGAACTACACGTGTTTGTTTGTGGGCATATATCCTTGCAACTTAGATTATAGATTATTATAGATGATGATCACATTGACCGGTTAAAGTCTAATGGGTATCGGCTCTTATTCGATATCAGAAGGTATATACGTATTCGAATTTTCAGTAAGTACTAATTCTGCACAAAAAAACATGACGGATTCGAAAAGTTTTCACAGTCTTTCAGTTACTTTATTGTCGCTTAAGTTGACGTTCTGAAATGATTCAAGCACGCAAACTCTTGAGTGTGATAAGTTCGATAAATTTGTTTTTATAATTTGATCGAATGATCGTTTTTTTGTTGTTTAAGATAGTTGATATAATGCTGAAAAAAACATTGCCATCGAATACAAAATTTCAGTTCGATCGGATCTTGAAAAATGTGTTAATTTTTAGTTCAAATATTTTTCCACGATCAGCAAAAAGCTTGCACGCAGTTATCATTAAGGATTTTTAAATAAAGTTACGTCTTATGTATTAATAGGAATGGTCAATAGATAAACCTGACTATCATGCACCTTATAAAACAAAACTACGCACACGGGCTATCTCCACCTTAATCTCTCATCATTTATTTAGATACGAGTGGCCAAAGCATCTCATTAGGAAAATATCATATAATATTGTGTGTTAAAGGAAATGTCTGAAATCAGCAAGTCCTGAGAAAAGATTTATTATTTCTATTCTGTTGGGAACTTTATGTGATGTTTTATACCAAGGGAGCTGAATTTTTTACTGTTTAGTGTAAAAAATAAGTTCTACCCAATATAAATATGTTTCAGCAATCTTTTCTGGTTCAAGTATACTGAAAGGACAATAAGGGACATTTCAGACATTTTGCATCCTGCCCGGATTGTCTATGGATTAACGGAAAATCTGTTTAAAAGCTTCATGATATACTTACATACATCTGCATTAAACTACGGACTTTCGAGCTTCGACCCGGTGTCAGGTAGAAAAATATTTAAAGACAAACCGGGCTGGATGGTGGCAGAGTTCATCTAGTGTGAGATGGTTGTAATTGCGATCCATAAGCTGTTGTAAGATATCGGAAAGTATTAAATTGTTTTGTAAGAGAGAAGAAATAAAACTGTGGGTCCAGTATACGCTGCAAAAACTGTATTTCACAAACATTTATCCCACAAATTTCTTGATGATTTCAAGCGTCACATACATTATTCCCCAGAAATTATACACAACGACTGATTACATCCATTTCAGATAACATGCGAGTACATGTAACAGCACCTGGCCTGCGAGGCGCCACCATCACCAGCTATAAATCTCAACAACTTCTGCACACAGCTTTGACCATTATCCACACTTACCGTAAGGACCAGCATGGCTTGTATACTGAGGCATTACTTGAGACGTTATCATGAAATATTAATCGAGACGTGGATGTGCATAGAGATTAAGAGCTGTACTATTGATGGACATTTTGAAATTGTGAATTTATTTGATATGCTCGCATCTTATGAATAACAAAAATTGTGTCTAATTTCAACATAAACTTTTCAATATTAAGACTGTAAGGGCCGTTTCAGAGTCAACGCAGCCCATGGATTACCGGAAAAACTGTGTGAAAGCTTTCATACATCTCCATACACTATTGACTTCCTAATGGTGTCAGAATACGTCTAATGCGCAATGAATGTAAATGCCAACAAGTACACGTCTTCAAAAGATAAGTAAGGTAGTTAGACAGAAAATTAGCAGTGGTTATTTCCACTGCCACAATTCCTTCAGCGACATGGTCTCCAGTGACTGTTACTGTGTCTAAAACCCTAAAAATTGAACTTCAAACGCTAATACTTCCATTTTGCGACTTAAGGTCATAGGTAAGTTAAAGTTTAGACCGTAATTTCAGCTAAGAAACTAATAAAAACAATCGTGCTTCTCTCAACGAAAACTTTTCAATCTTGGTCTACCAATCTAAAAACGAACACATAACTAATACGACGCCTAGTTAGATATAGCATATTTCTTAGCAAGTCTTTTATTAGAAATGACTCATGAACGTCTCCTCCTATTCGCAGTCCGCAGATGATGAATGTCAACCAACAGAGGCAGATAACTAGCAAAAGAAGGAACTACCTTTAGAAGAAAATGTTGAGTCTAAGTCTCAACTAGACCGTACGTCTTCAATAACAAGTTCAAAGCACTTTAGTTGTGGACGCTTCCCCTGCTACAAATCCTTCAGTGTAAAGCTTTCAGCAGAGTCATAGCTTGCAGCGTTTATGAAAATACATGAAAATGTGAGTAAAAACTGTACGTAGAATGCTGATGCCTTCTCTTCGTCAACTTATGTTATGGAGTATTCAAAGGTTGGATCATAAATACGTATTTTCATTTATAAATTAAACATTAAAATTTGCTACATTACATGAATTATTTTGTTCATTTTATACCTTTCTTGAGTTACAAGTTGGTATGAGGCTAACCACCCATAATGAATGGTTAACTATTCTTATGTCACCCCTGTGCCTGGGAAGGAGTGGAAAGAGATGCAGTGCTAATTTTGCGGCATGCATAAACGTGAGCTTACACTTGCCTGCTTGTCGGCATATATTTTTATGAATCTTATATCCGAATACCTACATAAAGAATACATTTTTTTTCAGTTTTGCAGCGAACTCGAACCAAGTAACTTGTTATCGTTTTATTAATAATATTAGCCTGAGGCGATAACCGCTGGCTCACCACCAATTTACAATTAAACGAAATTTCGCGGCTCGCAGGCGCTGAAGCCTCCAGGGTCAGGTTTGTTTGTGTCCAGCGCAGAGCGCGCCACAGCCACCGGCACAGTTCGCCAGTGGGCTGAGCCGAACAACAAACACGTTTTACAAAGTACAAGACAAACTGTGTCGTGCAGGGAACCGGTTCCTCGGAGGAGGGAGGAGGGAGGCTGGCGCTCGTAAGGCGAAGGACTTGCTGAGGGAGGTTGCGGGAGAGGAGAACTACAGCCACGGCTGGGGACAGCGCGCTAGGCGCTTCTAGGCTGGAGATCTCTGCTTCTAGTGGGCTGTGCTCAGACCGGGACAGTCTATCTATAATCTAAGTTGCAAAGATACATTGACGTTTAAGTTTAACATTAAAAACATGCCCACGAGCAGACACGTATGAGTTTGCACTTATTAGTACCTACATGCCGCATAATAATGTATGTTACAAAATAAAAACCCATATCTCAAATTAATACACAGCGGACAACTTTTGTCGCTCTACTCTGAAAAAGGGTGACATTGATACATTTAACTATTTTTTACAGTGAGAGGGCTTAGCCTCGCACAACCTTTTGGTCAAGGGATAAATCTTAATCTTTATCTAAATCTAAGCTGCAAAGATATATATCATTTAAGATTCATATTAAATGCATTCCCTCAAGCAGACATGTGTAAGTTAGCTCTAACACATGCCGAATGTGGACATAGGTACAATATAAAAACCCAATCTCAAATGAACATAAGCCCTGCAACTCTTGACGACCTTTCCTGAAACAGGGGTGACATTGGCAAAGTGACCATTTTTACAGTATGGGTGGTCAGCCTCATACCAACCTATAAGTCAAGGAATAATAATAAGTAATAACTTTTCGTTTATAAGAACAAACAGTAATGAAAAATATCAAATAAAATAATCATTTAAAATTAAGAAAGCGTCTTAGCCGCCAACATTCCAGATCAACCTCCATTTGACGTACATTTAATAATATGCATAACACCACTTATTTCTGATCAAAATGGTACAGGTTTAAAAAAGTAAAGAAGTCTTCAAATAAGAAAGTCAAGATATATGTTCACTGGCCACTGTCCTGATCTGTTCCTCCATCTGTTGACTGAGGGCCGGCACCTACTGGTTTCAGGTTTGATAGTAAAACTAAGGGTCAATATTGAAGCTAGCGTAAGGAGGTTTAGCGGAGGAGTGAGAAGTGGCGTATGCAACAATCAGACACGAGCCTGTTCCATTATCGTGAAAAGTAAAACAGCTGATAGGGAGACCCTAGCTTATGCTTTTTGTTCCTGATAAAAAAACAAAAAAATATTTAAATTTTTTTCAACACGGGTTTTTACAACAAAAACAAAAAACCCCCATAAGTAGACAAAGAAGAATATTACCTGCGTATATTTTGTTGATTTTGTTCTCTGAGATGAGAGCACTACGGACTAAATAGCAGAGAAAACTCTAAACACAACGGTCAGAAGCTCTGAAAGAAGAGAGACCTGTCAGACAGAGGACATGGTGAGATGGGGCAGGAATAGGCGGCGGTACTGGAGGGACCACGTGGATAGGATGGGCAGCTGGAGAATCCCCCATATGGCAGCCCACAGGACATCACCTGCAAGGAAGACGGCCAAAGAGATTCGCTTTCCAAGAGGACAGCTTCTGTTCAATAACAGATCTATAATCTAAGTTGAAAATATAAATTACATTCAAGATTAATATTATACGCATTCCCATAAGCAGACGCGTATAAGTTCGCGCTTACAAATACTACATGTTGATTTACAGCATAAAAACCCAATCTGTAATAAAAATAAGAGGGGTGACATTGGCAAAGTGAACTATTTTTTACAGTATGGGGTCAACCTCAACCAACCTATTAGTAAAGGAACAGTTGATCAAGATATGGATATGGTCCTGGAGAATCATGGAAGCCAACACTCACCACAGGTTGTCGTGCCAATGGTTATATGGTGATTAACAAAGAGGAGAATAGTATTTTTGCAGCATGGGTGGTCAGCTTCATACCTATGTATTAGTCAAGGACAATAAATCAGATGAAATTAAGCCATGATACGTAGGTACACATGTATCCATTGTCATATTGTTTAGTTTGAAGTGTTACTAGGGGTCATCTCGCATCGCATTGTCGTGGGTTCGATTCCCCGTTTTGTACAGATCCACCCCCGAGCTTGGAGTGGTGGTAATGGCCTCCTAATTGATGGCGAGAAGTTTCCTCCACATTTAACTTGAATGGGGGATGCACTGGAGGGGCCTTGACCGAGGCAACACAATTGTTAGCATGCCTTTCAAATATCTGCCCACTGGGGACATCATTGTTAGCAGAAAAATATGTATCGTTAAATAATTATCTGTGTCCGTATTGTGTTGAGTAGAGACACAAACAGGGTCAGCGGATGACCCATGGACTAAAAACTCATAGAAAAGATTGCGAAAAATATGCAATATTTGGGATGTACAATCAATTTTATTGGAATACTCAGTGGACTAGGGGTAAATAAAAAATAAGGTTGCTTATGAGAGACGTATTGATTATAGAATCAAAAACGACCTAGATTTCTTCCAAAAAAGAAATAAATGAACGGAAATTATAAGAAAATGGTTTCTTGTATCTCCATATATTTATCTAATTGTAGGGAAATATCCCATATATCCATGCTCCTTTGATTCTATAGAATTCATTTATTCTTTGACCGCTCTTTAATCTAGTGGTTAACGCTAGAGACTAGTATACCACAGGACCCGACTTTGATTCCCGGTGGAGCACAAAAAAATCATTTAATTTTTAAAATTTACTCTTTGCTGGATTGAAAAATTCATGTGCCTTTACAAAGTTACCAGTAAAACGTCACAAAGTAAAGTCACAGTGTAAACGTTTGTGTCTATTTTTGGTAAAGGCATAATATGACTCTAATTCCCATAGGCAATAACATATTTTCATTAGGATTTGAACCCTGCTCCTACAAAAAAGTTCAGCCACTAACCTTTAGACTTCGACAGTCAAAGTATTTCCTTCCCAGAATGAAATAATTGTGTAATCACTTGAAATTTTAAGTTTACGTTACTTCATCGTAAAATGCGACAGAAGCTTACAATAAATATACTTTATATCAATTGTATCTTTGATTTATTCCCCGTGTAGAATTGATTACCCCATTGGCTGAAACTGCAGAGAGATAAAATAGACAAGTGGCTCACGATCCAATAATTCTAGAGCTTTCCACGTAGCTCCATGGACATAGGAAACTTTCAAAATAATTTACAATTCATTTTCGGTTCATCTATTATCTAAAATATTTATTTCTAAAGTTTTCACATTTCTTGTATGAGTTTTTAGTAATTTAATACTATATTTCTCCAACAAGAAAAGGCCGTTAGATATTTTAGATGTTATTATATTTATCGTAGTCTATTTCTTGGCTTACAAGTTGGTATGAGTCTGACCACCCATACTATAATAAATGGTTCACTTTGCACACGTCACCCCTGTTTCAAAAAGAGTTCGGCAAAAGTTGCAGGACTTATGTTCGGTTTGGATTTTCGTTGGTAGGTACACATGAAGCAACAAATCCCGGAAAAAAACTCTCCAGTATACCTAAACTTGTTAAAACACGACACAAATAAACTGCACGCACAGTTAAACTTCTTTCTACGTTGTGCCATGTGGAGCCTATTTATCTTCACAGGTAAGGGGACCAACAACCTCAAATGAAGTGAGAGTTTGCCAGCTTTCGAGGGAGCAAATTATTTTGTATTTTTTTTCTTTTTCGATGATATTCAAAGTTACAAAACACGTCCATGCTTTATGATACATGAAAGCTTTTGTATTAAACATGGAACAATCCTGTGATGGACATTTTCATATTCATTTTAAATGTCCCTTTTGATTAAATCTTTAGATAGTCAAGTGTGTACGTACTGCATTATTATGTGAATGTACATAATCTTGTGAGATGTAATGGGATGTTTTATTTTTATTTGATGTTTTATATTAATTTGAAAACATCACCAAGCAGCGTCTCCGCCGATATCGCTTACGTTAGAGATGTTATTTAATAACCTCACTCACAAAAAATAAAGGAGTTGCAGACGGACGGGGAGTTGTGGGTCTAATGAAACGTAAAGATGTGGCGATACACGGATATTAACGCGGGAGACTGTTGAGGAGATTATAGGAGGAGATCATCAAACAGGGCTGGTAGCGCAACGCAAACGCAACTAAGTTACACATACAGTGTAACTTCTTGCCTGCGTTATCTCAGAAGGTGTCGCATGTGGGGATTCAGGACCTAGTTATTATTACGGATAAGGAGGCCGGCCTCACACTAACCACATCAATTGAAATGGAAATTTTCCAGCTTCCGAGGGGGCTGGTTCTCATTTCTTGTGATGAATGAATACACCTAGCTGGTATTTATTATGGGTTTGAAATAAACACCGAAATGGGAAATCATTCCTGACACCCTTAGTAAGGATCGAACCCTTGCTCTTGGCATGGAATGCAAGCATTCTACCAACTGAGCCAGACTTTTGATGAGCTTGTCTGCTTCAAGAAGACACTTGAAAATGGCGTTAGCAAGTCGAAAGTATGTAGGTACTCGACGTGAAATAAATGCTCAACTTGTGAAAATAAAACTTTGTGTTTTATCAACATTTTTATACTTTCTCAAAAAAAAATATTTCACTGTGTAAATACAAACACTATAAAAAGTTTTATTTTTGTTTTCCTGAAACTGGAGTTTGTAAAGTTTGTGAAAATAAACATGTTTAAATGCCTTCTCTACTTCTCCTTTTGAGATAAAACGGGAATAAATTGCATAATCAAATCTGCAGTTTAGATGTGCTACAAGAGCCGGTGTTAATGTTTCTCCAATGATAATTATAATGACAGGAAGTCGTGGCAGCCCTGTGCATGAGTTAAGTTGTATCCATAGTGGTTAGAGGAATAATAATTATTGTATGGGCAGTCGCCGCAGGGCTGTGCTAATCGATTGAGTAATTTTGTAAAGGGATCCCTCTCCGAGCTGTAATATCACTCCTTTAATATGGGCTGTTGGACATCACCTGGGGAGATCCGGGGTCTACTGGACCTCCTGGAGGAGGAAGGCGGGAGATGGAAGGTGGAAGAGCAAGTTAGTGACCTCAGGCAGGTGACCAAACTTACAAATTGAAATAAAAAAACTTCAACGAATATCACAATCATTGAAACCTCTCTACCAACGGTTTTCAATTATTGTTTACCTTAATTATTTAATGGGAAACTTAATTTTTCAGATTTTTGTTGATGATGATGAGTTGGTGATTTCTTTATAGCGCCGTTTTGTGATGTAGTCACTCCAAGGGCGCTTGTACATGTGATGCCAGAAATTTTCTTGTCTTCAGTGCATTTCGGAACTTTCCATGGTCCTCTAGCTCTCTCACATGATGAGGCAGGTGGTTCCAGGCCAGAGGATCAGCAACTGTAAATGCACACTCTCTATCTTGTTCGCTAAAAGGTAAAAAAAAAATACACAACGTAAATAACCTTTACTGCAGTTTTCCTATGATTCCAAGTACTACCTGCATTTGTTTTGAATGCCTTTACTTCACGCCATGTTGTCTTCAATTTGTTTTATAAAATTTATCCGTATGTTTTGTGTTACTATGTACCTACTATTAATAGAAACTAATGAGTAGAAAATGATTGATCAATATTAATCAAAACAACGTGAAATACTCTTCGTTGCTGTTATTTTCTTTAGCTGTAAATATAATCTTAAATTTAAATGAAAGAGAAAATCTAAATTTGTTGATAAATTCACAAGAATCACGAAAATTAAACAGTAATGTATATCTTTTTTAAATGTAACATTATTTTAAAGTATTTTTTCATTTACTCCAGCGGGTTTGTATTCCAATCCTTGGTCACCTCATGGTACATACACAGATAAGCTGTTTTATCAAAACCTCAGCCACACTAAACACTAGACACTGATCGAGAGACGTAACGTGAGCGTTTATACTACAATATATAATTAATATGAGCGTAAGTCTGCAGGGTTGCCACCTGATTCATAATAGATCAAGCTGAAACAAAAAATAAACGTGCAACAGAAAAGTTACGATAATGTCCATCAAAATACATACTCCGAAATCTCAAACTTTTAAGCCTTTCGGTTATCACAAGTCTTTCAAGGATAATCCGGGGTTTTGTGCACAATATCGATACAAATTTCAGGTTTCGGTTTTGCCACGGAGTTGATGTACAAATCCATTTATATACAATTTACGTTTCTAGTTAATTTTAAGACAACAGTAATTGTAGGGGCTTGCTGCATCAACCTCCAATCAATATTTGATTGACACATCAAATTTGAGTGCTTAATTCTGGTAAGGACTTCGGTTAAATATTTCTCGGAAGAGGGTAATAATCTGAAAGAATTTGAACATGATGTATATCAGCTGATTTACGTATATTATGCAACATTTTTGATTTGATGGGAGAAATCACACTTCATTTTGATTTTTGTCCGATTAGAGTTTGGTGCAACATTATTTTTTGGCACTTTTTACAGCTTTTACTATTTTACTAGTTAGCTTACTTTCCACTAATTTATGGAGACTGTATATTTTTAAAGAGAAAACAATATTGTAAGGCTTAGTAGTTATTTCAAAGCTATCCAATCTACGCCTTCGAGGAAATTCACAGAAACCATAATACAGGTGACACCCCTACATTCAGTGATGTCTGTCCATACTCCATAGAGCAGCTCATTTACCCTCCGTCATGTCAGTCGTAAAAAATACAACCCAACGATAATTTCATGTTTTAGAGCAATACAAGAGTTGTGTAATGACCTCCCGAGTGATAATCAGCCAAGTAATATGCTTTTTATGTGATTTTACTTGAAATATGGTTAAATATAATATGTATGTAAGTACCTTATCATCCGTGTTTTGGAGAAAAACTTGAAGATTGTTTAAACGGGAGATAAAATTGTTTGAAGGGCTTTTATCTCGTAATAACATCGAGGATATATCCTTTAAATAATGATGGCTAATAGACGCATTCAAATTACCTAAAAACCTTTAGGTATCAGCTCCCGGGGGGAGTTGGTACCCCTTTTTTTATGAAGGTTGAGTAAACCTTGCTTGAGTTTAATTTAAGGTTTGAAATAAACACCGAAAGGGGAAATGCTTTCCGACACCCTAGATGGAATTTGAACCCAAGCTTTCGGCATGGAGTGCAAGCTCTAACAGGGAAATAATATAAAAATAATAGAAGTTAATGATTCTGGTGTAAATTTTAATGCACAACTTTTACACGAGGTAATCTATAAAGTTTACTCTCTATTCTCTATGTACTTACATACATACAAATATGTATAGGCATGTGAAATTTTAAACTCACACATGCAACCGAATTGCTTGCTGACGAAAATTTGATCCGTAAATGAAAATCAGCCCTTCAACAATTGCCGTCTTTCTATTAGCCATGGCATTCACAAAATGTTAACTTAAAATCTTTAACTAATGTCTACATTCTGGACAGCTTAGTTGGTCAGCTAGTAGCCTTATAGCAAGCAATTAGTTATGGGCTATTTACACAAATGCGTGTACTCCAACCTTTGTTATACGTCCATTGAAAGAATAGGGGATGCATACATTCGCATCATTACGGGATGATTTTAAATAGGCAGGGGTCAGCTTGATATTTATTTTACCAAGCTCTGGTTTTCTTTGTATAAGCTCGGTCACTATTAGTAATTATACAAAATTCATTTCATCCCTCATTAGGGAATGTAAGCTGAAAGTTATAGCATTTGACTTTAAGATGGATTTACCCCTCAGCAATTAAAATTATCACCTCAAAAAGTATTTTCAAAGCACGACGTATTTTCTGTAAATTGCTATACAGTTCCCCTATATTTGAGGTTTAGGTACACCAATTGTAGGTAAGTAGATTAATGATTTTAACTCCTCTCGATCACGAAAATAGTAAAAAACGTATTGCTTGGAATTGGATGGGGATGGGAATTAGGAAAAAAGAGGAATCCTGGTTGGCAATGGAGAGTACAACAACTCGCAGAAATAAAAGTAGTTTTTTTTTTAACTCACCATATATTTGTTAAAAGTTACTCACGCCGCGTCGGCAACATAACCTTCCAGGTGAGAGGTCAGTACAAAATTGAAAGAGGTCACATAAATTATGACATAAGAGGCAAAAGCGTCTTCTTCTTCTATATAGTTTTGATGGCTCTTCGCTTGCTTCTAGTTTAAAAAGCTGTCAGTCTAAATTCGGACCATGTATTGAAGATACGACAGCATTCCTAGTGAGTGATTAAGTTTTCTTACATTTTTTCTATGTACGCGATTGAGAGAGTTTACGCCATGTTCTATACTTGGGGTACATGGGTCTTTGTAATTAATCGAATCATTAATTACTAAAAATGTCAACCTCCTCGGTCAGATTAAGGTGCTAATTGAGGGGACAAAAATGCAAATATCAATGGAAAAATTCATTTAAAATGTGGGACTGGGATGCTTTTAAGTTTAAACTATCATGATATTAAGTAAAAGCATTTGTTATTTGCAGTGTGGTTTTTCAATGGGGTAAGAGGAAAAACTACATTTCTTTTATATACTTCTCCAATTAAAATAATTATTCTACAATACTGTAACTAAGAAAAAAAAAAGACGATTTAAAAAAAAAAATCTTAAAGAATCCTGTTCAGGAGGCTTTATGGCGCCCTTGAGATGGTCCTGGACCATTAAATGGCGCCACAGGACAGAAATCATCCATCATCATCATCAGATTTCAGACAATCCGCAGGTCTAGCACATAGGTGCTGGTGATGTGGCGATATCCTGGTCTTTTGTAGCAGAGATGTTAGATGCGTAGTGTTGTGTTGTGCTGCCATTGTTTTGAGACACTTAAATGAAGAGGCGATTGATATTGGTTTGAATGGAAAAATATTAAATTGAGGTGGGAACGCATACCGACAACTCGTTCCTTAAAAATCCATAAATGAACAAATTGACAAAAAAATGAATCGTGAAAACAGCAAGTTCTCATAGTTATGTTGACTGTAAAAAATATATATCATCCACAACCAATGCTACCTTTTGAGGGGAAAAGTTATTCTTATGTGGTTCTTTAGATGCGTATACATTAACATAGCACATATAGTAGGTATATTCCATTAGCATTTAGTGTTTTATGGGACTAACCCAGTTTCTTTGTGACATAGTGATTATGTTATTGGATGCGTAGAAAACAACAAGTAAAGCAAAGACCACGCTCCATTACAGAGTCGTAAATCTGTCGCTCAGCTCTTTCTCAATACAATCAGTGCTGCGTCCTTGAGCTGCTGATGGACACTTTAAATGCAAGCACAGCCTTGAGTATATCTGCCCAATAGCGCAAGCCATACAAACATCTAGTGCAAGGTCAGAGACATGGACGTATCTTCACTGCTTTTTGGGTCCGCAGTTTCAATAACAGCTTAGCAAATCTCGATTCAAACGTGACCAAAAATGTAACTAAGCTACACATATACTGTAACTTCCTGCCGCGTTCTCCCCGAAGGTGTAGCATGTGGCCTGTCGACAGTGGAACCTAATTATTTTTACAAGTAAAAGGAGCAGTCTTACGCCAACCAATTTAGTTGAAGTTGGCTCCCGAGAGTGCTGTTATTTATTTCTTGTGAAGGCTAAGTAATCCTGTCCGGTATTTTATTTTGGATTTTAAATAAACAACGAAACGGAAAATCATTTCTGACACCCTCGGCCTCGGTGGGATTAGAATCTGAGATCTCGGCATCGAATACAAATACTTTACCAACTGAGCTATCAACTGGACATTTTTTTTTTTTTTGGCGATCGAGGTTTGAAATAAGACAAAGCGGTAAAAAGTTGCACTGTATGTGCAGCTCAGTTAGTTTGCGAGTGGAGAGGAGATTTTTTGCATTGTTTTACACATGAGATGCACGTGTCTTTGATGCAGTTCGAATTCACCTTCATTTTTTGATTGATAAAACTGCAAATCGCTATGGGCTCAAAGAATCTTCTTTAGTAACTTAGATGGGTATTAGAAATTCATAAAGATTAAACAACGTTAGATAAAATATTATTTGACTATTTATGGAAAAAATAGCACTCTGTTACGCCTTTGTACTTGTGTTTAAATCTCAATATTATATTTCAGTGACTAAGTACGTATAATGTGAGATTCTTTATCTATAACTTTATGTACCACATAATACGTAAGAAGGTACTACTCTATTATTTAATGCATTTTACAGTCACCAGTTTCCTTCAAATGGCGCCAACTTTGTTCAACCGCAAATATCCGTCTATCAGCTCAAACAATACCTTTATCAATAGAAGTTAACAAGAAATTACGAAGATAGAAACATGTCTGTTAACAGTGTGAGTAAGTACTATAAAGGAAACACGTGTAAGAAAACGTAACACACTGTTTATATGTAAGAACGTGCAATTAAAAATACAGTTTAATTATAGTTTTCTTCTTCATTCTGTACTCGTACACTGTTTGTGATGAATTACGCTTTAATTCATAAAATTTATTTAAATGGACAAAGGAATAATGTAAAATGTAAGTTCCAATCACTACCAATAAGCCAAATATTGTTTAGACTTAACAAGACCTAAAGATATCTCATGGTTGACACTTTGGAATCTGAAGGTACGCATTATGAGGTGCTGACTTTCCTTTTGGTGTAATTTCTATCGCAGATCTGCGATCTAATCTAATCTAATCTAATCTAATCTAAGCTGCAAAGATATATATCATTTAAGATTTATATTAAATGCATTCCCACAAGCAGACATGTATAATTTCGCTCTAACACATGCCGCATGTGGACCTACAATATAAAAACCCAATCTCAAATGAACATAAGCTCTGCAACTCTTGCCGTCCTTCCCTGAAACAGGGGTGACATTGGCAAAGTGAACCATTTTTTACAGTATGGGTGGTCAGCCGCATACCAACCTATAAGTCAAGAAAATCATCATGGTAAATTTGACCTTGGATGCTGTGGCTCAAAGCACGGACTCGGTACATGGTACCTATGGCTAATAATTTTTGGTTGTAACTTCAGCGATTCTCTTCAATCCGGGGCTTTTCTCAAAACTGAAAAAAAGGCTTATCCTGTTACAGAACTGGGCCTTGCTTTAGTAAGTATTGATGACCGAGCTTGCAGAGGGCCTTCGAAGTTGTGACAGACACATAAATGGCGCTCGCAAAATAAATCAGTCATTAGCATTATTATTACTTCATACGAATATCTAGAGCATATACTGCATGGGGAAAAATGCCACCTTTTCCTACTGATATTGAGGGGGAACATTGAGGAACAACGAGGTGCTAGTAGGAGACAGATGTCCTGGCTGGGAATAAAAAAGGACTGGATCCGCATCCGAAGTGTGGAGAAGCTGTTTCGGACGGCGCGGCGCAAGACAAGGAAATGATCGCCAAAGTCGGGGGGATCTGACATGACACATACAGAAAAAGAAAAAAGTCATTATCACTATCAAAAATTGTTTTTGTGTATATGGTGTAACATCAAATTTACATATTTAATGCCATTGCTTTTGTTAAACAAAGAAGTAAAAAAGATTTACTTAAAATATTCACCATTAACACGTCCGAGTTGAAATTTGAGCTCACCTAAATAATCCTCTTTTGTTTAATGAGCAGCCTCGGCTAATTGTGGCGATTTGCGCACGGTCCTCTTCCCTCGGACTTGGCGCTGAAAGGCGGCAAATCCTGCAGTGACTTCCTGTGAGCGTTCACACATTACTTCTGGGCGATGGCCTCTCCAGCATTGCTGCGTGCTTGACTGCCTGACTGGTCAGCTGGCCATGATGGCGATGATTTGTGACAGAGGATGAAATTTGCAAACTCTTTTGCAACGCGGTGATTCATTCAGATGTTGAAAATTGAACCCTTTTCGAGTATTTTATAGCAACCAATATAAACAGTGCCATTCACAGACAGTAAACACTGCTCAATTGTATTTGAAGTTAATTTCCCGTTCTGTGATTGTTATAGTTTTATTCAGAAAAAAAATATCCGTATGAGTCTCTTGGCTGATTTGACAATTACTTTGGCACTATCCCCTTACAAATATGATTGGGTAGTTATTCAATAGATCAATTGTAATTTACGAAACAATTACTTCAGGAACCATTCGTAATAAATTTGGTAACAATATCCTAGCATACCTATATAGATAATCCAGTTAAATGATCGCCAAGAACTTCATACTTCCAGGATTTGAATGAGTGTCTTCTCTTATTCGCAGTTCAAAAGTATGGCAACCAACAGAGATAAATGGCTGGCACAACAAGGCAGTGCTTTTAAAAGATTATGTTGAAAAAGCATGGAAATGTTTTGTAGCATATCAACCTCCAATCAAATTGCATTGAATCCATTTTTTTTTTGTGTTGTGATGAGATTAGTCAGCTTCCAGCTCTGGTCGCATAAAGTGATATTTTTCAATGGTCCGTGCCCAGTAGTCCAGGGGAGTGTATCGAACGCAATAAACAGGCAGAAATCACCCTTTCCCGCGCCTGCCTCTCACTGCCCAGCGTTCCGCCCCATTAATTGATAAAGTATCGCCAAATTACCGGGTTTTGTGCGAAAAAAAGCACACTCTTTACGAGTAATGTAAGCGTGCAATATTGCTTTGTTGTACAGTGTTATTCACAGTCAAAAATTCACCTCACTTATTTAGTAGATTTCCAGTTGAAATTTCATTTCCACTTACATCCAGCTAACTCCTCTGCAGAGTGCAGATGTGTGCCCACTTTGTTCTGTCCTTGCACTTTCTTTCATCTCCTCAATATTCGCCACTCATTTCATTCATGGTTTCTCTCTTTTTCTCACCTTGCAGTTTCCAGTTATTGGCCAACTCGCTTATCATCACAAATACCACAAATTATATAATATAACCAATCAACTTCATGCTTCTTATGGTGAAAATTATACTTGATGAAATAATCTAGGCAAAGTTTAGTAAACGGTGGACTCTGAATACCACACAGCGTACCTATACATGTTTCCCCTTTTCTGTAGTATTCAATATGACATCGCCAGGAAAATCAAAAATAATAACCGCAATTATTTATGAGCATTTTTTTTTGTTAACCCTAGAAATGACCCCACATTTTTTTTATCGTTCATGAAATACACAAAGTGCACTCATAAATATGTTTCTGATGATAGGTTTTTGAAGTGATTCATTCTTTTGTATTTGTGTGATTAAGGTGTTTGTTTCTTAGAAATTATATAAAATTTCGTTAAAAATAAATGTTAGGTGATCTATTTAGAGAACATAGTTTTTGTGCGAATCACACCTAAAAATCCCTACACAAACTTGATCGACAATTTGCAAGCAATAGGTACGTTGTTTAAGGGAAGGTCGGATAAATTTTAGGGAGGGAGATGATTTTTTGTAAAACATATATTTTAGGTATATTTATAATGTAACAGTATTGAATCATTGTTTAATTATTTGTTTCTCTGGGAATCGACACTAGGTACCTTCCAATTCGTAGTCTTAAGCGTTAACCACTAGACTAAAACAGTGTGTAAGTAATATTATTACTCTATGGTTTACGCATATCAATGCCTTCACATACCGTACGTGATCTCATACATAGTTCAGTAAAAGAGACTTTTTTTAAGTACATTTGTGAAGAAGAATGCAATTCACCAACCCGTTCTGCCTGGCCATAAACAGGTATTAGTATCATCAATTAATAATTCATTGTTGTATATTTTATTGAATTATTAATTAAAACTTACTCAATGACATCTATTGAACCAGGATCAAAGTTACGGTCAAATGACCCAGACGGGGATCAAAGCAACATTATTCTATTCCAAATACGCTTGAAAGATCAGCCACTTTTTTAAAGGAAACATGTAAGCGAAAGCATAAATTATTTCAGCGTAGAGAAAGAAAATGTTTTTCACGCTTCTAAGTTTCAAAGTAAGATTAAATTGTACAAAAAAATGGTTTTGAAGGTGCGTACCTACCTCGATGAAAATCGTTACAATATCAAGTTTTAATTACACTTGTGTTCAATTTAAATATTCAATAATGTATCTCACCCTTAGTGAGCATGTTCCTCCCCTTTGTCTTCGATTGTCCGCGGACAGGAAACGGATATGATCCCCATGTGCCCTAATGCGTTGTGACGTGGTCAGTTAGCTCTAAAATAGACTCCTTCCCAAGGGGAAATGCGCCTTGTGTACACTGACTCAAGGGTGAGAATCAATTAACAGCAACTGGGGGGCATAAACCCCTTTTTGTTGTCGAAGAATGATGATCAATGTAACCCTTGTGTGATTTTTAATTCAGATTGATGTTTGCCATTAATTTTAGAAAGTTAATAAAGAAAAAATGAACACCGTTTCGTATTGGATACGAATGTTGAAGGAGACAATAACCTGGGCAGTATTTAATAATAATAATAATAATAAGCACAGAATTTATATAGCGCCTTTTATGACAATGTGTCACTACAAAGGCGCTTGTCCATATGATTGGACGAAGAGGTGAGTCTTGAGACTTCTTTTAAATTTCGTCTCCAAATCCAGTTTCCTCAGTGTGTCAGGAAAAGCATTCCAGGTCATTGGAGCGGCTGCCTTGAATGCCCTGTCTCCAAAAACAGTGTGGGGTCTTCTTGCTGGGACGTCCAGGCAGCTGCTTCTTGATGCAGCTGACCTCAGTGTTTGTCCACGCAAGGTTATAGTTGTTGGAGACACCAGCTCCATCAGGTACCCCGGAGCACTCCCACGTAGTGCTTTAAAAGTGAGCAGACTAACTTTAAAGGTAATCCTCTCAGGGATTTTCAGCCAATGCAGAGCTTGAAGGTGAGGAGTGATGTGGTTACTTGTAAAGAGAGAGGCACTTTACCCACCTCCACCCACCAAGTTCATACAACTCATGCGGAGTCGCTTCACTTGGTGATACTTCACTTGCAATGTTTTTTTGGCGGCGGAAGGCCTTCCCGTTGAAGTTAATCAGCTAAAGTTACTCTACTCGAGAAAGGAAAAAGAGGATCCTCAAATCAGAGGCTAACGCATGACTCTAAGAAATCCCACCCTCCCCAGAACATCGAGGTTACTGAAGCTAATGTGCCTGACGGGAGCCCTTCATCGACGTGTATCGAACGAGTTGCCATCCGCGCTGAGCGTAGAAGAAATTAGTTACTTAGCCAGCCACTTCTCGTCCACTGTTGGACATAGGCCTCCCCCAGAAAACAAGACATCAACCGCCACATCGACAACACCCCAGTGTCACTACACAAGTGTCATAGACCTCTAGAGTCTCTGAAATCTTGGAAGTCTCCCGCAAAAAAAAACAGCTTGTGTATTTTTATCACAGACGAAGTTTTTGATGTCCAATTGAATAAAACTACTTGTTTATTGCTGTTTAAACTATTTCTTGTAAACTTTATGTATGTGTTTTCCAAAATAATAAACGATTTTAGATTTCAAAAACCGTTAGATCAAATTAAGTTTCACCAACAGCAAAACGAGGATTCATGTTAGGTTTTAATAATAGCCTAAACACATGTTTCTAAATTCAAAGGAGGATAGAGCAAATGCTCGAGTTGCTAACTGCCAATTTAAGTCACGAACCAAATGTGAAATTACAGTGTTTATTTATAATTCTGATAAAAATGAAGTGGATACATAACGTAGATATTTTTTGAAATGAATAACTGATCTTGACCATTCATAGTTTATGTAACATTGAAACAAAGACCTCCAAAATATGATAAAACTGGCAAAAAAAAAGTTAAATGGCAAGTATAACAGTTTTTTCAAATAGATTTGTGAAGAGGAATGCAATTGACCAATCTATTTTACCGGGCCAGAAATAAGTATTGACATCATCAATTAATTATTGTTCATTCTTTGTATTTTTCTTCTTCTTAATCCTATTCCTCATTACTGAGGGTTGTGACCCTTGTGGAAGCAACCAATCTTCTCCAGCTCTCCCTCGACTGCGCTGCCCGCAACGCTCCAACTACCGAGGTGCCTGCTGCTGTCTTCACTTGATCGGTCCATCGTGTGGGGGATCTACCTCTTCCTCTCTTCCCCTCCAAGTTACCGATCACAACCAGTCGTTCCAGGCTATCCTCATTGCCACGGACAACGTGTCCGAAGAACTGAAGAATACGGCGTGTACACATGTTGGCCAGAGTCAAGCCATCCAAACGCAGCTCCCGACGAATGGACTCATTGGTGCGTCTAGCCGTCCATGGGATTCGAAGCATGCGCCTCCAGCACCACATTTCAAAAGCGTCAATTTTTCTTCTTTCTGCTGCTTTTATGGTCCATGTTTCAGCAGCATAGAGAAAAATAGAGTGGACCAGACTCCTGACAAGCTTAATCTTGGTGCTGTTACTCACACCCCGGTCTTTCCATATTTTGTCCAGCTTAGACATGGCACTTTTGGCAATGGCGATACGGCGTCTAATTTCTCCTTCGCAAGATCCTTCGTTACTAATTTGAGATCCAAGGAACTGGAACTCGTTTATGATCTCCAAACCTTGAAATGAGTTTCCCAGATCACCAAACTTTTTTGATCGATCTATGATCATGATCTTGGTTTTACTCTGGTTGATCTCGAGTCCCAGTGCCTTGCTCTCGGTCTCTACTCGTTTAAGGAGATCTGCCATCTCTCTTGGGTTTTTGGCCAAAAGTGTTGTGTCATCCGCATATCTTAAATTGGACAGCTTTACGCCACCAATAGACACTCCTCCATCCCATTGGTACAGAGCCCTGCGCATTATGTATTCCCCATAGATATTAAACAGGTCAGGGGAGAGGATGCATCCCTGTCTTACACCTTTTTCTGTGGGAAAACTTGTTGTGTTCATGCCATTAATCCTTATGATTGCCTTACTAGGAGTGTAAAGTCCGTGGATGAGTTTTATCAAATGGGATGGAACCCCCATTTCCTTGAGAACTTTCCACAAATATTCCCACTTCACGCAATCAAAAGCCTTCTTGTAATCAATAAAACATAAAACAACTGGCGTCAAGAACTCTCTGCTCTTTTCAATAATCTGACGGATGTTGAGAATCTGTTCTCTTGTACCTCTTCCTTTCACAAAACCAGCCTGTTCCTTAGGAATTTGCCATCCAATATAGCTGTGCAAACGCGCCTTTAGCACATATAACAATATCTTGCTGGTGTGAGAGATAAGTGCTATCGTTCTGTAATTTGCACATTTTTTGGATGATCCTTTTTTGTGAAGAGGAATAAATACAGACTCTGTCCATTCTTGAGGCCATATTCCCGTTTTCCATACAAGGTTGCAGAGATCTAAAATGGTTTTTATGCCCTTGTCCCCTAGTTCTTTTAAAAGTTCGGCTTGTAAGTAGTCATTGCCGGGGGATTTGTTGCATTTTAGTATTTTCAGTGCATCTCGAACCTCTTCTTCCAGAATATCGGGTTCCATGGTTTGACCATCAAAAGTAGGACTTGCAGCTATTGAGGGGTCGGTATATAGCTCAGAACAGTAATCTCGCCATCTCTCTAAGACGCTATCAATGTCCGTCAAAGTGCTTCCATTGTGGTCCTCTATTGCCCATGTTTGAGGTTTGAAATCGTGGGTTAAGAGTTTGACCTTTTGAAAGAGATCCTTTGTTGTGACACTATTTGTTTTTGCTTCTATCTCAGCACAGATATTAGAGATTTGTTTATTTTTGTCCCGTCTGCAAAGTTTTTGTACCTCTTTATTAAGTCTAGAGTATTCCTGTTTTGTTTCTGCGGATGAGTTCCCTGTTATTCTCATAGCTTTCCGCTTTGATATCATGTCCCATGTGGGTTCCGATATCCAAGACTTCCTCTTTTCATTTCTGGGTTTATGATGTTTCTTGGCAGTTTGGACAATTTTGTCTTTGAAGCTGTTCCAGCACTGGTCAACATTATTGAGAGAGTTTATTTGGAAATCAGCATCTTGATTCCTAATATCCACTCCAAAGCATTTTATTTCTTGCTCATTAAGCTTTAAAGTTTTAAACACATTCCTTTTGATGATTTTAAATTTGACTCTTATCTGTGCAATTAACAAATTATGATCAGAGCCGCAGTCAGCACCAGGATACGTTTTAACACTGCTTATTGAAGATCTCCAGCGGTTTTTTATCATGATATAGTCAATTTGGTTGCGACATCTATCACCTGGTGATATCCATGTGTACAGGCGTCTGATGTGCTGTTTAAACCAGGTATTCATGATTGTCATTTTTTCCTCTATGGCGAATTGGATCAGTCGTTCACCTCTGTCATTTTGTATGCCAACACCGTAATGGCCGACTGTGTCCTCAAGGTAACTGTTAGATCCAACTTTTGCATTGAGATCTCCGATAACCAGCGTTATTTCTTTGTTTGGTATTTGAGCAAGTGTTTGCTTGAGAGTGGTATAAAAATCATCAATGGTTTCATCTGGGGCATCGGCAGTTGGTGCATATACTTGTATAATATTAAATTTGCAAGGTTGGGTGTTCAGTTTGATGTGGATCATTCTGTCATTAATGGGGTTGTATCCAATGACAGACTTATTTAACTGAGCTGTTAAAATAACTGCTACCCCGCTAAATGTTGCACCTGCATTGCCTGAGAAGTAGATGGTATTGCCATTGGCTGTTGTGAAGTGTCTATTTTCTGTCCAGTGTGTTTCTGAGACTCCGAGTATGTTTAAACTGTGGTTGGCCATCTCATTTTGTATTTTTAATGAATTATAAATTAATATCTACCAAATGACATCTGTTGAACCAGGGTCAAAGTTTTCATCGATAGGACACGACGGGGCTTGAACCATTGAGTTTTTACCTCCATATAAACTATTAAAATCAATTACCTCAAAAATTGCAATCAATGCAAAAATTTAAATTTGAATTGATAAAATTTACCTCGAGCATAAAACATTAAATAGATTCCCCTCGTTCGCGCAAAAAAAGCCTGTATGGAACGTACAACAGCTTATCTAGTGAGTGATTTAGTTTTCTTACATTTTTATATTTTTACGCGATCGAGGGGAGTTCACGTAAGTTTTTATCCTCATAGGTACTTGAGGTAATTGTCATTTGTCACAAGTGAACTGTTTAACATTGTAATTTTAAAATATACCTTATTAGATATTATATGCTTTAAAATACTTACACTATGCCAACCTAAAAGACACCCGATATGTCGTATGTTGCATTGTTCCCTACTAGAGGGTGACCTTTTCGTGAAGGGAGGATTTTTTAAGAACATGAAATCCGACACGCACAATTATGCGACGGTATCAAAATATCGTGTTATTGTTCAGCTTTTCACAAAATTCAATAGAAAAGAAACATACGTGATGCGCATGCTAACCTTGTGTTTTTTTTCATTTGACCTTTTTTTAAAGCATAACGAGCTATTGCAATGGATACACAGTAAGGTTTAAATAATTGTTTGACGCGAGTGTGGAGATAAAAAAATAGGATTACATCGGTACAAATTCAATTCCACATTAAATAAACTTTTAAACTTTCACATTCACTTTAATGGTTGGTGTAAATTGACATAGTTTTTCTGGGATTAGACCACGTTCTTTTTGCAGTAATTTTGTCTGCCGACGTTTCGGCAACTCCGAGAAAAACTATGTTATAAATTTCACATTGTTTGTAATTAAACTGATAAAATTAATCGGAGCATGAACTAAAAATGCATGCACCTCTGTGGTAGAAATATGGGAGTCATTTCACCTACACGAGCAAAATAAAGTATCTAATGAGATGATTTGAAAATTTGGAAAGAATGAATGGTGAAAGAAAGGCAAAGTGAAGAAGTTGAGGAGATGTGAAAATAAATGGAGGAAAGGGAGGGCCGAAAAATTGATCGAATTCATGAAATTGTCATGTTGAAAAATGGGATATTTACTTGAAAAAAAAGTGTACAAAAAAGGTGATAGTTTTGAATGAAAAAAAGTACCTAACTGTTGATAGGACGCGGCGCAGGCGCGGTTTTGTACTTGCGATTATTTCAATAATGTGAATTCGAGTGCCGAGCTACTGTATGAAAAAACACACAGGCTTATTTTTCTTGAAAGGAGCTTTGAAAGAAGCCTATGCAGTAGTTTGTTGTGGAGATTTTTCTAGGATTAAGATAAAAGCGCAACGAGATAAATTGCAGGAGGAGAAAAATATTTAGTGACAACTGACAATAAATGTGCACTCGTGGTTTCCTAAAAAATACAGTGTTGTTTTTGAAGTGAACAAGTAAGCTCGCCTTACAATACAGCATAATGCTGCACAACAGATATCATGGGCGACTGACAGCGCGGGGAACTGAACACGTGTTGATTTTTACACTGAGGCGTGCGTTGAAAAAATACTAACAGGTTGTGGGTTCGAGTGCTGTACATACATAGCTATAGCTACTTACGCACTGCGTAATGTGCGTGTCTATACCTCAACAGGAGGTACTGCGCTATATCGTACGACAGATCATCGTTATGGATTTTGTTTTATTTTTCAACCAGAACTGAGAGCAAGTGAATCGTAGGGATGGGGAAGTATAGAGAATATGCGTTTCCAGGAAGTGTGTGTGTTTTTTTTTCAAATTTTTTATTATGTCCTCTTCCTGTCACAATCCTAAGATAAGCTTGCAACAATGATTCTCCACCTTTTTCGCTATTTTTTTTTCCCAATCTATGTCCGGTCGATAGCTCGGGTTTGAATCCCACCGAGTACGAGTGTGTCAGAAATGATTTACCGTCTCGGTGCTTATTTTACAACCAAAATTAAATACCGGCTAATACTCAGCCTTCACAAGAAATGAGTACTAGCCCCCTCGGGAGCTGAGAAACCCCCCCTTCAACTGAAGTGATTGAGGTAAAAATAAATAAGTTCCGCTCGCCACATGGAACGCGGCAAGTGGTTACACTATATGTGTAGCTTTGTTGGTTTTTTGTAGGAGATTTTCTATATTGAAAAGAAATGTATATCGTAGCATAAATGGATCTTTCAACTACATAGAAAACCTCAAATTTAGCTTTTTCGTACGAAGAAGTTCTTACACACAAAGAAAGTGATTAATGTCACTTTTTTTCTTGTATCCTTTAATAAAAAAAAACCACTGCAGTGACCTGAGTAACACAATGGTTTGTGCTAAAAAATAAGAATATTTTTAAAAGAAATATGAATTGATTTTGGTAATTCCTTAAACCGCTTTGTTACATCCACAGATCACAAAAAGAAGGAGATATGGTATGAGGGCATTCCCTAGGTAAATCAATTATGCTTAAAAAAATCTTAGTTGAAAATCCGTATTATTGCGCAAATCAGTCACGTTTATACTGCTGTACTAGCAACTGCTCTTGGTTTTTATCAAAATGCCGTGTTGCTGTGTGGTCAAGTGTAACAATGTAAGTCGATATAAAAACTTTAAGGATCACGGCATCACTTTTCACCGGTGAGTAATCAATTCCACACGTATTAAACGTTTTACATCGATTTCAATCTTTTAGGTGTCTTGAATTTTTGACATTTCTACATAGCATCACTAGTGTTGTGCAATACGCGCTTGTGTATGCCAAACATCGATACCTTTTATATTTATTTATTTTTCATAAAGAAATAAAATATCAAGCCGTAGTCTAGTGATTAACTATACGGACTGTAACTGTAACTCTGTCGCCATTCCGATAGGGGTGGCCAGAGGCTTTGCAGAGCTGCCTCCATTTTTCCTATTTTTACATACCTCTTTCAATTCATTCATGGGAAATTTATGAGTTCAATTTCTGGCGGAGCACAAAAAAAAAAATGCCCTTCGTTGGGATTTTTCAATGGGCTATACCTACAAAAAAACTACGTTTGCTTCAAATATATGCAGAAGTAAATCCTTTAAATATTTATTATGTGTTAGAAAAAAGTAGTTCAAAACTTAAGAATTATACATTGATTGTTACAGGATGTAGAAAAAAAAAAAAAAAAAATAATAATAATAATAATAATAATAAGTGAATTGAAACAGTGTGTTTTTTAATTAATAAAAATATTGGGTTTGTTTTCTGTGAAATCTTTATTGGTGCAGTTTTATAAACGTCGGACAAAACATTCATTAACATTCAACAAGCACTTTAAGTTTTTAGGCTTTTACGGCGGATGCAGATACTTGATTTTGTTTCCAGGTTTTGTAAATTATATTGTATTTTGTAAATTACTTTGCGTAAGTTGATGTATATTTTTAAATTTTATTTTTTTGACCAAAAATCACGAGCAAATTTGGCAGGCAGCGTCTTACAGAGAGGCTTGCATTTCTACTAAGTTGATTCAGTAATTCATTTTTGCTGTATTTCATTGATTTTAGTTTTTATGGATCTTTTTATTTCATTTTATTGACCTTTCAATTGTTATACGTGTAAGATTTTACCTGTAAAGTGTCATATATTTATTTTTCAAATTTTTGTGGTGAAACATTGTGGAATTCCATTTTAAATATTTGATTACAAAAACAGTTTTTAAGAAGTCTTAATAAAAAACCTTTGTTTTATTCCACTGATGAGAATTTTTGTTAGAGATATTTCTGTTTCTTCAGTTTCTTATATATTTATCTAGATACCTATTGAAGAAACGAAAGGTACATATCTAAGGTATATGAAGATACGATAAAAAATGCACATCAGTGGAATAAAACAAAGTTTTGTATTAAAAGTTTATAAAATTATTATTTTTTTAAATCAAATGTGTAATAAATTTAATAAAAATAATTTTATTTTGTATTGTATACTCGAGTTTTCATTTAAATGATCTTTTTTATTCAAATACTCCAAATTGTGTGTTTTTTTGCGTAACAAACTAAACTTCGTTTTTGAATGCTTTCTTCTCATTTGAACTATTTTTTACACCTTTTTCTAACTAAATTTACCAAATTGATTTCAACGTACGTGGACAGAAAATGCTCTTCTCTTTACTTGTCTTTCTACTTTCATAACGGGTTATAGATAGCTAGTTTATTACCTACAAAAAAAATTGAATCTGGTCGATTTTCTAAAAATTGATTCGGAGTATTTATTTCATTTCAATTTTTTATAATGTAAATTTAAGTATATATCGTAGGAAAAGTAATGAAAAAATGAATTATTTATGTAGACATAAACATATTTTCAGACATCAAAAAATCGTGAATATCGAGTGGGTATCGATCTAACGATGTATCGATGTATTGAATTTAGTCACATCCCTAGGCTCGAAATAGGACAGTGTTTCTCAAAGCGGGCGATAATATGATGGCTGACATTTAATTTTATTTTCTTTACAATTTTAAAATTCACTTCAATTAAAACCTACCCTCAACATTGAAACTATTTTTTTGTTAATATTTCAACTCTGTATGATTGTATACGAATAAAGAATAGCAAAACTTTCATTGGATCTCGTAGGTGAGTTTCATAGTTTTCCCAATTTATCACTCTTCGGCAACAACGACGACTTTTTGTTCACTGCCAACATTAGGGTCTAGGGAAACCTCCAACTGATTCGTTAGAAAGATTCTAAGACATTTTGGAATTGGAAGCATCAGAATGGATATATCTACACTGCTAAACAACTTCTAGCCTATAGAACTAAAGATGAATGAAGAAATAATAATGTAATTCAAAAGTAGCAATCAGGAATTTCAGCTACAAAAGCCAATCTCGCAATTAGATTACCTATCTATATTGTTTATTATTTGAATGAAAGGTATTTTTATAAAACTAAAATTATAAAGTTATGTTTTAATTGCTCTCATTGGTAAAAATGTCTAATTTAGAATTAAATGTAAGCTCAAGACCACTTATAAAGTAAATTATAATTTAATTAATGAATGCCATTGTGGGTTTTCAGTTTTGGAAATGTTAAAAAAAAATTGGGGAGTGTTAGAAAATAATAGATTTTCAGTCAGCGGTATTGTTTGATATTCTCTGGTATGATATTAGGTCACTCACGCACACATATTGAAATGCAAAGGAAAAACGTCCCTATGCATTAGTGGTTTTGATAACGTTATTGTTTTTAACTTTCTTAGCCAATCACAAGTCACATTTGTTTGTATAGAAAAAATACCTATGCAATAGGCGGAGCTTTAAAAAATATGAGAACACGCGTTTTGTTCTACCGATGAATCCATACCACATCTCTTTATTCCGTTATCTATGGTTACATCCCTACCATTATCTCAGTGTACTCGGTAGCCGTGACAGCTCTGTGTACTGATATGTTCCTGAGCTGAGCTGATGATGATGATGATAGCTGCGCAGGACTGAAACGCTTTTTGTGTGTTCGAGTGCGCCTGTAAAAACATTCTAAATAAATACATACACGCCGCTAGGGAGGGGAAAGCCCTTGCAACAATAAGCTTATTATACAACACTAGTGCTGCCTAATTATACGTAGGTGCTTACTGCTTACTGCTTACTGCTTACTGCTTACTGCTTACTGCTTACTGCTTTACGCTTACTGTTTAAACACGTGGCTAAATGCGATTACATCAACAAATTAAGCAAAGAACAAAATATGTTAATACAAATAAAACAAATCAAAATGATAACAAGAAAGAGGCTGCTTTCTTTCACATTTTGTACAAACATTTAAAGGCTGCACATGTAGGTACTTCATTTTTTTACCTCGTTGTACCCGAAAGGGTCACTTGTAGCGTGTGGAATCGATTTACTTTCACAGATAAGGGGAACAGCCTTACACTTAAATCGTCAATTTAAGTAATGACGTTGAAATGTGTGTTACCCAGCTCCCGAAGGAGTTGGTACTCATTTCTTGTAAAGGGTGAGTAAACCTTGCCGGAATTTTATTTAAGGTTTGAAATAAGAAATGCAACGGTAAATCATTTTAGGCACCCTCGCCTCGGTGGGATTTGAAACCGAGCTTTCGGCATAGAATGCAAGCACTCTACCAACTGATCTATCGGCAGGACCGTGTACAAATATCTCTGCCTATTAGAGATAGAGGTTTTTTATAATAATTTTGTGTGATTCCTTGACTTATAGGTTGGTATGTGGCTGACACCCAATGCTGTAGAAAATGGTTCACTTTGCCAATGTCACCCCTGTTTCAGGGAAGGTCGGCAAGAGTTGCAGGGTGTAAGTTGGGTTTTTATGTTGTAGTTTCACATTTAGCTTGTACAAGCGCGAACTTATACGCGCTTACTTGTGAAAATGCATATAATGTGAATCTCCAATGTTACATATCTTTGCAACTTAGATTAGATTAGATTTTGTAAAAAAAAATACTAATATGAAGTGCAAGATAAATCTTGACAAATGATGGGATATTTATTGATTTAGAGATGAATAGATTTAAATTGTAGTTGTAACCACAACCATTACGTACGTATTGACATTCATCAATCACTAATGTCCCTGGCCTATATTCCCGCCAACAGAGAGAACAATAATTATCTCTACCAGCCATAATAGTTTACAAACAAAACCAGAATCTTATCGTGTATTGTTTTATATAAATAGGTATTACGCAATATTTATCACTAATTTGATTTAGGCAATATTTTGATTATTTATATAAATATACCTCTGCCATCCATTTGATAAAATAAAAGTAGACTCCTCTTTCACTTTTATTTCAGGACCTTTATACACTTTTAAACATTTACATGCACATCCCTGTATAATCTATAATCTTTGTTGCAAACATAATATACTAATATGTTAGATTCATATTAAATGCATGCACACAAACATGTACGCGTTAGTTCGCGCTTTCAAATGTTGCATGTGTACTTACAAATTAAAATCGAAACTTCAAATGAACATGCAACCCTGCAAATTTTGCCGACCTTCCCTGAAACAGGTTACAGGGGAATCGATTGCGTGAATTAATCATGTATGAAACATAAGACTTCACTCCCAGTGGGTGATTGAGTTTACTTAGATTATTATTATACTTACCACGATCGAGAGGATTTGTTTTATACTTGAATATGGGTAGAAGTTTTCATACAGTGAAATAGGAATATCATGTAATGCTTTCTAAATACATATAAAATAAAGCATGTATGTGGTTACAGATGAGTGCATTTTTTTAACGTATTACCAGTTTTTTTTTATTTCCGTGAGATTCATTTTCAAAAACACTGAAAACATTAGGTACCTACTACAAAATATTTTTTTTATCTCATGAGTAGGTTCTTTTAAATTTCCCCTCAATTACTTTATTTCAGACGTATAAGTTAAAGAGTATGTTTATTGCGTCTATTTATATAAACTTTTCGTTTACGTCAGCCTGACCTAAAAAATGAAGCTTTTTAACAGTAAATACCCCACAATTATGTACGGAAAATTCTCAACGAAAAACAAGATATTAAAGAGAGTTAAACCAAGAAGAGAACAGAACTTCTCGTGAAGGGTTATTTTAGCAACAGGACCTACCTCACTCGCATTTTAGTGAGCACGCAAAACGCAAAGTATCTTTTGAAAGCCAAAAATACATCCCGGCTTCATAATATCATCAAGCTTTCGTGCTTATTTTGCAAATTTGCATGGCAAGGATTATCTGCGATATTCCAACAAACATGATGATTATTACTTGAATATGCGAGGAAGCTGGGAAGAGCTAACTACCGTTTTATATCATGCAAGATGCAACAGTCCTTTTTTTATCCCTTAATTTATCATTTTGAGATTATGATGATGGTTGTGATGACTTTTAAAGCACCAGTTCATGACTTTGATGAAACCTTTCTCGTCGACCGAATACATTATCAAATTTATTGGTAAAAATAGAAAAAGTATGTCGTTCCTCATTTTCATTTTGCATTATATAATTTGATTGATGACTGTTTCTTCAAAAAAATCGACCTTTCACCGCATCCAACAATACTTTTTTGTAATTTTATTTTCAGGCCCAATAAAGTCAGAACATTTTTAAGCCAAACAGTTTTTATTTCTTCTCTTCTACTTAACGACGCTGTCCCAATATTTTCGAACAGTTGCTGAAATTCGCCGTTTTTTAGTGTTTTCGAGGTTTATTTATGTATATTATTAACGACAATAATGAATTTTGATGCTTAGAAATAGAAAATGGCAAGTATTAACTTTAATTATTTTATATTAAAATTAAAATAAAAGCTCAATTTAAAATACTAAAAATTAAATACGGGAAGTCGATTACGCATTTCTACAAAAAAGGCATTTTTGAACTCTCATTAACTAGTACATACGTCAATTTTTTGTATTTTAAATGTTCTACAATATTGTAGAAAATATTGTTGTTAACAATGCTAATTGACGATTTTTTTTGTTTTTTGTAAATTGAAAGTAAAATCAACACTTTTAGGAACCCCAAAAATGTGCCGGAAATATAAATTTTTAGTGCTCAAAAACTAGCTTTTCTGTTTTGTTTTCTGTTTTTTCTTACTGTTATAATCAAAGTTCACATAATAATCTGTTGGTTTCTGTATATATTAATAATTACAATCATTTTCTGTATTTTATTAAGATTTTTAAAAGATGACTTAAATTTGCCCAAATACAAGCGGAAAATAATTCAGTGTGAGATGGATCGTTGACGGGAGAGCACGCTTGTCGTTTCTGCGGAAAAAAAATATGACTTAAAATCAAAATGCCGATATGCAAGAGTAAAAAAAAACCTCAGCTATGTTTTAAAAGGTGTTTATGTACAAAATATATATAAATTAAAAAGGTAAATCAACTTTAACTTTGTATAAAAGCGATATTTCGTACTTTTACATTCTCTGTCTGAGATCTCCCGCGTATCACAGTGAGTGAAGTAACTTTGAAAGTGCGTAATGTCAATACATATAACGTAGTATCGTATTATCAAATGCAATATGTTTTAAATATTTTTTGTAAATCTCTGATAATTCACTGCTAGACATAGGTCTCCAGTATATGCTTTTACTTTTACATGACATTTCATATCGAAAACATATTTAGGAAACAAAAAGGAAGTCCCGCATCCCAATTGTCCCAAAAACCTAAAATTGAGATTGATTAGGAATTGAACCATAAACAGATACTTGTCAATAATTATTAACGTTTATAGTTATATCTAATAACGCCATATTTTCAGTAGGCATGGCCAGAATCTTTATAGTCTCTTCCACTTATTCTTATCTTTGCATCTATATATAAATAGTCTACAACGAAGTTTTATTAACAGTTAAGATTCATATTAGAGACATACTTACAATCAAAATTATGTATGTGTGTGCATACACATGCTGTATGTGTAATTACAAAAAAAATAAATTGACATAAATGATAGTTTGGTATCAGCATGTTGTAGTATAAGGTTAGGTTACAGCTGTAACTGTAACTCTGTCGCCATTCCGCTAGGGGTGGCCAGAGCCTCTGCAGAGCTGCCTCCATTTTTTCCTATCCTTACATACCTCTTTCAATTCATTCATATCCATCACCTTTTTCATGCATTTTCTTCTTTTATGGTCACTTTGTATATCCCATTCTTTCACAATCTCCCCAATCTGATCACTCCATACTTTTCTCGGTCGTCCCTTCCCTCTTTTTCCTTTCACACTTTCTTTGTATACATTCTTTGTCAGTCTATCATCATTCATTCTTTCCACATGCCCAAACCATCTCATCACATTCTTTTGTACCTTAACTTTCACATCCTCTTTCAAATTACATTATTTTTTTACCCATTCATTCCTAACTCTATCCCTCAGAGTTTTTCCTGTCATGCTTCTCAAATGCTTCATTTCCACCGTACATACTTTACTCATTTCGCTATCGTTCACTGTCCATACTTCACTTCCATACATCAAAGTCGGTAACAATATGCCATTGTGTACCGCCATTCTCAGATCCATCGTCAATCGCTTGTTCTTTGCTATTCTTCCTATTGCACCGACCACTTGCTTTCCGCGCAGTGTAAACAAACCAAGATGTTGTAAACAAATCTTTATCTCACATGCCAGTTTTGAAAAATGTATTGGATTCATTCTGTAACTGAATATTAATAATTTGTAGGTTGTTGTTGTATTTGTAACTAAAAAGCTAATAAAGATTTAAAAAAAACACTGTTTTTTTTTCTACATGTTGTTTTTATTTATGTAAATTATTATGTGCAACTGTGGCCGTTTTATCCCCGAATGTGAATCATTGGCATATGTAAACATTTTTTTGCACAAAGAAAATGACCAAATTTGTGCCTATTATTATGAAAAACTAATATGAATTGCAATATTTTATTTGCCAGAAGTACTTTTTAGAAGTTCGAGTCAGAATTCTCCCTCTTTTTAGTCGTAATTTTCACTCTGACATCGATATAAATAAAATTTATTTATATTGATGCACTCTGGACATAGCCATAAAAACAGTTTATAAAGAAAAAAGTGAAAACCTAAAAAACATAGGTCTTGAAAATTGTTTTCATTTTTCCGCTACGATGTATTTATTACCCGTCGACATGACGTCTACAAAATGTTATCCCATATTGCACTATTGGATATCGCTGTGCGAAGAGCTCAGAGCCTTAGCCCATGTATCGCGTGTGTGAAAGAGAGACAGAGTGTAAACAGTTAGTGTGTTCTTGGCTTGATCGACGTTTAAAAAGAAATGTGACATCGTGTGAAAAGATTCAACGACAACTGTATATGCTATTGTAAAGAGCCCCCAAACACATTTGACATTTGTATCATATTTTTAAGTGTGTACAAATACTGGACTAGAGAATTTTTTTGTTTTATGCGTTGCAACGTTTGTCTGTTCGAGATTCGAAAAACTTTAAATTTTGATTATGTTAAAACGGGACAGGGCCCTTAAGGTGCAACATGAATCGAAGATCGACAATTCTCGTGGATATTTGGACGTTGGATGCTGCGAAATCTCAAAACAGGGACTTTGTGCTATTTTCGCAGGTTTTTCAACCACGATTGTTTTTTTTACATGTTGGCATATATTATCGTATCTTTAGGAGTTTAATAAGAGATTTAAGAAGAGAGAATATTAACATTTTTTGTACTCAGAACGGTCATAAGATCAATCGACTTGAAAAAAATGTGATGTCACTTGGCCGGGCTAAATTTAGACAGGCTTAAAGTCATTGCTTCAAAGCAATATTTCGTAGGTTCAAAGTATAAAAAGACACTAGCTCCGTACTGCATCTAGCATCACCATAAACTGCATACGTTTCACAGTGCTGTAAAAAGGAAAAAATCCTTAGATATTATCGGGATTTTTTTTTTATTATGCATTACGTCACTTATCCAAGTGATTTTTTTGATTGTGCGGAGTTCATTGCACGGAAAATGCATTTTTACATTAAATATGTACCTACCTACTCTTACTTCAAGTATACGAGATTTTAAAGCATGCTTAGTAAATAATATATTATTATTACTACAGCCGTACGAACGCGGTCAACGTTTTATTTGTTTATTTTGTGTAGAAACAAGCGTAGGTACAAACGTAAGTTGAACGTTGGGTCTTATTATAAACTTTACGACCGAGAGCGCTTTGGCTAAAACTCTGCACTTGACTCCAACAAAGCTTGCAAGTGCGTGCATTTCTCTCCTTCTACCTACCTCAACCGAATCTAAAGAGTGACGTCTTGAGAAACAAGATTTTCTTTTATAAAAGAATATTTTCCTGAGACTTTCAGGATTTTATTTGCATGTAGGTACTTTCCTTTTTTGCTACTTTAAAGGTTGAAGTAAGGATACTTTTATATCATTTCCTTGAAAGACATTTTAAATATCTGTATTTGTTCTTTATGCTGCATGTCATTCAAAATGATCAAGCAAAAAATTGGAACAATTACGATTTACACAATGATCTATAATCTTGCTTAGTTTTGAAATTGTTTTAATGTTTTAAAACATGTTCTAATCTAATCTAATCTAAGCTGCAAAGATATATATCATTTAAGATTTATATTAAATGCATTCCCACAAGCAGACATGTATAATTTCGCGCTAACACATGCCGCATGTGGACCTACAATATAAAAACCCAATCTCAAATGAACATAAGACTGCAACTCTTGCCGTCCTTCCCTGAAACAGGGGTGACATTGGCAAAGTGAACCAATTTTTTTTTTATATTATGGGTGGTCAGCCGCATAACAACCTATAAGTCAAGGAACTTCATTACATATTATGTTCTCACAAATTCTCTCTGGATTTCAGAGACTCTAAGGGTCTATGACACTTTTTGTAGTGCCGCAGAGGTGTCGGTGATGTGGCGGTGATATCTAGATCCTTTGTAGTACGGCTGTTATCTGCGTAGTGTTGTGTTGTGTTGCTTTGTTTTGAAAATAAGTGGTGATTGATATTGGTTTTGAATTTAACAAGATTTAATTGGGTTGGGAACACATATACCGGCAACTCTTTCGAAATAATACAGCTATTCGATTTTCATTAACTTTTTATATTGTTTTGTTTTAAGAAGTAAGTAGCATATTATATTTTGATCATCTTTAAAGCAGTGTATTGAGGTATGAGCAATAACTACGCGTTTTCTATAGATCAGAAAAAAACCTCGTTTATAAAACAAAATTACTTTAGGTCTTTAAAACAAGAACTGTACAAACTACAAAGGCCACGCAGAGTAATATTTGTATCAATAACATTTTAATTTTTGTATAAAAAGTATATGCATTAAGTAGTTTGTTTCTATACTCATGAACAAAATCAATATTTATTACTCGAGGTACATGATAACTGTAGAAGGTAATAAAAAAACTCAGGTAAGCAATTACTATGCATAGGATTATGTATATCTACATCTTTTTGTAGCAATAAAAAATACACCTTCAACACGTGATGCCTCAGGAAAAAAACAACTAGATGCAATAGTAGGCACAGAAAAAAGATTAAAAAAACATGGCAAGGAAACCAGTCCTAACGAACCAAATAAAATCAAAAAGGTTCAGCATGTGTGTGTGTGTGTGTGCAACTGGAATACGTGCATATGTGTGAGCCAGTGTGTGTGTGACATTTGACACACACACATGTAAAGTAAACTCATACTGCTCAGAAAGAAGGGATGTGAAAGAATTATGAATTAAAAAATACATGCGGAAAAAACTTTTAAATAAAATGAAATCAAGGTTCATTAGGAACTGGGACATTGAAAAAATATGTTTCATACTCTTCCGTGCAATGTACGTAAACTTCCGCCGATATCTGTCAATATTAGAAATTTTGATCAAGTTTGGTTTTAATAATAATAATAATATCAGGCTAATTTATTTTAAATTACAAATGATAAGAGAGCGCCGTTTTTGTGTGTGTCACACCTCAAGGGCCCTCTCCGATCATGGATAAGACTTTCTAAATAGGTGTTTTAGATTTGGCGGAAAGTTTAACTTTGAGAGATTTGAAATGTGATGTTTGAGGAAGATACTAAAAGCTCCATGGAAAACTAAGAAGACAAATATGTACATCCATATTTTATCAACGGACCTTTTGTGAGTCGTCTGTCAATTCTGTACTAAAAACAAACGATAAGGGCACATTTTTGATAAGGATAAATTAGGGAGGTGTGTCTGTGATAATTGGAAGCCTGTAGATCCATAGGTCGATAGAATTATGAGGGCTTTTGTAACTGGAGCTTGGAAAGTGGTTCCGTGCAGATATCGATGATGGAAAATCATCCGAAGTCTGAGAGGTCTGATCGTCAGTAATACATTGAACAAAATGTGTTTGGAGAAAATGATGGTGTATTTATCATCGAACTTACAATCTTTACGCACATAATATTATGAAAATAGTGTCAGCGAGTCGTAATTACTTGTCCCAATTTCTACATAATAATTATAAAGTGAGATAAGGATTTGTTTATACATGGGATTTTTATAATGTATGCAAAGTATATAAAAAGGTACATCAGAAAACTGATAATGTTTTTAGTTTATTTTAAATGAAGTGTATGTGAGTATAGTAAATAATTATCTAACAATAAAAAGTGTTTATTTTTTATTTTTGTTACTTGTTAATGCAAGTTTTTTTTTTAATGCAGCTGTAGGTAGGTACATAAAATGTACATGAAGTACTTACCTACATATTGCTGGTTATTTGATATACGCAGCTAAAAAGTAAACAAAGACTTTTTATCACACTCCGGGTGAATCACGACTAAGATAATTTTATTATTATCAAAACATTCAGCTTTAATTATAAACATTATCATTTCTAGAATAAACAATATGTGGTGTGATTTTTTTTTCAAAAATTTGTTGCGCAATTCATGGCGTTTCTATAACTGTCATTAAAACAAATGTTTATACAATGCAATGCTGATAACAAATGGTTTATGAACTGCAATTATGTGCATTATTTGATTGAAAATTATTGAATTAATACAATGAAATGATTTATTTATACCAATACAGAAGTCCTGAGGTGAGCTAGAGTTGAAAAGAAGCTGCAGTTAAATATAAAATTTCCGATAATTTCATATTTGGGGCGTGTTTACAGCGTGGGTAAAACTACCATTTTCCTCAACTCATATTGATGCAGAAAATTAAGAAACAACGAGGGCCCAGTAGGAGACAAATGTCTTGTCTTGGATATATAAAGGAGTGGCCCGCATTCAAAGTGTGGACAAGCTATTTCGATCGTCACAGGATAGTGACATGTTCCCCAAGTCGATCGCTAACGATTAAAGCTGATATCAGAGCGCAAATTGAATTCAGTATTTTTTACGAATATAAAAGTTATAACGCCAAAAAATTCAAAACAATATCAACCAAACCATTTCGTTGTAATACAATAATAACGATATGAAATAGTGCTTTGCAACAGAGTCAACGACGTTACCATGTTGAAAGCACCGGTTCCCATAGATCACCGAAGTTAAGCAACATTGGGCGCGGATAGTACTTGGATGGGTTACCGCTCAGGTACACCGCGTGTCGTTGGCATCTTGGACCGGTCCGTAGTCCAGTGGCAACGCTTCGGACTCGTAAATAGAAGGTTGTGGATTCGGATCCTGGCGGAGCATAAAAAATATACCATTTATATTTCGAATGTGCTCTTCGCTGAGTTAAAAAAATCATACACCATTACCAAAGACCGGTCACTGAAAGGTCCATCCAACCTTACAACAACTGGATTTTGCTTGAGAATTGGCGCTTTCTACAGCGACGACCAAGCTCGCAGAGGACTCTTGAGGTGTGATACACACAAAAACAGCGCCCACCAAATAAAACATCCTAATATTATTATTATTATTTCATCTAAGTAGGTGGATTGTAGATTGTTTTTGGACGGAGGAAGCCATATGTCCCTGTACCTATTAGGTTACGGGTTGCGAAAAAATAAGAAGTAGGAAGGAAGTAAGTATTCGATACATTAAATGCTGTAATGTATGATCAACCTCATTTTTTTTTTATTCTATTAAGTAATGATTGTAGCTGTGATTTTTTTTTTTACTTTATTCATTAGACCAGAGAGGAACGTACATGAATAATGTGGAATTATTTAGTCCTGCAATTTATTTTTTTATAAAGAAAAGGAAACAAGATATTAAAAATATACTGCAATACTTGCGTACTTATTTTTCTTGTGACAAACAAATACAAAAATTCTACATAAAAAAAAGTAATACATTTTGGCGAATTCGGTTACATCCCTAACGTTTGAGTCTTCCAGTAAACTATCGGGTCGTCTTGAGATGAAGACTCCTCACACACATTTACATAATATTGCTTGTATTATAATGTGTGTGTGTTTGTGCTGTCTTACACGGAAAGTAAGTTGTGTGTGTGTTGAGGTGCATTGTGCTTGAGTGTGGGTGCTATGCTACCGGAAAAGTCAGCAATTTGTTAATTTAAAAGATATAAATCTTTTAATTATGAAGTGGGGTTTTTCCAAGGGGACTGGGTCATATTTCTTGTGATGGCTGAGTAAACCATTCCAGTCTTTTATTTTGGGTTTGAAAAAAGCACCACTTTAATCTATATCTACAATGGATCCATAGTACCTATACTATTTTGAGTTGACATAAACATTTGAAATTTAGATTTAAAAAAAATCGACGATTCAGCATTATAAACTGCACACTAAGAATTTGCATTTTCATCAGTCATCATCGATAAAAATAAAATAAATGTATACATAGATGGAGCATCAGAGCCGCTTAGCGTGGCAAAAAAACTACACCCAAAGCATATTAGTAATTTATAAGAACTGTCAAACAAAAACATGTTGTGTTTTATGTGTCTTTTGACATACTATGACGCTGTTTTCTTGTGTCTTCTTGCAAAGATTGTCAACCGTCTTGCGTTCCATGGCACGTGCATTACTATGGGAAGAAACTAACGTACGCGATGTATTCTTTTAATTGTGATCGAACCAGGTCTGCCTTGCTCGTCAGTCAGCAGTTTTTAAATTTGGGGCTTCTACTCCTTGTGAAGATGAATAAACTTTGCAAATATTCTTCTTCCTCAGACTTTCTCAGTCCACTTCTGGACGTAGGCCTCCTCCAATCTTCTTCATGTTTTTCTATCGGCTGCTGTGTTCAGCCATCTTCTGCCTGCAGTTACCTTGATGTCGTCCAGCCACCTCAGTTGGGGTCTCCTCACTCCCCGCTGGGACATTTTGGACCACTGGACAATCCTTTCAGCCACCTTTCATGGTCTTGCCTTGCGACGTGACCTGCCCAGCGCCACTTTAAGCAGGCCACTCGCTGCATAACATCAGTGACACCAGTAAGTCTACGGATCTCCTGGCTTGGAACGATGTCTGTGAGGCTGACACTTCGGAAGTAGTGAGAAAAAATAACTGAGAACATTGAAGCGGGGAAATTGATTCTAACATACGCATTTTGTTCAAAGCATGCGAGGTACCATTCCAAATCTAAATCTAAGCTGCAAAGATATATTATATCATTTAAGATTCACATTAAACGCATTCCCACAAACAGACATGTATATTGTATAAGTTCGCGCTAACACATGCAGCATGTGGGTGTACAATATAAAACCCAAATCTCAAATGAACATAAGCCCTGCAACTCTTGCCGACCTTCCCTGAAACAGAGGTGACATTGGCAAATTGAATCATTTTTTAAAGTATGGTAGTGCCATTAATATATTATTACATATACATTAGTAGTACCATTAATATGTCAAATAGATCTTAATACATGCATATGGAAAAAAAAAATCACAATTCCTTGTTTTTGCGTTGTGTAATAAAGTTTCATTAATGAAAATTAATAATTTTATGCTTTTTCATATTTTAAAATAAATTTTCATCTTGGACAATTTTACTTTAACGTTATTGTCTTGAGCAAAACTGGAAGCGGTCACGTTTCGTCTGCATGTGTGTGTGTCTCCCTCACACATGCACCGCAGCGCGCGTGTGTGAGTGCGAGGCATAGGTCGGTGCATCGTGTGACGTCACGGTGACCACGTGTTCAGCGGTTACTACGAACCGAGAGATCAAGGACAATTTTACGATGCTCAAGCAGCGGCCACATGTCGGGGCAGACTGAAGCTGAACGCTGAGAAATACATCTTGAGCCTTACCAACATTTCGAACGCATGCTGTGGAATCAGTAAAAGATCTGTATACAACATACCATTAATGAGCTATAGAAAAAACATGTGGTGTTACTATTGATTTTCAATGTAAATATATGTACAGAGCTTTTTATTTTTCCTGACATACAGATTCAAATCCATAAGATGCTTTTTTACTTGCAGTTTCAATTTGATATTCAAATTAGTTCGATTGATTTTGTGTTTTATATAGAATACAATAAGGTTTATTTTTGCTTGATGTTTTTTACGACTTCAGACTTTTTCGATGCGAATTTCCTTGTGTTCGATTTGCTTTGTTTCGTCGAGTGGGTGATATTATTGTTGTTAAACTGGCTTTATGCCAAGATGGATATCATTATCAAATGCATTATGGTATATTATTATACCTACCATTGCTGGTATAAATACCTATTAGGTATATTTAAAATCGCATTATGCACACAATAAAAACATGATATTCAGTGAATTGAATAAGTTTTTATTTTGTTGAAAAAGTGCACCTGTGCATTTATGACGGATCCCATATCAATTTTCAATAGAAAAAACTTACCTAATGTATTTTCGATTTGAAAATGCGCAGTTTTGTGTGGATTTAATAAAGATCAACGTATTTGTTGTTCGCTAAAATATATTAAGCTAAGAAGTCATTTAAATTGCAAAATTATTATGAAGCAAAATGCATGGTCCTTGAATAGAAATTGAATCCCGTACCATTTTTGCGGGATTGGTGATGCAGGATAACAAGATTACACATGCGGGATCCAAGGGTAGGACTAAAATAACAATGGATTTAAAAAATATACATACCTACACAGACGTCTTCCAAAAAACAAAACGTATGATTATCTAGCAATCCCGCAAATCCTGTAGATATGCAGGATTGCTGATCTCGATCCCGCAGGCTCACATCATTATTTTGTGTCTAATCTAATCTAATCTAAGATGCAAAGATATGTAACATTGGGGATTCACATTATATACTTTTTCACCAGCAGACACATAAAAGTTCGCGCTTGCACATGCCGTAAGACTTACAATAAAAACCCAATCTCGAATAAACATAAGCCATGCGACTCTTGCCCACCTTCCCTAAAACAGGGGTGACATTGGCAAAGTGAACATTTTTTTACAGCATGGGTCGTCAGTTGCATACCTACCAACAGATAAGTTAAGGAATAGTGTATGAATAATAAAAAATATTCAAGAAGAAATAAATGACTAGGTAGGTACCTTCATGAAAATTAAATTTATTTTTCATTCCAGGATCTTTTCTTCCAAAAGCTTCAACAGTACCTACGTATGAATATTTTTGCTGGAAAAGCGTTTTCATCTCGAAAAAAAATGTAGTTTTTTTTTAGATAGATATAAAATAAAATAAGGATTTTTTTGAGGAAATAGTGGTGCACTGTGCAGTGAGACGAACATGAGAAATGGCAGGACGAGATATCTCACGTCATATTCACGGGACCACTAAATCAATCTCATACATTCTGATTTTACATATAAAGTAAATCATCTCCTGCTAGTGTAACCTACCCACTCACGTACAAACCGTATAGAAACAAAGACGGCAATCTAGGATTTATTTCGAAAACGAGATAAATATATGGAACTAATGAAAAAATAATTTCCTTTGTTTTTATATATGTATCTCATTTTAGAATAGAATCCGAGATTGCCGTCTTTGATATTATACATCAATATTATATTATGTACTTACTGAGATCTGGTGTTTACAGGAATATATAGCACAATGTTGAGGGAAACAAAATGCAGTGCAGGCGTGTGCCAAATAATAAAAAAACTACTTATTTAAAATATATAGCCTACTTGAAAAAGTCACCCAAATTCTATAGTGGATAAGACCAGATAATGTCTCGTGCGATGTTTAGATATAAATAAGTAAAACGCAACTAATTTGCAGATATATTGCAACTTCTTAACGTGTTGTCCCCAAAAAAGTAACGTGTGGCATGTGGAACCTCAAGTAGCCTAACCCAAAATAAAATGCCAGCAATGCTAACTCACAAGAAACTCTTTTACAATAAAATTGAAAACCAGCTCTCTAGTGAGCTGGGAAACCGCACTGTTGGTGAAAGGTAGGCTGCTTCGCTGTCAAAATAAATAGGTTCCACATGCCACACGCGATTCCTTTAAAAAAAAACGCGGTAAGAAGTTGCACTTTATGTGCAGCATAGTTGTGTTTGTGTTTTTATCAATACACACGGCTAAAGCTGAAAAATTTTTTGCTCAGGATGTATAATTTTAAGCACCTATTATTAATATTGTATTCTAAGTTACTATTTATTTACTCATATTTAATGCATGCCCATAAGCAGGCACATTAAAGTTCACGCGTACACATGCCGCATGTGTACTTACAAAATAAACCAAACCTCAGAGGAACATAAGTCTTGCAACTCCTGCCGCTTTTCCTTCCAGCTGGGGGTGGCTTTGTCAAACGATTTTTTTACATTATGTGGGGTCAGCCTCATTTAAACCTATGAGTCAAGGAACGCAAGGTCACAAAAGAAGAGTAGGTTTTTTTACAAATAAAATTATTCTCCTCTTATTTTTCGAGCCGCCACTTGTCGTGTCGTAGTTTAGACTCAGTCAAGGGTGAAATACAAATCGTGGCATTGAATTTCCTCACAAAAGCTCGCGGTGATGTTGCCTCACATGTGTGCAACTATCCGCACCTTGTACGTCACAAAAGAGAGGAAAACAAGAAGAAGAATAGGAATAAAAATGTCACTTGTTTCTTATTCTCTACATTTCATGGTACACAGGATCGTAATCCCATCATGCAAGCTTTAGTCAGCAGGGAAATCGTAGAGATTTAAATGCAAGGGGAAATAAAGGAGTTTTTGATGTAAAATTATCTTCTTTGGTTCGGATATTTTTTTCAGTTTTCTTTTAATTGATTTAAGGGATAATTTTATAAAAAAATAAAAATCAGCTTGCCGGGATGTAAATAAAGGAACGAAATATTTTATTTACGGAAAAATTGAGCAATTTTTACCAATGCGACATAATTTTCATGGCAAGGTGACAAGAGATGCAAGTTTAATAGTCAATATTAAGTACTCTTTCAGACTTGTAAGGCATAAACTTTAGATACTACCTCAGCATTCAGAACAAAACTGAAATAAACTGTCTCTCCAATAGAAAGGATTAATAAAGGTATCTCTTACCTGTGAAAATAAATAGGTTCATACCAAAGTAAATCAATGACATACCATACTAAAGTAAAGTGTTTTACAGATTGGTTATTTTGGACGACGGATTTAAGGTTGTTTACATTCGATATAATATATAATAGGTTGGTATCACATAAACTATAATCGATAAAATATCATTAAAAACTCACACAAATCCACACGATTCTCTTTTTTTACTGTTATGTCTTTTTTATGTAAGTGAAGACTGATAAAAATCTGTGACCAAAAAATAACACGGGGGACGTCGTTTTTTATTAACAAGTTATGATTTTATATCGCTTTAGTGTCGGTGGAATAATATAATATTTGTGCCTATAAACGCGGAGTGAGTCACGGCTGGACTGGTCGCGGGTTCGAGTCCAGATTTGTCTATAAACATTTTTACGGTTATTTCTCCTATATGAGAGTGAAGCACTTTTCTTTTATCCTTATGATATTTTATGGTAATTTATATGATTGTTTTTAATGGTTTATTTAATGACCTTTACAATAAATGTGATATATATAATATATTTTTTAACATTGAAAATGCATTCAAATAATGAAGTCTTTTCTGTGACTTTTTCTTCATCTATTGGTTAACCTCAAGCACCTAAAACTCTCAGCTCCACAAGACCGAAGGAGACTAATACGATGGATGGCAAGGAGGACTTACGTAGCTGGAGAGCAAAAGCGTTGGCCAGGCAAGAGTGGAAGAGAATCCTGGATTCAGCCAAGTCCCATCCAGGGCTGTCGAGCTTTTGATGATCATGATAGTTATTTGAACAAAATCTGGCAACAAGTTCAACCTAGTACCTTTCCAGATAGCTGTATTTTCAATTAAATAATTGATTACCTTAAAATATGCAACGCCAGTGACTGGATAATAGGATCGTCTAGAAATAATAAATTAAAAAATAAAAGTGTCTGTTAAAAATAAAACGAATACAAACTAAAAAGGAAGGCGAAGAGAAATTACATTATGAATAATTTACAAATTAATATTTTGTAAATATTATTATATATATATTTTTTTTTATATATTATTTTTATATATATATTATATATATAAATTGGGATTAAAAAATAACCTACACTGGTAGTGGAAATTAAAGAAAATGTACGTAAAATGTATGACTCTGGAAGAAATGAAAGAAGTATGTTAGGATAGAAAGAAATGGCGGTTGATCTGTGATGTTGGCGGCTGGGGTTTGTTAAAGTAAAATTGTTTTTTTTATGATTTAGTTTTTTATGTCCATGTATATATCTATTGTTATTTATTGATTTTAAAAAATGTAATTTGTGATGTATGTTCCTTGACTTATAGGTTGTTATGCGGCTGACCACCCATACTGTAAAAATTGGTTCACTTTGCCAATGTCACCCCTGTTTCAGGGAAGGACGGCAAGAGTTGCAAGGCTTATGTTCATTTGAGATTGGGTTTTATATTGTAGGTCCACATGCGGCATGTGTTAGCGCGAAATTATACATATCTGCTTGTGGGAATGCATTTAATATAAAACTTAAATGATATATATCTTTGCAGCTTAGATTAGATTAGATTAGATACGCCTTTTTGGGCACTTGGAGAAAATGGACGAAGAATAACTGAAGGCAGGAACAGGAAGGTTCATGAAAACTTTAAGGTAAAAATGAAAAGGAAAGATTAGAAAGCAATGAGCTGTCGAATCAGTAGGTAGAATTGTGAAGGTTTTTAGTTTAATTGTGTAGATAGGGAGACAAATAGATGAAAAAAGGCTTTGACCACCTCTAGAGAAAAGGTGACAGAGTCACTTTTCCAATTTTAGTCATAACTTTTTTAACTTCCAAAGGAAATATTTAATACCGATCTCGTAAAGATATTTTATAGAAAGCAATCGAAAGATGCGTCACTAAAAATTCGATTTCATTCTAATACCTACTCCCGAAACAATTGTTATAGCATTTTTATCGACGCTTCTAAAACGTTAATTTCGCATCATATTAGGAGAGAGCGATTCTAGTTTTAGCGTCCGTAGGTAACGCATTCCAGTAGGTATAAATATAAAAGCCGTTTTATGCGGCTCATGCTGCGCTTAGATCTTTTTTTGCAGTATGTACCATTACGTAAACTCCCCTCGATCGCGTTAAACGAAAAAAATATATAAAAAGTAAATCACTCACTAGGTGTGCTGTTGGATCTTTCATATGGTTTTCTATTTACGCGATTACGAAGGGAGTTTACGCGATATTTCATACTCGTGGTAGTGACTATAAATCCGCAAAAAGAATAATGCAATCGGCATCCCTTAATCTTTATTACGTTTCCAGTAAAAAAGAAGAGTCGTATAAAACACATTCAGGAATATATTTAATGTTGGAAGTCAATGGATACTTGTGCCTTTTATTTGTTGGTTGTTACCTAGATTATTTGCTCTGTTCTCTCCATTGCAAGACATGCTCGCCACAAAAATAACATTCAATGAGGTCCACACATGGATTGACGTATTTAAAATTGTGACATCACACGGCTGGGTTTCTAGGGCAAAGGCAAACAAATATTTCGATCATAGTTCTCAAGACCGCAGTTCCATAGAAGTGTGGCGTTTGCTCGTCGAGGAATTAGTTTTGCATTCAAATAAGTGCTGAGTCTACTCCACTGCCATAAAGAAAATCGTTTGTAAAGATTATTTATTTTACTTTAAAAAAGCCTGAACAAAAATCTACATACAAACTTGCATAGTAAAAACAGTGTGTTAGTGTTTTATTTTTAATAATAAAAAATGCTGTTAAATGCAAAAAAATAAAAAAGAACCATTTAGTATATTTTACGTACAAAGATAACTTGAAACAAAATGATGTAGTTAAGTAAGAGCGCTTGGGCGCAGTTTTAAATAAGCCTGATTTTACAACATGATAATATATTTTAGGGCTAAAAATAAAAAGTCTAGAGTCGCACTACCCCGTATCACGTCTTGTGCACGTTCATATATGAGTGTCACTTTTGCGTGTGCCAGCGGTTGCCATTAGGCGGAAATTGTGTACAATTTAAAACAAGACTATTTCTTTCAAATAAAGCCATTCCCATTTTTTTTTTTAATCTTGCATTCTAATCTGTGACATACATTCATGATTCACAATGCCATCGATTTTTTAGCCTATGCCTTAGTTACCTATGTAGATTAACTAAGGCCCGGTGTTTTCAACTTTAGCGTATGTGACTAACTGATAAAAACTACCCACAAAATTAACATACATAAGTGCGTCCTATTCATTCAGTATGTAGTCGCTAAGTTGCGTTGGCAATACCGGGTTCTAACCTTTGCAACGAATGAAAAACTATTCCTTTTAAAATGGAGAATGCCTTCACTTTAAATAAGGGCAGTGAAAATATATCTTCGGAAAAATATAGTTAGATGAATAGTTGTCCAGCATTAAAAAACAAAAAAGTGAAGTCTAATTGGGATACGTAGTTACGTTTATTATACCTCTTAAATTCACATGGATATACACGCAAAACTGACACGCATAAATGAAAGCTGTAGCGGGCGTTAAACAATGCGATGCACTCGTAAACCGACCCTCTCAAAAATAAAATAAAGTGCGGGAAATAAAAAAAAAACAGTTGCAATCAAACACTCGGAGAGGAATTGAAACAGCATTCACGGGATGCGCGAAACAAAAATAAGGGAAATGATAAAAGTGGCATTAAAACTGCGCGGGAGATAAGGAGAGAAGGTGTTTTATTGTTGAAGGTAGGATGTTGCATGTTGGGTGCGGATCAAGGTGGAATAGGGAGACAAAAGAATGAAAGAAAACAAGTGTAATGTGTGCATTTATACCAATTTTTTCGCATTACAAAATTGAAATAAAAATGTGTTTTTTAAAAAATATGACACAATATGTGCAAGTTTTCTGCTGAAGAATAGATAGGTTCAGAAACATTTTCAGTGTTTTTGTGAATTTTTAATAAGAAGAAGAGTGAAAAGGCCCAGACTGAGATGGAAAAAGGAAGTGAGGAAGAATGTGGTTCAGCTTCTAGAAGTTGTGAACTGGACAGGCGGAGTTGGAGACAGAGACTGGAGGAGGCCAAGGCTGATAGTGGGCTGTATCGCCACCAAAGAAAGAAGAATTAGGAGGGTTATTTTTGTGATTTTGTAGTCGTGTGTTGGTTCAATCGCGAATCTGGTTTGTGGGGTTTTTCATTTTTCATAGCATGCCCAACGTGCTGCAGTTACATTTTTGTTTACAATTTTGGATACTAACAAATCATGTACGATTGACGTACATATGTAGTACGCATCTACGATTTTCGTAATATATCCGTCAAAAGCATGTACTTTGTAATTGGAAATAAAGTGTAATAACTTTATAAACATCTGCAATAGCATAGCATATATGATATAGGTCTTGGCCTCCCTGATTTACCGCAGCTCCCGCTGTCAGTCTCATGCTCCTGCCGCATGGCAGTCCAACACCACTCCATCCAGCCACCTTAATCTGGCTCTTCTCTGTGCCCTGCGGCTCTTTGGGTCCATTAAAAACTATTTTTCCATTTCTCATATATCGTCACACCAGTGCTTGTTTGGCTTATCAACCCTTTGATTCCAAGATGACCTTTCAATGTAATTGTCTTAAGAATCACACTCTACAAAATCTTAGCTAAGTAAAAACGGAAAACACGATAACGTGAGAGTTTATTGAGATATTTTACACACATTGGTCCAATACCAATACACATTCAAACATTGCTCATGTGAAATAACCTCTGATGGACATATGACAAACAGGCACTAAGGTAACGGTATTTAAGTAGGTACATATCAAAAAACTTTCATCAAAATATTTAAAAAAAACGTAACACCTGTGATCGGGATATCATAAAAAAACAGAGGGTTAAGGATCTCTTTATTGTCAACTTTACAATACAAAGTAACGATTTGGAAGAGCTGCCATTCGGCGGGTTAGTGTCTGCTTTAGTAGGGGAGTCCATGTTTATCGATACAAACGAGATCCATCAGTGGGTGCTTAATCATATTATGGGGAAGCGCGATCGATCCCCAATGTTTAAAACAGAAGCTTTATATCTTTAGTGACATAAAAAAATCTATAAACTCAAAATTTCATCGTTTTGATAATATATTGATTACTGATCGTCACAGCCGCTCCGTCACGAATTAACATGGACCAAATGGTGAAGTCGCGCGGCCCGGTTGATAGGGAAAATGCAAACAAATAATTTGTAATTGGTAGCGAAGTCCCGTAATTCCATACAAGTGTCTCGCCGAGAAAAATTATAAATGAAAAATTGTGTTGATTTTATTACCAAATTTCTTGAGGTTTTTTCCGTGACCTATTGCCGTGGTCCATCAGAATTGGAGCTTCCGTACGTTTCGCTTATTTCTGCAAAGGGCTTCTTCAGCGTGATATTGATGGAACTGTTGAAAACAACACTCAAACAATAATGGATTGTTATCCATTATTGTTTGAGTGTTTGAGTGTCATAATGATTAACGCAATAGTTTTCTAAATTATATTAGCTAGGTAGACATCCGTTTTTAAATTGATAGATAAACAGGTAACAAAGTACTTGTTGAAAAATAAATTTCTAAGCCCATAAATGTTCAATAATAATAATAGTATGGACAATCGTGGAAACAAACAAATCAAAGACGAAACCGAAACACGTTCAAACGTATTGACGGGACATTTATTTTATTTTGCAAAAAGTGACATTCCCCGGGGTTGGAATGGCTTTTCGAAATCCGACACATATTTACAACATAATTGTAAAGTTGCAGCTTATTGTTTCCAAACGACAGCGAAATATTTCAAAGGGAGGGACCATTTCAAAAGGTACCTTTTGGCCAGAAATACAAGCAACATAGAGTGAGCTTTAGAGCCATATTCGAAGAATGAATGCTATTCCTCGACTGATAGGTTGGTATGAGGTGGACCACCCATACTGTAAAAAAATGGTTCACTTTGCCAATGTCACCCCTGTTTCAGGGAAGGTTGGCATGAGTTGCAGGGCTTATGTTCATTTGAGATTGGGTTTTTTATATTGTAGGTCCACATGCGGCATGTGTGAGCGCGAAATTATGCGTGTCTGCTTGTGGGAATGCATTTAATATGAATTTTCAAATGATACATATCTTTGCAGCTTAGATTTAGATTTAGAATGCATTTCTTCAGCTTTTTATATTGGAAAAGGTACAAACGAATGAGATAATTGAAAGAAGAAATGTGAAAGAAAAAAAGAGGAAAAGAAGACCGATAAAAGTATGGCTGGATCATATTGGTAAAATTGTGAACGAATGGGATATACAAAGCGAATGTAAAAGAAGTAAATGTATGAAAAAGGAAAGTTATGCAAGGATAGGAGAAATTAAGGCAAATCTACAGAGGCTCTGGCCACACTTAGCGGAATGGCGAAAGAGTAACAGTTACATAAAGTTACAGCAGATGTGTAGATTTTAGTAGGTGCCTTTTTAACTTTTTTATTTTAACTTCAATTGCTTTTTGCAAATAGTGCATTTTGAATCTGGTCGAAAAATGTGTAAACAATGTCGTTCTATTTCTAAATAATACTTATTTTGTAAATTTCAATACAAAAATTGTAAAATTATCTACCGTGATCCGTATAGAATTGTTACAAATGCCACCACTTTCAACATACATGTTTTGTTTGAATAACTTCTTATCGACACACTGACCTTTTTATTTACCAGCTTTGTGAGGTTTATTGCTTAGAAATAAGACAAGGAGAGACGCATTGAAAGCTTTTCGGTGTGCTTTTGTTTTTTTGGAAGCAGCCACCCAGAAGGCGAGCATTGTTTTGATAATGTTCCAAATGTTGGTTCCCACATGATGCCTAGAGGCTTGGAGGCTTTTGTGCATTATTTTTCTTTGCAATAAATTCATCAGTGAAAAGAAAGAACCAGTAAGCAGTAGTAGGTACAGTTTGATTATAACCAGAAGTTTTTTTTGAAAATTTGCCATAGAGAAAATATACTCAGAGGTAAGTTTACATTTTTCATATTTCTATTCGAATAGGTTTTGATGAATTATGAAGACTGCTTGTCAAAACTACGGTCTACGATAGAGTTTGACACCTTGAAAACAGACCAGAGCCGGATGGATGTTTTAGAAATCATTAAAACTACACTTTTTTGTGCGTAAACCTTGCACATCTTGCTGTAAGATATTATTGTAGGGGTTTCACATTTATTTTTAATCTCTTGCTTTGGTTTTTGGTGAGAATGCCACCCAGAAGTTTGGGTTTTCTTTACAAAAACAACTCGGTTACCAATTTGGCAGCACAAGTCAGCGAGCTGTTCTAGTAATCATCAAAGGCCCGAGGTCTCCTAACTTGGCATTTATTATGATCTTTCAATGTCAAATGTAACGAATTATTGTTGAGCAGATACAATAGATGTATGAGCACGTCGGGCAAGGATATATTTCTTAATTTTTCAAAGGATTTGCCGACAAAAAATGTGCAAAACACAGATATGACAAATCCTCACTTTATGCGAATTTTGTAATCGCAATATTTAATATCGTTAAAGTTTCCCCCAAAGGTGTTTGAAGAACTTCTTCCTTCTATATTCCTCAGCCTTTCTCAGTCCACTCCTGGACGTAGGCCTCCTCCAATCCTCTCTATGTCTGAAAGCATTGTTTGAGGATGCATCTGCATATCATTTTGATTCAAAATGCTTTCTAAATTCAGATAATTTCAATGGCGATCAAAAGGCAGTTGGTGTTTTCTTTTGACTAAGTCTTTGGGCGATATTTTAAACAAAAAAAAATGCTTCATTGAAGTAAAATTCAAAACATAATAAGAAGTCTACATTGAATTTTGAAAAATACATAACAAACGGGCAGATTATGGGGAGAGTGTCGTTTCAAGAAGACAAATAATAAATCAGTTCATGGGGATTACATATATTACCAACATTTACTAGAGAATGTTTTTAAAATCACGAAAATAAAATTAATTTTATACATATTGTTAAATAAAAGTAAATATTCAGAGAAGTCTGATAGCATGATGTGTATGTTAACATATCAGAACTACAAATAGCTGTTGATGTTGGGGGAAATACAGGAAGGTTTTTAAAAAATAGCATAAATCGAGGTGAGCACACTCTTCAATGATGACAAGATATATTGTCTACTGTTTTTGTTTATTTTACCGGGGCTGTCTCAATTTTGGGACAGAAAACCTAAACGTGGCCAGTCAAGCGTGCATAATCACAGGGACTGATGGCGGCAAGTTAGGTAGGCAGTCTCACTTGTAATTTGGATAAAGGCTAAATGTCGGGACATAATTGATTTACAAGGACAGTGCAAAAATGTAATGCTTTTATTATCTCAGACCTTCAAGACAATAAAACAGCTTTATCTTATCCACATTGAAAGGTTTTTTTGTTGGAACTAAAAGACTCTTACGTCTTGTTTCCATATTTTTGAAAGCAGGAAATTCTTTGAAGTGTCTTTTAAAAAACTTTTTTCTTAGCGGCTTAAATCAATAGATTTTAAAAGCTGATTGATAGCCAGTATTCCGAGCATTTATAGGAGTCAAACAAACACTAATATTAAAAATCACAGTATTCACTTCCTTTTTTAATTACCCTACAGCTCATATCTCTCCTTGGCTTCCGCTATCTTGAGCTTCCATCAGTCTCTGCCCTCAACCATCGTCCTCCAGCGTGGCACCTGCAGTAGCCGCGCCGGATCCCTCATCCCCTCGTCTTCACACCAGAGCCTTGGTCTTCCAACCCTCCTCCTTCCTCCTCGATTCATGATGCTTTAAGGGACTCGTGAGTTGGGCATCCTTTGCACATGTCCAGCCCATCTCAATTTTTGCAGCTTCATATGTGTAGGATGTTGGGTGTCTGGTATATGGTGTACAGCTCACCAGAGATTCTTGGCAACATCTTCTTTGTAAAAAGTGTACTATATTTTTTTTATTTTTTTTAGTGTTAATCTGTTAACACAGTGAAAGTCCATTTTTATAAATATTTAAAATTATAAATGGTAAAACATTGTTTTAATTCACTTTCAAAACAATTTTCCTTTTGAAAATTGTTTTGAAAATTATTTTATAAAAATATATTTGTAACCATTCTGCTCTTGAAGATGCCTCATTAGGCGAAAATATTCGAGCATAAACAAATAAAATAAAGTGAATTAAAACAATGTTTTACCATTTATAATTTTAAATATTTATATGTACTATATTTATTTGTAAGTATTCAGAAATACGGAAAACAAACACAGAGGCATTCACGATATGGATTCGGAGGGAGATGACCAAGACACAATGTGTTGAAATTAGAAAGGAAGTCCAACAAAAAGGTGTAGCAGAAAGTAGAATAATAAGGAGAGTTTATAAGTCACATCTTGAAGAGGAAAGCCAAAGTAATACGACACTCGATTAGACATAGCACCTTTCTTAGCGAGAAAAATCTTGGAAAGACAAACAAAACTTCATTCCTCCAGGATTTTAAGTTGCTCATGGATGTCTCGATCAATTCACAGCTCAAGAGGATGATAACCCATTGGTACAAATGGCTTGCAAAACAAGGCACTGAGTTTAGAAAGTAATGGGGATTTTTACTTTAGTACTATGATTGAGCTTGGAACATTAATTCATGGAATTTGTGAGTATTTTGGTGAAATCGATTATTCATGTGTGGTACAGGGGAACATGTCATTTGGCATTGTCATGTCGGCCAGATGCGACCACTAGTCCACTACAATGCCGATCCCGCGTCCAGCGTGACGAACATTTGCCGGTTCCGGTGCATTTACAAACGATACGTTATTTTAATCCCCACTGCAGAAATCTGGATTCTCTGCTAAAACTGTGAATAATCTGCACTGCTATTGATATATCAATCTGAAATAATTATACTCTGTATGGAATACTAACATGAGCAAGCAATCCATTTAGGAAAAAATATACCGTGGAATAATAACAATTGGCTCTAAAAATGGGTGAAATGCAGATTTATTTGAATATTGTGAAATCAAATAAAAAAGTGGGCATCGAGACAAGTCTAACAAGGAGACAGGTTTAAGTTCACGCTAACACATGCTACATGCGTACTTAAGAATAAATCAAACCTCAAATGAATAAAGCTTGCAACTCCTGCCGCCTTTTCCTAAAATAGGAGGGGGGGGGGGGGAACCTATCGGCAAAAGTTAACCAAGTTTATTGCAGCAGCCTCAAACAAATTATTCAAGAAACAAAAAAATATTGAAAAGTTGACTAGATTAACATATGAATCAGTAATATATTCAATTTAAATTACAATTAAGAGCCCTAACCACCAACATTGCAAATCAACCGCCATTGCTTTGTTCCTTGCATACCTCTTCTATTTCATCGGAATCGTAACCTTTTTCATGCATTCTCTCCTTTTATTGTGTAGATCATTTAATTATCTACAATGAATCACCAGTGATCACCGTTTATTACTTTTTCATGGAAATCTAATCTCAACACCATAAATCGTAGGTAAGTTAGATTTAAATTAAATCATCATCAAACATTTCGTAGAAAGGAAGTAACTTCCTAATTGAAGCTCTACCAAGAGAGATGTGGTGACTCAACATGATGATGATAAGACAGCGCCTGGCATGGAGGCTATGGTTGCGTAACTTTGCGTCGGAGAACAAAATAAACTATTCTTTATGGCGCAAACAAGAAGTATTGCTTTTCGTTAAAAAGTGAAATAAAAACACAACGTGTTAAATGACTAAGCGCATCACGACTCTAGCCCAGCGGGATCGCTACTCAGCGACAATATTGCTCAGCGTTTTTTGTGGTGAAGAAAGAATATTGTAACAATTTAATAACGCACTCTTTAAAAGCTACAATAAAGACGCGCCCTCGCTCTTATTTCAATAATATTATATTTTTATTTATTTTCTTCATTCAGCCATTCTCGTCCCCCATATTTCTTCAGAATGGGCTCCTATCCTGGGTCTTCATCCAGTCACCAGCAATTTTTTTGATCTGACCATCGTTTAAGAAGCCTTCCTCTACTTCATTTGCCCTAACGAGGTGTCCACTCCACTGTCTTCTTGACCCATCTTTGGTCATAAACTCTGTCAACATGCTCTGCACACGACCACTTCTGATTTCCTAATATTTTCCTGATCTCAACTACGCCCTTTCTTCTACGTATGGTTTTATAGTGATTTCCGATCTTCTAAGATTTTCATCACGGGTCAGATTCTCACCTCCTTGATCAACTGCAGCCAATACTGTCTGTCTAGTCCTACAACCCTTCCGACAGTCTAGCCCCTCTCCGTTCAGAAACTTGGTCTGGGTCTCGTAAATGTCCTGAGCATCTTTGGGTTTATCATCACAAGTATCTGTTCCAGGCTCCGATAATCCATTCGCTAAATTTGACCTAACAAGTGCAGTCTGCCAACTTTTATTGAGTGGACTTCATCAACGTGTTGGTACCATCTTTGCCTCCTTGATCAACCGTAGCCGATGTTTTCCTCCTCCAGTCACGACAGGAGTAATAGAAAATCTTGAGACAACACGATTATTTTTTTGTATTCATTTTGTATATTGATGAAATGGAATGAGCGTTGTGTCAGTGTTGAGCTGCAGGTGCGACTTCAGTATTGGGGCCACATCTCAGTGAGTCGCGCTCGTAGGGGATGACGCACCGATCACACACCACCAGCACAACTCAGCAACCGCCGCATTTCCTGTGGATGAATCACGCAGCCTCCTGTGGGCATTCTAAACAGGTACACAATATTATATTATACTGCACTTGTATTCCCCATTGACTGTCGCTCAACGTTCAACATGCTTGCATTATTTGAGTTGTATTTTGGGTCTATAACCACACGTACTCACATGCGTTCACCGTTCCTTTTTCCGTGTTTTCAAAACAATAATGATTTGCAGAGCGTCGTTTCGTAATTTTTGTCACTGCAAGGGTAATTCATTAACGCGACAAAGAAGTGCGTCTTTATTACCTGTTTAAAGGATTCCAAACATTATCCTGAGGGTAGCCGATTCCAGGTGGACGGTCCTGCTTCACGGCGAGCGCAATGTCACCAAACAATGTGGTCAATTTTCTAGACCAGTGGTTCCCAAACTATGGTACGCGTACCACCAGTGGTACGCGACGCTTCTTAAGGTGGTACGCAAGCAGCCATGGCCATAGGAAATACATAGTAAATAATAAGATAAAACGTTTTTCAATTTCACGCTTCAAGTTAAGTACAACTGAGCCAAATATTTCCTCTTTTGTTTCGAACATGCAGCACCATTTTTCAGACTAAGACAGGCCTGTCCCGCCACGATTACAAAAATACTAAATCTGGCCCTCCACAATATTATGTTGGACACCCCTGCTCTAAGAGTATTGTATTTTTTTCTATAATAAATAAATAAGCATAATGTTTTCATTAACAGTTGCAGTTTTTATTACTTTACCCTTTGAATGATTTTTTTAACTGTTGCACTTCAGTGGTACGCCACTGATTTATAATTTCATTAGTGGTACGCGAAATTAAAAGTTTGGGAACCACTGTTCTAGACGGTAAGGCAACAGCAATAAAAAGGTACCCCAGATAAAAGCAATGTTATTTTCTTAAGTATTTCCAGCGTTAATGGAAATTTAATTAGATTAGATGCGTTTTTAATGCAAATCCGAGCCCTTATAATATTAGTTCTTTTCAAGAGCTCAATGAATCAGGCACGGCTGATTTTAATGTACGTATTTGTTTTGAGCTGAACTTTCGCATATATACCTTCATATTTCCTATCAATACTCATCATCATCATCATGAGCTCGACAGTGCTGAGTGGGCCTTGGTTGAATCCAGGATTCTCTTCCACTCTCTCCTGTCCATCGCCTTTGCTCTCTAACTACGGATGTCTAGTTGTCTACCTTGTCGCTCATGAGTACTATTCAGTATTCATAGTTAAAATATCAAGAGTGTTGAATGCTGCATGTTAAGTGATCGTCTGGAGTGGGTATAATGAAACGTGCAACCGAATCGCAAGCCACTATAATTAAGGGCCATTTTAAAATCGATTTCACGTCAACGCGAAACAAAGAACTCTGCTGGGCTCATATTTTTTATTGCCGATTATAAAATTGAATTCAGTAAAATAGTATTCCTTTTGCAAAATATTGTTATGGTTCTAATTCTGCATTTTGCATATTTTATTTCATGACAGAAACAGAATGTGTTTTTTTATTGCTTGATTCATTAACGTGCGAGTATAAATAATACAATGGACAGGATACTATTTTAATGCAAATAAATGCTTTGACTTTTATCCGTTCTAGTCTACCTAATCACAAATCGTCCTTAGAAAGAGAACACATAAGCTAAAAGTGTGACTTCATTCTAAACAGACAAGTGTGAGGGAAGCTAGATAATTCCTTCGCAATGTTGAAATTTTTAAATGTCATCTCTGCGCGAAAATTGTGCGCATGCGTTTTTATTGTTTTGGTCGCTTAATTTGTCAAAAATTTAATGACAAATTGCATTATTATAAGACATCATGGCGTGTGTAATTATTATTGGGTGTCACAAGGCAAGATGTAGAAAGCAAGAAAGCATAGGATTGCACATGATTATTTAGTATTCTGATGTTTTAGACATTTACGTATTTCAAAGGTCTAAATTTCAGTTAGCCAATTTCAAGTCCACTTATGTTACAAAGATACCTTAAAGGTAAAAATTAATAAGTGCCATATTAATAAAAAGGGTTTCTCAGATAAATACATTTTTCTTTTTTTTCACGAGAGAAAACACTACAAAAGTGTGACAGTTCTGTAGTTTAGAAGTTTGTCATGAGCCTTTCTTATAATTAGTTCATTTAATTTATGAAATTACACCCCATAAAATGTTTTATCCACGATTTTTAAAATCAGTGAATCAACACTTATTCAGTTTTACCATAAAAATGGCGATACATCAATGGCAAGGCTGATCTTCATGACAGAAAGGAATAACTTGAGATCTTTAAAATTTGAAGATAACTTTGTACTAATAAACGTGAGTCAAGCAACGTGGTGTTTGGTTGTCTTGTTTAAATATGACAATATTCCAAATGTTCCATATTCCTTATTTTATCTAACAAAACTATTTTTTTTATTATATTGACACATTCGTAGAAATGTTTATTCAAGAACTCGAGCTCCATATCAACTTTCGTTATAATTTACTTTGTGGCATCAGATTATCATTAGTCCCTTATTATGTCGGCGATCTCCACATCCTGGTAGATTATCGTCAAATCATGATATGATTAAATACATTTTGATGATCCATGGTCAAACAATTTTACTATGAAAACTTCTATGATGAATACCCTCTAATCATGCGAAGATCTATAAAAAAGATCTGGAGATATGTTGTGCCGCTACCTATTATAATCTCTTGATGTATTTAGGTATTTCATTTACGTAAATAATAAATACCTGTTAAGTTAGCAGTACAACTGATTGGAAAAATGCAATTTCTGACAGAAATCAAATAGCTTATCTAAATCTAAATCTAAATCTAAATCTAAGCTGCAAAGATATGTATCATTTGAGATTCATATTAAATGCATTCCCACAAGCAGACACGCATAATTTCGCGCACACATTCCGCATGTGGACCTACAATATAAAAAACCTAATCTCAAATGAACATAAGCCCTGCAACTCTTGCCGATCTTCCCTGAAACAGGGGTGACATTGACAAAGTGAAATTGAACAAAGTGAATTAGACAAATTATATTATAGGTCCCAAATCGCCACATAGACAAGAAGTTTCTCTATATATAAAGCTTGGTTCTGTTGCATGATCGGTGTGAATGACTGAAGAAATCATGTCCAATAATAGACCCTAAATACTTAAAAAGTAAGAAGATACGCGAAGAAAACAATCGCAACCAAGATACAAAATACAATGCAACTTCTAACCGTGTTATCCACAAAGGGGTTGTATAAAGCGTGTGAAGCGTTTACCACTTCATTGAAGTAGGGGTTTCCCAGCTCCAGAGGATGCTGGTTATCATGATTTTTGAAGGCTTAGTAAACCTTGCCATTCTTTTTATTTTAGGTTTAAAAGGAACACCGAAACGGGAAATTATTCTTGATCTCTTGGTGGGGATCAAATCCTAGCCCTGTGGTATGAAACTCATGAATTGGGAGCTCTTGATCGGACCATTATATTGTTAATCCTCTACATCAGTCATTTGATTCTCAATCATTACCAAATCCAGTGATTGTCTTTTGGTCATATCCATGCATAGTATAACGTAATCAATGTGCTAAATTAGTTTCGGGAAAATTCACAAGATTATGTTAACCTAAAACACAAGCAATTCCAGTTTTAATATATTAATTAAATATGCGACATTAATTAATTGATATGTAATCAATGCATTTTGTTGCATAGCATGTTTATGTTATTGGTACACGTGCTTTTTGAGACATCTCCGTTCTTCGGTAGATAATAAAATAGAGTTCGTGACACATTTAGCATTAAAGACGAACGAAGCCGACCTTTACCCTTTCCCTATGTATGTCACCACATACAATATTATTTATAATAATAAAATTGTACCCTGTGTTCGAACGCTTCGCAATACGAATGCTTACTTGAGTAAACAAAGTAACTGATGATAGATTCTCAGAATGCTTCAGTTTTTTTGAGTAAATGTAAAGTACAGTTAGGCCGTTTGTCCACCGCACGCCGTCACCGTCCCGTCACCGGGAACGAGATGACGGCGCCGAAGTAGCGGTACATGTAATGTATTTGAGTATTGCCAGGTTGTAGGCAATACAATACATAACCTATAACCAGCGAAATCGGTCGCGGTGGACAAACGATCACCGTCATATCAATTAAACTCGGCCCGAAATAATCTCGTTCTCGGTGACGTGACGGTGACGGCGTGCGGTGGACAAACGGCCTTAGACAGGTTCTTCGTCTCATTATTTAAGGGTTGTGATTTTCTTTGATTTTTAGGTTAGTATGAGGTTGACCACTCGAATAGCAAAAAAATGATTTACTTTGTCAATGTGACTCTTGTGACAGGGAATGCCGACAAGAGTTACAGGGCTTATGTTTATTTGAGATTTTTAAATTATATCTTAAGTACACATACAGCATTTGTAAGCTAGAATTTATACGTGTCTGCTCATGTACATTATGTTAAAATTCATGAAATATAAAATTTCTACCAACTGACTTACCGAACGGACAATAATTGCAAACGTATAGGAATCTTGCGCCCTTGGGGTGGCTAGTGCTACTAAACGGCGCTGTATAAAATTGACCAATTATTAATATTATTACTAATCAATCATCGTAGACAGCTGATCTGGTTGTTGAAATATGATTAAGTTATAGCTGTAGTCATACGAGATGTCAAGGCAAAGGTTTACGGATATTCACATTTGGCACTACATGGCCATTTTGAATCCCTTGTGCTGTCGTATCTAGTATCTTTGTATCCGAATGTAAATGAAAAACATCTCTGGAAAGCGAAGAAAACCCACTTTCAATTAGGATAAGGATTTTTGTTCCTTTTTGCATTGAAAGTGGTTGGCGTATGGCTGAACCACTCACATGTGAAAAAAAAGTTCTTCAAATACAAATGTGGTAGTAAATTATTCGTACAATAAATGTCTTAGTTAAAAACCATTGCCATTGTTTTTTTTTAACAACGGTGACTGAAATTCAAAAGTTATATTGGTGGCTAAGCTTTATTCTTCAGATTTGCTTAAAACTTTTTTGTGGGGAAAACTGACTTTATACTGAATTAAAAAAACTGTTTTTATTAATAAAAAGGGAATTAGTTGAGATAAGATGGTCCATAACATAGCTCTGTATAGAATATATTATGAACGTATATTGAGGTACACATTAGTTTTAATATTATAATTTGCAAATTGCAAGTAGGTATGAACGTAGAAGGTCATTTTTGTTTACAACTGACGTAGTCCTTTATGCGGTATTGCATTTACAGAGTATAAATCATTTGCAACTTGTAGTAATACACCGATACGTAAGTAAGTAAGTAAGTACTTAGTGCAAGTTGTTTAGTTGCGCTTGAAACCAGATTTCTTGCATAATAACAACTGGATAATGCAGTGCCAGGAACAGACGGCCACTGATGCGTGTTGTTTTTGCATGTGTGCTTAAAAAATGCGTGATGAAAAATTGTATGAAAGTAAAAGCATAAAAGCGTGATGGGATTGTTAGGAAACGAAAAATAAATAATAAGTAATGGACTTACAGGGAAAATTAGGAAAAAAAGGGATTGATGCTGAAAAAATGTACCTACTTAAAAATGAATACATGGAATGACTGTAAAAGAAGAAAATGATTAAGAAGAGTAATATATGAGAGGGGATCATAAGAAGATAGAAAGAATTTGGTACTATGCCTGACAGGTAAGGCCACTAATCTCGACTAGCGTAAAATAATGCTGGTTCGATTCCCGTTGGGCCCTTTGACTGTAACTGTAATTCTAGTTCAACAGATATCATTGGGCTGTTTTTAATTAATCCATTACAAATCACCAATGAATTATTCATTGGTAAAATTAATACTTGTTTCTGGTCAGGCAGAATTGGTTGATAAATTTCATTCCTCTACAAAAATCTATTTTTTTTATATAAAAGTCACGTACACAAGTGATCGTCTGTAGGAGCAAAAGCTACTGGCCACTGTATACACTTGTTCCTATACCATTATACACATAATTACAAAGCTCTATTTACAATCCTAGCACATAATTAATGATGAAAATTAGTTTTACAGAATCTTGTGGAGGTAGTATGACAATTTCACAAAAAATGTTACAATGACTGTCTTGCTCAGTAAATATTAGAAATTTTTTCGTCAATTTGTTGTATAAATTTGATGTGTTCACTGACTACTTTACTTAAATTTTAACGGGTACGGTTAACTAGGTGATATCACCTAGAGAGTGAATATAATTATGGATTCCTGATAGACAGGGACCTTTCCTAGTTCACAGCATTGTGAAATGCATGCGGTGGTTATGCTAAATGCAGTTTGTAGCGCTTTGGTGTATTTTAAACAATCTAAAAATATATATTGAAGTTTGATAGGTATGAGGCTGACCACCCATACAGTAAAAAACGTGTCACTTTGCCAATGTCGCCCCTGTTTCAGGGAAGGTCAGCAAAAGTTGCAGGGTTTATGTTCATTGGAGTTTTTTTTTAATTTGTAAGTACGCATCAGCATTTTTAAGCGTGAACTTACACGTGCCTGTTTGTAGGCATGCATTTGATATAAGTGTTGAATGTAAATATATCTTTGCAACTTGGATTATAGATTATTATAATGACTCTCTGCCCAGCCTCTAACACGAGCTCAAGACGTCACATTTTTCCACCATATTTCAAATGTGCTGACTTGATCATTTGCGAACAGAGCTTTAGCAGGTTTATAGTGACGCTAAGTTGCATGCACTCGCGCTGCAGGTGTCGATTCTTGTGATGAAATTAAACGTCACTCGGAGATAAATTGCATCTCAGAGTGGACGCAAATTGCGGTTTTTAAAACAGGTCACACCGAACTATGTACCTGCTCATTTATTTATTGGCCAAACCTCATTAGTCGCGCTAATATAACGCATTAATATCGCAGGTTTTTTTGAGATTAAATAAGTTTTTAATTAACTCAAGCGTTACTGAGAAATAAAGTAGTATTTAACTTTAGGCTAGGGAATTTTTTTTCTGCCCGGATTGTCCATGGATTACCGGACAAACTGTGTGGGAGCTTTGATACATCTTTATAATTATTCTACTAACTTACTTTCAATCTAGTGCCAGATAGGAACATCCTAGACAAGCAAGGCAGAATGCTAGTGTGTACTCATAATGGTTGTTAATCTCATAGATTTTTTTATTTTATTTATTGGATGTTTCAGTTTAAAACCTAAAATAAATGGGCAGATTTTTATCATTTTCGCAATTCCCTCATTGTCAGATTTACACCTATAACGCGTCTCATTCTTTTACATGAAGGGAAATTATTGTAAATAATTCATTGAAACTCTTTTTCTAATGGGGTGGTATTACGCTGACCACCCATACTGTACAAACTGGTTCACTTTACCAAAATCACCTTTAATAATAATATTAGGATGATTTATTTGGTGAGCGCTATTTTTGTGTGTATCACACCTCAAGAGCCCTCTGCGAGCTTGGTCGTCGCTGTAGAAAGCGCCAATTCTCAAGCAAGACCCAGTTGTTGTAAGGTTGGATGGACCTTTCAGTGACCGGTCTTTGGTAAAGGTTTATGAATTTTTCAACTCAGCGAAGAGCACATTCGAAATCTAAATGGTATATTTTTGTGCTCCGCCGGGATCCGAATCCACACCCTTCCATTTACGAGTCCGAAGTGTTGCCACTACGGACTACGGACCGGTCCGGACTTTGTTTCATAAAAGGTCGGCAAAACTTTCAGGGCTTATGTTCCTTTGAGATATGGGTTTTTATTTTGTAAATACACATTTGCATAAAATGTAAGCGCAAAATTACGCGTGCTTGCTTATGGGGATACATTTTACATGAATCTGAAATGTTAACATATTTTCGAAACTTCGATTATATAGTAGGTACTTTAAGCACCTTGGCGACAACATTTCCAAACAAAAAATAAGTATGTTAGTTGATATTTACACCTGAAGATGGGAGGTACTGCTTCTCCCGAAACTGGTTGTGTTTTTTAAAAAATAAAACTCAAGTGAATTGTAACAAAGTTAAAAAAGTATTTTAATTAATTAAAATGTGCTTTCACAAAGTTACTGCCCAAAATCTAAATAATATAAAAAATAAGTAGAATAAGAAAAATATAAAAAAGTCAGCGTTCCTAAAACTTGTCTCCATATTTTATTACAATAATTATGATTAAAACAAATTTAACGAGCTGTTTAGTACTGCGCAGTTAAGATTAGAGATTTCCATAAGAGCGAGCGCAAGTTTTCCATATAAATTGGTTATTTTATCTAAAGCAGTCTTATATACACGACACTTACGGCAATAAGAACCACTAACAATAAATTAGCAATCGCTTGATTAGGTTAATTTCATTAAATATTCATTTTTAATTGTCTTAGTACCTTGTTTTACATCAGATATAGTAATTAGTATGTTGAGCATTAGATAACCTTTTTACTTTTCAGAGGCAGGATATAAAATGTTGCACAGAAACTAGCAGGCTCTATTTTCACATCGCTTTAATAGTAACAATAACTTGTAAAACTATTTACATAATAAAGATTATAATTAATTCATTGCAAAAATAGAACAGCTAGTTCAGATCAGCAAACAAAATTTTAGATGCCTTAAAAACGATCAAGAAGGAGTGAGAAAATTATAGATAAAGAAGTAAGAAAAAAATATTTTCGTGTAGAATGGAGTGAAAGGACGTTACTACGAAAGAGACAGGTAATACAAAGGATAAACTTTCTCGAAAGGTTTACTGCTTGTGTGCGTACAAAGTTGTAGAAAAAAAGGACAATGGATTGACAGATTGTCTCTATAGAGTGAATAAATGTATTTGTATGAGCAAAAAATCTCTCAATTGCTCAAATTCTGCCATTAGGCGTGCTATCAAAATTGCAACCCTAAGCGCTACAGATTATAGAAAAAGCGCTGTAGGGTAGGTGGCTGTGTTTTCTTCGTAAATGTCGCGTCGAAAGCTTTTTTGCACTCACAAGCTACTTACATCGAAAAATGACTAGGTTACCTTAGGCAAACTAATATTTTGTTATCGGTTGCGAAGGACTCTAGACACAAAGACCTGCGACGTTTAGCCACAGAGATTTTTTAGACCGTCTGTTCCCATGTAGATTTTACCTTTTAATGTCATTTGTCGCTTTGATTCAACATCATTTGGTAAGAAATGAATGAGGGTTTTTTTTATAGATTAGTTATGTTAAATAGTTTGTAAATCTCTGGATGTGAGCAATCATACAGAGTGAGTTAAATGTGACTAAACAGAGGATTAATATTTTAGTAGGTAGCTGGTAGTTACGTTTTAGAACCCCGGGCGGAATAGTGCATTAGCGAATAGACAATATCTGTATTAGCTACGAGTAGTTGCTCGACTGTGTTAGTGTATTTGCTCAGTACAATATGGTACTAAATAAATACTTAATACGCACTTAATGGTGCTTAATGTTTGCTGACCAAATTGATACTACCCTTCTAATTTGCAACAAAAAAAATAGATACTTCGTAATGTTCTTCTGGGCTTTGAATGTTGTCCATAGTTTTTTCTTTATTTTTTAATTCTTCTTCTCTTTTTTCTCCCTTCTTGCTAATGTTTCGTTACCTTAGTGTATAACAGAACTGAAAAAATAAAAGAAGAAAAAAAAATCGTCGGTGTTATGGCCGAGGGAGCCAAGCGGCCGATCTTTCTAGCGTATTTGGAATGGAATAACGTTTGTTCGATCCCCGCTTGGGTCGCTTGACTTTAACTTTGACCCTGGTTCAACAGATGTTATTGGGTAATTATTAATTAATAATTCATTAATATAAACAATTATGAATTATTAATTGATGATATTAATACCTGTTTCTGGCCAGGCAGAATAGGTTGGTGAATTGCATTCCTCTTTACAAATCTATTTAAAATAAAAATAAATCAACGAGAAGGAAACTATGGACTACGGTCTAAGCTCGAAAAAACAATTTCAAGCATCTTAAAATCCGGCCGTGCAAGCCTAAACACAATCATATTGATAGAGCTTCTGCTTTCTGTTCGTAACGCTTGGGTTCGGAGATGGTGGCAAACATTAATTATGTCTGTGTTTTCTTCTCGTCCATTACTTTATTTAGTCGTCAGCTGTGTTTGTCCACTGCTGAACGTAGGCCTCCCCCATATCTCTCCATGAATCACTATCCTGAATTTTCTGCATCTAGTTACAAACAAACCTCTTTCACTATCATTCACATAACATTTGATCCATAGTTATTCTTTGGATCATTGTTTTTTTGTGTTGAAAATTCACGTTAGGTGGCCGTTGAACCATGGATTTGTTGTGTGTGAATAATTTCGTTTATGTCGATTGACAATCGTGTTAGAGGCCTTCAATACTTTCGTCCTCACGAGGTCTACACTCCACTATCCTCTTGATCGATCTTTGATCATTAAATCGGCACTATGTGCTGCCGACGATCACTTCTGCTCAGTCTGTTTTCTGTCCAGGGCTGGGAGTCTCATCACCACGGTAATTCTTACCTATCGAATAGCGGTAATATTTGTATGAAGACTAATCAGCTGGTCACTCTTGCGGCCATCTTGGATTGACAGGTCTTCATACAAATATAACCAATATTCAGTAGGTAAGAATTACCGTGGTGATGAGACTACCAGCCCAGGTACTGAAAATAATACTGATGAAGAGAAAACTCTTTAAAAAGGTAAAGTTGTATGGAGAAGCTGATGCTCTAATATTAGCAGATCAATGCTACCACTTTAGATATGAAATAGTAAGAAGCTGCTTACTACAGAAATGTGAGATTCTTTTTTACATTAGCTTAGATTAAAGAAGGAATTTCCTTACATGAATCTACTACGAAAAATGAACTACGCAATAAAATCCTAAACAAGCATTTTGCTCGAGGCGAAACCCTTGTCAAGATTATAATATACCGAGGTTGGTATAAAATATATTGTTTTCTATTCAATATTTTGTCAATGAGATTACACTGCATGATCTTCCTTCTATTTAATCTCGCTAATGTTTTGATTCCTCTCTGTCTAATACCAGATAAAAGAATCTCAGCCAACCCTCTGCATTGCCACATTCTTATTTGTACCTACTTGTATATTTAGTACCCTTATTCAAGTAAGTATTTGTTATATTAATCCCACCCACCTGTTATAAGAGCATAAACAAAATGAAAAATATGATTTTGAGAATGGCGGTATACAATGGCATATTATTACCGATATTTATGTATGGAAGTTATGCCTAAACTCATAACGATAGCGAAATGAGTAAGGTATGTATGTACGCTGGAAATGAATAACTTGAGGAGTATGACAGAAAACAACTGTAGATGTTGAGTTAAAAATGAATGGGTAATAAAGAAATGCATGTTGGAAAAGGATGTGAAAGTAAGTGAAGGAAACTCTGCACAGGTTCTGGCAACACCTAGTGGAATGTTGAAAGCATTATAGTTACATGGCTAGAGTTGTTATGTGTACAGTGTAACCTCTTTATTTTCAAACCTAAGGGGCATTCTTCTTATTCTTACAATTGTATTATTAGATTAGGGCTTTTTCCATTTTCCAAGGAGCAGTTTTCTGACTTTTGAAAGCTGAGTATAAAATAAATTGTCAGAAACGAAGTGAATCTGTGTGAAATGTTAAAAAATTAAGGTTTTTGTTAAACAAAATAAAATAAACAAAAACAGTAGTTTTGTAGCGATTTTCTAAAAAATAGCAAAAAACATTTTTCTATTAAATTAAAGTTGTAATAGAACCACGTACACACTCCATTAAAATCAATTATAGAAATAAATTGCATTTACATGTTTTATCAACATGAGCCATAGAAAAATCGCATCTAATACCATAAGTTATATCATCTGTTTTTCTTTGATGTGCTTGAATAAATTTGCTTTTCCATTGTGTATCTTATAATGCACAATGTGTTCTCAAACAAGAATATAAAACATGTCATTATTTGCAATTTTATTTCCATTTAAATGTTGCAAAAACATGAAAGGATATAGTTAGAGGGCAAACGGGAGAGGAAGGCAAATAAAAAATCATAATGCCAAATCACAACACTCGTATGTACACGATGTGTCTCCCTGGGCTGCTGAATAATATACTTGTATCTCATGTGCATGCGACTAACAACCCGCGAGCTATTTTTGTAAATTGTTATACTGTAACTCGATGAGTGAAATGCGGAGAAAATAACAACAAAAAATTAAGCCCTTGAGGCAAAAACATGAAATTAATTCATGCTTTTTCCATCTTTTAGTTTATGGCATTTTTCTAACCATGTGTTTCACATACATACTCGTACGTACATGGATAAAAAACAATGTGTATAATAAATAATTAAATTGTATAAATAAATCACGTAAGGTAATATAATTTCAATCTAAAAGTCAAGGCACAAAAAAGTAAAGGGTAGGCTAAATAAATGCGTTTTGTATCGATTATGTTGCTTACCGGATAGATACTTGTATCTCGCCCCTATATTGTTCGCAGTGTGTTTGGTTTTTAACTTGTACTTCTACAGAGTATTAGTTTATCTATTAAAAGAAAAACTTCAAGAAATAACTCACTCAACTTTTCTCAGGATATTTCACTTAAGTAAAATAAATCGATTAATTAATTGGGTTTAGTTACTGAAGCATACATCGTAATTATGTGTTTACATTACATTAAAATATATCATGAACATTTTATATTGTAAGGATATATTATTTTGCCTATAAATAGTCATAAACTCTATCATTGATCTTATCATTTTTATAGCGACATTAAATGTTGCATCTTATTCATTCACATGCAAATTTTATATACGATGAAATTAAAATACTACACTATATCTACAATCTAAATTGCAAAGATATATTGAAATTTAAGGCTCATATGTAATGCATGCCCACAAGTTAGCGCTCACACACCTAAGCTGTCTTTGCAGTTTTTAGAGTTTTGCAAGCCGGCCTAAATAAAAATAAAATCATGCAATAAAAAGAAAATCTAAGTCAACATGTAAAAAAATTGGCAGCAGTTGTCACTGTCTTGGTGAAAAAAAATAATTCATCACTAATTTCCGACGGTACTATGCAGAATACCTATTCTAGTTGAAAAAATCTAAATACTCATTCAAAGACTCGAAAGAATCATTACGCCCAAATTTTTCAGTCCATGGTTTATCCACGTATTTACTAGTGTGTGATTCTGTAGATATTGTTGCCCGAATGATCCATCACTTAGTAGTTTTTCACACGGTCCGGTTTGTGCTGTTTTCAGTCGCGAAATGTATTACATCTCCGTACACCACCAGACTTCATATCCGACAAAGGACCGTTTCATGTGAAAAAGACTTAATGGTACTTTAAAGTCTGAGTACCTACCTTATTGGTTTTTCCTGTAATCCTAATATTTCTAATCTGAGGGTTATTTAAACATCTCATGACTCTGTCTTACAATGTCACTACCACTTAAGAAAATTTCGATTATTCCAATACTCATACAGAGTGTGCCTTGAGCCAGATATTTTTACTCCACAATTCACCGTTTGACTCTACATAGCATTATTCCTCCTAATTCTTCAATGGTAATCTTTAAAGCATGTTCTTTCATCGTAACATAATAGGCCTGCTATTGCTTCTACCTGTTTTCTCATCCCCTTCCTACCCGCGGGCCATATCTCCTTACATCTTCCCCCATGCTTTGCCTCTGTTTACACATGAATCACTTGTATAATTCATTGCCCGGTGTGGGTACGTATCTCATCCTCCTTATACAGACAACTGGGGTCAGGGGGGCTCATGTGATCATTGAATAATGCCGATAAGGTGATATCACCGATGTGTTACTTCTTGTCAAAATTAAAAAGTTACTTATCCTAACTTCAACCTACTATAAAGAATGAGAAACACCTTCCACTCTAAACTAGTAGCTGAAAAATGATTAAAAGGAAGGATTGGTTAAAAATAGGCACTATTTCTAGTATCTACCACTACTGGCAATTGCTGACAAGTATCAAAGTCAGAAAGCTGTCTTACTTGAGATTTGTTCGTAGATGGGAACATTTGATCATTGGAGGAAATATTTCGGTAAAACGAGGTGTCACCAGGAGGCAGACATTGTGGCTCTGTAGCATACGAGATTGAATGGGAATAAGAACTGCAGAAGACCTATTTAGATCCGCAAAAGTAAGGAGATATTTTCGTATATTCGTCACTAGAGAAGAAGAAAATGATGTCCCATAGTGACCATACTGAGAAGAAAACAAAATGCTCGTCAGATTTTTGAACAAAAATCAATAGAGTAACTTGTTTATGCCAATCACACGAGTCGCTAGCCTCTGAAGTACATTATTTTCACAACGTTTACATATCCTGGAATGTACTGCTGTTTTTAAACATTTAAAATCCAACTCTGCAGTGTCTAAACCAGTTTTTGATACGTAGGCTATGAAGGTTTTTACCACTTAGGTTCAGCCGACTTTAATGTTTTTGCGTAGATCCAATCATTATTGAAGTTTCAAAGTTTATTATTTCAATCACCAATCAAATGATAAAGGACTAAAGCTTAGTGAATCACATTGACATTGGAAGGAGAATGATTAGATTGAAACAAAACAAGATGATTTCAATGAGTAAAAAATATTGAAATCATGAAGTGCTGTTCAAAGGGTGGCTTACAACGGTACAACTCAATGAGATGGTGGCATTTCTACCTGAGGGCGTTCAATAACGCTAATTTAGTGCAAGAATCCTCCTCTCTATTCCTAGAATTAATCGAGCGAGCAATCAATAACTCACAAAGACAGCGAGTAGAGAGGTTAAGGCTTTGTTTGTCTGTGCGACTATTCGGAGAGTAATTAATCTTGGAATAAACTATGTACAACCTGCAAGCGGAAGGTAGAGGGCTTAAGGTGTAATATAAACCAGATTGGAAATATTGTAATATCACCGCTTGTGGTTAAGAAAAGCAGAATGGAATCACTTAGGACAATTGCTTTCTGGATTTACAATCATAAACAGTAATGCATCCTCCGTATTAAGTCTTGCGTAAACTCACCACGATCGCGTGAATAAAAAAATATTTGAAAACTTAATCACTCACTAGGGGCATGTTTTTGTGTACCTTTTTTTATACATTTTCAATATACGTAATCGATGGGAGTTTATGTAAATATCTTTTACTCGAAGTAATTTTTAATTAGTTAGAAAATGATAGCTCTACTGTGGCCATATTTTGATAAGAAGCTGCATATGTCATGTACTTAAAATTATATATGATCTGAGTTGCAATGTATAAACTTTATAATTCATTACTGCATACCAACAAACAGATCGTGTAAATTGCGCTTTAACATAATGCATGTGTACAAACAAAACAATTACCAAAATCTATCAAACGAATCAGCAACTCTTCCCACCTTACCCTGAAACAGGGTGGAAGAGGGATTTACAGTACTGATGTATTCCTTGACTAATAGGCTGGTATGGAGATGACAACCCTTTTCTGTAAAAATTGATTCACTAACTTAATTGGATCGAAAATAATTTTACTAGTGTCATTACTTTAAAGTAGATTTTAGTGTTTCATATAGTTATACACGGAAATCAGTATTTTTCCTTCACCTACTGAATTACATGTTTGGACCGGTTGCCCGTGTTTCTAGACGTAATCTTCTAATCAGCCATATTGTATTGTTCAGCTGTAACTTGTAGGCAACTTCTAGTTTCGCTAATATTTCATAATTTGTTGCACGTAGGTACTCCCTGTGACTTGCACGTTGTCATTTAACACAAATAAATCATTCTTATATTCAGGCCACAGAATCCACGGCAGCCAATTTACGTCAAAACCAATAAACAATAATTACTGATATTGTTGTTGTTCACATTTTATATGCAAGAATATTGCGAAAATAATTATACGTGCTAAACGACAAAGATAAAAACTAAAGTTGCAGAGATACCGCAACATTTTAGATCGACACCTCCTTTATTTGCTCTGTTATTATATATATGCTCTAAAATCTTAAGTATAATGGAGCCTGCACTTTCAAAAAAATCCTCAGCTACGTGACGTCACCCATAGTAAATAAAAATGTATTTCCAATACTCAGAGTTTTTATAATTGAGAGCAATATCAAATATTTACCGGTGACAGTTGTCCTAAAGTACAGTGCCTTTTCAATCTACCTACATAGGATTGTATTGAAATTATGACTGGCTGTCTTGCCTTTAGCCCGGCCAAGTAACGTCACTTTTTTCTCTCTTTTTAAATGGGTAAAGTTCATTGAATCGTTTAATGTCATGCGCTGTTTTGATATAATTTATTGATAGCATTATAAGTTGTTTTTGAGTTCTCAAAAATAGTTAAGTATATGTGCGTCTCACAAAGTACCTACCTTTGCATGTGTGTAAGATGAATATGAGGTAAGTTAAGGAAACTTGAGGAAGCATTTGATGTGAAAATTCAACAACAACAAAAATTAAACTACTGAAATTAGATTGCTATGGGTTTAGAGTTAAAACCACCTTTAAATCGTTCACAAATCAAAATAGACTCCGCATTGTGAAATCTATTTAGCTACAAATAACATGATTGGATCTTTTCCTGTGAGCATTACCTGTATAAACAGTGGTGTATATTATGTGGTATATAGTAGAGCAGGTAATTTCACATAATTGTTGTCATTTTATTCTGCTCCTTTAATCACGTCTCTGATTTCGACATATCATTGAACTGAACTAAGCGCGTCAAGGTTTGCTTGACAGTCCTTAATGCGTGACATTCTTGTATGCTTACATTGACTATTGAGAACTTTTTTTATCAGGATATAGAAACCATAAGAGTGAAAAGTCCCAGACTGAGATGGAGGGATGAAGTGGGGAAGGATGTGGCTCAGCTTCTACAAGTTGTGAACTGGACAATGACGTTGGAGGGCAGGCGGAGTTGGAGACAGAGCCTGAAGGAGGCCAAGGCTCAAATCGGGCTGTAATGCCATTGAAGAAGAAAATAAGTCTGTACGGTATATATCTACGTGTGGACGTTTTTTAAAGCAAAATATTACTATTTTAAAGGTGTTAAAAATGTGACTGTGGAACTTTTTTATTTTGCACAAGGAAGGGAGAGATCTTGTAATTTAAGTTTCTCTTTTCTTGGGCTTAAAAAAACACATAAATACAAAATCGAGTCTGACGTCCTGGATTCGAGCCCAAAGCTCCTGCTTAGAACGCGAACACTCATTAACCATTATCACAACACTCTCTCTTGTGGATCTATTAAATCAAATAGCTGCAAAATGAACGGAATTAAAAGCAATTAAATTGTTTTTGCATGAAATTTTAATTTTCATTTGAATTTGGTTAAAGCATAATATGGCCGCATGCAAAAATGGCGTGCAGGAATGAACATATACAGCTGGCATGATATTATTGTGCACTTATTCAGTTTGTTTTATATTTATGTTCCGCCATGGACATGTATTTCAGAAATTCAATTTGCATAACGCATCAATAATTCATACCTACATTATAATGTACTTAAAGTCACCGCCATTACAATTTACATGCAAAAACTGGAATTTAATCTACAAATCAAACGCTTTACAAACCTTCATCTCAGCGCTAAACACTGTTTATTTATATATCCCCGTATGTAGATATATATATCTCCGTATGTACATATATATATATCCCCGTATTATTTACTCCTACTAATACTAACCTTAGACCTCACTAGCGCTAAGGTTAGTTCAAATTTATGTACGTACAATACGCGTAAATAATAACCATTTTTAATGCTAGTGGCACCTAAGGTAAGTGTTAGTAGGATTTGTGAATAAGGGGGTTAGTGTAGATAACGTTTCTTCTTATAGGCTTGTTCCCGAAGGGATCGAATGTGGCTAGTGGAACCTATTTATTTTCATAAACGTGATTCCCAAATCCTTTTTAATGTGCCAGCTGAGTGAGCCCAGCAAATTACCATACATTTTCTTATACTTATCTCCTTTCATCATTTTTTTTTCATTATATAAGACTAAAAAAAACAATAGCTTTAAGAAAACTTCGATTTTAATAAAACAATGTGATAAATGACATAAGTTTTAAAAGTATCCGCGTGTTAAAAACTGTGGTTCTAAAAATGAATTTAACAAAAAAATAAAAAATGCATTAGTAAAAACGCAACTAAGCTACACATATAGTGTTACTTTTTGCCTGCGTTATCCCCGAACATGTCGCAGAATGCCATTCGGGACCTATTAATTTTTACGGGTAAGAGGGTCGGCCTCACACCAATCACTTCAGTTAAAGTACCTTCCCAAAATTTAGTCTTTGCTCTTTAAAAAATCTGGAAATAGCATTTCTGGAAAAGTTCTCAGTACAGCTTGGTAATAAAATACAATGGACAAATAAAATAAATAGATGATGAAGAGTATATTCAGAAAGAAACAATGAAAATTGTAAATGTTTTTCTATTTGCCACATTGTTAAATGTACCCGCAAAAAACAGCATAACCAAACATTAGCAACCTAATGTATTTTTAAAGAGGAGCACGTTTCCGTATGCTAATTTATACGGAAACATATCCAGTCGTATTCATCGTATCATTTTTCTCAAATTATATTTAGATGCCCTTTTGTTTTATGAAAACATGATAATTCCAAAATGGCTTAGGTACATTAAATGTTTTTCTGGAAAAAAAAAAAAAATGTGACTAGAACGTAACGAGGCTTGCGTAAAGATTTCAGATTTCAGTATTTCGAGTATAAGACATTTGCATGAACTCCCCTCAATCGCGTAAATCGAAAATGTATGGAAAATACGACAGCGCTCCTAGTGAGTGATTTAGTTGCCACATTTTTTTCTATTTACGCGATCGACGGGAGGTTTTGCAAATGTTTTGTATTCGGGGTACAGACTTTGTTTACACGCCTGTAGGGCTAAGTCGCAGAAGCTGCTACAGACCGAGATAGCTGACAAGTCGTAAGTGGTCAGTTGTCAAATATTTTCAGATTTAGGTTTATTTTTATTTTTTTTATTTAAACAAGAATACAACAGCATTAAATATAATTTTGTACATATATAAGATATTTTTTACATTTCATGTCGCCTATTAGTACTGTATTCTAGAATTTTGTATTTCAAATTACAAATCATAATAAATAAAAAGTTAAGAAAAACAAAAAGAAGCAACACCCAAAACCAAAAACAAATAAATTTACAAATCAAAATAGAATAAAAAATAAAAAATCTCGTCCTCAAGATGGGATAAGGAACGAAAGGTCAGGAGAAAGGGAAGGGAGTAGAAATACAATGCGCACACCAAACACGTCAATGATGATTAATAAGCTATAAAAACAAAATAGGAATTGAGAATGATTAAAAATTTGAAATGAAATTCAAAAACGAAATTCAAATCCCGCAAGATTCAAAACCCTTTAAAATCCGCATCCGCAAAATCCGCAAGGAAAAAATCAATTCGGCCGAGTTGCTAGAGAAAAAAACAAACAAATATTTTGTCGTTAGTTGCTAAGGGACGTTGCCTCAAATAAGTGTGACGATTGCCAGACAAGAAAAATAACTATATTCAAATCTGTAAACAAAATCTAAGTCCATTAGAACAAAATACTCAAAATACACTACTTCGAGGAAAGTGCTATTCACAAAAAAAAAAATCATGTAGCTAATCCATGGGTAATATTTTTTTGGTACTGAAAATTTGGCTTAGGTGGAGGTTAAGCCATAGATTTGTTGTCTGTGAATAGCACCGTTAAAATAAAACTTAAAATATGTCCTTTAAAATGCTGAAACTATAAATATAATACATACCTTCAGATATAATTTGTTGTACAACTTCCAAAATGAAAAATAGTTTGACCTAATTTTCTGTAAATAAATAATAGATAATGTTTATTCAAATCAAACATTTTTACTCTCACGTCAAAGACGTGACATTTATATTTTGTACTAATGGCAATTATTTACAAGCCTCAAAAATAATCAGCCTGTATTAGTATGACGGTGGACCACTAGACGTACCGTCCTGCTGAAGCATGTTACTGTGAGCACTGCCATCTAGCGGACGTATGAATAATTCACCGCGACAAATGTAGCGTGGAAGAGTGAGAGAGAACAGATCCCGCGGGCGTGCTTGACTATTACATGTAGTCTGTACCTCATTTAATGTATAGATACTAAAGCAGCGCTTCTATTGAGCGCTTTAACTTCAATACATTTTTGGTAAAACGCTATGGTTGTGCTTAGACTTGGGGTGCTACGCATATCGTGACCGCTCTTGAGGATCATTTTCCTACCGCAACACACAAGCGTAGAGCTACGCTTTCTCTGGTAAATATTTTTTATTGAAATACCAGGCGGTGCAACTATTCGTAGACACTCCATCACTTTGGTATATTTCTTCTTCTTCTTCTTCTTCTGTGAGTGCCATGTAAGATCCCACTGGCACGGTGGTAAAGGCTTCGCAGTACTGCGCTTACCAGAACAACCGTACACCTCTCATGTCGAAATAATTAAAATCTACCTGTTTATTTTATATTTTTAATTTAATTTATCAAATAAATACTTGTTATAATAATAATAATAATAATACAAGGATGATTTATTAAGTGAGCGCTGTTTTGTATGCATCAGACCTCTGTCCTCTGCGAAATAGGTTTTCACTACAAATTGACAATTCCCAAGCAAGACAAACTTTCTCTAAGGCTGGATGAACCTTTGGTGACCGATATGTTTTTTAAAGGTAAATGAAATGTTGAACCCAGCAAAGAGCTTATTTGATTTTTTTTTGTGCTCCACCGTGAATCCCAAACGCAAAACGCAACTAAGCTACATGTATAGTGAACTTCTTGCCGCGCTATCCCCGAAGGGTTTCGCATGTGGTGAGTGGAACCTATTTACTTTTACAGGCAATCGACCTTCTGAATATGAGTACGTAGCCTAACCAATAGACTACAGACCGGGAATACTAGTTTAGTGAGTGCAAAAGTAAATAACAAGCATTTAGTCGAAAAGTTTTTATCATTCCTAGATAAGCAGATGTATAACAAGAAGTAAAAATATTTTTTTTTAATACGTATATTTCAGCGCGACGTCTTTTGACAGTATGCCATTATTTTCCCCATACATGGAGTAGGGGAGTCGGCACATTATGCATCACAACTGCGTGAAGCCGACCGTGACGTCACGGAAGGGTTTCCACTTCCTACATCCACGCAAGATTTATCCCGGCAAGGTTCACAGGGCACTCGCGAAAATGTAGCGTTACTATTTTAAAATGGCCAGCGTCAGCGGAAAAATACACCAAGATATGTAAATGCCATTTTTAAGTCCACGTTTTATTGACCACGGTCCGTGAGTTTAAAATATATTGCGTTGACAGGGAATCAAATGCAGAATTTTTATATTTTCCATTTGAAAATACGGAAACGGGTTGGCTGTCCAAAATGTCCAATAAAGATAATCTATTGGTGAAAAGAATTCAATAGGGGAAGATGATTTGTAGAATTTTTCAAATTGTAAACGGTCCACTTTTCCTGATTTCGTTGTACTATAATTCGACTTGTAAGAATTGAAAAAACGAAATAGATACACAGTTATCTCTGTACGTTAATATTTCTAAGGTGTTTCAATTTTTAATTACTTTTAGACGTTTGTAATCTTTTGTCATTTTCGTTCCAAAATGTATTTTTTAATCATACCTTTTCACACACTTTTTAGTACACACACTTTTATTCTGCTATAAAATCAATAATTGCTAATTTTCATTTCAGCGTATGTCAATTTCTTTCTATAGTAAAATACGTGCCATGAAACACGGTTATAGGTTAACAATAAAAAAAACTTACAGAAGATGTCAGCATGATACGTCAAAAAAAGAGACATAAAATAAAATCAATTTATTTTTGACAGCTCGCCTTGGCGGTTGCCTAAAAATTATAACAAGACCTCGTTTGTATTAAGATATTATCACCCTAAGGCGTAGGTACTATTTTTGGCACGCCGAAAGATCCTGATGCTCTGGCTATTTATTTTATGTTGATTGATGTTTTCTAAAGTGTTATTTTAAAATGAATACGGTAGATAAGTGTCCTTACCTAATAATAATCAAGGGATTTTGTTTGGATATCCCTTACCTTTTACAAAAATGAGGGTTACAAAAATGATTCTAAAATATGAAAAGCAATTTAGTGCAGTGCTTGTAGTTTGAATAGAATTATGATGCATGCGTATGAGATGGGCGTTGAAGCGGTCATCTTTTACTGCCTCTGGTTGACCAACCCTCAAAACTCCATTTCCTCTCCATTGCTATTCAAGACGCTGAAGGGTCAGCTGTCTCCTGCAGGGCAGTGATCTTACAGGGGCAGTCAGTTCACAGGGGCAGTTAGCTCACAGGGGCAGAATAACATATCTGCAGCGGATCACATGCCCACTTGACCACGGAGTCAATAAAAAACACGGTCAGCAAGGGGGCAAGCACTGACGTTTATTTAGACTCTAAATTGTTGATGCTCGAATAATCAGTAACTATGAAAGCAACATTATTTTTGTAGTAATTAGCCATATACGAGTATGCATGTAGGCAGAGCTCAATCTGATGTAGTTCCGATATAAATGTTGCTGTGATAACAATTAATATTGGAACGCAAATGAACTGGTTTTCTCTTTTTCAAAAAGATAGGAAATTGAACCAGCTGTGTACGTTGCTTAAGAGAAGTTACTTATGTTTTTACTTTTATTTCAATATACTTTTTTTTATTTAAATCATACTTTTGTTTAAGTAGAATTAAATTTGATTAAATTCTATTTACTTTAAAATTTTTCTTAAATTAAAAAAATTACATTTAAATGTCGGCTGACAATCCGGCTCGAAGGACCAAAAAATAATGAATTACACTGCAGGCTGCCTCTTTTTAATTCGAGTTTTGTTAAAAATGAAAAAAAATCTAGTTATTTTGTTATCTTTCCATTACAGACATTTTATATCTAGAATTAGCAAAGATTAATTGAAAAGTAGGTCAAATCTACGTCAACAGCAAAATTTACATAAACAAAAAGTCTACCCTTCAACCTGTTGCAAGAGTTATAAAATAATTTTAATTTTTTACAATAACCAAAATTAATTATCCCATTTAATAGATTTAATCTTTGTAATTTTGTAATTCATACATACCTCCCGATTTCAACATTTTTTTAACAACTAGTAATGATTAATTTGCATATTATTTTAAATAACATATAATAATAATAAATAAATATCCTAAAATGAATATATCAAAATTCAACCCCAAAATATGTCATTTCCTTTATCCCTCGTGCAGTCCATCTAACATATTCATGCAGCCAGGGCTGAGCACACGGAAGGGTTGCGGCTGTAGCGGGATGCAGTGGTCGTGTGTTTTATGGCAGCCCTCTGATCGCGGCTCCTGAATCTTACGACTCGTGACGTCACTACTCTCCTGCGCACGTATTATTGTTATTTGTGGCTAAAGCGGGGAAATGTAATGACCCGCAACCTAGAATGTAATGTCGTCTTCAAGACAGTGTCAATTCGAATTCAAAAATATATATAATTTAATTAATTGAATAATACTATCTGACCCGTCAGACGTTGTCCTGTTTAAAGTGCAATCAATTTGATGGTGACCGATTTGTGCAATGTTGTCAGAAAAAAAGCTGTAAGAATAAAGTACAAACGCGGAGAAACCATTAAAAAAGGATGTCCAGCTTTTACTGAAATTCAAACTCTTCTGCAATATTTAACCATTTTTTCCTATAATCTTTCTTAAGGATGATAACCAGTCAAACCACTTCAGCCGTTCCTGATTGCCGGGATAATGAACGTAATTTAGTTTAATATTTTGATTAAAAATATAGTCATAGATAAAAAATAAAGATATTTGTAGACAATGGGCTGAGCCCTCAGTATAGCCACTACTAATTTTACATTTAATGTTGTAGATATGGCACAGAGCTTTGTTTGAATTCCCTACTTTTTAATTTAAATTTTGGACTTTGTTTCAGAAAAATGCAGACCGTAATTTTTTTAAATTAAAGCACATCAAATATTATTTACAGTGCAAGAATGCATCTGTATATATTTACAATGCTTCAAATATATTTATTTGCATAAATCTCTCTAATGCATTGAATAAAAAACTAAAATAAAATAAAAGTTGAAACCTTTCAAATTCAACGATCACTTTTCAATACACCCATTCAATAGAGCGCAGAAAACACTTACAAATAAACACTTCCTCTAAAAGTGCACAGCATTTTAAAGTCGTTTTTTAACAGCGGCATCATAACAATAAATTTGGTGCATTCGCAGTCGAGACCCGCAACGGTATCTGCAGCCATCTCACCATGAAGCTACAAATCGTGGACACGTCACACATGCTTTTAAGGAGAGAGAGTTGTCGCTCCGCGCGTCCTTTGTCGATGGAAATTCACTTTAAAGCGATGCTTTTATTGGCAATCACAATGCGCACCACCCTAATAGGTTTTCACGGGAAGTTTGCCAAGGAAAATGTTGTGTCTGCTGCCCCATACACGCGATAAATGATTTTTGAACACTTTGCGATTGAAATAAATATATTTGCACATTTCAACTTTTATATATTTGTTTTAACAAGCAACCCTTTTATGATCCTTTCGACTTTTTGATTTGGATGTATTTTTAATTAAATATTTATCACAATGTACTAAAACTCGAGAAATTAACTACTTAACCAATCGAGCATAGATTTGTCTTAGTTGGGTACCGAACGGTTACTTTACTTAATGATCGGTCCGTAGTCTAGTGGTAACGCATCGGAATCCTAATTGGAAGCTCGTGAGTTCGATTCTCGTTGGAGCCCAAAAAATATTTATATTCTTAAAAATGCTTTTAGCTGGGTTAAAAACTTCATTGCATTTTCTAAAGACCGGTCACAAATGGTTCATCCAGCCTTGCAACCATTAGGTTTTGTTTGAGAATTGTCGCTTTGTAGTTTGTAGTAACGACGACCGAGTTTGTAAAAATTTCGGTGAATAGTTTTATTGGTAGAATGCTTGCATTCCATGCCGAGAGCTAGGGTTCGATCCCCACCGAGGCTGTCAGAAATGTTTTTACGTTTTAGTGTTTATTTCAAACCCAAAATAAAATACCGGAAAGGCTTACTCAGCCTTCACAAGATGAGAGAACCCTAGCTTCACCGGATAAATTTTCAATTGTAGCCCGGAACTGGAAGAGAAAAAGTCTTCAGCTGCTCGTTGATTTGCTACGACAGAGCTCGTAGAGGGTTCTCAAGAACAAAATACAGCACTCATCAAATAAATCAAACAAACGTTGTATTTGAAACAGTTTTTTTAGCAACAATTTTTTTTCAAATTATGTCCAAGCTTAGATGACGTTTCCTAATATGAGCCCCACAACTGTATACAACAGACCTGCTTGTATGCTCCCATCACCTAGGCTAGCTTTGTACTTCCCCCCTTGTGCAGTATACAGTATACAGCATACAGTAGGCTCTCATTCATGTACATCTCTGTCTGCGCCGGGTTGATGGGTGTTTTATTGCTTCCCGAAACACATTATCTGCAGTTTAATCAGCGAGATTAAACTGATGCTACTGGCTTTAGCACTTGCCTGTGTGTGCACTGGTCTATATTGTGTTGTATTTAGATCGTCAGATGAACTATGGACTAAACGATACATGGTGAAGGGATTCCATAATCTAACCTTTAATTTAAATTGCAAAGATATAGCAACATTTCCTATTATTAATATTAAATGCATGCCCACAAGCAGAGACATGTAATACAGTCAAAACATTTTTGAATTTGTAACTTTTTTTTCGAAGAGCAAACATCAGTCTTGTATGGGGCTGCCGTTCTTAGAAACCAATAACATAATATTTGTATGCATTTTTTCCTAGCAATCCGGCCAGGTGATGATACAATATTGTGTATGCCGATTCACGTGTGGATCCCATTTTGTGCTGGTCGAGTACAAACATAATAAAAACCCAAATTTTAAATAAGCATAAAACTTGAAATTCTTGCTGTCTTTCCGTAAACCAGGGATAACGTTAACCAATTGAACCAATTTTTTTACATTGCGAGTTGTCAGTCTCAAGGAAAATGGAATATTTTCTACATTTTCTAAAAAGTTATAACAATTTGTTTATCATTAATTTTGACATTGTATGGTAGGTTAGATACAAAAATAAATCTGGGAAGTTGGCTCAAAGCCCATGTACTCTTATAAAAAGATCGGATATGGGAAAAACAGTGCAATACAATATATTTTATGACCTTCTAGGTCGAAAACGTTCGTAATTTGTTTTAAAGATTTTAATCTTTTAAATAAAGTCTATAGTGAAAATAAACAGTGTTTTGCTTGAAAAATTTCATCCAAAAATTATAAATTGAAACAAAATGAATTTTCACAGTGTTAATACACAAACAATACAAAATACAATACAATATATTTCATATTTATGAATTTTTCGTGTATCCAACGAATATACAAGAAAAAAATCCCATAAATAATAACACGAGAAATCCATGTATAAAATATATCATCCAATGACGTCACAGCTCGCCTGGTAATTCCGCATCCTTTTGTCTCTGGTGCGGTTCCACGAAAAATCGGTCATAGACCACCCGTCCACAGACAGCTCGGCCCACACCACTTTTCAGTCAACGACATTTCGGTCACAGATAGCTTGACCACAGATTCATCGGTCACGGACAATGCACCCACGTGACAATTCATCCAGACGACTTTTCGGTCAGCGACATTTCGGTCCACATACAGCTTCATCACAGAAAACTACAATCAATTAAAACTACAGTATGTAATTAAAAAGGCTTTTTGGAGAGCTAGTTGTTTGTGATGGAACTTGACTTGACTTATAGGTTGGTATGAGGCTGACCGCCCATACTGTAACAAATGTTTCACTTTGCCAATGTCACTCCTGTTTCAGGGAAAGTCGGCAAGAGTTGCAGGGCTTATGTTCATTTGACATTGGGTTTTTACATTTTAAGTCCACATGCGGCATGTTGAAGTGCAAAATTATAAGTGTCTGCTTGTGGAAATGCATTTAATATGAATCTCAAATGTAAAATGTCTTTGCAACTTAGATCATAGATTATAAAACTGTTTGTGGACCTATATTGTATATGACTGATGTATGTATCTGCGGACGAAATATCTGTGGCCGAGTTGTCTGTAACCGATATATCGTAGACGAACTATCGTGTGACTGATTTGTCCATGGACGAGATATCTGTGGGTGACTAATCCTTGACCGATTTCTTACACAGAGCAGAGCAGCGCCGATATATCACTGTTCTCCGGATACTGCACTGGGATGGGAGATTTATTGTCGCCGGTGTGATGACAGGTCGCTGCGCTAATGGAATACTCGACTACAAAATATTAATAGATACTTTTGTCTCGTACAACTCAAATATGCGTGGATGCATTGTGATATATTATGTACTTACCTACGTGTGCGATAACTGATAAATAAATAATAGATGCAAACACAAAGTAAGTTTTTCAATTTAAGTGGAAATAAGAAGGCAAACACATTATAAATCAAAATCTAAGTTAAGAATATATATATGGCTATTTAGGATACATATAAAATGCATGCCCAAAAGTAGACACATGTAAGTTGGTGCTTGCAAATGCTGCATGTTTTTTTGTTTTTGTTTTTTAAATAAATTTGTAAAGAGGAATGCAATTCACCAACCTATTTTGCCTGTCCAGTTGTCTTCATACGAAAGCAGAAGCTTGTGTGCATGTAACGACGTCTGAATCAGGGTCAATATTATGGTCAAAGGGGCCAGCCGTGGCTCGAACCAACGTTATCTGAACCAAATACGCTAGCTGAACAAGCGTCTTGACCACCGTGGCCATAGCATGTGTAACTACAAATTAAAAACCCTGCAATTTTTGTTGACCTTCCCTGAAACGGAGGTGACATTTGCAAAGTGAACCATTTCTTACTGCAAGGTGAAGTCAGTTTCATACCAACTTATAAGTTAAGGTAAATAAATAAATAAAAATAAAAATTGGTTCAAATATATTTTATACAAAAAAATAAATAAGCGAACAAGGATGTGATTATTGAAAGTAAGCATGTAATAATTATGGAAATAAATTTATGTATCCAGTCTTGGTTTAACAAAAAACACAGTTTTCGATGCAAGTAATTTACAATTTGAATTTTTGTTCAAGTGTACAATAATACAGATATTTTTGTGAGCGTATACTATTAAGTTAAATGATATTTACATAACAGTATCCCCACAAGGCACATTCCCATCTTGAGAATTTCCTCCTAATAAATTATTTCCTCCCTTGACTCACTTTCTTATGCAGGCGAGCAGATTTTATATTTCACTAATGCATTTCTTACAAACCTATAAATATTCCTCCCCCCCACCCCCCTGCACACACTAGGGTGTAGTAACAAGACAAACCTATACAACTTCAATGTTTCAAGTGTAGAAAAGCTAATCACTACAATGGTATTGATTTTTTTTTCTCATTCCCATTTCAAAATTAATTTTACTGAAAGAACTTAAATGTTATCTGACAACATAATGTAAAGTTACAAGCAATAAATATAATCGGTATATATTTGTACTTGTCTCAAAAGAGATTCCAGCATTAAGTGGGATTAAACAAGGAGATAGTTTGAGTCCATTTCAACCTTATAATGGACAGGATCGTAGAGGAGGTCACATCTTTGGAGATACGACAGATACGCAACTAAGCTACACATATAGTTTTCAGCGCCCTTGGGGTGGCTAATACCACTAAATGGTGCTGTATAAATTTCTCCAATTATCATTATTATTATAGAGTAACTTTTGCCTCGCTCTCTCCGATATGACGAGTGAACCTATTTATTGTTACAGGTAAGGATTTTAAATTTCAGTTTCGGGGTTTCCCACCTCCCGAGGGGTAGGTTACTCATTTCTTGTAAAAGCTGAGTAAATCTTGCCGGCATTTTTTTTTGTTTGAAATAAACACAGGAATAGGAAATCATATCTGACATCCTCGGTGAGATTTGAACCCTAACTCTTAGCATGGAATGCAAGCACTCTATTGACTTAGCTTTTGACCGGAATGTCAGACCAGCGGACGACCGGATGACTGTTAAATAAACAGCATCTGCTACGCCGATAATGTTGAAATTGTAGCTGAGTCTAAGGGTGGCGTAAAGAGATGGAGAGACAGCAAGTGCTCTACTTCCCAAGAGGGCAATTCTCGTTTGACATCAGATCATTGACCGTAAACACCGAGAAGAAGAAGAATATTTGTACCTTAAATAAAAGGTTTTAATCTAGTTAATGATAATAACAATAATATCAATATTTGAACTATCAATCGATGTTTAATTATATTTTCAGACCAAAAAGTCAAATTTAAGCTATTGACATTAGTGTTTTTTTTCAAATCTATTTTTAAACTTATTTCTGTGTGTTGCTGCACCCTAGTGCTCACCTTATCCCAGCAGCTCGTGAGCTGCGCGTCCCAGAGAGCAGCGGCGCTGCTAGGCTCCCAGAGGACTTCCTCCCTACAGAGAGCTGTCGCCTCGTAAATATCCGCCTACTTATGCCACTTTACCCTGATTATTATTATTTGCATGCGCATTCAAATTCAGGGATTAAAAATAATAATGCGTATTGATACACTCCTTATTGTGGGAGCAAGGGATATTAATGCCTCTCATTTACATTAAAACTTCTTTTTCTTGCGCATTTTCAGTGAAGATTAGCGATCATCATAGCAATTTTTACCTTCGATACTGCTGCACAAAAAAGGGATCTAATCTAATCTAATCTAATCTAATCTAAGCTGCAAGGATATATACCATTTAAGATTTATATTAAATGCATTCCCACAAGCAGACATGTATAATTTCGCGCTAACACATGCCGCATGTGGACCTACATTATAAGAACCCATCTCAAATGAACATAAGCCCTGCAACTCTTGCCGTCCTTCCCTGAGACAGGGCTGACATTGGCAAAGTGAACCATTTTTTCACAGTATGGGTGGTCAGCCGCATACCAACCTATAAGTCAAGGAACATACATGACAAATTACATTTTTAAAATCACTAAATTACAATACATATGTATGGACATCAAAAACTAACAAAAAACAAATTTTAATTTAAAAAAACATATATAATATGATAATAATAATATTTGGATGATTTATTTGGTGAGCGCTATTTTGTGTGATTCACACCTCAAGAACCCTCTGTGAGCTTGGTCGTCCCTGTAGAAAGCACCAATTCTCAAGCAAGACCCAGTTGCTGCAAGGCTGAATGGACCTTTAGTGACCGGTCTTCGGTAAAGGTATATGAATTTTTCACCCAGCGAAAAGCATATTTGAAAATATAAATGGTACATTTTTTTGTTGATTCGAACCCACAACCTTCCATTTACGAGTCAGAAGTGTTAACCACTAGACTACGGACCGGTCATTATATTATGCTTCTCCAAACCACTGTCTCTGTTCTGCAACCACGGTATTCTCCTACGACCTGGAGTTTGTCGTCCCTCAAATCTTCCCTGTATCCCTGTATGATGAAATGTCGGAGGGAGTATTTATCATTGTGAAGCCAAAATAAATCAATTTTTGGCTTTTACATCAGTAGCTCAGATTACAAAAACATGCACCATGAGGAACTGCTTCGGGTTTCAGTAGCCTGGAAACCAAGCATAAAGGGTCCCTTAAAATGCTCTCTCATGAGGTCATCGACGACTTAATCGACAGTCCCACCTTGTTGTAGACGACAGGTTGTATGTGTCTAACGACTACACCCGAGGGCGAGGACATGACTTACTTCATGTACCGAAAATATGTACTGATGTCGTGGCGCAACACCCTGTGAGTTGTGACGCAGAGTATAAAGCTCTTAAAATTTTTTTTTTTAATTAATGCTTGCTGCAAAATTTCTTTGCAGCAAGCATTAATTAAAAATTGAAGAATGGATTATGTGTCAAGATGTGAGTGTTTTTACATTACATTTTCAATTTGTTTTGTAATAATTTCAGTTTTGTTTTTTTGTTTTGTTTTATTTTGTTTCAAAAATTATATTATATTTGCAATATAACTATGAATTATAATTATAAATAAAGATGAATAAACATTATATATGTTATATATAATTCATGTTTTAAAAATTAGCTGTTGTTTTATTTATGAAGAGTCCGGTGGGGCATATGACTTTTGAAAAGACTTCGGTGGGGCACGGCATTAGGACGGTTGGGAAACACTGTCTTAAATGATCATAATATTGTCATTTATTAGCGTAATTTAGTAAGATTTACAAATTTAGCAAAAAAGTTCCTCCCAACGTGTTGATAGCTGAGAGGGTGAACTGTAACTATAGTAACCTGTTGTGCACAAAAAAAAATTGTGCAATGTAATATTACATTGAATTTTGTTCAATTTTAATTTTGTATATTTTTTACATTTCACTCGAAAAAACAATCCTGAAAGCATTTCCCTGTTTACAAATCAGTTAACACAGAGCTCAACCAGTTGTCAATTCGGCAAACAGAAAAAGCGTAATCCATTTACAGCGCTTACATCCCGCGTGCCTCGGTTACAACTACTCCGCCATTTTTCCTCTCGTCAGGCAGAGGCGGCTTCTCTGTTTGGACAGCGGGTAATTGCGTTTTAATGAAGGCCCACTGCGTTGTACCGGTGAGCCCCCATTCCAATCGCCCGATATATCAGAATTAATTTGGGCGCATCAGTTGGAATGGTTGGTAATGAAGCGGCCGCGGTACAAACCCGGATTTATGACCCACGGCGTGTCACCGTGCAAGCTGACTCTATCATCCAGCTATCATATAATTATTATACAATACTAATGTTTTTCATAGTTTTTCTTCTTTGACTAATAGGTATGATGCTGACTATCCGCACGGTAATTGGTTCACTTTTCCCATATCACCCTGTTTCAGGCAAGAATTGCAGGATCTGAGTTCATTTGTGATTTTTTTGTTTTTGTTTGAAGTATTGTACAGCATGTCTAAGCGTGAATTTGCACTTGTCTGCTTGTAAGTATGTATTGATAATGACATCCAAATGTTGAATTATATTTTCGACTTAGATTACAGATGTAAGTTTGCTCAAGTAGGTATTTTTATTGAAAACGTCTACAAAATTAAGTTAGGTTAAACGAGAAGCAAAAACATAGATTATTTTTATTTTGAGTACCTAGTTTGTTGTTCTCTAATAAAATATTGCAACAAAGCTTAACTCACGTTGAACTATTAAAAGTGATGTTTTAAATGATGGCGGCTGTAGTTTGGATTTTTGGCATTTCAGTAATCGGTGTAATAATATAATTATAATAAAAATAAAAATATTAGGTTGATTTATTTGGTGAGCGCTGTTGTTTGTGAATCACACCTCAAGAGCCCTCTGCAAGCTCGTTCGTCGCTATAGAAAGCGTCAATTCTCAAGTAAGACCCAAGATGATCCTTTGGTGGCCGATATGAATTTTTCTCCCAGCGAAGAGCATAATTTGAAAATATAAATGCCAAATGAGGTCCAACGCATAAAAAAATTAAATAGCACAAATATAATATGTAGTAGGCCATGCGATTTTACAAAACTCAAAATAATATTGCAAAATTAATGACAATTTATTAACCATAAATAAATTTAATAAGAACATTTTCTGTTTGAATTATACTTGTCTCGTGTCAATCATCTTGCAGTCGTTTAAAATTTATTAAAAAGGTGTAAATCTTCAACTTGCATGTAAAAAGTGTAGTAAATTACAGTAAATACTAATATGTAAGCAATCCGATTTATTTACATTACAAAATTTACTGTAATGAACATGTTTAATGTAAATTACATTGACAGCGTTTGCGCACTGAGGCTTAATCAATTACAAATGAAATATTGCCGTGGAGCGGGAATAAATCTTTATTTGACTTCACCAGATATGTCCGCTCGCCGGGAACAATTTGTATGTAATTCCCATTTGATAAATTACCTGTGAAAATTTACATGAGATTTCAGTTTGAGTTATCCGGGGGGTGTTCGGCCTGAAGCGATATTTTGGCGGGAAAGAGACACTAAATGCCAGTTGCTGAAACATCCAACTAAAGCGAGTGAGACAAAATATTTTGAAAAGAAAAAAAAATCAACTAGGTATTTCTTACATAGAAAATGTCATCTTCGCAATATTTCAGATGTCAGAAACTGGTGAAAATTAAAAAACATAAAATATACTCTGGGGTCCGCTCGTGAATTGTCATAGGTAATACTGTGTCGTCACCCGGCCGAGTTGCTAAAAAAAAGACATACAAATACTTTGTTATTTGTTGCTAAGGACTGCAGTCTCATATAAGACTGGCGTTTGCTCACAGAGAAAAAAATACAAATTAAAAAATGTTCTGATTAAATTATGACTGGAATCATCGAGGTAGGTACATACATAATATGGAATGTTTTTTCATTTTGAATTAGGATTTTTTCTCGGCGGGCAAACGTCACACTTTTATACGGTAGTAACTTCTTAAAAAACCAATAACGAAACATGTACTAAAAACTTGTTTTCACCCTGTGATATCAAAGTTTTATTTGTGTCAATTTTTTTGCGTTGTCTTATTTCTCAAAGAGCATAATATAAAATTCACAGCTTTTCTTTTCACCGGTCGATAGCTCAGTTGGTAGAGTGCTTGCATTCCATGCCGTGAGCTCGGGTTCGAATCCCACCGAGCGCGCGGGTGTCAGAAATGATTTCCCGTTTCGGTGTTTATTTCAAACCCCAAAATAAAAATACCGGCAAGGTTTACTCAGCCTTCACAAGAAATGAGTACCAGCTCTCTCGGGAGCTGGGGAACCTCCACTTCAACTGAAGTGTTGGCGTAAGGCCGGCCCCCTTACCTGTAAAAATAAATAGGGTCAACTCGCCACATGCGACCCCTTCGGGGATAACGCGGCAAGAAGTTACACTATATGTGTAGCTTAGTTGCGTTGCGTTGCGTTTTTCTCGAAGGTTTCATTTGAAAATTGGAATACAAGTCTAATGCGTTTCATAAACAGATTCACATACCCACGAAATAAAAAAAACCGGTAAGTAGATTTAAAAGAAAAAAACTATTCGTAGCACCAGTTCTAATAATGGAACGCAAAAATGATGCATTTCATTTAAAGATTTGCATTCTCACAATTATAAGAAATGGTAGGTATTTCATTGAAAATTAAGTGTTCCAAGCTTCATTTTGAATAACGGAACGCAATATTAATGCGTTTCATAAGAAGATTTGCAAAGTCGAAAACAAGATCGGTAGGTATTTAATTAAAAATTAAAAGTTCAAAGCTTCATTTTGAAAAATGGAACACAGTTTTTGCGTTTCATTCAACACTTAGCATGCTCATGAAAGAGAACACCGGTAGGTATAAATTTAAAAAAGTGCTAGTGTGCAAAGCTTCATTTTGAAAAATGGACTTTTTTTCTATAGATTTCTTTGTAAGGTTTTGTTCTTTTTTATATTTAAATGTAATTTATTATTCATATTCCTTGACTTATAGGTTGGTATGAGGCTGACCACCCATACTGTAAAAAATGGTTCACTTTGCCAATGTCACCCCTGTTTCAGGGAAGGTCGGCAAAAGTTGTGGGGCTTATGTTCATTTGAGGTTTGGATTTTATTTGTAAGTACACATTCAGCATTTGTAAGCGCGAACTACACTTGTTGGTTTGTGGGCATACATCTGAGAGCTTTAAATGAATATATCCTTGCAACTTAGATTATAGATTATAGATTATTATAGAACGCAGTTTTTGCGTTTCATTCAACGCTTAGCATGCTCATGAAAGAGAACACCGGTAGGTATAAATTTAAAAAAGTGCTAGTGTGCAAAGCTTCATTTTGAAAAATGGAACACAGTTTTTGCGTTTCATTCAACGCTTAGCATGCTCATGAAAGAGAACACCGGTAGGTATAAGTTTAAAAAAGTGCTAGTGTGCAAAGCTTCATTTTGAAAAATGGAACACAGTTTTTGCGTTTCATTCAACGCTTAGCATGCTCATGAAAGTGAACACCGGTAGGTATAAATTTAAAAAAGTGCTAGTGTGCAAAGCTTCATTTTGAAAAATGGAACACAGTTTTTGCGTTTCATTCAACGCTTAGCATGCTCATGAAAGTGAACACCGGTAGGTATAAATTTAAAAAAGTGCTAGTGTTCAAAGCTTCATTTTGAAAAATGGAACGCAGCTTTTTGCGTTCCATTCAACGCTTAGCATGCGTAAAAACGAGAATGCCGGTAGGTATATATTAAAAAAGAACGAGTATGCAAAGCTTCATTTTGAAAAATGGAACGCAGCTGTTTTGCGTTCCATTCAACGTTTGGCATACTTAAGAAAGGAATACCGGTAGGTATGAATTTAAAAAGAGCGAGAGTTCAAAGCTTTTTAAAATTATAATGGAACGCAGTACTTTGTGTTCTATGACATGATTTAAATTTTGTATTGCAATATGACGTTTAGCAGATAGGTAAACATTTCAATAATGCAGTTTAAAGCTTCTGATTTATAAAATGGAACGCATTTTTGTTCCACTTAGGATTTGTATTGACATTTTGATTTCCATACATGCAAGGAGCTTAAAGTTTTAATTATATATGAAAAAATATATGAAAAAAGCACAAATATGAATCTATAATCTAAGTTGCAATGCATGCCCACAAGGACTGTGTAAGTTTGCGCTTACAAATGCTGTATGCGTAAGTACTTACAAATTAAAATCTAAGCCGTAAATGAACACACACTCTGCAACTTTTTAAGACCTCGTCTGAAACAGGAGTGACATTGGCAAAGTGAACCAAGGATTATTAGTTAAGGATATTCTAAATAGTAGCGAACGTGTTTCATCAATATAAATTTGTGCGCATATTTTGACAGGCTGCAATGCATACATTTAAACGAATGCACCGGATTGCATAGAAGCCTGCACATGCATGTATAGGTACGCAGTAAAGTCCAGGGACTATTAATGCAAATTCATAAATGCATATCTGCAGCGGTGACAGGTGACAGCCATGGGTGGACTGTACACATGCGACCGGCCTTGGGGCGACTGTACGGTAATAAGGCTGTCGATACTAAACAACTATGAATATCACCTACATATTATATAGCTTAAACACTGACTCTGCTATTCAGAGACACTCTTCCGCTAAGTTCTCAAATTTCCTTTCGACTTTTAGTCTTTATTTCACTAAGAGGGGAAAAAATTAAGTTGGTACTATTTGAGTCATACATTATGCAGAACCAAAGGCAGTAATCTGGACTCTTTTCTAACAACGGAGAAATGAAAGAAAACACAGGAAATTATTTCCTCAATCAATTTTCTTCTGCCCTACCAAAATTCATAGCAATGTTAACTCGAAACTATGACGTCATGTTTAACGATAAACAAAAACGGTACAACAAAAGGTTTCTAGAAAGCATTGTAAGCGCTTTTGCAGATGGTGTGGCCCGGTGCCGGATATATATACGTTACCTTTCACACGATCCAGCGTAGTTTGTCCAGCGATCGCATACATTTCTCTATAGGATCAGGATGATGGAATGATCTACCACTATCTGTGATCCCTTCCCAATTTACTCCGGTTTTATTCAAAACCAACATCAGTCGCCACTTCCTTGCAGCGCCTCATGACAGAAGCAACAACTCAAGCAGCACCTCTGCGGCACCCATCCAGGGTGACAAAGACCCCCAAGACTTTCAAGAATTGGGGAGCCTCCCGCACAAGATTCTTAAAAAAAGGACCGAAACCGGACCGTGTGAAAAACGAGTAGAAGATTCCATGTTCATAGAATCTGCAAAATACTGAGAAAGAGTTGTATCAAATGCGTTGCAGTTTTTAGAAGCAGTACCTGAAAACCTGTACGCACAAGCAAGGTCGATTTTAGCATGTAGCTCCATTAATAAATCACCACCTTATAGGTAAGCTGAGTAAGTGCTGATTAACTTATTTGAGATTTTGTGGATAAAACATTTTATTGGGTGTAACTTCTCAAAGTAAGTGAATTAATTGTTAGGCAGTTCTCATGACAAACTTGTAGGTACACTACCGGATTTTTACACTTTTGTAGTGTTTTGTCTTGTAAAGAATAGGAAAAAATATGCATTTATCTGAGAAGCTCATGTTAGCTTTTTATGTCACTATTCAGTTTTACTTTTAAGGTTCCTTGACTTATAGGTTGGTATGAGGCTGACCACCCATACTGTAAAAAATGGTTCACTTTGCCAATGTCACCCCTATTTCAGGGAATGTCGGCAAGAGTTGCAGGGCTTATGTTCGTTTGAGGTTTGGATTTTATTTGTAAGTACACAATCAGCATTTGTAAGCGCGAACTACACGTGTTTGTTTGTGGGCATACATCTGAGAGCTGTGAATGAATATATCCTTGCAACTTGGATTATAGATTATAGTATCGAATTATATCGACGTGAAATTATCTAATTGACTAATTTGAATTCAGACTTTTTCTCGACGGACGAATGGTTTTTTTTTCTCCCCAATTTTAAATGTGTCGAGTTTATTTATGGTACGAATGAATAAGGCACACATTTATATTCTGTGATCTGTGGGCACACATTTATACAAGTATGTGGATAACAAAAAATCAATCCCAGTAAAATTAGAATACAGAGACGAGAGTTTGGTTTGTTTCTGAATAGTCCTGCTGGACTATCATGTGTGGGTGTGTACCAGCCATGGCCAACTCGGGGTTGATTTATGGTCGAAATGCAGGGAGAGAGTTTTAATATGGAGAGTGCTCGGGAAATAATATGCAGTGCGCACAAAAGTGTGATGTTTTTTGTGGATACACAATCAATTTGCAGTTTTTTGAGTAAATTTCCCCTGATGCATTTTACTCGCAAATACTAGTTGACTTGTTGATTCGAAAATTTTCACTCCAAATAAAAATGATTTTTGAATTTTTCTTGAATTTCATTGTTGTTAACTTTGTTACGGAATTAGATAAATTAAAAATATAGATTGTAAATTGAAAAATAAATAAACAAGTTTTATTTGTTTTATTATTAACTGTTGTTTTTTAACAAACATGTGCAGATGATTAATTTGATGACATAGAATAAATGGATATTTATAAAAACAACAATATAGATGAGGTAAAAAACATGATTCTTAAACAGAAACAACGTCAAAAATTGTTTTGATGTGTTTACCATTTTGTTAATTTTGTGAAAATATTTTTTCCTATAAATTATATTAATTTTAATATTGCAATAAGGTGGGAACATTTTTGAATTTGGAACTTTTTTCTCGGGGAACAAATGTCAGTATTGTATAGCACTGCCGTTCTTAGCTGCCAATAATGAAATATTTGTTTGTCTTTTTCATAGCAACTTGGCCGAGTGACGCACAATTTTGTCAATGTCAATTCACGCGCGCACCTCATTGTTATTTGATAGTTTTTCACAAATGAGGCTGACATTAAAATATGAAATAGGGACAAAGATTTATCTTTAAAATACATTTGATGAATATTTATGGATGTAATTATTCATCCCAAATCCAGAACTGAGCAATTAATACCAATTTTAAAACAGTGTCATCATTACCATCATTAGTGAGGCAGGGCATTAAATGCACGCAATTTGGGCGCGTCAAGCTCTTCGTACATAGATTACCCGATAATAATCACTATTATTTTATGGTTGACATAAAAATTGTGAATTGCAGCCGTTCCGTATCTGGTTGATAGCTTAGTTGGTAGAACGCTTGCATTCCATGCCGAGAAGTCGAGTTCGAATCCCACCGAGGGTGTCAGAATTTTGAGTATGGTAGTCATCTCTGGTCTCGTATGTCCAAAAAGTTAAATGACCAACTTGATTATGTGCAAAGGAAGGCAGTGAGGTTGGTCAATGATCTTTGTCTCACATCCGATCTGCAGCCACTACGACACAAAAAAAAAGTTGGAATGCTCTGTCTTTTTTTATTGATATCAACATAGGTTTTGTCCAATGAGTTCCATTCATTAATCCTTCCCGCTCGCATTTCAGAAAGGGAAACTTGGAATATGACTGCTTTTGCAGTCGATTTAAAAACTATGACAACTTGGCGTTTTAAAGACTCATTCCTTTTCTAAACTGCCCGTTTATAGAATGATCTACCAGTATCTATGTTCCCTTTTCAATTTACTCCGCTTTTCAGCTAAGCGATCAGCTGTGGATGAAATGCTTTTTGAGTAACTCTGTTTTTTAAGTAGCTGATCCCCTAGTAGTAGTGCAGCTCAGGCTCCTAATGCAGGCGGCGCTAAGTCCACAATACCTAATTAACAGGTGCATTCTGTAGTAACAGGCCGTGCGTGTGTCCAGGGCTGCACAAAGTGTCGCCTCGGGCCCTGTCGCTAACACTTACGCTCTCCCACCTGCTCGCATTAGTGGCAGCCCTGAGGCTAAGCTGCCTACTCTCCCCTGCATGATCTGTATGTGCAGTATAGTTACTGCTCCTTATAGGATATGGGTGATGGACACCACTATTAATGCTCTCATCTCATTATAGATAAGAAGGGTTATCCATCAGAAGCGTACACCTTATTTTTGGACATGAATCGCTACCTCATCGCCTTAAAGTCGTGAGGATTTAAGCAGAATAGCGCTTCAGATCTATTGAATTTGATTTTTTAAAGCACACTCTTCTTTCTTCTTTTTGTGCCTCTTCAGTGAAGATTGGCGATCATCATGGCGATTTGCACCTTCGATACTGCGGCACGAAAGAGGGGTTTTGTGCTTATGATGATTATGATGCAGATCAATTTTTAATTAATTTCTAAACTTTCCTTAGTTTAGCAAAGGGTCTAATAAGTTTTAAAAAAATCCCTATAGGGATGTTAAACATTGACAATTTAGGAATGCTGATTTTTTCGATAGCATTTCAATCAACTACAAAACAAAATTAGCTTAAATTTTATTCTGTAATTGTTGCCTTTTCACTAGGGGTGGTCAGAGCTTCTGCATAGTTGTATCTACATATTCTTATACTGAAGTATAGAATCACCTACTTATATGTATGTATGTAACTAAAATAGCATGGCATAGCTTATGTACATTGCAATAAATATATATCTTGAAGATATTTGCTTTCTGTCAGTTGAGTAAATAGTAACCAGCTAAGTATATGTTTATATTATGTGTTGGGGAGGGAAGTAGGAAGACCGGATATGAACCTTACCGGAAACAATGCAACTGAGTAATTAGGATGTCAATCAATTTACTCACATCTACGTACATAATTAATAATATCTCATTAATCCCCATGTACCAATATTAGTATATAATTAATACCTATATTATGTACGTATCATCCAAATGAGATATCAGGAAGATTTTGTTTTCCTTTCAAAAATTACTCAAACGGACGTTAAGTAATGATTGTATTTTTTGTGTGAAACCCAAGTTTGAAGTTGTGATACGATTCGACTTGTTTTTTCACAGATAAATAATTTTCACGATCTGCATTCCTGTTCAAATCGGTTTAAATTTGGATTAGAAATTTGAAAAACAAAAACTAGTTCTGAGGTGAGGTAGAGTTGACAGGAAGCCGTTGTCAAATATTAAACTCTGAAGATTGTATATCTTGGGCATTATACTGCGTGAGGAAAAATACCACCTTCTTCAACTTATATTGAATTGAGGGATGACGGGGTCCGATAGGATGGGGCTTCCACACGCTTGCCAACCCATCACAAGTCAAGCGCACAGTGTGTCGTCTAGAACATGCTAGCTGGACAAAATTAGTCCATTAGACAAAATTTTGTCCAGCTAGCATGTTCTAGACGACACACTGTGCGCTTAGCTACAAGCCAAGTGTGCAGTGTGTCGTCTAGAACATGCTAGCTGGACAAAATTAGTCCATTAGACAAAATTTTGTCCAGCTAGCATGTTCTAGACGACACACTGTGCGCTTGACTTGTGATGGGTTGGCAAGCGTGTGGAAGCCCCAGGAGACATATTATGTCCTGGCTCGGAAATATGAGCGAGTGGAACAGCATGCCGCGGCATCCGAAATATGGAGGAGCTGTTTCGAACAGTGCAGGGTTGTAAGACCTTCCGAATATCAGTAATATTTTTATGAAGACCTGTCAATTCAAGATGGCCGCAAGTGACCAGCTGATTAGTCTTCATACAAATATTATAGATATTCGGCAGATAAGAATAACCGTGGTGATGAGACTTCCAGCCCAGGACAGCCGACAGGGAGATGATACGTCGAGGTGATCGCTAACGTCAGGGGCACCCAACAGGGCACATGAATTTATATCAGATAATTATTTGAATGGCTCGAAAAACTAGTCTTTCTGTGATTTTTATACGTACAATCTAACTTTATTTTTAAGAGATATTTTTTCATTATTTTTGCACAGTCTACAAGCATCTGTACAAATTGCACGTGTTGTCGAAACTCTAGGCTCACGTATTTTGTTTGAAGAAGGTTTCAATACCATAAAATAAATGTGGTTACAAAATAGGTGAAACTGTTCATGAAAATTAAATATTGTAGAGAGTAGGTATGAATCATACAACGAAGTTTATTCACTTATTGTAGAAATACATTATTGTCAGTAATGCATTTGTATTGAAGTGCAAGAAAATAGATTGAAAATACCATTAATCAGACGATATCCTGTCACATTTCAGAACCAAGTACAATCCTTTAGTCTAAAAGTAAAAATTTCTATAATTTATCAAAAAAATCCAAAGAAAAGGGTAAACAAAAATACGTTTTTCTCATTGTAACTTGGGCTACAAAAGTGTAAAATAAGTGTAAAAAGTAGTTAATGAAAACACGAAAGGGAAGCCTGCTCGTGGCGGAACAAATAAAATAGAAAAACGGGCGGGAAAAATGGCAACAGGGGTATTGTGGAGCGGTCGGAAATATTTTAAATGCATCTTGCAAAAAAAAGCTTAATATCAATTGACTCATGAGAACATGAATTGACTTAAAAAAATGTGTCGTCACCTGGGCGTGTATCGAGGAAAAACTCAAACAAATGTTTTGTTATCGGTTAGTTAGTTAGTCTCATAAAAAAAAGTATGGCGCTCGTCAGCCGAGAAAAATTTATGAATTTAAATTTGTGCTGAGTCCATTAGAGAAATAGAATCTCTTGAACACAGCTGCCAAATTATCTCTTTGGTTTTTAAGCAGAAAAAAATCTTGAAGTTGTTTTTATTAGCTTAACTAGAAATTTAAAAGAAATCGTTACAATACCTACAGTAAATCGGGAAATATCAACATAGGAAAATCATTTTGTGGCCAATCACCCTATTCATGAACGCAAACCTTTGTGAACACAGTGTGATGAAAAATAGAGTGTAACTCTAAAACCAAAATGATTAAAAAATATTTTCACCGCCATTGTACGGGGGTGTATTGACGCGGATGTATTGAAAACGTTTTTGCCCACAGCCCGGTACAATAATGTATGGAGAAGCAGGTACCCGCCACTGCACTACTGCACATTGTCCTCGGTTTGCGTCCCCGCTAAAGCCACCGCGGAACAGCACCCCTAGCGGTGATTTATCGAAACAGTCGCCTGTCCGAACGTCATAATGTTTTTCCGATTAGGTAGGTGACTTTTTTACAGTAGCGCCACAAAAATAACAATTATATTACACTCAATTAAAACATCTTAAAAAACTCGTACTGTTAACATTGTAAACAAAAAAAGTTTAAAGTTGTGTGTATTCAAAACATCGAAATGATTTTTCCTTCAAAAATGATTTATTACAAATATAAAAATATCGGCAAGGTTTACTCAACCTTCACAAAAAAAACGAAAACACAACAATAAGACTACAACACGTCACGAAGAAAACTATATGTGTAGCTAAGCTGCGTTTATTGTGTTACTTTGTCGAGAACTCACGACCGGGGCATTGAGTTGCGTTTTAATCACTAGACTACGAACTGGAAATTATTTATTTTAATCATAGTATTCCTTTCGTTTTCATTAACATAATCGTTTTTTTTCTTACATTATTGTTGAGAATTCAAATCACTAAATTTCTTAAAAACTAATATGCTACGACAGTGGTTAAAATTTTCTATTACAAATCCTGTATCAGAATATAGTCAAGACTTGGTAGTACTTGGTGGTACTGAGGTGGCACCTCGCACCACTCCTACCGCCCTGTGACGGATAAAAATTAATCATTTCGCTGCATATGGCGCGCCGGGCAGCGGGAAATAGTGGAGGCAGAAACCATTATCCCTCCCCTCCTCTCCCGCCGCTGGATGCTAAATATTTCCCTCCATTTTTCACGAATCCGCGTAACTGAAAACTAATCGCCGGACAATAATTTTCAGCGGGATTAAAAATTTACAAGGGATTTTTCACGGGACAACTATACAGCACAATATGAATTACAGGTTTTTCTTTACGTATATGATCTCTAAATGCACATAAAAATTCATTTATCACCAATTCATAACGATGAATATAAAAAATAAGGATAAATATTATCTATATGTATTAATCTCGGATGAATTATTTGGTGATCCTTTAATAATAATTTAAATTGTTGCTATCTAAAAACTTGGTTCACTTTCACCAATGCCAACCGGGTTTCAGGAAAAGACAGAAGGAGTTGCAAAATTTGGTACATTTTTTATGGTGCCTGCTGAAGACGACAGCTACCTCGCCAACGAAACATCGACAATCATGTAAGGCCTAATATCCGAAAAGTTTAATTATTTACCTAACGTGAAATAAATTTAATTGTAAATATGTCAAACGACCGTAATTTCAACTTTAGCCTAATAAGTAATAACATGTTAAATATTCTAGGAATGGCTTCTGTAAAGTTTGATGTCGATTAGGTTTATACAAAAATAGCTGTTGTTGCGTATTGTTGCGAAAGGTTGCCTCCCTTACTTGTGGAAGAAAATCATTCTGCATATCCCAAACGGCGCGGCGTAGTAAAATTCGCTGGGTCCTTTTAGAATCTGCTAAACTGCAACTTAGCTACTAAAACTAGACTGGCGGTTAAAGAAACCCCTTTTCTGTAAAGTCGATCTATGTTTAAATTGATATTCCACATACACATCTCTTCACTTACACGCAGCGCTGCCAACTTGCGATTGATTGGTAAACAATACAGAGTGCTAGCTCCTCTACACTAGTGAGCTGTGCATGTTCCCTGTAGAGGATTAGAGTGTTCCCGTTGTGTTGCAGGAGCTTATGTGGGATACAGTTTCATGTCGAATTGATTAATGCGAGTCCTACACAGACTTTAGTTATTTCAGCGAGCTACCGTTTTACACCGTTGTATGTCATGTAGGTACATACATCATTTAATTGCTGTGCAATAAAATTGTGAAGTGATTTTAGAGTTACACATTTTATCACTTGCAGTATAACAACGATTGTTGATTATTTATTAAATGAGTGCTGTTTATCAATACTTATAATCAAAACATTGGAAAGGTTCACTCATTTTTCACAAGAGATGAGAACCAGCCCAAGGAGAAATGGAAACCTCCACCTAACCGTATAAATAAATAACGTTCCAAGCCCCTGTGACATGGTAAATGTTGTTTCCCTCTACGAGGGTCTACGCCAAATTAATGCTACAGAACGCCAGATAAACCAAATTGCAATTTCTGTAGCTTTTAATTTTTTTAGAAGTTTCAATTGAGACACATAAATATTAAATTCAGTACGTTATTACTTTTGTAAAAATTGTAATTTCTGTGATCTTATTTGCTCCACCTTCGCATAATAAATCATAGACGAAGTTTCCCTTAAACAACCATATATTTTTCTTTCTATCATTATTTTTTGAGGTAATGTTTTATTAATCATTTTGCTTATTTACAATTTACTATAATTGTTTCATATTAAATGCTGTGAATGAGATGAGATGGTTCGGGGATCTTAAATTAATGGATGATTGTCAAAAAATAGTGTACATAGGAAAAAATAGTGTACGGGAAAGACCGAGGAAAGTATGCAATATTGCAAATGACTGAAACCTGCAGAGTGAGAAAAAGGGAGAGCATGCATGAAGCGAGTGATAAATTTTGAGGAAATAAAAGCAGTGTGCAAGGGCAGAACATAGTGATGATTCTGTAAGTACATATAAGTACCAATTCTTTATTTGCAGAGAACTCAAAAACAAATGATACTCTTGAACAGTCTACAAACTCTCAGTGTGTTTGTGCGCTTTCTTAAAGCTCTCTTGAATTGTTGTTGTTTGTAGGTACCCACACTTGGCTCGTCAAGCTTTGCGGTATTGTGTGATATTTTGAATAAATCAATCAGAACTGATAGGTCTGTCCCTCAGCCGGTCTTTGAATCATTTATCCACGGTGTAATCAATATGACGTCATTACACGTGCGGCACAAAGCCGCGTAACCTTATTATGGTGACGTCATTTAGATTTTAGTCACATGTGCTAGTTACTCATAAACACTGATATTCATAGACAGACTCAGACTAAGTAATCAGACTAAGTAATAACACTTCGTACTTTTACGTTCGAATTGTGTATCCCATCTATAATCTATAATCTATAATCTAAGTTGCAAGGATATATTCATTTAAAGCTCTCAGATGTAAGCCCACAAACCAACAAGTGTAGTTCGCGCTTACAAATGCTGAATGTGTACTTACAAATAAAATCCAAACCTCAAATGAACATAAGCCCCACAACTTTTGCCGACCTTCCCTGAAACAGGGGTAACATTGGCAAAGTGAACCATTTTTTACAGTATGGGTGGTCAGCCTCATACCAACCTATAAGTCAAGGAAATCCATCTCTTCACAATTTCACCAATCTGGCCCAGTTGCACTTTTCTCGACCTTCCCTATCCTCTTTTCCCTGCCACATTTTCTCTGTTTATAAGCTAAATGTTTTTATTGATGTTAACAATGATTTAATATAAGCCACACCTCTAACTAAATTGATGTAATCTACAGCTGAAGTAAAGAAAGTGATGTTTTTTTTTTCATGAATTTAAAAACTGTCTGATACAATAAAAAACCTAACTAAGCTGTACATACAAAAAAAACTTCTTGCTTAGTCGTTCCCGAAAGAGTCGCATATGTGGAACCTGTAACCTATTTATTTTTACATGTAAAGGGGACGGCACTTTACCCACCTCCACCCACCAAGTTCATACAACTCATGCGGAGTCGCTTCACTTGGTGATACTTCACTTGCAATGTTTTTTTGGCGGCGGAAGGCCTTCCCGTTGAAGTTAATCAGCTAAAGTTACTCTACTCAAGAAAGGAAAAAGAGGATCCTCAAATCAGGGGCTAACGCATGACTCTAAGAAGTCCCACCCTCCCCAGAACGTCGAGGTTACTGAAGCTAATGTGCCTGACGGCCTCCAGTTAATGTGGAAAAAATGTTCGCAAAGGTGGTAGTTATTGCAGTCAGGCTTATTTATTTAGGGTTTGAAATAAACGCTGAAACAGGAATTTACAAATAACGATCTTAAATACATCAAAAAATTCAATACCTATTTGCTAGTTCAAATTTATCTCTGAGTAACGTGCAAAGTATCTTTGAAATATCAAAAATAAAAACCTTATTCACGAAATCGTTATTCAATCTTTCGCACCCAATCTATGTATTGCTTTTCCCAACATCCGTATTCCCAACGGACGTCACATCAGTCAAAATTTAAAACATCAAAAAAATCTCGCAAATATTTACAGCATTACTTGACATAGCACCCTTTTTCAAAATCTACACCAACAGATATTGAGGGCTATTCAGAGCATAAAATTTACAACTACTATAGCATATAAAAAATATTTTTTACTTTTTTATAGAATGTGTTTGGTAGGTTTTAATTTTTGCTGTTTAATTGTTTAGTGTTTATTTATCAAATGTAATTAATTGCTTGTATTCCTTGACTTATAGGTTGGTATGAGGCTGACCACCCATACTGTAAAAGATGGTTCACTTTGTCAATGTCACCCCTGTTTCAGGGAGGTCGGCAAGAGTTGCAGGGCTTATGTTCATTTAAGATTGGGGTTTTTATACTGTAGGTCCACATGCGGCATGTGTGAGCGCGAAATTATGCGTGTCTGCTTGTAGGAATGCATTTAATATGAAAAAATACAAAGAAAATGTGCTTGATTTGAATGGTTAGAGATATGCAAGTCAGAAATAAATGTAAGCAGATCTGGCCACCCCTAGTAGAATGAAGACAGAGTTACGAGTTACAGTTATTGCATGATTCTTGTACTCGTAGAGCTACATCTCTCATATTTTCAATCCTCCATGATATTTATAGTTAGTGTTTACTGTTAAGGTCATGACTATGAATACCGCTGCTTGTTCTCATAGCATTGAGTATTGGTTTCCCGCTGCTCTGTGGTTAGATTCGCCACGCTGGGATTTGAGGGGTGGCCGCGTCTTATCTGTGACGATCCATCACTTTTTGCAATTTTTATCCCACCCCTGTCAAACCCTTTTCCAAATCAGAAATTGCTTGGAATAAATTATGTATTTATTTAATACTAATATAACATCGATAAGGGTTGTGAATATTTCAATATTAGGGGGTCGGAAGCGTGTGTGTGGATTTTATAATAAGTTTCCAGAAGGTTTTAGATCTGATTTAAAATTAAATGTTTCAGCTTTAATCTGTCGAACAATAAATAATGTTTAAAAAACCAGTTATTAATTTATTAAGTCCTTATTGGAAATTATTTTCCAAGCTATTTCCACCTTATACCTGACCTCCTATAGGTACCTACTGTAAATAGATTTATTTTATATTAACCTTTAATTTCAGAGACAGGCGGCAAGAGTCGCCTAATTTAAATGTATTCATTGTTCAAACCGTTGACTGTCAATAATCTACAACAGGATTGCACTTTCTCCCAGAAATATATCAAAATATTTATTTGTCCATAACTTAGTAGGCAGGTACTGACTTAAGGTATTTTTGAAATGATCAGATTCACTTAAGAACTGGTATGGTCGAGGGGTAAGGCGTTGGCACTTGAATTGCATTATTGAGGAAATCGCTAGTTTGAACCTCGCCTGCTCCGATTCCTATCGATAGTAACTTTGACCCATGTTCAACAGATGTCATTGGGTAGTTAATTAATTATTCATTAAATTACTAAATAATGAATTATTCATTGATATTGTTAATACCGGTTTCTGACCAGGCAAAAAAGGTGGTGAATTGTATTCCTCTGCACAAATATATTAAAAAAAAAAAAAAAATGTCGATTATTCAAAATAGCTCCTAAAAAACTTATTCAAAACCTAGTTCAAGAAGTCAAATGAACCGATAAAATAAAATAAAATCAATAAATACTCATTTTAAGAGTGTATTTAAATCATATTTACATTTTTTATCAGACACATTATTTAAGCATGATAGAAGATAAAATTGAAATTTGCATCAGATTATTGAAGCTCTCTGTGGTAATCTTTTATCCCCTTTTATAAGTCTGCTCCCCGCTACGCTCGTCTCTACGACAAACCATTTTTCTGTCCCACTGAGCACCTGATGGGTGTGATCAACATCGCCGTAATAAGTCTGCAGAAAATTTGTAACCGAAAGAAAAACATCAAAAGAATTTGCATCATCTTAGAGTGAAGCAGCAAGAAATATAAAATGTATTTGCTTTTATGTTTTCTTCAATAACAAACAATGTTATATTATCGTAAGTTGAAAAAATCTTACAAAAAGAATTTGAGGTTAATCATTTGTGCTAAAAAAAAAGTTTATTACTTAAATCAAACATTTTTCAAGAGTGCAGGGCTGGAAGTCTCATCACCACGGTAATTCTTACCCACCGAATATCGGTAATATTTGTATGAAGACTAATCAGCTTTTCACTTACAGCCATTTTGGATTGACAGGTCTTCATACAAATATTATCGATATTCGGTAGGTCAGAATTACCGTGGTGATGAGACTTCCAGCCCTGGTATGATTCACTGTGAAGGCGGATTAAACCTTGCAATAAAATCAATTTTTAGCAACTGCATAATATATTAACCTCATTTTCGTTAAATTCTAAGACTGCTGCGTTTGGATTTATAGGTACTACTCAATTGTCTTCAAGGTCTCTATAATCTAAGCTGCAAAGATATATTACATTCAAAATTAATATTAAATGTTTTCCCACAAGCACAAGAAGTTCGCGCTTAAACATACCGCATGTGAACCTACAATATGAAACCCAATCTCAAATAAACATGAGCCCTGCAGCTCTTGCCGACCTTCCCTGAAACAGAGGTGACATTGGCAAAGTAAACCATTTCTTACAGTATGGATGGTCAGTTTCATAATGGATGAAATTTAAAAAAAAACCCACCAACACCCTTAGATTTTACCAGAAAAATCGAATCAACAGTTAATTAATCTATGGACTATAAAAATTACAAATTATTTATTATTAAGTAGGTATTGCCTACCTAAGTTTCTACTCATTTTTAGAGACATCAAAGACTATTTATCAAACCAAATCAAACAAACCAAGCACAGCTACCGATATCCTGCATATTCGGAACAATATGTTTAACATTACATTTATTTTTTTAACATCCTAACGTTCTTCACGGTTGTCATTAAACTGGTATCACATTATGCAAAATGCTGTTAATATTCCAGATTATCAGCGACATAAGGTGAGATTCGCCACGGCTGACTCCATCCTGATAAATACCGACATTAGGGCGCGGTATTTGAATAAACTTTGATTGATTTCTTTTCATGCAAATAGCGCCCCCTTGCACGTCCTGTGGAGAAAGCGATTATACAAATATGAATGCAGGCGAGCTAAAACATGCGTGAGAACTGTGCAATGCATTGATTGATTTTTAATACAAATTTACACCGAGACTAAGTAGGATTTGATTTTTTTAAATGCAAAAAAATGGACACCTTTTTTATCTTTAAAAAATGTGATATCTTTGCAGGTTTGAAAGCAATGGTTCTGTTATATGTTTTGAGCATACAAATAAATCGAAAATAGTTTTCCGTTTAAAAAAATGTCTTTACTCTCCTCGATCGGGTAAATAGAAAAATCTATGTAAGATACAACAGCACCCCTAGTGAGTGATGTAAATGTTATACATTATTTCTACTTACACTTAATGAAAGGGTACATCTTCTTCTTCTTTGTAGCGGATTCCCGCATTCAGCAGGGGCGCCAGTGTCAAGTTGTTAAAGAGTACATAACAAATAAGGAGTACAATAGGTTTTTTTACACTCGGAGTACGGTTTTCTGATTTTTACCTTTTTTTAAAATAGATTTGTGAAGAGGCATGCAATTCACCAACCTATTTTGGCTGGTCAGAAACAAGTGTTGGCAGTATCAATTAATAATTTATTATTTAATGAATTATTCATTTACAATTACGCAATGACATCTGTTGAACTAGGGTTAAAACGTTATTGTCGATAGGACACGGCGCAGGCGGGGTTCGATCTTGCGATTGTTTCAACAACGCTAATTCAAGTTCTGGCGACTCATCCCCTTGAACGTACCAGCGACATATCGTTCTTAAGCACTTTTTTTTATTTGTTTAATTTTACCGAAATTCAAAACTGCATAACTATTACCAGCCCCTTTTCAGTAAGAAACAAAATGTTCATTTCATCAGAGACCTACGAAATATTTCACATACCTACATTTAATTTGTGTTCCAAATTTGCAATTACCCTTGTTTTGGTTGTATTTGGTTTGATTGTCCAATTTTGTATATCAGACAGCAAAGCTCTAATTCGAATTGTCAGTACGATAATTATCTTGAATTCTGTGCCATGTAATGCGACTGTAGGTATTCACAGAAATTAATACCAGATAACTACGCGACTCACCAGCAGCGCCTAATTCTCCTCTATGAGCGTGATTAGAGCAACTATTTTGATTTGAAGCCGTAAAGGCAATGTCAGACAAATATATTTATTTCATTTACGACGTTCATTTCCCATCTTTCTACCGAAATAAAGTATCTGAGCTAGTTAATAACAAAAAACTATTTTAGGTTTCTATTATACACATGGAACAAATACCATAGGCAAAAAATGTGACGTCACACGGACGGATTGCTAGGGAAAAGGAAAACAAATATTTTGTTATATGCCCCTATGCTGCAATAACTTAGTTCAATTTTGCCAATGTCGTCCCGTCCCGGTTTCAAATAAAGGCAGTAGGAGTTGTAAAGCTTGTGTTTAGTTTATTTTGAATGTCGGAATTTTTTGGGAATGCATCAAATATGAACCTTAAATGTCGATGCATATGTCTTCACAACTTCGATTATAGATTATTTATAGTTTACATGGAAGTGTAACGTTTGCCCACCGAGTCGTTGAAATTTGTGTTGAGTCTATTATATTATAACTTGCAGTAGCGAAGAGTCCTTATAACACGATACTTATCGATGTAAGAGATCTTATTTTCTAAAAAAAAATCCCGCTTCGCTTATGGTAGGTAGGTACTTAAATAATCATGCCAATAAAAAAATGTTAAAATCATACAGCCATAAAAATGTTACTTGTTCGAAATTTAAATTTACCAATGGAACACGTCGGAAATAAAAATGATTATTGCCAGCATACAAAATATTACCCTGTTTTAAATGCATGTAGATTTTTATACAAAAATAAATTCCCCCGAGAAATCTTTCAGCAATCTTATAAACATTCAAATGAGATCGCGTAACGTGTTCGAAATTCAAATTGACCAATCGAACAATACTCGAGTCAAACTTAGTATTGCCAGCACATAAAATATTTATTCGTTTTTGAAAACTACGTAAGTAGGTAGGAATAAGTGTACACACTTACCTACCTTCGATATTTGATTGCTTTCCTGTATGGCAATACAAAATAAATCATGTGAGGTGTTCGAAATTCAAATCAACCAATAAGACACGTCGGGAGTTAAACTCATTATTACCACCATAAAAAATATAATAATGTTGTTAGGTACAAATGAATAAATATTTACATCTGCAATAAAATTGAAAATATTTTACCCAAATTATCTGAAATCAAATAAATTCTAAAACAATCGCATTCATACTCAAGGCTTTACTTTGATCTCAAATGAAATAAATTCAAGCAGTGTTATTTTTAGACAGTTAAGTCGTCCGTTGAGCCCACCTTTTTTGACAAACTAATGATGCATTTGTATGAAGACCTGTCAATCCAAGATGACCGCAAGTGAACAGCTGATTTGTCTCCCTACAAATATTACCAAAATTTGGTAGGTAAGAATGACCGTGGTGATGAGACTTTCAGCCCAGGCATCATATTATGTTTGTCAAAGCGTGGGCTCAACAGACTACCAAAATTTCTAAAAATAGCACCGTAAAACTATAGCATTCAAACCCGAGGGCTTACTTTAAGGAAAAAATAGACGAAAGATTTTTTTAGTACAGCATAAAAATAAACGTTCAGTCGAGCAAACGTTCATCTGATTGGCACGTCTCATATTACCTTTACCAAGTTGTACCACAGTCCTTGTAAATCGACTAATCATCCTTTGAGGTCCTTTGGTCACTCACTTCTCTACCCATGTACGGCTGATGCACCGGCATTGCACACTTGTGTAACAAATAGGTTAATTACTGTTCCCCAGGACTTCCTATCGTGTGTGGCTGGCCGGACTGCACATCTGATAATCTGCGACTAATTTGTAAATCCCCCAGCGGATTGAGTACTCATCTCATTATATTATTATAATCAGCATCATGTGTATTATAAACGTAATGATTATGTGGGGTTGATTATTAAGATTGGTTGATTTTGTATCTACCAGTCAATCATAGAGCTTTAAATTAAGCATCTAAGCTCTTAAAAAACCTATTATCAAATTTGTAAGCATCCCTCTATCATCAACCCTTGCACAGATCATAGTGTTACGAATGTACAGGTTCATGCCTCCGTTTTTTGGTAATTGTGTGCCTAGGCGTGCTTACTTGCTGTGTGTGTATGTGTGTAAACGTGTTTGACACTTTGAACTGTTGATAATTCTGGAACTCTCTTTCGTTTTCTAAATGCGTCTCGTCTGGTCAAGAACACCCCAGATTAGGCCTTGGTAACTTATAATTATAAGGTGCGGTTTTTTGAAGCAGGGGGTGATCGATTAACGCCCAAGCCATGACAAGAATAAATGGTCGTCCAAGAACTTTATGCATCCAGGACTTGAAGCGGCTCATGGATATCTCCACCTATTCGGAACTTCAAAGAAAAGCAAACGACAGAGACATATGGCTGGCACAACAAGGCACTGGCTTTAGAAGATGATGATGAGTTTCTGCTAATCAGCAGTCTTCCAAGGTTTTTAATAGAATCAATAGGTTCCAAGAGTAACTAAGTTTGCAGCAAGTGGCTATGGGAATTATGTTAGCTGCGGTAGATATCTCATCTTGGCTCAGACACAAACAGCCCCAAGTCAAGTCAATAAGATTACAATAATACCGCACGGAGCAAACACAAAACGTATGGAATGGATACATCATGGACAGTGAATGATAACCTTCAGCTTTAAAATATGCTATTTTGGTATTCAATATTTGGTTGAAATACTCATATAAGCGTGTGGATAAAGTCAGTATCCTGTATTTACTGGTGAGTGGACAAACTGCTATTGAATCATCATAGCCTGGAGAGTATGGAGAATAAATAGAGTAGCAAAACAAAAATTGTCTACTAAAATCAAGGGGACAGTAAAGAGACCTTTCGAGAATAAAAAAAGTAAAGGAAGAACACGATGGGCAGACGACATAAAAGTTATTACTGGTGACTGGATGTAGAAGGTATAGAATAAAACTTCTGGAGAGATATGCGGAAGTCTTGGTTCAGCAGTGGATGTATAATAATGATAATAACGAAGATAATATCGCACGTTTAATAATAAAGAGCAATAACTCAAAAATTGCAAAAAACGAGATTTTGTAATAAAACGCAAGAACAATGAGAGAAGAATAGGTAGAATGCGACAGCCGTTCAATTTGGACGAATATGACCGAGATAAAACATCGGTCGCCTTTTTCATCCCATACATGTTGTACTGTCTGTCTGAACTTCAAACGTGATTTCCCAACATTCTTATTTTTTGAGTTATTGCTCTTTATTATTAAGCGTGCGATATTTTTAGTGCCCTTTTGTGATAAATCACTGAAAGGGCACTACTCAGCTGTAACATCTCCAAAAAGAATATGTAATTGTCAGTCTCATGATTTTATATTTAAAAAAAAATGTTGTAAGTCCACATGCACCACGTGTAAGCGCGAACTAATAATTTATATGAATCTTTAATGTATTTTTACAACTTCGATTACAAATTAAAGATAGACGTATAGAGTTTAGTGCTTTTAGTAATTTGGTCCCAATGATAATCAATTGCAAATAATCTACATCATCTAGATTTTTTAAACAAATATAAACGAATAGCTTTATAAGTATGAAATCAAAAGTGAATAAAAATTGTGTTCACTGTGGGATCTCGTGCCAAACGTTGCCGTCTAATGCATTTAAGGATGTAAGTTCGTTAACAATGCATGCAAATGCACTCAGCCAGTGCAGCGAGCTAAGATAATATTGATGGCTGTATCTTATATGCAATTACAGAAGATTGCATAAAGTCGCAATGACATAACGCAACAAAGGATGTGTGAGCTATTGTTGCTGATGAATAAATGATCAACACTTAATTCAAGGTGCTTCATAAAGGTGTTGCTCGGAATCAAGGGCGCTTGGAGCACGAGGGAGATAATCTAATTGAAATCTTTAAGTAACATTTATGATAAATAATTATTATAAAAAACACTTTTGCGCATCAAGGTTGAAATGTATCGTTACAAAAAATACATATTCTAATTTTTATTCCAAGTTCATCTGTAATCCAAGTTGCAAAATTTGACTAACATTTAAAATTCATATTACATGCATTCCCATAAGCAGACGCGTATAAGTTCGCGCTTATACATGCCGCATTGTATGGTTCGTACGTGAGCCTAAGCACGCTGGTTGGTGTGTGTGCCGTCTCTGGTATAGTGTGGAACAATGTTGTAGTATTATCAACTAGCAAGTATCTACCATGTTCTCGAATATGCAAGAATCGTATCTCCGCACATATAAATACGAGCAAAGATTCTGTGGGGCAGACAGAGTCGCTTTGACTATTGTAACGCGAAGACCTGTAATCAGAGAGTGAAAAGTGAACAGTACATTTAACCTTTATTGTGAAATAAATTTAAATTTAATTAAAAGAACTCCAGGTCAAAACATAACAATATTATTAACACGTGGATTTTTTTTAAGTCTTCTGTACCTACTCTTTAATTCAGGTATGTTACTGGACATATTTTTCTAACTAAGCCAAAAAAACTGGTCTATGGAGCTGTTTAAAGTTCGCACACTTTGAATAGTATATTTCGATTATTAGCAGCCTTCAATTGCACTTGATTAGTGCATCAGTAGAGTATAAGTCTTCACAGGTCGCTGAGGCGGATGTAACCTCGCAGGTACTGCACACACTCGTAGCTGCATCCTCAGGGAGTAATCCGTTTAGCGAGATCTGACCAGTGACCACATCACCCTTTATGTCGGGACTGCTCCTGGTATGTTCCTAACCGCAGTATTCACTAATCCTACAAACACTTAGCTAGGTCAAACTAGTCCTTATCATTTTTTTATTTCTGCAAAATACGTATAAATAAGAATCAATCTAAAATATCCTCAATCAAACAAAAAAGTATCCTAAGGTATCGAGTACTATCGCTTAGATTGGTTTTTATTTATACATATTTTACGTAATTAAAAAGCTTTCCTTGACTGTTAGGTTAGTATAAGGTTTTGGCAATGTCACCCTAGTTGAAACTAGGGAAGGTCCGCAAAAGTGGTTCATTTGAGGTTTGGTTTTAGAATTGTATGTACACATGCAGCATTATTGTAAGCGTGAACTTACACGCGTCTGTTTGTGGGCATCCACAAAATATGAATTTTAATTGTTAATATATCTTTGCAACTTAGATCATAGATTATAATAGAAAAAACAATATAAACTCAAGAAAAATCAATTGAATGTCACACGAACGGATAGCTAGAAATTTTGTTTGACTAAGTACTGGTATTTTCAACGTAAGCATAGCGTATTTATACTTAACAAAAAGGACGCACTTATGACAATCGTGCGGGTAAGTCAAATATGCTTACATATATTGAAAATACCGCGCCTTATAACCGTTGCCCTGTACAAGTGTGACGCTTTCCTGTTGAGAAAAAGTTCTAAATTCAGAGTGCACTTTTTAATTAATTGAAGACAAAACAATGTTAAAAAAATAAAGTAAATTCACCATATAATTCGTCTTATCATCTTTGTTGCAACTGCATCAATTATTATTTTGGTTCCACTTGCATCGAAGGTTGGCGATCATCATGGCTATTTGATCTTGGATGCTGCGGCTCAAAATAGGGATTGCATGCGTGTTAATAACGCATTCCCTTTACACCTCATGCCACCCGGATACCTTTCTCCGCATTCACGACGGTTTACGTCTAAAGGAGCCGCAATTTAATTAGCACATACATTTCTGCGTGAATGGATTATGGTATTGCAGGACTAATTAATCCATGGACTAGCACACTTGGCGGTCAGGCCTAATAATCTGCTCATTGGGGACCATGGTCTTGCGGTCACAACGACCACCAATTTACTACTGACTTCAAATCCGATTGACAACGGCTTATCATCGAATGTGCACAATAATCATTACCATTGCAGGAATGAGAGTGTTATAGGCCGGTCGATAGCTTAGTTGGTAGAATGCTTGTGTTCTATGCCAGAGTGCTAGACTTCGATCCTAAGCAAAGGAGTCTGAAATGATTTCCAGAAGTTGCACTAAATGTACAGCTCAATTGTGTTTACTTTTCTTATTATTTTCAAATTTTAACCGACTGTCTCCATTTCAATAGGTTTTGGTTCCTTGACTAATATGTTAGTATGAGGTTGACCCGCCATGCTGTAAAAGATTGCTACACTTTTGCCAATTCAAGTTTCAATCGATGTTGAATAAAGATTTTTTAGACATCTTGAAAGACTGTTACTGTAACTTTGTCGCCATTCCGTTAGGTGTGGCCAGAGACTGTGCAGATCTGCTTACATTTATTCCTATCCTTGCATACCTCTTTCAATTCATTCATATCCATCACCTTTTTCATGCATTGCCTTCTTTTACATTTGCTTTGTTACACGGCCTCTGTTAGGGATTTACGGTGTTATTCACACAAATCAATGGCCCATCCGCCACCTTAATCAAAATTTTCATACAAAAAAAATATCGCCACCTTAGAGGTAAAACTGAATAAGTGCTGATTCATGGTAACTTAACTAATTATACGGAAGTCTTCATTAAAAACTTATAAATTACAGGATTTTCAATTTTTTTAAATATTTTTTCTCATAGAGTATTGAAGAAAAGGTGTATTTTTCTGAGAAACCCATATTAGCTTATTATATCACTTATTCCTTGACTTATAGGACCACCCATACTGTAAAAAATTATTCACTTTGCCAATGTCACCCCTAATCCAGGGAAAGTCTGCAAAAGTCACTGCGCTTACGTTCATTTGAGGTTTCGATTTTAATTTGTACACATTCAGCATTTGTAAATTTGAACTAACACGTGTTTGTTTGTGGGCATGCATTTGATATGAGCTTTGAATATTAACATATCCTTGCAACTTAGATGATAGATTATAGACGCATTAGATGCACCTCACCACATCAGCTTAGGGACTATAGACAGCTGACGTGCACTTAACGTCCGCATTAGCACGTCCCACGTCCCAGCAACACGGCCCGTGATCTCCGCTATACGTGCATGTGCGCGCACACGGCTGATGGATGTCTGCGCCCACAGCCGGTGGAGTGGAAGCTGTGCATCATGGAGATACGCCAAGATGGATGATGAGAGGATAATCAAGTCATGAGGGTTTCAGCAATATGATTATGGACAACATAATTTATAACTTCATTCAATTGTTTTTTTGTCATCAATTAATTTATTAGATCGTTTTTTTTTTCCTATCTTGCCTTTTATACGAGTACGAGTATGTTGCCCGTCTCTTGGTATTTCATTAATTGACTAAGGTCCTAACATAATTATCTTTACTTTTTTTAAGCATCCACTGATATTTATTCGAGGTCTTTTTATTTTAATTTAACCTTAATATTAATTTAATTTAATTTGGTTTATAGTTTTGTGTTCTTTGACTAATTGAGCAGTGTGAGGCTGACACCCTATGCTGTAAAATCTTGGTTCACTTTTGCCAATGCCACCCGGTTTCAGTGAAAGGCGGCAAGAGTTGCAAAGTCTAGGTTCATATGAAGTTTTGTTTATTTTGTATGGAAACATGCATTATGTGTAAGCGCGAACTTACAAGTGATGCTTGTGAGCGTGCATTAAGCATCATTGCAACTTATATAATACATCATAAACATAGCTTAGGGCCTGTTGCACCAAACTCCGATCAGACGAAAATCAAAATTAAGTGTGATTTCTCCCTTCAAATCAAACCATTGATTGCATATACGTAAGTCAGCTGATGTGAATCATATTTCCTGTTCAAATTCCATCACATTTTTACCAACTTTCGAGAAATATTTAACCGAGGTCCTTACCAGAACTAAGCAATCAAATTTGATGTTTCAATCAAATATTGATTGGAGGTTGGTGCAACAGGCCCTTAGTGTGTGAGTCCCTTTTTTCCTTATCAAATAAACAATTAGATCAAAAACGCAATGTCCTCTCAATTATGAACAAGAGAGATTATTTTATTTGTTTACGAGAAATCGCAATTTTCTGAAGCCAATAAAAGTTAAGCAATCGAATCTACCCTTAACTAAAGTGACCCCTTGCTGCTAACATTTTTTATGGTTTCTCTGTACAAATTGTTCCGTTTGATTTCCACGCTTATTGTTGTAATTTTTATCGATATGTTTTACAGATTGGACAAGGCAATAATTAAATTATCAATTAACGAAGACTCATTGTGCAGCGCCGCTGGCCACCCCTAAGAATGATTGTTTGCGACCCTTCTGATTCGACTTGTCCATATTCCACCCACTGTACAATGCCGAAGTCCATTTGTCTATTTGAGAGGGTGTACGGGTACATGTCTAGACGGAACAATAAAAAATAAAAAGTACAAATCTACATACTTACATAACGTATGCTAAATTCTCCAAAAAATGTGTATAAAAATTTAATATGCAAGAAAAAACAAGGCTGAAAAAGTATTGTTACGATTTTACTGGTTAAAATTAAATAAAAAATGCGTTTATTTATTTTGCCTAATTTATTTTAAGATATGGTTCCCATACGGTACGAGTTGCTTTTGAACTGTATAGCTCGACAGCTTAGATACAAGTCTCTAGCATCGACCTCACAGACACTAACATAGACAAGCAAAAACACACAATTACACATTCGCAGCAGTGTAATGAATATTTTATCGAATTTCAAAGACTTCCTAATAAGCAAGTAAATACATTGAAATAATACTAAATGTTGGTCTCACTCAAACGAACAAAAAGCATTTGTTATGGAATTACAATGGTGATGTACCAAAATATAACACGACAAGAAATTCGTCTCTTTTACGAGTAGTATGTTTACCTTTTCCTATAACTGGAGTTTCCGGAAGCTCCCGTATACGACTGAAACAGATCCCGGAAAGCAACTGTCTCAATGAGATTAAAAAAAACAAACACTCAACCACTAAGATATTGCGTGATTTTTTTACCAAAATAACGTATTGTTGTCTTAGTAATTTTAAAATTGTTATCGACCAAGGCACATATTGGGCTGTAGCGCGTTTAAAAAATGAAGAATAATTATTATTAATTGACGTTTTGTTACCAGTTGTAATGAAAAACCTGTCACAAGTACAGGAACATCTCATCTCATCACAGTCCGCACAGTCATCCGTCGCTGGCAATCCAGAGTCATGCCAAATATTTCAATTAGCATTTCTGCTAGTCATGGCGGCCCCTACTGTCCCTCCCACTGTCCTGGCCTCCCACTATCCTCGACTACTGTCTCACCCACTATCCTAGCTACTGTCTCACCCACTATCCTGACCACCGTCCTCACTACTGGCTCGCCTACTGTACAGCACAGTTTCACGGTCCAGTGATTTGGCAGAGTGTATAGTGCATCACCCCTTGCAGCGCATTGGGCATTGTGATGGATCCAGCGTGAGATATTGCATGGTTATTAAAACGCATTAACTTTAACTAGTTGGTCCGTGCGGATATTCGCACTTTAGGGCAGATTGCTATCAAAGGAGATACAGTACCTACCTACAAAATGATAATTACAACATTAGAGTGAGTATTTAAATGCAAACTCAGATCTTACAGGTAGCTGTAGTTGTCACACTTTGACCGGCCTAATGAATGAATTTGTATGCACACATTAATTCATATGGAATAAACCTACGCCTCTTTTTCTCGTTTTTTAGTCAATTCGATAGCTCAGTTGGTAGATTGCTTGCATTCCATGCCAGAAGGCTAATATTAGGTCACCACCGAGGGATTTCCCGTCTCTATTAACATACTGTTAAGGTTTATTCAGCCTTCATAAGAAATGAGAAACAGCGCACCCCCTATGGAAGTTAGGAAACCTCCATTTTCACTGGAGTACCTATAAAAATGAATATTTACATATAATACACACTTTACACACGACCCTTCGGGAACAACGCGTTAAGAAATTGAACTATATGTGCAGCAAAGCCACGTTTTTTTACAATGATGTGCTGATACGATGATAACCCAGCAAATGTATTTTTTAATGCATTGTAGCTTTTTTACATTGAAGCTTATTTTTATATCTGAAATGATTCGTCTTTACTATTATATTTATATTTGGATTTTTTTTTTAAAAAGCGCCGTTTTTGTGTGTAGCACACCTCAAGGGCACAATTGATAGTATAAAAGGATAATATAACTTCTTACGTCTCAAATATAATTGATATTTACTGCCAGCTAAGCTCCACTAAAAAGAATAAGGTGTTTTATATTTTCGAATGTAAAAACTTCACCGCAGTCGTTGACTTTCGTCCGTAAACTTTATCAATTACCAGCGATCCCTAATGGAGTTCCCATTATATGGTTTTTCTTCGAAATTCTCACCAAACTTCCAACAGCAGAACTAACGCTTTTTAATCTTCCTTTTGGCGAAGTGTGATTAACGCAGTGTAAGTTTGCTCATTTGCATGAAACATTAAAATCCGACCCAACCACCGCGCTGCACCGGCTATATCTACTCACAGCTCTGTAATAAATAGCGCACCTATCTGTTTACATTTTATCTTCACGTGTTTGATCATTTGTCTATCCTTTTATTCTTCTTCATGTCCGTCTATCTATAAAATCCATTAAATCACCCACCTAACCGTCAAAATACCTCAAAGGTAAAACTGAAATGTGCTGATTCACTGATTTGAGAAATCGTAAATAAAACATTATATTTGGTGTAATTTCTCATAATAAATGAACTAATGGAAAGGACGTGCTCATGATAAACTTCTAAACTACAGAAATTTAACGTTTTTGTAGTATTTCCTCTAGTAGAAAATACTGAAAACGCTGTTTTTATCTGAAAACCTCATGTTAGTTTTATATGCACTTTTTACCTTTATGGTATCGATATGTCTAAATATTTGTTCATAATTTTGTCCGCCCATGAGTTTGTCTTTCAATCCATTTTTCTGTCATAAGTGTGCCGTTTTTTTTTGTCCGTGCATTTGACCATCTGACTATCTAACCGTAGGCAATTTTCTGTCTTTTTCTATCTGTTAGTTTATTTTTCGATTCAATAATAACAAAACATCAGTCAGTCTTCTCATCCGTCCAACTAACTATCAACCAAAATAAATGTAGTAAATGAAAGAACCTAGATGCAAAACTATAATCATTTGACGAAATCTATCACAAGGCAAGCAGGGTAATAATTCCACACGGTTGGGTACTTATAACTTCCACCTAAAGAACAATGGGCAAAGTCTCGTTTCCTCGAGAAGGTACCGTTTCCTAATTTCACTTCTCGTTCTTCAGGAAATGAAGTTAATACGGCTGCATACACTTAAACCTACAGGGCGAGCGTAATTCCAGCTAATGCCGTAAAACATGCCGCGTGGATCAGTAGCCCGAGTATAAAACACTTACATAAACTCCTCTCGATCGCGCAAATCGGAAATGTATGGAATATACAACTGCACTTCTAGTGTGTAATTAAGTTTTCAAAGCCTTTTCCGATTTAAGTGATCGAGGGGAGTTTACGTAATGAGTTTATGCTTGGGGTACTGGATTTGCATGCACCGTGACTTATGCGGCGCCTTGCGAGGAACAAATGACGCCGTGGGCAAATAAATTTTCCAAAAATTTCACTACATTCCTATGGCCCATTCAATTTTGGTAGCGAAATAAATTTTGAATAACTTGGATGAAGTGTGTGTTGAAATAAAATCCTTTGTTTCGGACTGAAATTTATAAAAATCTGAGTCACACTCCGGGCATAATAATTTATATGTAAAATAAGGAATTCCCCTAATAAAGTAGTCTCATACGAATGTGCATATTGTCTGCCAAGAAAATATGTATTGTGTGTATAAAATATTTACTTTGTTTTGTTTATTCATAGTCGAGGAAATTCATTTTGCATATAAATAAGATTGTGAAAAATTTGTAATATTTTAAATTTAGGACATTTCTAAAAAAAAATGAAATTTTAATCATGAAGCTTCCAAAACTTTCAAGTATCTAAATGCATTTTTTAAACTGCGTTTATTTGGCATTTATATTATTTAATAAAACATAAATAAACACATCATGTTTTTTAAAAATCAAAAAACATTTTTAAAAATCCCTTGTTACTTTGAGTGAACAATTTTCAATAAAAATCATTCAAAAATATAATGAAATTTCGTCCATCAATAAAACTGCTCTGTTATCGATGGCCATTTGACCACCCCTGTCATTTAATGACCAATAACATGAAGTCGTATCTTGAATAGCACCCAAAAGTGAAACGTTTTTGATATAAAACCATATCAAACAAACACCAGCGCCACGCAGTCATTTGTACAACTATTCTACTGAACCTACCCCCGGGTCGTTACAACGACCGTTGCTTTTAACGACCTTCCACGATTAACGGATGACCGGTCGTTATCACACCCCCTCGTTATGCGCCACGTTCGATCATACTGTTTTGTTTTTCATTTGCAAAACCTGATATCAACAATGTATGATTTTTTTGTTTGGCATTTTTCATCCTTAATTTTGGTAATATTTGAAAAATACGGACCCAAAAATTGATGAGAGATGTACACATTTTTGTATGGAACTGATATGGAACATTGCATGAAAGATTATTAACTCGATTTTCAGTCAAAATGTTGAAAGCTTTGCGGCATAAAAGCATTAATTCATCTGCAAAGCTTCTGAACAGAACTAAAAGCGTTGTATTTTGTCAATCCAAAAATCCTTTTTTTTTCAAATTACTATTTGAAACTGGTGAAATCTATTATATATGCAAGTATTACTAACTGATTTGTACTTTTAGAAAGAAGGAAAAGGTATACAAATTAAGAACAATAAGCATGTTTAGGCATTTCCGCTATCAGTTATTGCTCACTAGCAAGACTAAGCTAGGATAACCTTTTAGGAATATAATTTTTTTTAATATTAATAATTTTACGTTTGAAATAAACCCCCTTCCTCCCTCATACCCTTACAAGATAAAACTTTGAACGATTGATTTCGTATCTGTATCATTTAGTTATTATTTATCCACCTGAGAATGCAAACGGATTGGTTGAGAAACCGGTCGTAGAACTGAATATGCTCGCCGTAATCAAAAACAAAGTTGTTTTATTTTTTAACTTACCGAAACTAGAAATTATTTCGGACACCCTTGGTGGGGATCGAACCCTAACCCTCTTGCATGGAACGCCAATATTTTACTACCTGAATAATTGACGGGTCTTTTAATTAGAAAGTACAGACTATAACTTCAAAACTACAGCCGGCTAGCTATCAAGTTCTACGCAGCATCATTTCTTCGCCTACGACTTTACTCGTAGTACTACGATGCTACGGTTCTACACGGCATAAAGCCATATCCTGTAATGGCTCATATAATTGCCACACATAGTGCAGTTCCAAATACTATCCAGTTATTTCATAGGTATTGTGTCAGAGCACAAAAGGAGTTGGTGTATGGATATGTGCTTTGTCAATGCAATATAGTCATTATGATAACTGCCATACAGGCTAAGATGCCACGGCAATTAAGTCCACAGCCGATATTGGTGAACTATGCGGACATGAAAATATGATGAGATGTGGATCTTAAACTGTCTTAACTAATTAATTTCAATACTTGAAATATTAAGGAAAGAAAAAAAATATGTTTAGAGGTTTGCAGTTTTAAAATAGAAAATAATGTTTTTTTTTGTATCTACCTAGCTACGTATTTTTCCGCCATTTACATTGTCTTTTTTATTTATTTTTTAGATGTATTCACATTGTGTATTTGTATTTTCAAAACAATTTTGAGATTTTTTACAACAAGTGACTGCAAGCACTCGAAGTAAAAACAGTCACAAAGTTGTTTTTTGAAACAAAAAAATGAAATGCATATTTCGTGTATCAACAAAATAAAAACTTTGGTGGAGGAGCTACAGTAAAAGTAGGTATAATATGTTGTACTGCAAAAGTTGTAGAACAATAGAACAATTATTTTTATATTTATAGTTTTTGTATATTTTGTTTACTTTTTTTCAAAATTTTGCTACTTTTTGGCATATTTTTGTGTAAAAATTAAGCACTTAAATAAAATACATTTCAAATAAATGGAAACATTCGTTGAATTTCTACTTTATAAACGTTTTAAAATACCTGTGTTTGTGAATGTGTCTTCTCGTCCACTTTGTTGTTGATCTGATATTGCAGCTTACGGCTTCCGCCGCTCGGCGTGCTATTTACAATAGAAGCAGCTAATGTTCTCATATGAGGCTGATCAGTAATGCGGTGTATGGAACTATACAGATTAATAACTGGCCCGTGAATTTATTCGGTGGAGAATTCGTGTATTGAGTACGAAGGAAGTCATTATGTCAGGTTGTATGATTGGCTTTGATTATTACTAGTAAACCAACTCACGAGCAGTAACTTGATAAACCATTATACCTACTCGTATATGTGGTATTCGGCTTAGTGAAGATATCTTTACGTAAGAGGTTCATACGAGAAACGATTATTCCTACTGTATTTAATTTTTTGAACTTCTGTAAAAGGCTTGCGTGTCTTGAATAAATACGTATTGAATAAAACATTATTAATTATGATGAAAATAATATAAAATACCCTTTCATGAATGTTATCTATTCAAGGCGGTTGATCCTTTAATTAAAAAAAAACAATTACGAGTATATCTGCTATACATCCTCGTTAATCAGTTTAATTGTTTGTTCGGTATGGAGCTAATAAGCCTCACATACTGTCAAAAATGAAACGCATAATTTTAATGTATGAAAGAGCAAGAACGCACATAAACACGGAAAAAATCGACACAAAGACATACTTAAATCATGTGGAGCCAAAATGTACATCAACAGAGGAACTCGCACTAGTGATATTTGATAAAACAGGTTTTTCCGTAGCGTTTTAAATAGCCGATTTGTTAATATTATGCATTACTTGATATCATATTAATGATCACTTTTATATAAAAAAATCCCTACTTCAAGGAAATGCCCACTTTATATAAATAGAGCTGCAAAGAGCAATTCAGAAGTACAAATACGAAACAAAAAATACAATAGGTAGGAAAAAGCCATGATTTTATTTCCGGTACCAAATATTGCATTCAATAAACCATGAACACGCAAATCGCCGTCATTTTTCACTCATTATTTGTATGGAGGATCCCTTTGGTGGTTGATGAGGTGTGTTCCGCACGGGCGTGACACGACAATGGCTGCTACAACTCGGCCTAATGACGTCATATCCTACAATATCACACGCGATTACTTGCGAGTCGACTCGCAGTCGTAGCGAGAGACTTTTGCGATTAATTTGATCTGCAAACACACAATGATGCGTATTTCAATCTCCGCCACAGGACATAAAAATATATGTTTTTTAATAAATATAAATATTTTGTATTGATCTTATTAACCTTTGCATTGTTTTCGTAAATATGGAAATATTAATAGATAAATGTTGAGATATAATGAATGTTGAACATTAACGCTGCAAATTTTGCCGACCACACCTGTAACAGGGGTGGCATTGGTAAAGTGAATCTTATAACCATAAATGTTTTGTGTATATTATTCATGTAATACACAAAGTCTTCTGTATCTGTCGGAATATAAGAGGAAATGGATATAAAATGTGTAGCTTATCTTAAGTTGTGTACGGAGCACATCTAAAAGTGCGCCCCCTAAAGTTGTGTGTTAGGAAGTGAGCGACATTGTTTTATGGGGCCATATCCTGTAGGTAAACATTCCAGCTCCTCAGATGGTCGGCGACTTCCTGCTCTACCGGACTCTGCTGAACCAATGGCTGTGTAAGACTGTTAACTGTGTTAAGGAGGGCGGTGGAGTGTAAGTTAAGATGGACGTGGAATAAACGCACACTGTCGAGTAGACTATCATAGAGTTGTGACATTTATACATATGAAAAAATAAATTCAATAGTTTTAACAATATTAAATCATCATCACGCTGAAATGCCCATCATAGACATGGGCGAAACATGTGGAAGCTCCAGCTCTAGCTCCGATAAAACTGCTTTAATAAAAAATCTTTGATAAATTATACGGTGCAATACATCCCAGAAAAAAACTGTCTAGTTTTAACCGCCGGCCATGTAGGCCTAAAAACAATTAGAAATAGATATATGGTATAATCTATGGATTATAAATGTAATTTTGATTTAAAATAATCATATTTCGTGAAATGAACAAAATTTAAGCCGTCATTTAATGACGCGCAATTAATTAGTTCATTTAGACTTAGAAATATTCAAAATGATCTTTAGCGAGGATAAGATGCACTGCTCCTCACACAAAATTAGCAGAGAGACTAAAAATAGAACTTTGATTTCGAAAATCTTAAATCCTAAATACGAAAACCTAATCTTAAAATATTTCGCAACACCGGCCATTCCAAATAATCCACTTATGTTTAAAACAAACAACAATGTAAGTCGCAGTTTTTAGAAAAAAATCATATATTTTTGCAATTTAAATTTCTAAATAGTTTGGTGAGTTTATCTAGCCAACATTTAAAACTGCAATAATCCAGCTAACATCTAAGATATGATTATCGCCGCGGGGGTCACTCTCTTACTAAGCTCCAGCTTAAACTAAGGCTAGTCTCTGCAAGGGTAGTCCCTGCTAGGGTCACCGATGTTAGGGTAGGTACCCTAAGAGGAACGCTTTCAGGAAGTAGAGTCCGCGGCAATGAGCTGTGAAGTAAGGGCGGGGGGAGGATTCACACGTCACTTGGTTCTACGCCGAGACGTTGTAACAGTTAAATGCGATTTAAGCCATTTTGTATGGGAGTGTGAACAACTATGAATGATTTTCGAAATCAAGGTATACGTTCTCTGTATGCATTAAAGTTATATTTATTTCAATATAATTTAGGGACAAAGAAACTCGATTGTACGATTCTCAGAACCATCTACGATCTGGTGGGATATAAAAATGGTTGGCATCGTCGGTACAGCAAAGAATTTGAATGATTCCTATAGAGAGAGTCCGATGTGATCAGTTCCATCGAAATAGGGGGCAAGCAACGGACTGAACAATGCAAAAAAATAAACCTAACACTCTCAGCTCCACAAGGAAGAAAGAGAAAAATTAAGTACAAAAACCCAATGTATGGGCAGTGTCATACGTAGCTTGAGAACAAAGAGGTAAACGGGAGGATTCTGGATTCAGTCAAGGCTCATTCAAGGCTGATGAATATAACATATGTATGATAATAGCATGTAATATTTCTCAGTTATTTATTTTAGCGCTCCTACAATGCTTCCCCCGTATGTCTGAGTACCTCTTGTGTGTCGCCTATCGTAAACCATCCCTCTCACCGGATATGAATTTCGCATTATGCCATTGGAGCCATGAGCTCCTGCCAACACTCACAAATGTTGAAACATACATAGTTACGAAATATCAAGAAACGTCGCAAAGTTTCGCAATAGTTTTCATCCGTTTCATTGGAGCAGTTTAATTGAAAACAGTGTGGAAAACATTTATATTTTAAAAATCAATTACACATTTCATATATTAGATGAACCGTTATGGTAGAACTAATATTATTTTCAACGTTTTGTTAACAAGTCTTCAAGAGGCACTCTTTCTGCACGATGGTTGAGAATAATCAGGAAGTGTGGACATGTTTATTTTTACCCGTCAGAGAAGAGCTTTACGACAAATTTTTAATTGGACGATTTAAATTCCATCCTGTTCTCATAGGTGCACGTTGTCGTTTCTTGTGAAGGCTGAGACAACCTAAGATCTTATGCAAGAAGAAAATATCATAACGGACAATTATTTCTGACCCCTTCGGATCTGACCTCAAGACTTCAGCTTGGAAAGCAAGCACACTACCATTTTGGTTCTGCCATGATGGAGCTCTAAATCGACGCACTGTTTTCGGCAGAGGCTACAATATATTGTTGAAATAAAAGCACAAAGTCACTTCTACATCTCGTAGCATTTGCTGTTTCCTCAAACATACTGTTTATTTACTATTTCCACGCTGAGATGCACTAGCGCTGCCAAAAAGTAGCAACCTCATATTTTAGCGTCAGCCTTCGCGACAATAAAAGTGACGTAGCTCCTTGCCGTAGCAGCTACTTAGCTGTCTACGCCGTAGCTCTGTGTGTGCAGCGTGCACTGGTACAGAGTATTTCCCGCTATCAACTAAAAGGCTTGCATTTCCATATTTCCAAAGCGACAAATAAAATGTACCGGCATTGGATGTCTGTGCTACAAGCAGGGTTGTCCAAATAAATAAATCTCATCCCTTGGTGGTTTTTTTTAGTCGATAACATTCATATTAGTTTTCAAGTCTCATAGGGTGTTTTATCACAATTTTTCTAATATAATTACAAATAAACTAAATCAAATCATTTCTTGTGGTATGGTTTCAAGAAAATTGATGAAATTATGCTACACGTTTGTTACTGAGGAAACCTTGTCTCAGGATAAGCCTTTTACCTAAATTAACATTAAATTAAAATTCCTTGACTGATAGGTGGTGTGCGGCTGACCACCGATACTGTAAAACATGGTTCACTTTGCCAATGTCACCCCTGCTTCAGGGAAGGTCGGCAAGAGTTGCAGGGCTTATGTTCATTTGAGAAGAGTTCATCTACAGAATCATTGATTACTTTTTTCCCCTATAAAATAAGTTAATAATAAATTTATAGGATTGTTGTTGGCAGCCCTGATTTTGAGGAAGAAAGCGGATACATTTGCTTCTTTTGCCTTTCCATTTGAGTATACTTTATAACTGGCTTTTACGAGTTCGCTTCCTTTATTAATATTTTACACAGTCATCCCTTAGCGAGATTAGTATTGAAAAAAGTGTCTGCAATGACAATAGCAGCTGCTGAACAGTGGTCGGGGCGAATTTCCATACAAATTAATACACAAACTTCTAATGGAATACTGCAATAATTCTTGCACTTGACAAAATACGAACACTTGCTGAATTTTGATACAAAAATAATCATGATGAATGTGAATGTAAAGTTTTTTTTCATATTTATGATGGAAAATACATATTTACCCACATCATTCAATTATTTACTTCAAGTGTTTTTCATTTTTGAATTCAATAGGGAAAAAAAACATTTCTGGCTAATAAACTTACCCAGGTATGTCTACTGCAAGCCTATGCGTAAGCTATTGCATCTCTTGGTTCATTGACAAAATTCCTCTTACTTAGTAGGTAACAACGGCAATACGAATCTTTATGTTGAACATACCTGAAACAACAAAGGAGAAATTAGTTTTTTCCTTCAACTCGAAGTCTCACTTACATCGATCACATGCGAAAATGTCGCCTTACATCTCAAAACTCAAAACAACTCCTACAATGTCATTATTCCTGTCCAATTTTGTGTATTACGGAGCCATGAAACCTGTTTTTTCCAAGACTTTGTTTTCTCTCGGCTTTTTCTGCAATGATTGAATGCAACGGCCTTTTCAGTACTTTGAAATTATAATTATAGAAATGGCACCACTAAAAACTTGATACGGAGCTTAAAATGAGGTCCGGAGGTGTTTTGACATAGAAAATATAGAGCCGTCGACGGCAGTCTCATACAAAATTAACGTTTACATACTCCCCAAAAAAAAAGTTCCAAATTCAAAAATGCTCTCTCATCATCATATCTACTGCAATAAGCTTATATTAATAATTATTATTTTATCAAACAAAATTAACATTTAAAGTTTAACTACCACAAACGCCTTTGTTTTGGATGCACTGTTTTCTCAAGGAAACAAATAAACACTACAATGCCGAGCAAGTTTCCCTGCAGAAGTGTTCACGATCTCTCCTTACTTGCAGATGCATCTCTCGAATGGCGGCGTCATAACATTCACATTATTGTGCGTCGGAACAAAACAATATTATTGCATCAAACATTGGAAATGCATCCATTGTCGTTGCAGAGCGCTGTACTGGAGAAACAAGACTGCACGAGGATTACAGCAGGCGTTGTAAAAGTTTTTCACTTCATGGCACACTGTTAATAGAAATCGTGCTGCGCCAACAAAAAATACAAATAAGAAAAAAAACCTTTCCTTTTGCTATCATAAATTTTTAAATGAAAATATTGAGTTATTTAGATTTTGGGCAGTAACTTTGTGAAAGCACATTTTAATTAATTAAAATACTTTTTTAACTTTGTTACAATTCACTTGAGTTTTATTTTTTAAAAAACACAACCAGTTTCGGGAGAAGCAGTACCTCCCATCTTCAGGTGTAAATATCAACTGATATTGATATTGTATTTACATAATTGATATTTACACCTGAAGATGGGAGGTACTGCTTCTCCCGAAACTGGTTGTGTTTTTTAAAAAATAAAACTCAAGTGAATTGTAACAAAGTTAAAAAAATATTTTAATTAATGAAAATATTGAGATTCAAAGAAAGCAGATTTATTGGTTAAGAAATACATATGTGTGGAAAAGGTGTGTAACGCTAAGAAGTCAGAGGATTTCTATCCGAAGCCGTCGTATTTTATACCACAACTACTTGACAGAACATATGGAGAAGGCAAAAAAAAACTTTCTTTTCATCAAAAAAGTATCACTGCTAACCAAAATTCACGAGCCAAAGTAATTCAATTGAAATAACATTAACAAACTCTTAACTCATAACGAGGTATGTAAGGAAACTGTCAAATATATCAATACTAAATATACCTAAATCTAAGTTGCGATTCATATTAAATGCATTCTCAGAAGCAGACACGTATAATTTCGCGTTAACACATGCCGCATGTGGACTTACAATATAAAAACCAAATCTCAAATGAACATAAGCCCTACAATTCTTGCCTTACCCATAGGTAAAACTAAATAAGAGGCATAATAGCCATCATGGGTTTTTTTAAATAAATGCACCTTTTCCCTATTTTCTACGAGTGATAACACTAAAAAAGTGGGAAATTCCTGTAGCTTAGAAGTTTTTCATGAGCACTGCCTAATGATTAGTTCACTTACTATGAGAAGTTACACCAGTTAAACGTTTTATTCACGTTTCCTCAAATCAGTGAATCAGCAATTATTCACTTATACATTTAAGGTGACGATATACAAAAACTTCGTAGGTGAATTTTATTATTTGAATAATTGAGAAACTATTTTTTAAAAATGACATCTTGAGGCACACAGTTTGATAAATGTAGAGTTCTCTGTATGAGAATGGGGTCTCACAATAAGCGCTAGCTTCTCGACTAAATAGTTCAGGGATCGCAGGAAGAGGTTTGAATTTTACAGTCTGTGGAGTCACAGGGTGAGAAAATATCTGCAGTGACAATGCCGAATAATATTATGCTGAATTCGTTTTGTTGTGCTGTGAGTCTGAAACTTTGTGAGTAAGGAGTACACATAAATTAATGGATAAAATGGTTTTCGTGAAATTTTAGTGAAGTGGGAAAGAAAATAATGGAACCTGAAAAAGAGTCTGAAAAAAAGTTTTTTGTCATTGCGTCTGTACAACGGGGTATAAAGCATCGAGTTGATAAACGATTTCGTTTATCTCTAATGGTCTGGCGATGTATAGTGGACTGTATTTTGTAAAGGTTTTTCTCTTCAGGAATTTCAAATCATTCGGATTCCTTTACGATCCCCAACTCGAAGTGGCATGGATTGTCAAGAAATAAGTATCTCTTTGGAAGAATCGTCGTGATGGTATGTACAATTCACATTACAAGAAATACAAGTAAAACGAAGATAGGCAACTAATCAGCGCAACCATTTAACATTAAATTAAATTGTTTTGTTGTGAAACATTAAAATCTTAACCTGAAGTATTTATTGCGTGTATTAATATGTTGATTTAATTGAATAAATCCTTGCCAAGTTGTTAACGTATTATATTCCAACTGCAGAGCCATAATAAACGTGGCTTCCCGAAGTCTTTATTTGAATTGGGTAGTTTAAAATGTACATATTTTTAGTAAGGAATAGGAAGAATGAATCGGATTTTTCCGATTTCCCTTGAAAAATGTATTCTTGATATCATTACTGTCACCATTATTGGTTTTTGAAACGAACAGTTATAGATTTGAAAATTTTGTACTTCTCTTCTTCTTTTCATAGATTGAATAATTAAGTTTTTGCCGTTTTTTTCATCTCCTGTAAGTTTGACTACCAGCTGTTCAATCATCTTCAAAGTTTTACCTGGAGGACAGTAATTTTTTTGAATTTTGTGGTTCGTGTGTCCAAATTAAGCTCTGCATTTTGTACCACCTGATTGCAAAGACCACCTAGTCATATTATGATATTATATACTTACCTCTACGTTAGGTACCTGTGATATATGATGCTATTTAGTATTTAGTACACACATCTATGTAGAGCAATGATATTTGTTGCTGGGAGCTCTCCGCGCTATGACATTGATCGCTCTTATATGGCCGTCACTAATTGTTGCTGGCTCTCACGTTAATCCCTTATAGCGAACTGACAATCATAAAGATAACACATTTCATGTTTATCTAAAAAAACATAGTATGCATTGGATAGAACAATGCCTTAAAACAATGATGAAGCTTAATTATATAGTTATTCCAAAAAGCAAAAGAAAATTATGAGATACTGGCAGTTTTATTCTGAAAGACCGTCGTTTCGTAGATAAAAAAATCTTATATAATAAACTTGGTATTCCGCGAGTCTAAGGATAATTTGTTCTTTTCTTATTTAAACTCCAGAAATTTCAAAGTTGACGTCTTAATTTTTATATTTGAAGAAACTTTGCAGTATTCATTATGTTATAGTTTAGAGTTAACACGAACTTGTAAGAATTTGAAGTAATACGTGTTTTACACATTTAGTTTAAGTCTTGAAGAACAATGAAATTATTTAACATTTCTTTACCTGGCCGACAACAGCTATTAACAGTATCAATTAATTATTCACATATTTTTATCGTAATTAATTATTATCGATGTATAATTATCAAATGATATCTGTTGAACAAGGGTCAAAGCAATCGGGCATCGAACCAGAGTTGTTCTTTTTCAAACACGCTAGTCAAAATTACGGTCTTGATTCACTTGGCCATAGCGCAAATCAAGTGATCAACTTATTTAAATGAATATCTTTAATTACACCTTAATTTCGACGATTCTTAATTTTTGCTACAATAGGACTTTGATTTTTGCATGTTCCACCCCTTTAGAATATCCTTCTCGGGGTTGGATTGGGGCTAGATTTTACTATGGCCGGACATCGCAGACTTTATGGTCGCCGTTTTATGAGGGACAGTAAAAAATAATTACCCTCCCTACCGCGGACCACCTGAGGCAGCGGGGAATTGATACTGTAGAAATTATTACCGACGCGATTTGTGGACAAAAGGTGTGTCGCGCGATAAGGTAGTTTCTTTATAATTACGCTACTTCAATCAATCGACAGTTTACCACCTTAGGGAATCATAGTTGTAACAAAAAAGTATTTGTTGCTTTGTCGACCAGGATAGATTTGTGAAGAGAAATGCCATTTTTCCTATTTTTCCTAATTTATTAAAAATTCATTATTTCATTCATTTATTAATGATTCATTATTTAACTCATGATTTCTAGACTTACACGTTGGTATAAGGCTGACCATTCATACTGTAAAAAATGGTTCACTTTGCCAATGTCCGCCCTGTTTCAGAGAAGATCGACAAGAGTTGCAGGGCTTATGTTCGTTTGAGATTGGGGTTTAATGCTGTAGTCTACTGTCATTTATCAATTAAGCAATTGAAATAATTATTTTGCATTGCTTGTAAAAGATATTTTCGCCTCTACACGTAATTCGTAGCGATCAGTTAGCGTCGGGTATCCATGGCTGGTCATTTAATTGGATCTTTTAGTGTCGCTATGCGAACGATTGCTTACTGCTTTTATGATAGCTATCGTAAAATATGAGGACTTGAATGCTAGCTGGATCAAATAATTACTCCGAGTATAAAACATCACATAAACTCCCTCCAATTGCGTAAATAAATAAATAAATATATGAAAAGGTATCACTCACTAGGAGTGCTGTTGTGACTTCCATACATTTTGTCGGATACGAGGTGGAGTGGAATTTATTTTATATTTTGTACTCGGAGTAAAGATGTGTTTATAGTTTTGTGTAATGAGGGGATCGTAAAAAATGCAGATTGAATAATTCGCTTGCTTTATTTTAATTGTTTTTTTAACTGGATAGCATCCCGAATGCGTTTTTTAATTGATAAAATAATACAGAGCGCATAGTTTATGGTAAAATAAAAAGTTTAATCGATTGGTTTTAAATTCCATATTAAAATTAAAAATTAAGAGCGTATTGACGATTAATTTTTAAAGATTTACGCTAGCTCATGGATAAATGATCATAATTACTTGTTAAAATCACCCTTTCGTAGAAAAAAAAATGATTCAAGTGCGCTTATCCAAATGTTTCCAATAAAATACGAGTCTTATATTATCTAGGTTTTTGGCAGTTACTTCGTGAAAGTTCATTTTAATAGATTAAAATAAAAAACTTATTTGTTACAATTCACATGAGCTTTTATTATTTTTTAAACACTACCGGTTTCGGGAGAAGCAATACCTCCCATCTTCAGGTGTAAATATAAACTTACACCTGAAGATGGGAGGTATTGCTTCTCCCGAAACCGGTAGTGTTTAAAAAATAATAAAAGCTCATGTGAATTGTAACAAATAAGTTTTTTATTTTAATCTATTAAAATACGAGTCTTTTATACCACTCACAACTGAACAACTTTTTTGTCTATGTCAAAAGTGCGGACCTCACTGTCAGCCTACAATAAAGAAAAAGAGGACGCAAAGCAACTACGCCGCATATATAGTGAAACCTCAATAAAAGGCGTCATTTGAAGAAGGGGGGGGGGCTGTTTCTCATTTCTCATGAACACTGAGTAAGCTCCTCTGCTTGAGAGCTTGCACTGGCTTCGCATCTCGTAAATAATAGACTACAATCTTTGCTTGATGGTCTTTAAGACTCTTCATGGGCTGGCTCCTGACTATCTGGCTGAACTCACGAGGAGAGCTTCTTTAAATGAAAGGGGAGCTTTTCTGAGGTCGGCTGGGTCATGTGCCAGTCTGTTGGAGCTGCCGAAAAGACAATCAAGTACAGTCTTCGGGAACCGTTCTTTCCGTGTTGCCGGGCCAGCGGCATGGAATGCTCTGCCAGAGAGGCTAAGAGTCCAGGAGGATAAGACAGCCTTCAGAAAGATGCTCAAATCATTCCTGTTTTCCCGCTAGAGCCCACATGCGCCTTTGTAGTGATGTAAATCACATAAAGGCGCATATAAATCCAGTTTGTTATTATTATTATTATTAATCACTGCCAGTATTTTTATTTGGGCTTGAAGTAAACACCAAATCGGTAAAAAATTATGACACCCTCGGTAGGGATGGAATCCTAGTTCTCTATCAATGAATACAAGCGTTATATCAACTGAGCTATCGACCGGACACCTGAATGATATTCTAAAGAAGTATCAAGCAAAAACGAAGAGAGTGATGAATGTCGAGGAGATGAAAGTAGTGTGCAAGAACAGAATACAATGGAGACACATCTGCGGAGGTACTGTGCACCCCTTATGAAATGGTGGCTGGATACAATACAACCATGGAAAAAGACGTCAAAACTAAGATCACCAACTGGGGAGGGAATCAAACACTGATTGTTTGCGAAAAAAAGATAAAAGCCTCTTTTGATGCGTCCTTAAATTTAATATGTCATTATTGCAGTCACCTGAGGTCTCCCGCTGTAACAATTAACTAGAACTAAGCCCTCCCAGGTTCCTGCAGGGCGGAGGTCGTAAAGGGAGCCTCGCTTTACGTCATCTCCCTTTACACCAGTGGACGCCGCTTTACGACTCAGATATGGTCTATAAGTAAGGCTTTACCTCGCGCAAGCTTCAATCAGAAACGTATGCTGGGCTAAAGAGATTTTTCATCGTACATGTATTTTCTTAAGAAACTCTTTATGCTATGAAATCTTAGCGTTATCTTTTATAAATGTTTACCCACACTTTTATCTTGATCATCTTCATCATTTCACTTTCACGCTGAAGGAGCCCATCGTAGACATAGGAAAAACGTCCGGAAGCTCCAAATCTCACAGATCACGGCAACAGATCCCGAAAAGCAACACTCAAGCATTACACGTGTCTGTTTGTGGGCATGCATTTAATATAATTTTTTAATAATAATAATGTATCTTTGCAACTTTATAAATGGCGATACAAATCCTATCCAGTAAGCCACTAGCAAAAGCTCATATGCAAACTTTATTTACTTCTTTATACTATCATGGTTGTGTCAGTGACTTTAAAATTAATCGATTGTGATATTTTATGTATTGACCATAGAACGGCTAAACTTTATATTCAGTGATCTGTGGGCTAAACCAAGAGTTACTATTCCCTTTGGCTGACAGCTGTTTTGTTACCAGTTCATATGTGGGTGGCATTATTATGCTTTAAAAACGATTTTTCGCAGAAGAAATTGTTCCCTTCTTGTTATAATTTGAGTCGGTCATTAACTGTTCCTTTCTTGTTATAATTTGAACAGTTCATTTACTTGAACTGTTTGTTTATTCTGCCTACTCAATAGTCATTCTGTGATAAATTCTCCAATCCACTGTTGTAAAAGTATACTTGAAATACAAACCAACCTATCAACAAAAATCCAAGATTTTTATTGAAGAATACCTCCAAAGAAACCAGCGATCTAGGACTCCTGTCCAAATCCCGACCAAAGAGCGTCAACGCACTTAAAGACGACGCTTTTCAAAAAGCGTCAACGCTTCACGAGCGTTGAGCATTGAGCGCTCGTCAGGAGCGCGAGAGCGTGCGCCTCCTTTACGAGCGACATAACCTTAAAAACTGCACAAATTGATGGCGCGTGTGACTCAATATACAACTGTATTCCAAACGCTTGTTCTAGAGGGCGACCAGCTTGCAAGACTTTATTTGTTAATAAAAAGGCAACTTCGTTGCATGTACGCAACGCCTTACCGCGTTGACTCGGAAGAGGCATGTGGTATATGGAACCTATTTATTTTTACAGGTAAAGGGACCGGCGTTATGTGAATCACTCCAATTGAAGTGAAGGTTTCTCAATACTCAGAAGGGCTTGTTCTCATTTCTTATGAAAAATGTACAAACCTTTCGATATTTATATTTTTTGGGCTTAGAGTAAACACCGAAACAGGAATACATTCCTGCCACACTTGGTGAGAATAAAACCCTAGCTCTCTGCTATGGAATGCAAGCATTCTAACAACTTAGCCATCGACTGGATCAATAACGTGGTTTATTTTTGATAAACATACTCTCTCATGAATATTTTTTTTCAAATGAGCTACCTAAATTATTTGTGCAAATGAATATTGAATATTGCGCATTTTCTTTTGAAAATTATATAGTTTACTACAAGTATACTTATTCCCTGGGGTGAAAATAATTGATCGTTATTCTTTTATATTGATCTTATTTCTGAGAATATTATATGAAACTTATTGTCCCAATTAATCAAATATTTCAGCGAAACTTGCTTCAATTTTTCTTAAATAGCCTCTCATTATGTATAAGATATTAGTTTTTCTGCAGATGGCCAAGAAGCTGAAACCGTTCAAACTTCATTATTTGCTCAGGCAACAAATTAAAATATTAGTTCAAGTGTATTTTTGCAACTCATAAAAATACAAGGGTTTTTTTTTTGTAATATTGTCACCCTACAGTCTGTTAAAATTCGTCCCTCGGGTTGACTCTTTAACTTCCTGTTTGTGTAAAAAACCTAGTATTGATGTCTACATAATATATAGGGTACGTCATGTCCTGATCGACACTTTTATAGCCTTTCCCTCAGCCTGCAGCAGGGGCCACTTTTATGGATTATCCCCCTAAGCGTTGCTTCCTTATTAACAATCTAGTTTTTAGCTTACAAGATGTGTTTTGTGCGATTTTTTGCATACAATATGAAGTCAGGAATTTAGCCAAACGTTGCTTGACTTATAGGTCGGTATGGAGCTGAAAACCGATACTGTAAAAATGGTTCACTTTGACAATGTCACCCCAATTTTAGGGAAGAGCGACAAGAGTTTCAGGGCTTAGGCTCATTTGAGACTTGGGTTTTCATGTTGTTAGTGCGTACACATGCGGCATGTGGAGGCGTGAGCTTACGGCTTATGCACATGAATTAAATATGGAACCAAAATGATGATATAATTTTGCCACTTAAAGTTTATTAATCTCAGAAAATTAAACCGTCGGTTCTTAATTGAGTCTGCACATTCGAAATCCTGTGGATAAATGACGTCACACACAGTAAATTGAAAATGGAATTCCCAATAATCAGGGATTTATTTTAGTTTTGCAGTATCAGGTCGGCATGTGTATTGGCACAAACAATATTGTGTCGTCATCCGGGTAGATAGCTAGGAAAAAGGCACACAAATTTATTATTTATTGATTTCTAAGGACGGCAGTCTCATACAAGACTGATGTTTGCTCGCCAATAAAAAAAATACAATTCAAAAATGTTCCAACCTCATTCTAAATAAATTCCTTTAGTGTCAATTGACCTACATCATATTGTTTTGATATTACGACTGACTGCCCTGCCTTAAGTCCGGCCATGTGAGATCATTTTTCCCTAGTTTAAGTGTACGGAGTCTATAGATTTTTCTATGGTCTATAGAGTTTTCAATTATGATTTGTTAATCAGCTGTTAAAATATTTGACATTAATAACCAATTAAGTATGTTGAGTCCAGCGTTTTGTGTAGGTTAAGTGAACATGAATATGCAAAGAGCTTTAATTTTCCATGTAAATGCTAATTTTACAATTTTTGCAATCTCAAAACTGCTAGATACGTATCACATTTAAATATGTAAAATGTCAGAATTCAGTTTATTACATTTTAAAAGCATATTTTATTTTACATTCTGCTTTTATTACACTATATAGCTTTTAATTACGACAGTATTATACGTGAACTGACATTTATTTTCACAGCAAATTTATGAAGTAAATATCACTCTATTCAAATATATGCAAAATATTATGTAGAAATAGATACATAACACTTTACGACATTTGAAAACTGTGACCAGTCTTTGATAGATTCCGCACGCTTCCCATTCATAGGATAGAACTCTATAATGTTTATCATAAATTGTCTCTTTACCCTAAATGTTTCAATTCACAAATATTCTTTCCCCGAGGTTAGAAAAACATGGACTCGGTCGCGTACACAGAAAAGACATACAGACGCAGAAAACTGTGCAAAAATATTATAGACGTAGTAATACGGGTAAGTTAAAAAGTGTATTCAATCTTTTTTAATAAAAAAATTAAGGTCATAATTTAGAAAGGAAATGCATAGGATATACTTATCTGCATATATTATTGAAATATAATAGGTACAAATCTATAATACTTTCTTGTTTTTATTTAAGAGAATTAATACGGTATACTTCACGATTTTCTTTTGAATTATTCTTAATTATTATAATGGCCTTAAATCACTAGAACAATTTGTAATCATTGAAATAAAAGTATGGAAAACTATATGTTTTTTCCATCTCACAATCAGAAACACTGATTTAATCAGTAGTCTTTCGGTGCTATAAACGCTCCCTCCATATATAAAATACGACAATCAATGGATCTAACTGTTATTCATAGGACACTTACTGTTAATCATAGGAATTTTTGACATTGACAATTTTTTTTCAAGGCATCCTGTGCGGGAGACTTCCCAATTCTTGAAAGGGTCTATGTCATCTTGGAAGGGTGCCGCAGAGGTGTTGCTTGAATTGTTGATTTTGTCGTGAGGCGCTGCAAGGAAATGGCGATCGACTTACTAGCAAGTCAAGCATTTTATTTAGTTAAACCAAGATGATGTTGGAGTTTATATATCGCTTGAAATATTGTGTGAATTTTACTCTTTTTCCGTCAAAAATTCGTACAAAAGTTTCGCAAAAAAAAAAAAGCTGCAATGATGAACAATCGATCAGTGAATGATTGTTCACGATCTCTCGCATCACGTCAAATAAGTTATATTTTTATTTTGACGCGTGACTCTAGTCGCACGTCAAGAGTCGTAACTCTGACATTTTACGATTATGATCCGTCAAGGGGCACGCTGCATGCCTGGAGCCTGCACTCCGAGTATACAACATCCACGTAAACTCCCCTTGATCGCGGAAATCTAAAATGTATGGAATATATGACGGCGCTCCTAGTATGTGATTTAGTTTTGATACATTTTCTTACAGATGGAGGTGAGTTTACGCAATGCCACAGAAGACTCTGCCTCTGGCTGCAGCCAACATTATGGGAAAGGGGGAATAATTGTGGATATCCGAAAATTAATACAAGCTTTCAATGCTGTATTTATTGCGTACATATGTACACTGTTAACAGCACTCACTATGTATTATATTATGTGAGTAGAAATTGTGTATTATGTGATATGAAATAAAATAAAAACTTCAATGCGTTTTTTCCGAAGCTTACAGAAACACCGAGTTAACTGAAGTATTTTTTTAATGTGGCCTGCAAAGAAATTGACATAGACGAAATTGTGATATCACACGGCCGGTTTGCTAGGGAGTAGAAACATATTTTGGTAGTGTTTGCTGAGTCTGTTTTTTTTTTAGTCCATTGTATTTTTATCTGTTAGTCATTTTTTAAGGCTTTTAAATGGTGAATGCAGAAGAAGTTACAGTATAGTATTTAGTAATACAATAAAAAGTCTACTTCTACTTTAATTTATCAAACTGTTATGTAAATAATCAAAGTACAAATATTTTAGGTAGGTAGATAGGTAAAGGAAATAATTATGTTGGTACTCGTAGTTTTTGAAATCTTCTGGATCATAATAAGTATCTACCTACTGGAAGGTGATAGAACAGTTTAACAAAAATGTGTTCTCCATAGTTCTACCTTCTCAGTATAAAAGGGCGCAAGTTGTTTGCACCGGAGTAGTTTACCTTCAACCTCTTACCAATACAGTCAACAAACTAGATATGTGAACCAAAACCAGTAAAAATAAATCCAAGTGTAATAAAATAAATGAAATATTAATCAAATTAACAAAGTTCCAATTCACTTTTTACAATTTTATTTCTGTCATAAAATTGTATTTATTTATTATATTTCTGAAATAAAATTGTAAAAAGTGAATTGGAACTTTGGTAACTTGATTAATATACAATGGACTTTCACCATGTAAACCACCAAACCCTTAAACAGAAAATGAAAGTGTAAAAATAAATCTAATTGTGTAAAATAAATAAGTAAAAAAAATAATAGAGTTTCATTTGAAAAGTTTCCGAACCCCAAAAATCGTAACAATACATATGTTTTGTTTTCGCAGATAGTGAGCTACTCCTAGGAGGCCGAAGTCCAGATATTCCTCCATTTCTTTGGCAGTCTACCAGGAAGGCGACGACCCGAAAAGAAACCAAACGGATTATTATCCTATTCCGATCCATATATTTATCCGATTCGATATATCCGATTCTATTGAACACAAATTCTAAAGTAGGTTATCATGTTAATTAGAAACATATTTCATAATGATATAAATAAAATAAAATAACTTTATTCCGTGGGGTCAGAATCACAGCTTATTGTGTACCCCTAAATAGATAAAAGGTGCACAGATTCAGACAAAAGGGTGGGCAGCCTCACCCCGCGTTTAGACATAAGTCCTGCATTAGCCACGTCTAATATCAGTCACGGAATCACAATAAGAGCGACTGCCCGTGGTGATAATTATCACGAGGTATCAAGCATTGGCTTTAGAACAGCGCGTGCAGAATAGGTTTCGATGCGGTCGAGAAAAACATATTTGTGGTGGATATTTTTACTTTGGTGTTGTTAACATAAGAGGGTTATTCACAATTGTCCTTTATATATATTTCGTATTAAAAATATATTTGATGGTAGAATGGAAATAGCTTCGCCAGATTAGTGCTTGTTTGTCTTATGTCCATCAGAGATAAATTCACATCAAAAATCTTTGTATGCATACTGAAACTGGAAATTGATTTTTAAAATATTTAAACCAACTCTCACATTATCGTGTAAATTCACGTGTAGGGGCAAGTTGTGTACCTCTGGACGCTGTGTACCTTTGGACACCATCATATCTCTGGAACTACAGAAGATTAAAAATCATCACATAAACGGGGATATTACATTTTTGATAGCTCTAAATATTATTGTGTGTAACTTGTCATCACCTACAACACGTGCCCGTTTTTTAAAATTAAAGTTTTCAGCAACAAAAAGTTAGTTTTTGTGCATTTTTAAACAGTTTTCATGGTGTGATTATGAAATATTTTAGTCAAATGATAATACCAATTTAGGGTTTAGGGAGTGCTTAAAACGATAGAGCATTCATTTGCCTTATTTTAAACCTCAAAATTAAATGTCAGTTGATGTTTTAATTTAGTATCATTTGTGTACCTCTGGACACATTTTTGCGTGTACCTATGGACGTCCAAAGGTACACGCCTTGTGTCCACCGGTACTCAACTTAAAATAAAATGCTTGTTAGACTATTCTAATTTATTTTTATATCCATCTTTTAGTTGGTCAAACGAATCAAAGTTGCTCATGTGATACCTTGAAAAAGTGATCAAATTCTCCTAATCATGGATAACCACGATTCCCATATAAATATACAAGTTTTCGAAAAAGCAAAAGAATCGAGAGTTTTCATTTTAACTTTGCATCCTCACACTTTTCATAAAATGCAGCGTTTGGATAAAGGTGTTTTTGGATCAGATTCATACGATTCCGAAGAGATGAATGAGTTCTACATGGATTTTTTTTTTTTTTTTTAAATATTATTTGTTGTTATAAGGTAGGTTCTTCTAACAATATATATTACGTGTTTTTAATAATCGCTATCAAAATGTTTTGTTGTCATTTTTAAAATAATAAGTTTGTGCAATTTTATCACCAATAAAATATAAAATAATACTATGTTTAATCATTTTTAAACTACTTAATTTTTTTGATGTCCAGAGGTACACATGCTGTCCCAAGGTACACTTACCCCTGTCCACAGGTACACACCCATAAGTGTACCTCTGGACAAAAATGCGATTTTTGGGGGAAAGGTCGTAACACAAAACAGGTCAATATTATACAAAACTAAAAATAAGTTGGCTATGCACAATCAAACAATGAATACATAACATAAACAATCTTCTCTCTACCTTTCTTAACTTGCGAGAAAAAAAATATTAAGTCGAAAAAAAAACGGCGTGTCCATAGGTACACCACTTGCCCCTACAAATCCTGCATGTGTACTTACAAATTAAATCCAAACCTCAAATGAACATACACCCTTCAACTTTTGACCGACTGCCGACCTTCCCTAAAACAGGGGTGACATTGCCAAAGTGATTTTTTAGTCAGGGTGGTCAGCCTGACCTGTAAGTCAAGAAAAAAGTTTTTCCGGTCTTAACATTCTATTCCAACTATTCCATAAATAACTTATATGTGTCGTATTTTTTCATCAAGCTAAAGGGCATGACGTCAAAAGCCTTGAAAGAACTTTAAATATTGTGGGACGATTAGCAAAGAGGCTTTGGATGGCTTGTAGTAAGAAATGCGTCGGATAAACAGCACAGTCCAAAGACTCCCGCCTGGTCTATAACTGGTGGTTGTGCCAAAAATGATAACGCAAAAAAACGCTTCTAAGCTACACATATAGTGTAACTTTTTGCCGTTTTATCCCAGAAAGATTTCGCATGTGGCGAGTGGAACCTATTTATTCGGGAAATCATTTCTGACACCCTCTGTGGGATTTGAACCTGGGCTCTCAGCATGGAATGCAAGCACTCTACCAACTGAGCTATCGACCAGACGATGATAAGTGAAGTTTATCTTCAATATCTTATCTGACATTAATCGTCATCTGAAAGCATCCCAGATATTGATGCTACGCCACTTTAAGTGATTCCTTGTTCCTGCAGGTCTGGCTCATCGAGTTTTAGTGATATGATTATGGCGCCGGAAGCGCGGTCCACTCTCGCAGGGACACTTGCGCTTTTATTGCGCGCCAAGTAGACTTCCGGCGCGCTAGAGGATATAGACAAAATGGCGAATAGATACCCAGTGGATGTGGGCACAGCTTACATCATTTCGTGTGTAAACACAACACACACAATTAGTATGTAGGTACTCATGTGGATATCTGATACAATTTATTATTATATCAGGCTTATTTATTTTAAATTACCTACAAATTATAAGAGAGCGCTATTTTTGTGTGTGTCATACCTCAATGGCCCTCTCCGATCTAGCGTAACACTTTTTAAAAAGATTTGTCTTGAGTGGTCCGCGAAATACACCCACAGATTTGAAGTTCTTCACTCTAGGTGGCAGTCTGTTCCATTCTACCTGACCCGCAACACGGAATGCGCGGTCTCCGAAATGTGTACGAATCTGACAGCGCGGCTGAACTCAATTGATTGCTCGATTGCCCGCGGATCTTAGTGTCTGCCTCCTTACATCCATCTCAACAGGCGAAATCATGTCAGTCAGATAAGGCGGAGCCAAGCCATTGTGGCTTTATATACTATCAAACAAACTCTCCGGGAAACGAAGCCAATGTAGTTTTTTAAGAGCGGAGTAACAATGTTTCTAGTTTTCAAGCATTTTATAAATTTTGTGTTTATGTAGGTTAGAAATGGCTTATTAAAAAAGAATGACTGAATGTAGGGTCCAAAATAACTGGGTAATGAATGTGTGTGGTACGAACTAAAATATGAGAATTAAAGTAAATGAGATAGTTCGGGCATCTAGAAAGAACGGACGATAAACAACTGACAATAAGAGTGCATAGAGGGAATTTCAAATATAATAATACAAAATGGATTGTTCAAATACTCGAGATAGCAAATGATTGGAATAAAAGAGTGATGAATTTCCACTAGGACGAGGAGATGAAAGACGTGGGTAAGAAATCTGCGGAGGTAGGTACTGTCCACTCCTAGTGAAATGATAGCTGGATACAAAAACAAGTGCAGTAGTAAAAAATATCAAAATATTGACACAAAATGGAAGCTGAAGTTATATATTTCTACGAGTTTTTTAGAAATCAAAAAAAAAGCTTGAACCTTTAAACCAATATTTTTTTTAGAAATTATGGAGAAAAGTGTTTTATTTTAGGCTTATTTTTATTAGGCTATTCATAAGTATAGTTTACTGCATTGTATGAGGAAAAAACTTGATATTATATTCTTCAAGCGGAATGATATTTGTAACATTTGACTTCCGGGTATTCCTTCCCCTCTGTCGGCACTAACGGGGACAACTGTCAGTCATAAGTCCATCACTGCTCATTGTCCGCCTTGATTTTATGTCCCCGTGCTGCAGGGTCGCACAGCGACGTCAGACCTCACGTCATAACATTTTATTTTTATTTGCATTTTTATTGGTCCTGCGTTGGGCGCCGCAGATAAATCCGCATCCTGACAAAGGACTTCACTTGGACATCATCAAACTATAAACATATTCGCGTTTGGGGTAAAGGCATTGTTGCGGGATATTGGGGTGGGCCCGTGAGAGAGTGGAGTTTGCAAATATGCGAGGGCACTTCACAATATTATTATTATTTCAAATTTTGTTATGTCATTTACATCTGCATCATCGTGATGATGCATTTAAAGGCACATTTTATATTATTATTTATTTATTCATTTTCTATAAATGAACTCAAAAACAAAATAAAAATTACTTCATGTCCTTATGTACAAAATGCTTTGTTGCATTCTCGGACATGTAGGTACGTGGAGTTGAGGTCCATATTTAACGAAGCAATCATCGTGTGAATCATGATATCAAAAAGACTTCAGTGGGCCGCGCATGTAGAAGGTACGTGCAGAGGACTCCAGCATAATCAAAACTGTCCCCTGCAGTACCAGATCACTTGGAAGTCCCAGAAGCGCAATTTTGCTAAATTCCATACGACCTTAAGGCGGCAAGATAGCGGTTTGTGTCCAAATTTTATATATATATTTTTTTTTTTTTTTTTGCAAGCGCTAGCAAGCTCCGACTTGGATTGATATCCAAAGTTTAAGAAATTTAGTAGACTAGCGCTTCAGGGTACGGTAGGTAGACAATGTCGAGGCCGACGTGGAAGTCTGGGAGTAAGGAGACCATGGAGGAAAGCGGCACAAAACAGAGTTCTGGAGGATTATGGTGCGGGAGGCCCTGAGACTTGTGAATGGAATTAAGTAGGTAACATAGGTAGGTAAGTGGGTAAATAAATAATCAAAAGTGTCTAAAAGACATAAAAATACATGAAGTTTTTGGATACATCAGCCATTTATTTACATTTTAGATCTTAAATTATCATTTTGTATCAATATAAGTATCAGCGTAGCTGAATCGTAGAGCCTATGTAGCAAATAACTGTATACAGCACAGTTTGTGTGAACTAAACATTTGCGAACGTTTGTGTAACACTGAACACCGTGGACAAAAGTACACAATTCGTATTTTTTTAATGACAAAATTTTAAATGATTTTTATTTAAGTCACGATGATTGCCAATCTTTGTCAAGAGACGCACAAATAGAAAAATGTTTACAATCTCGTCCAGGAATTATGCAACGATATTAAAATTCATCCCATCAGATTCAATGACTTTTTTGCTTCAAAGACACAAAATATTAATTTGAGCGATTAAAATTTCCCGACACCAACAATTAATTTCAGTGTGCATGAGCGCGCATACACATGATTGCTACCCCCTCCCCCCCGGCACCCAGCATTCTGAAATTACAAAGTGCCCTTATTAATTCAATGCTTAATGGTGCAAGTTTGGATTCAAAACTCTCCAAGAGATTAAAGTGTATGAAGACGCCAGGGGAATTATTAATTAGTATCATTCCAGGGATAACAGAAATATAGTATACATGCAAAAATAGTGTATCTCTTAATACTCTAATAAACTCAGTTGCAAAGATTTAAAATAAATGCATGTCGACTAGCATACGCGACTTAGTTCGCGCTTACAAATAAAAATGTGGACATACAAATCTCAAATGAACATAAGCCCTTGACTATTGCCGCCATGCCCTGAAACAAGGGTGACATGGGTTAAGTGACTCAATCCGTACAGTATGGATGGTCACTGGTCAGCCTCATAGCAATCTCTAAATAAAGGAAACATACGTGTGATAAGAATAAATTAATTGTTAAAAATGAATAACTTTGTTATAATTCACTGTGTGACTAGTAGTGTTTTAAAAATAAAGCTCACACAGTGAATTATAACAAAGTTATTCATTTTTAACAATTGTAAAGATGAACTTTCACAAAGTTACTGCTGAAAACCTAAATAAGAATAAATTAAGATTAACTACACGTGCATTTTAACAAAGCTCAAAAAAAAATCTTTGACTTTTAATGGAAATATTGTATTGAATAATCATTAGACGATACAGATGAAGTATTTTATTCCGAGTTTCTGTTTAAAAACAGATCTTTCGATGTACTAAGAAAACCAAGAAAAAATTAGAAGTTAGCGCTTAAATTCTTACGAAGAGTTTTTTTTTGTACATTATTTTCGTCTGATTTTCGCTTGGAATGTTCTGTTTTTAGTTTTAGAGAAAAAAACTTCAGCTTTGATATTTCATCAATTTCCAATCAATAAATTTTGTTCTGATTTAGATTTCAACTTTCAAATTGCATTTGAGATATTGAGCTTTGGGCGTATAAACAATATAACGTAGCTAAAATCTTAGTTCACAAATTAATCTGTCAAAAAGCTTGCGGGGGGCATCACAATAAATAGCAGACATAATAATAATCTTGGGGGTGTCGGGAACCTTCCAGAGACAACTCAGATAGACAGGAAGTCGGGAGGAGAGCGCCAAACAAGGAGACAAAGACGTTAATTTATTCAAATCTCCGACGCAAGACTCGAACCGACGCTCTCCCAGTTCACGGTGACTTGGTTTGTAATTGTCAAAATAATTGTTGCCAGCAATTTGTCTCTGTTGATAGATCAGGGGGAGGGACGCTGCGGAGCGAGAGATGCAATGTGGGGGTTTTTATTTTTATTTCTATTTTAAATTAGCTGTATGTACTGTGCCCCGAGTATAAAAAAATACATAAACTCCCTTCGTTCACGTAAATGGAAAAGTGCAAGGGAAATAACACTGAGCGTAAATGTGCGAGTATAAACACAAATCATCAACGATCCGTATTGGGGCCGTCCATAAATTACGTCATCGATTTTGGCCGATTTTCGACCCCCCCCCCCCTACAATCATCCTATAGTCATTATCTAATGACCCCCCCTCCCCCTCTAGCTGTAATAATGGATGAGCTTAATAATTAATAATTTATATTGCTTACATAATATTTTGAATATTTTGTAGAAATTGGTATTTACAAGAACGACGTCACTTTTGGTACTCGTACATCATTTGCCATCATCCGCAGACCAGACCCCCCCCCCCCTTAATGCGAATGACGTAATATATGGACAGCCCCTAAGCTGTAGGTATACATTTTTCATGCAATTTTTACGATCGAGTTCTCACCACGATATACGAGCGAAAATGTGTTTTATTTATATTAGGAATACTATTCTCGTTGCTTCGCAAACATAATTTCTACAACATCGTGAGTATGTAGACAAGTGAGGCAAGTAGAGTATTAAATCCGAAGAAAATATTTACAAGAAAAAATAGAACAAGTTAAGCTTCCTGAATAGTACCCATAGACTTGTAGTCTCTTCTTATGAGTATAAAACAATTAACTAAGCTCTCTCCATTGCGTATTGCAATCGAAGGAGAAAAAGTTATGGAAAGTAGACAGACCCCAAGTGAATGATTTAGTTTCCATATATTTTTCGATCCAATAAAGGAGAGTTTACGCAAATGCTTTATATTTGGGGCAAATGTTTGAAGACTATATCAGACACTCAGTGCCGGCGCTAGGGTTGGGCGCGGTCGGGCGACCGCCCAGGGCGCCGGGTATGAAGGGGCGCCGCAGGCGCCCTTTTATATTTTTTAGTAATTTTGAAGTTTTTGGGGCATTAAAACTCAAGAATATTTATTTTTCGTTAACAGTAAAAATTGAACCGGTAAAATAATTGTTAGATACATTCTTAGAAAGAGAAATGAAAACAATAATATTTTTATTTTGTTATTGCTAGGTATATTTATTTTTACTTCTTACTTAAAAAAGGTACTTATGTATTTCACGACCTTGTTTTTTATTTCGTTAAATGTTTTGATTATGAATGACTGAAATTATTTTAAGTAAGATGATTTAAGAAATGGACTATCTGAGAAGTATGATTGGAAAAAAAACGAAGTGACAGGGTTAGGAATGGTCTTGTAAGAGAAGAATGTGATGTAAGAGAAAGTGTGAAATTGAAGAATAAAAAAAGTTTGCTAAGATGATTCGGGTATATGGAGAGAATGAGTGATGAAAGACTGACGAAGAAAGTATATGTTGCAAGAACAGATGGATGTTAGAGGAAGACCGAGAAAAGTATAGATGGATCAAATTTTTGAAATAGCGAATGAATGGGATTTCCAGAGTCATAATAAAAGGAGGGCTTGTATGAACAAGGTTATGACTCTGGATGAAATGAAAGAAGTATGCAAGGACAGGAAGAAGTGGCGGCTAATCTGCAATTTTTATTTGTAATGTTGGTTTATTAATTTGTTACATTTTTTGGATAGAAAATTATTGACTTTTTTTGTATAGATTTCTTTTTAAGGTTTTGTTCTTTTTTTATACTTAAACGTTATTTATTATTTGTATACCTTGACTTATAGGTTGGTATGAGGCTGACCACCCATACTATAAAAAATGGTTCACTTTGTCAATGTCACCCCTGTGTTAGAGAAGGTCGGCAAAAGTTGTAGCGCTTATGTTCATTTGAGGTTTGGATTTTATTTGTAAGTACCCATTCAGCATTTGTAAGCGCGAACTACAGTGTTTGTTTGTGGGCATTTGAATGGTTACAACGATTTTTTTATTTTATTTTTCCGATTACCACCCCGTAAAATGTGCCAATTGACTAAAAAAAATATTTACGGAGTTTCAGGATCATAAAATAACGTGAAAGCGAGGCTCATCGACGTTATATTTGAGAAAAATTAAAAAATCATCGATTTTTCAAATAAAATAAAAAACATTTATTTTATAAACCTTCACTGTATTTTATAAAATGGGAAATGTGATTATCTGTTTGACAAAATTGACCTTTTAAAAATACCTAATATTCTAAGCTATTGTAATTCTTATCTAGGATACATTGTTTTTTTCCCAAGGCTTTGAAAAAAGAAAGATGATGTACTCGTAAGCTAAAGGAAACAGATTTAGTTCACGACTAATTCCCAAACAGTGGACATTATAAAGTTTTTGAAAGTTTTCTATTTAACATCTGTCTTCTAAGGCAGCGGTTCCCAAAGTGGTGGTCCGCGAGAAAATTTCGCTGGTCCGCAGAAAAATGTGGAATATACTTACTCATCATGTTAAGTTATGTTTTAAGATGCATTAACACATGATTCAATTCATAACAATACGTGACAAGTTATAAAAACTATTAACTAGGTACATTTTATGTGTTCTTCGATCACAATTTTTTTTATAAATATATTTAACACTTAAAAAATCCTATTAGTGGTCCGCGGGATTTAAATTATGAATTAACTGGTCCGTGAGGTCAAAAAGTTTGGCGACCGCTGTTCTAAAACATCGACAAGCCATGCTTATCAGAGATCAAGTTTGCGATCTAAGCGAAAAAAAGAATATTTTGCATTTAATTGGCCAAGTGTCGCATCAAATTATTAGTTCTAAGTAACCATCAAATGGCCCGTTATTTTATGATCCTGAAACTCTGTGAATATATTTTTTTAGTCAATTGGCACATTTTAGGGGGCGGCAATCGTCATTCGAACAAAACTTTTTTTTTTCATACATCGAAAAAACCAGTCGAGTGGGCATGCATTCGAGAACTTTTTAAATTAATATATTATTGCAACTTAGATTAAAGATTGAATATTATTGTAAGAAATATTTTCACACTATTCATTTTAAAAATTGTAAATAATTCAAGTTATAAAGGAAGTCCAAAAATCAATTTTGGTCTCGGCTGATAAGAGTCAAATAACAATGACATTATGTGTCATTGTTAGTTGAGGTTTATTCGCAATAGCAAAATATTGGAAATTATTTTTCGATGGATGATCCGAATTCGCATTTTTCTTAGCGTGCAAGCTTCACAGTTCTTCTTAATAAATAAAACTCACTGTGATATTTTATTTTAATCTGTTATAATGGACTTTCACAAAGTTACTGCCGAAAATCTTCATAATTCACAGTTCCAGCTAACTAAATACAACGGATTTCGTCTAAGCAACTCGGCCGAGTGGACTCATAAGTTGAATGTCTTCTTCAAATGTGCGGACCTCATTGTTATACTTGCAATATTGAATTCTGTTACATAAATGCATTATCAATGTTGAAAAAAAAAGACTGTTGAAAAAAAGATTTTTCAAATTGATTTTGAGTGTTCAGCCGTGAGTATTTCCACAAATTTTTATTTGTGGAAATACTCACGGCTGAACACTAATATAATAATAAGTATAAATTTACTAAGTTTGAAAAACACAATTTTTGAAAAGGATTAAGTTAGCACAAAATAAAGTAATTTAATTACAATATTTTAATCTCATATTTCTTATTTTCTTTTTGTACATTCCTACTATATTTTTATTTTACAGTTAATAATTTTCTGTATAGACTTTTTTTCGTTTTCGTTTCTGTTTTGTTTTAAAAAAATTCTTTGTTTAATTTTAGATTTCATATTTTTTATTTAATTTTTTTTCTTAAATTTTGACGTTGTAAGACTATTTCTGTCTTTTCCATTATTTTTTTTATTTGAGCTTTCTAAATATTGAATTTCAAATTATCCTACATTTGTACATTTTTTTATAGTTTCATATTTTTTTGTATTTTCGTCAAATTTTCATTTTTGTCCATCTTTTATTTTTGATGAAATTTATTAAATAATGTATTATTTTTCAAAATACTTTTTTGGACTTTTTTGGTTTTTACTCTCTAAGTTTACATTTTCCACCATTTGATTAGCTGTCAACTGTATTGTCATATATTTTTTTAATAAATGGTTAGTACATTCCTTTTTTTCGTATGAATTTGAATTTTTGAATGGTGAATAGGGGGGGGGGGGGGGGCGCCTCAAAAAATCTCGCCCAGGGCGCTGGTAGTGCTAAAACCGGCACTGCAGACACTAAAGGTGGTATTCACACACAGTAAATCCATGGCTCAACCATCCCCTATTAACGTGATTTTCCATCCAAAAAACGATGATCCATGGATCATTTGTGTTGTGAATAACCCTAAAGGAATACAACAAGGAGTCATTATTTTATTTTAAATTCAGTTTACAAATATTTTAAAGAAAAGTAAAACAAATTATGGGGAATTTGCCATATTATATGTCCAATAGCCCAGTACAAAAAAAAATCATATTAATATAACAGATCTCTGCGATAACATTTTGACATCACATTATCTACGCTGACAAAATGAATCAGAAATAATAGTAATTCTGGCATGTTTAGCATCATTATCATCTACATTACCATCACCACCAATAGCCAATATTCCCATCCAGCGTGTAATGTTTAGTTAATGGAATTCCCCGGCCGTGTAGCTGACAATCACCGCGCATGGAGATGTTGGCTAGCGCAGGAGGTCCGGCAGTTAGGTGACAGTTATGGCTGGACCCTGTAACTAGAGTAATTCCATTAGCTCGCCATTGTGGCTAATGCTAATATGAAATCTGATGACGGTGCTAGTGGCGCCGTGTTATTGAATGGAACTGTGCCCTTGATGCCATTAGCATTTATAGTGGAAATTACATCACTACCTACACGTGCGTTTTACAGACAGTTATGCTTGTGGGATTACAGGTGTAAGCTACTTATTTTTTTCTATTTTACAGAACTGTGAAACGTATGCAGTTGACGGTAATGCTAACTGCAGCACGGTGCACTTAAGTATCTTTTCAAACTACCTACCAATATTGCATTGAGGCTTTAACTCTCTAGCCCGGCTAAATGACCTCACATTTTAAATATGCTCCATCACAAAATTCAATGATAGCTGAAGGAACAATACATACTTCTGTAGAAACCTCGGGCTTTAATCTACATAGTACATCTTCTCATTGTGAAAGCTTTCATACATCCCCATACACTGCTAGATTTCCGATCCAAAACCAGAAAGAAATAAACATAGAAAAACCGGATACAATTCGTTAATTGTGTGAAAAGGCTCTTTGGGGAGCTTGTCAACCGCATTTCAACGTTTTACTTTAAAGACGATTATTTAATGACTATTTAAAGCCAACAAATGACCAGTATTTTTCATCAAATCAAATTAAAATTTGAAGAGTTTAAAGATGCAAAACGATGCAATTAAAAAGCGTATTTATACCAGCATAACTGCCCGTAAAACCTAAATCATTTCACATTTAGATGACCGCTCAAAGCGCATTCATTTCAACCAGAGAGAAAAGAACAATCACATTTTGTCCGAGTGGGGTCCACGGTGCCTGCATATTTCGGACGCGTTTTAAATGTTTTATGGAGCACTTATGTCGCTATCATGAATATTAATTTGAGTAAAATGACCCGCGAGTGACCCCTCCGCTCATAAAAAGGTTAGAATTTTCACACGGTAACCCGATGGGAGAAGGGTTACTATAGGGTGGTACGAAAGTTTTGAGCACCTCTCCAAATATGCTTTTCTGTAACTCTCTCAGCTTTGCTCTTTTTTCTATCAGATATTACCTCTTTTATGCTGTGAATAGTTTGAGACATCCATTAGCTGCTTCGAATCCTGGAAATATGAAGTTCTTGAGCGACTTCCTGTTCGTTTTACTAAGATTTTTCATTTAAACATGTTAACGCAACTAAGCTACACACATAGTGTAACTTATTCCCACGTTATTCCCGAACGGTTTCACATGTGGCGAAGAGAACTTTTTTTATTTTTACAGGTAAGGGTGCCGGCCTTACACCAACCATTTCAGTTGAACTGAGAAGTTCCCAGCTCATTTCTTGTGAAGGCTGACTTTGCCGGTATTTTATTTTGGGTTTTGAAATAAACACCAAAACGGAAAATCATTCCTGACACCCTCGGTGGGATTCGAACCCGAGCTCTCGGCATGGAATGCAAGCACTCTTCCAACTAAGCTATCGATCGAACACCGTTGCTTTGTATAATCGAGTCTCCTATTAGTTGGGTGTTCCCCTTCAAAATGTGACTTTTAAGCTTTCTTCTGCGTTTCCTTTTACTTCCTTTCAACCCTTGATGTCTTGGTCACCTTTCTCTAAGTCGCGAATGCTTCAAACTGGTCTCCTTCACATTTGATGCACAACAAAAAGTTTTCCGAAAAAAAAATCCCCGTAGTGGTTAAGGTTTTTTGTAGCCACTCTGTATTATTGTAGTATTGAGAGCTTTAGCGGTGTTTAGGGGCACCTCTGAGCGGTCCATGGTCCGTTTTCTGCGGGTGGCGGACGCTCAAGCTCGCGTCCTCTCGCGGCACGTCCGGTGTCATGGACCATGGTCAGCGGGGTGGAGGAAGACCCACAATAAAGGGTTAACCAGCCCCCGGTGTGTAGGGGCGCATTATACCGCGCATATGAGTGAGAAATGAGGGCATAATTATATTAATTACTTCACAAAGGATTAAAATTTACATTGCATTTTTTTCATCCCCATATTCAAACCTTTGATATTTTCAGCCTCACAGCTAGATTCATGTACAGCAAGTTTAAACGCTTGTAACTTTGTGAATTTACAACAATAAATTTGAGCAAAAACTGAGCTTTGATTGAAGCAGGGACTCGAATTTTGTACAGGAATATGGAATTGAACAATGTTTAATCCAAGCTGCATACAACGAAGTTATTGCTGGGATTTTTTTTGCTAATACATTGTACATAATATATATTTATAATCGCAATCTTAGATATATTTACACATGCTGCGTGTAAATAAAACTCAAACCTCGAATGAACATCAACACTTCAATTTTTGCTGCCTTTCCCTAAAACAGTACCATTGGCAAAAGTGAATCTCATGGACTACCAATGACCACCCATACTGTGAAAAAATGGTTCACTTTGCCAATGTCACCCCTGTCTCAGGGAAGGACGGCAAGAGTTGCAGGACTTATGTTCATTTGAGATGGGTTCTTATAATGTAGGTCCACATGCGGCATGTGTAAGCGCGAAATTATACATGTCTGCTTGTGGGAATGCATTTGATATAAATCTTAAATGGTATATATCCTTGCAGCTTAGATTAGATTAGATTAGATGGAGGTTTTTTTCTGCCATATCAAGCAGACACATTATGCGTGTAGCTGTTATGTATGTAACTATTATGTGTTATGATGTAACAAAAGTAATATAAATTAACTTTTGTTGCTTTAAATGAAACAAAAGAAAAGGCATTGTCTATTTTGGTTGTTTTCTTTTCATATTTCGAAGGGCAATCTAATCAATGTAAATGCTATCTTTCTTTTTTCATCAACCCCATCATTTTTAATTCCCAACATCAATACAAAGCATGATCCATTTAACTTGATTCCATTCATTAAGCATTTCCATACATGAAGACACAAAACAAAAAAATCCGCCACTCTCCGTCCCCCTCCGTTGTACTGTATCCCGACATGTTGGAGCGAGACGGAGCATGTGTTTGGTGCGGATGAAATAAATTGGTAGGTATCTGTTTTCCCCGCACACATAGCAACAGAAATTAGAGTGACTGTGGAGAACAATGCACACACACAGTCACACACGTTATGCAAAATGTAGGGAGCATTCATCAACTCCACGGGGAGTGAAGATTGTGGCTGTGTGAGTGTCTAAGGGCGCATTCATGGTTGTGTCAAGCTAAGCTGTAACATGTAAAAAAAACATGTATAAGTACACAAATCATACATTATTTCATGTGAAAAAAAATCAATTATTTTGTTTAAATAAATAAGTGAACAGGTATGCAATTTGTCATTCTATTTTGTCCCGCCAAAAATACTAACATGATCAGTTAAAAATCTTATTTTTTATTTTAACGAGTTTTTCATTAATAATCATCGATGGACATCTGTTGAACCAGGGTCAAAGTTGTCGTCAAGGAGCCCGGCGGGAATCAGACAAGCGTTGTTTTTTATTCAAATATGATGGACCCTGAGTACGAGTTTTTTCACATTACTCGAAGTATTGTGTATTCAAGAAAAATGTATGTGAACTTGTAAAGCACCCCTGGCAAAACAAGTTTTGAAACATTTTTTGCCAGGAGTGCTTTACAAGTTCATATACATTTTTCTCGAATACAATACTTCGATTAAAGTGAAAAAAACTCGTAGGTACCTACTTGGGGTGCTGTTCGAGATTACACTCTTGATCCACTTGTCCATAATGCCGATATTTTTTTTCATCGTGAGTGGTCATCATTGCACCAGCTTAATAAATTAAGATAAAATTGATCGATGATGAATTGTTATCATGCCAACGTTTTTATTGAAAGGTTGAGGACTAAAATCCATGTAGAGTAAGAAATCATTTAATTTAAAAAAATGCGAATACATTTTTTTTCATTGAGCCAAATTCATTAATAAAAATAAAAATTCAACGATCCTAATTGCAGCTACGTAAAATTATTTTAAGTATTTGGGTACTTTTCATTTTCAGAAGAAGAAAAAGTAATAATATTTTTTAGTAAAATTGCTGGCACAAGGCTTTCAAATAGACAAAAAGTTACGTTTCTATAAAAATAAATAAACTTAACACGGTACTATCGATAAAAAAAAGGAGTACAAATTAGTTTTTTAATTTGCAAAACAAGTTAACGATTTATCATTGCGGTGACGTTGTGGACGGTGCTTGGTCATGTAATGTGGGGTGTGTCTGGATGTGAACCCTCGTCCTTTGGTTGAAGAGGCGAGCACCGCTGGACCACGCACAATAGCGCGGGAGGCGTTTATTAATATGCTGATTTTGATGGGATACCATAGAAGTCATGGTACCTACTTCCTGTCGCTAAATTATATTTCACCTACCAAATGTAAAAATCACAGTAGGCGTTCAATGATAATTTTGAAATGTTAAAATTGAATGAATTGAGCTCCCTTTTGTTTTGACATCAAGTTTTCTTATAATCACGTTTATTTACTGCTTCAGGGAAGGTCGGCAAGAGTTGCAGGGCTTATGTTCATTTGAGAGTTGTTTTTTTTATATTGTAGGTCCACATGCGGCATGTGTAAGCGCGAAATTATGCATGTCTGCTTCTGGGAATGCATTTCATATGAATCTCAAATGATACATATCTTTGCAGCTTAGATTTAGATTTAGATTTAGACACCTTCTTCACTAAAAACCAGATTACTCCATCACAAAGAGATACTAAAGACGCAGATTTATTTAATGGTAGACGGCTACAAAGATATATTACATTTAAGATTCATATAAAATGCATTCCCACAAACAGACACGTATAAGTTTGCACTTACACATGACGCATGTGGATCTACAAGATAAAAACCCAATCTTAAATGAACTTAAGCCCTGTAACTCTTGCCGACTGAAACAGGGGAGGGATTGGCAAAGTGAACCATTTTTTACAATATGGGTAGTCAGCCTGATAACAACATATAAAACAAGGAATCGTGATTTTAGCAAATAGTTCTTTTGAAATCTTATGAACATAATAAATCACTAAAGAGTAGGTATTTATTTTTATTCTTAGTTGCCTTGTTGGTCTAATATAATCTAAGCTGTAAAGATATATTTACATTTAAAGTTCGTATTAAATGCATGCCCACAAACCGACATGTGTAAGTTCTCGCTTAAAAATGCTGTCTGTGTACTTACAATTAAAAAACCAAACATTTTTGCCGTCCTTCCTAGGAACAGGGGTACATTGGCAAAGTGTATTTTCTTTTTCTTATTGTAAGACCTAAAAGACACTGTCAAGAATCAGCGCCGAAAAGACTGACTAGGCACGTGCCTAAACTATTGCAAATGACATTGTCTGGTCTAACCCTTTACCTATGTGTACGGGCAACTTAATGTAAACTATTGCACGAGGGCTTTGAAACCGTTATTAGTTTTTTCATGTAGCAGATACATAGTAACGCAGCGTGTGCTGCTATTCCACTAGGCGCAGACCATCCATGTTAACAAATGCAATAAACTATTTAATAACGCTGTCCATTTTATGAATCATCCACAAGGTGTTGTCTATTTATTAGAGTCAATGACGTCACCGGCGCGCAAAAATAATTTAATTTTAAAATTTCCGCACTAAACGCCGCGCCGTAAAAAGGGGTAAAAAACATTTGACGCAACGGTATTGCGCGTAATTATTTTCTTCAATTGTCGCACGTATTGCGCTGTGGGCGCGCATTAATATGCAAAGCTTAAGTGGAAAGCCGCGTCCATGTATAGGTTATGGAGTAGATGACACGTAGTTTTTAGCGGCGGGTATTTTTGCCAGGCCAGTGTCCATTATTTGCGAGTGTGTGCGAGCTGCAATTATGCAAAAGCCCTTCTACTATTATGATCGCGCAAATAGTTCTCATATTGCGCGCCCGCATCGCGCAGCCAATTAAAACTCTTCACTTCGGTATTGTATTTCACGTTGAACCCTAGTGCATTACAGGAGCTCACAACCATTTACTATAATCCTGATAATGACCAGTTTAAGTGAAAAAATAATGTATTACATTGATTAGATTTTTATGAAGAACCGACGTAAATTGAAAGCAATGAAGAAAGTTTTTTTTTACATGAATTAACTTATTATCTAACATTGAAAAAAAAGTTAATTTGCGGAATGTCATAAAATTTAAGACAAAATTTAACAACGCTTCTGAATATATTCTAAAAACATTTCTGAAAAACTTAATTTTTTCATAATTGTTTTACGTTACGATTATTCTCCTTATTAAAAATAAAGTAACATTAGTCAAATTTACGCAATAAAGTCAAAAATACACCTCTGGAATTACAATTTAAAGGATTGTATTACCGTGTTGAAAGAACTCAGCATACATACATTTGAAAAGATTATGTTTTTCTCGGCGGGCAACGCCATACGTCTAAATGTTAATGGACCTTAGCAACCAATAACAACATATTTGAAATTAATTTCACTAGCACCCTGACCAAGTGAATCAGAGGTTAGTTGTTCATGGTTTTGTTCCGATTCCATTGGACGTAACACATTTCAAAGAATGGTTCATAATCACTGTTTCATAACCGCCATAGCTCGCACGCGGGAGCTGTACGTAAAACAGTAACCCAAGTATAAAACTTTGCGTACACTCCCCACAATTACGTGAATAGAAAAAATGTATTCAACCAAAATCACTCACTAGGGGTGCTGTTGTATCTTCCATACAATTTATATTCACATTTACGGAACGTTGTATACTCGGGGTGCTGTTTGAAGTCGTGACCTATTTCATGGCAGATTACAGTGTACTGTGTTGCCATATCAACAGTTAATGAGTCTTATTAGAGAAGAAAAGGGTACCGGTATCTTAATAACCAGAGATTGAATAACTGATAGCACCAACGAGCTAATAAAAAATACTACTCTGAGTTATACCAACTTATTATTGATTAACTGATCCTATTTAAATGATAACTTACTGTCGACTTTGTTGGTTTGCTTTTGCTTACTTTCAGTATAATAAAGGATACAACTTGATTTGGCTTAAATTCGACTTGATGAGGTGATGAGACGGAAGTTTTAAATTCGATCGACCAGGAAAATATACGGAAAAGTCTAAATCTAATTCTAAATCTAAGCTGCAAAGATATGTATACTTTGAGATTCATATTAAATGCATTCCCACAAGCAGCCATGCATAATTCTAATTTAATAAGATTCGGGAACTTTTTATTTTTAGGGGTAAAGGGGCTGGTCTAATCTAATCTAATCTAATCTAAGCTGCAAAGATATATATCATTTAAGATTTATATTAAATGCATTCCCACAAGCAGAAATGTATAATTTCACGCTAACACATGCTGCATGTGGACCTACAATATAAAAACCCCAATCTCAAATGAACATAAGCCCTGCAACTCTTGCCGACCTTCCCTGAAGCAGGGGTGACATTGGCAAAGTGAACCATTTTTTACAGTTTGGGTGGTCAGCCGCATACCAACCTATCAGTCAAGGAGTACAAGCAATTAATACAATCAAATATATAAAACAAATAAATTCTAAGCAATTAAACAGTAAAAAATTTAAAAAAAGTGATTCCAGAAAATAATCGTTACCACCGACCGTGAAAACCTTAACCTTCAATTTTATTTCATGATGGGGTTTTCCGTATTTCCTTTGAATTTGGTTCTTAGTCCTTAGTAAAGGCAATGTATCTACGAGTATGTAAGCTTCGGCAGTATTGAGACATTTGTAGGTTAAAAGACAACATCATCATCTTCCAAAAGCAGTGCCTTGTTGTGCCAGCCATCAGTCTCTGTTGATTGCCATCCTCTTGCAAATAGTGCGAGACATCCATGTACCGCTTCCAATTCTGGAGGTATGAAGTTATTGGGCTACCTTTTGTCCGTCTTCCCAAGATTTTCCCTTCAAAAATATTGCCAAGAAAGGTGCTCTTCAAAATTTAACTTATAAGCTGTCTTCTATTCCCTGCAGCAACTTTAACAAAACTAATTTTTCGTTAGACTTGCTTTTGACCTATGGTGTCTTGTTCAACTTCCTCCAACTCTTTCTAAAGCAGAACAGAATCTCGTAGAATTGCGCTGAATCCTCACTCTATGTAAGTGGGCTCTTCATCATCTGGACTAAGTTCTACAAATGCAAGTTGCATTATTGTTACTTATATCGTAGAATGCCTGGTTAGAGGGAAGTCACCTCCAGCTTGCTGCTGCGTGTAATTGCTTTACGGGGGTTAGTTGGTTAATGCTCTCGTGATTGAATCTGCAGCTTAACTTATCGTCGCGCGTGTCCAGCTCAGACTGAAATTACATCCTATGTGCCCAGAGATTATATACTGGTGTATCACATGAGTGCGTGCACATACATACATGGTTGTTGTTGTGTAAATAGAATAGTTGAAGAAATGAACAATGCAATCATTTTAATTCATTTAAGGCATCGTGGCTAAAGTTCCAGGGCTTTAAGTATTTTGTAAGTGCACATGCAGTTTGTGTAAGCGCATACATTTAATGATATGTATTTTATATGAATGTTAAACGACAGTATATTCTTAAATTATAGATGATTGTCCTCTTCTGAGCAACCCCCATGTTGACTTATTTGAGCTATTATTTATTGAATTAATATTAAGATGATTTAATTTATAAGCCCCCTTTTTGTGGGAATCCCACCTCTACGAGCTTGGTTGTCCAGTTGCTGTAAGGATGGGTGCGTCTTTGTTGACCGGTCTTTGGTAAAGGTATTTGGATTTTTTGTTGCGTTTTTTTTAGTTTGAATTCTAGACTGCGGAGCAATTATTGAAGGTATTGATCATTTGTAAAGCTATTGTAGCATAAGTGCAAGCACTGTATATAAGCGTCATAATCAGTACAGTCCATAATCCATGTGCATGCGCTACTTTAGCTCGCGTCTTATTCATTTACTGTCACTGACAGAGCTCGCCTCTACACTCTCCGCGCCCAGCTGGACAATTGGAATGACCTGCACTCAACCGGGAAATAAATAAACTCCTTATGCTTTATTACTGTTTCACTAGGTCTCATTAGGCCTCACTAGGTCTTCAAGTGATCCATTAATAAAATAAAGCAATAAGTTGGCTTGGCAATTTGTGCTCTTTGGCGACTCACACCTCACAAGATCTCTACGAGCATAGTCGTAGCTTCACAGCGCCTACCTAAGCAATAGTTATACATGGTGCTTTAGCACATGATCAAAATCAGCCTTATTAGCAGCGCTACCTTGAGAACTTTAAGTTTATTGAACTTGACCGGGAAGAGGGCATGATCTCTGGCCAAATTTTTACCCTGGTTCAATAGATGTCATTAATTATTTTTTCAAAGAAAGAGTTATTCATTGACAATATTATAACCTGTTTTTGGCCAGGCCAAATACTTGCATTCGTCTTCACAATTTTTTTTTATCTATTGAAAATTCGCTTTTTGGAATGCTCCTTCTAATTTATTGTAATTTACAAATTGGTGGACCGGTCCGTAGTCCGTAGTGGCAACACTTCGGACTCGTAAATGGAAGGTTGTGGATTCGGATCCCGGCGGAGCACAAAAATATACCATTTATATTTCGAATGTGCTCTTCGCTGAGTTGAACAATTCATAAACCTTTACCAAAGACCGGTCACTGAAAGGTCCATCCAACCTTACAACAACTGGGTCTTGCTTGAGAATTGGCGCTTTCTACAGCGACGACCAAGCTCGCAGAGGGCTCTTGAGGTGTGATATACACAAAAACAGCGCTCACCAAATAAATCATCCTAATATTATTATTATTATTATTATTACTGCATACAGTTCAAATAACAAACATGATTATGTTTTCTTTATTTACAAAAGGGTTGTTTATATTTACACAATTTACCGAAATGACACCCTGCGCATTGTTTTGTGTAATTTTGACACAGTGTTGATTTTTGTCATTACCTGTCACTGCCCCTACACTATGCACATTACCACCATATAAGTGTATCGAGTGAAATATCATTTTCCATCTATCAAAGTCCCAGATAATTCCTTTCAATTGCTGAGAAAAACATACTAGGAAATATTTTTGATGTAATATTGTGTAATGATCGCAGAAGGCAATCAAAACTACAATAACCCCAAAATTTAATTAATGTTACTCAAAGAAGTAATTGTGAGATTCATTTACTTACATATTTGTTATTATTATAATACTTGGATAAAATACTTAGTTTTTTTCAGATACATTTTTAGAAGAATTGCTTCGAATTCGTTTTTTTCGCAAACAACTTGTATTGATATATTCTTTTTCAAAGTCGTGTGAAAAAAAATAAAAAAATGTTTTTACCTGCATTGTATATGAAAATGAGTTTGACAAGAACTTCAAAGTTATGCCAAAACTTGAGCTTTTGTTGTACTTATGTTTTGTTTACAAAGCTCATTTTGTAACTTAATCTTGTAACTGCATTACATACAAGAATATGAGTAAAATCACAATGATTAAAAACTGTTTTTTTTAAAACCAAACGACTTTTTCGGTCATTTAATGGACGCCTTCTACACAAAAAACAATATTTTTCGATACCTTTTGAATATCTGCGTTACAAAAATGTTAGTTCATAATTTTATCGACTTTCGAGTCGTGTCATTTTCCTATCAGAAATCCAAACACAGTCAATATGGTGAATTTATTACCAATATAAAGAAAGTGAAATAATAAATCATGCACATATGCCAGTATTCTATCTAACTTATTCTGACAGGTCAAAAAATGAGCTGCGGCAGTGGGAGGGTCCCTCAAGCATTAGCCTCTCACGCCCTAACGTGAAGTCTACTAAAAACTTAATTACACGACTTCTGTTCACGTTTTGTCTATTTCACATTAAATGAGTTAACACAGTTGTGTTGCGTAATTGCGAATACTGACGTACGCTTTCATTTTTTTTAAGTGTTAAACGATTTGAACTCAATGTCTATGATAATGTGATGAGATAGGATAAATGCATTTCAATGGTTAATTATATGGTACATTTAGTTGGTAAAATATTGTGTGTGAAGACACCTTAAACAACAATTAAAAAATTGATGGGTATTTAAAAATAACTTTTCAAAATATAGAAATATAGAAAAAATATTTTTGATTCCGGAGTGCATTATCAAAAAAACTGGAACCGTTTTTACAAATATACGATTTGTTTCAGGTGGTCTAATTAATATGAAAGTATCCAGGTACAATTAGTCGTTGAGGGTGTTTTATTTATATCTTTCAAGAAGAACAATTTCAAACTTAATCTCTCTACATCGCAGAATGTTTTAATTATTTTAGGACTGGTGAAAAACCATGAAATTAAAAATATCGGGGCTAAATCAAAGCGAATAAACATGATGATGATGATGATGATGAGTTGATGATTTCTTTATAGCGCCGTTTCGTGATGTAGTCACTCCAAGGGCGCTGGTGCAAACGATGCCAGAAATTTGCTTGTCTTCAGTGCATTCCGGAACTTTCCATGGTCCTCTAGCTCTCTCACATGATGATGATGATGAGTTGATGATTTCTTTATAGCGCCGTTTCGTGATGTAGTCACTCCAAGGGCGCTGATGATGTGGCAGGTGGTTCCAGACATGATGTGATCTACGGTATTTTTACCCCAAGTGAAGGCGATTGAAGTTCTCAATGGGATGTCTAAATGATTTAATGTATACCTAATAACAATAATATTTTTGTTTGAATGAGATATATCCTAAAGTTGCAAAATACATTTATGCGTCAAAAAGTTCAGCTTTATTAAGCCGACGCGACGTGTGAAATACTCTCAATCCATTTTTTTTACAAAACAGATAGTTACTAGATTTTTATAGATACTATCATTTAGGGAGAGTTCTTAGTATAAGTAAGTTAACTAATCTACGCTTGCAATTAATAAAACTGTTGTCTTAATCAAAAAGCGAATGCCAATTTCTTCCAACAGACAAAAAACTAATGAATATCTTCCCTCGTTGATACCAAAAAAAATGCAATGATAATTAGTCATTGTTTCGTGGGGCACTGGCAATCAGGCCGCCCTAGCAGAGCCTCCCTCTCTCACCTATGACATTTACAAATAGTGTTTGACACCTAAAAGTATGATGGCTCTGGGATAGGGGAGAGAAAGGGGCCGCGATATTTTCGGGTGCAATATGCAACTAAATGTTTAAGCATTTCCGCATGCAATTATCTGTTTTTTGTTTTAATAAATAGCGGTGTTAGAAATGTAGAAAAAATGGGCATGTGTGAAGTGGGTTTTGAAATACGGTTGGCAATATTTAAAAAAATATGCTTTTTAATTATTGCTGCTCTATAACTGCATTTAGATTACGAAACCTGTAATTATGTTTTTTGCGTCGTTGATACTTTTTTTCTGCAATTTTGATGAAAACATATGTCTTAGTTAACTTCACACCTTTTCATTAAAATCGTTTTCGTTTCGTTTTCGAAATTTTTTGAAATATGATAAATTCAGGGGTTAAGTCAATATAACTATGTAACTACAACAGTCACCATTCCGCTAGAAGTGGCCAGAGCCTCTGCAGACTTGCTTCCATTTAGTCTTATCCTTTCAAAAAAATGTATGTAACAGGATTATACAACAATAAATGTTTTCTTTGTACTATAAAATGCTTTAAGAAACAATAAAAAAAATTAAAATTATTTTCAATCTTCAGCCGTATTATCAACCGTATATATTGTTCTGCAGGCCGAAATTTCCAGAACGAAAACGTTGTAACCAAAAACGCACTATGTTTTCTTTTTTGACATCGTTGCCATACACATCATTAATCCTTCAAGCCGTTTCTGCAGCACTGGTGCCACGGTGGAACTCGTACTCGTAAACAACGCGATATTTCAAGTTTTCCATTTTGTAAAATGAGTGACGCAAAGAAGACAACAATTAAGTTACGAACAAATGAATAACAGTTTTCGAAACACAAATACATGAGTAAATAGATGTAAAAAATTGAATTTGGAATTCTTAACCAAAGAGGAGGTATTTGAGATCAAAATGGCAATTTCATATGTAAGGACCTAATATATATTTTATTACATGTAAGTTCGCAGATATCATTCAAAGTTTTACTATCTCTCTTTACCTGACGGATAGAATTAAAACCACTTGCCAAGCACTTGAAAAATCGCCATTCAATCTGACATGTTTCACATATGACATAACGTCAATGAAACAAGTTTATTGAAAGCTGCCCTTTGAGGGCGACCCAACCCTTTGCGTGCCTTTTGGGTCCTCCCTCGCAGCAGATATGATCTGAATAACCCTTTCAGGAAACAAAAAGGCTTTGAACAGGCGGCATGACGTCACAAATCATACACAGCCTTGGTAAAACTGTTTGCGCGGTAAGTCATGCGCGATTTAGATCAGGACACATGTGGAAAAGCGAATGGCGTACACTATGAATATGAGATTCTAAAATAGTGCTGTAAACAACCAATATGGCAATGTAATTCAGTGAATCTTTCATTAAGCTCTTGCTGGTTCAACGCAACGCAACTAAGCTACACATATAGTGAAGCTTCTTGCCACGTTACTCCCGAAGGTGTTAGCGTGTGGTAAGTGAAATTTATAATACGCCAACCGCTTCAGTTGAAGTTTGGGTTTTCCAGCTTCTGAGCGCGCTGGTTCTTATTTTTTGTGAACGTTGATTAAACCTTGATGGTATCTGATGTAAACACCAAACCGGGAAATCAATTTTAGCACCCGCGGTGGGATTCGAGCCCGAGCTCACGACATGGAATGCAGGCAAACTGAGCTGTCGACCGGACGGCGGCTCATGAAAAATATCCTCTCATCTTCCTTGACCGTAATAAGAAAGCAGGCCCACCCTGTTATAGAGTTTGAGGCTGTACGTGCCAGATAAACACGTCTATGGAAGATGCGCCCACCCCAATATGGGAAAAGGTCTCACCTTTATTCCGTGATCTATGGTCTCACCCTAAAGTGGGCTGGAGAAATTGATAACTGCATTTTATTTTTATTTCACACAGCAAAACAAAACACAATATTATTCTTAATGTATCTTTTTTGATAGTCATAAATTTTCCGAGTAAAAATCATTTAAATTTCAATTAAAAAAAACAGTTATACAACATTCCTTGAATCAAGGTGAATATTCTGTAAAATATGACGCAGGCTCACGAAGGTGTATGGGAGAGTGCCCACCTGTGTTCATGTCAGAGTCCATGCATTAGCTGTGACGTCACCCCGCCGGCTTTCATACTGTCACATGAATTAAGATAGCCATCTACCCCCCACGTGTGTGGAATACATGCAAATGTACGAGGAAACGCTATACCTGTAAAATTATGAGTGCTTCATATAATCAGGTGTCATTTTATTTTTCATTGAATGTGAATTTTCAGAAAACTACCAATTACCTTCAACATATTGTATTTTTTCTGTCTGGGAATAGAGAACAGCTTTTCATTGGAAACTATATTTCCTTTTTTTTTGGAAATAAATTTGTGAGTAGAAATAAAATATTAACCTATTTTGCCTGGCCAGAAACATATATTAACATTATAAATTAAAAAGTTCATAATTTATTTGACTTAATAAGTAATAAAAATAATATATTCAATGACATCTTTTAAACCACGGTCAAAGTCGTCGTGAAGATATCCGACGGGAATCGAACCAGTATTATTTTATTTCAAACCCGCTTCATCGTAGCGTCGACGTATTATGTTAACCTTTTTATTATCACATTAAATAGAGGTTTGTACGTTTTTTTTTAGAGTTTTCCTTTTGCCAAAAACACGTCTAGCAACACTCATTTACATGGGCATTGTGCAGTATGTGTATGCGCGATCCTACACATGCCTGTTTGTGTGGAAAGTAAATTTAATATTCGGGTGGTTTATTTGGTGAGCGGTATTTTTGTGTGAATCACACCTCAAGAGCCCTCTGCAAGCTTGGTCGTCGCTATAGAAAGCGTCAATGCTCAAGCAAGACCCAATTACTGTAAGGCCAAATGGACCTTTAGTGACCGGCCTTAGTAAAGGCGCATGAATTTTTCAACTCAATGAAGAGCAAATTTTAAAAATAAAAGATATTTTTTGTGCTCCGCCAAGAATCTAACTCAGCTCCTTTGGTTTACGAGTCCTTGGCATTAGCCACTACACTACAGATCGTTCGAAATAAGTAAAACTTGAATGTACCATTGAAATATTTATCTGCAAATTGTGGAACAGATTTTTTGCATGTTTCACTTTAATATTACAAATTCTCTATCGACAGCTGGCCGCGCATATTTTCTCCGAACAAAACGTCGGTCTTATCGCATCGCCACATCTCTAAACGAGCGGACAATCGCGCCATTACCTGACATGGCGAAAATACAGGTCGTTTATTAGCGGGGACATGCCGCGCCGTCATGGAATCAAATATTTACAACTTGTGGCGAATAATTGGCGGGTAATTTCACACTCCCACTGCAATACCACTCAAACATGACTTAAATTTTCTTCTTTTGATTTATTTTTACTTCATTCAAATGTCGGTATTTTCACTTCTTTGCATTCTAGAGAAGTAAACAGTATGTAGTGTTTTGTCAAGAAAAAAAAGCACCGAGAAATGAGTAATATCAAGACTATATTAATCATTTAACTTTCACGCTAAAGAAGTCCATTGAAGACAATATGTAATGGTGAAACGTCCGAAGCTTCTGCTCCCACAGACCTCGGCAACAGATCCCGGAAAGCAGCTCTTTAACATCAAAGAAATGAGCTGTCCTGTTTGTTGTCCTGCAAACTTGGCTCGATATCTTTAATAGCTTTACAACCACATTTTGTTGTTTCGTTAAACAAGAAAATCAAGTGCGCTTCCCTGAAAAAGCTTTTTTTGTTTTATTTTTCTTGTAATCAGTCTCATTTTAAGCAAATAAGTTAACGAATCGCCACATTAAGGTAAAATAAATGAGTGCTGATTTGAGAAATTGTAGATAAAATATTTCATTGGGTGTAACTTCTCATAGTAAGTGAACTAATTATAAGGAAGTTCTGATGAAAAACTTCCTAACTACAGGGTTTACACACTTTTGTAGTGTTTATTTTTGTAGAAAAGAGGAAAAAAGTTGCGTTATCTGAAAATCCCATGTTGTTATTATTATTATTATTGGTAATTTTTATCTGCGCCTTTTCATGACCGTTGGTCATCCCAAAGGCGCTGAAGATTGTATGAATACGTGAGTTTTCAGGGCCCTTCTGAAAGCTGCCTCTCTTTCTGTTGTCCGCAGTCCTGCTGGCAATGAGTTCCAGGCCATGGGCGCAGCAATGTCAGCAGCTTAATATGTCACTCGTTCAGTTGTACCTATAGGTACGGTATCGAATTTTTAATCTAGCTGTTACAATTATTCATGAAAAAATAAATAGAACATACTTTTTTTGGGTAAGTTTTACAAAAAATACCATTTTTTTAATTGAATAAAAGTTCATTGCGTAATAAAAAAAATCCCACTCGCTTTTCACATTTAAATGTTAGGTTCACACGCAAAAAAAATCTCACGAAATAATTAATGATTGATAAAAAAATGTGTCAAAAACCGGAGCGTCCGGCAAATTGTACAATGTTTCACATTAATGAAGCGTGACACCGTCCCACATCTCCCAACATGGAGGATCATTATCAAATAAATAAGGGTCCCATGACAAAATTAATATTCACAAAAATAGCGGGAAGGATCAATCAAGCAAGGCAGGGACGCGCGCTGACCACTCAGATCTGTGCCGAGTGATTTATGTAGAGAAGACGACAACAATGGAAGCGTAGAGTAAAAAATCGCAGCGGGATGTGGCATTCATCACGGTCCTACAAAATACAAAAAACTTTTGGAGTGCGCCTCTCAACCCTTTAGTGCGAGGGCTCCCAACCTTTTACCATGCGCACGTCTCATAATTTTTTCATATATTTTATTACGAATGTTATTTAACCAAATTTATTAATCCAATTCTTAATGTATCGTGATACGTGTTAATTCGAAACCAAAGGAAAGATACAGCTAAAAAAGTTAACCTTAGAATTATTAATGATCTGGATTCTATTGAACAATTTGCGGATTCTTGGCTTCACAAAAATCAGAACTAAGCAAAGAATATTTTCCTGCGTTCTGTGTGTGTAACTGTCAATCTCAAAAGTCTCACATAGATTCTTTGCAGAAAATATGCTTGAAGAAATTTCACCGAAATTCTCTCAAATCCGTGCTCTACCATGATTAGGAAATTATTTTTTTTCTTCGGAGGCTTTTGAAGTAATACTTACGCTTGTGCAATTGAAGAATTAAGTTCTCACTGAAGAAAAAGCCTGTTCCAATGGTTTCAAGCGCCCTTGGGGTGGCTAGTGCCACTAAACGGCGCCATATAAAAATTGGCCAATTATTATTATTATTATTTAAAAAAAAACTATTTATAATAAATATTACCATGATGATCGCTGACCTTTGATAGGCATGACAATAGGAATTCTTAATTGGTCGTAAATGGATTTTAGATTGGATGGCTGTTAATTTATCGTTAAGTTATAATTTAAAATGTCTCGTCTACGCGTCCCACCGTTAGGGAGCCTGTGCCGTAGCGCGTTCACTGATATGTTTGATCCATTTTCTCACACCCGGAATCGGGTGACACTCTGTACTTGCGACCTTTTGATGACCGAGGATAATTTATGTAACTGTTTGTTATGCCAAATGGAGGGTGGAACTAAACAAATACGAGAATTGCATGCAACTTGGAAAAAAAATGTGGAGTATCCTTTCCTATTCATACTCACTTGTGTTTTGTTTGAAAATATCACAATCCCAGCAAAAACTTTGTTCCTGCTGGCGCTAGCTTTATAACCGATGTCTTGTTCCTTCGGTTTGATTCTTTTTGGACCTCAAACGATCTTCTATCGTCGTTCCTTATATTGAATTCCTTTTATAGCTTATGTAATAGAAAAACTCGGGATCCCTTTTACCGAAAAGTTGCATCGATTAAAAAAACATGTTTGTTACTTTTCAAGTCTCAATACTTCATATAACACAAATATTTTTAACTCATTCAAGGCTCTATGCGTACTGAGCTAGAAAAAATAATTATTTCTCGTAGACAAACAGCTAGCTGACGATCCTATAGAGTATAGAGGGTCGGTTATATTTTGTCCACTTATTTGTCATCCATGGTGTTTGTTACCAGCATATAATATTAAGCATGTATTTAAAAGGCGTCTGTTTTTGTCTTTCAGTAGGTTAAAATTAAAAAATATATATGAGAGTATATGTTCGCAAAAACTTGAGTAGTACCTATATGTGACAAATAACCATAAATTAAGTGCGAAAACTAGGACCAAAAATTAGATGTTGAGCAGAGATCAGTAGCGATTTATTATGCCGGCATATCGCATGCGAAAGTGTTGCTCTATTGAGTCTCCAAGCCTTTAATAAAGAGTTGAGAGTGTGAACTAGCATGCAGTTATGAGAGCGCCCATATCCCACTTGACTGTGCGAATTTCCAACCGTACAATTTGCATGTCTCGTGAAATCATTTCTTATTGAGTGTCAGCCCGTATCAGATACATATTGTATCTTTTCATTGTCGTATCATGTCATTAGAGTGATTTTTCGAGAGATTTGGAGCGTTATTCAATGCTGTTAAAAAGGGGTAACACATATTATTACATCATTTGAAAAATGTAAGCAGACTGGTATTATTTACAAATGCTTGCAATAGGATCATAGACGGATAGTTCAAAACGTTGTTTTTCTTTCCTTTGATCTGATTCAGAAAGAACCAATTTAAGTAATATAAATCGTTCTGTATCCAAGTAATATATTTTACCATATTCAATAATAAAACAATGAAAACTTGTTGGTAACTTATTCGTCAACTTATATTGGTTGTTTTTCGTAGGAAGAATATATTGTACACATTTGTATAAAGATGATGCAAACTCGTATTTTTTTTGGTCTACAAAGGTACATTTTTTCTCACGCTTCTATTTAAGTTAATATAATAATTTATAATCAGTAAAATAACTGAAGACTCGATAAATCTGTCAAAAATATGATGAACCACAAATCTCCAGGATCATTACAACTAAAAAATCACACAGGTATTGTTATTTATTTGACATGATAATCTCGATAACTGGAATAACGCACCAAGTCAAAACACTGATCCCATTTTTTAACCTTAACATGATATTCTCGTAGGGTGGTTTTTTTTTTGTAACAAGTCACCCCTAGGACACCGAAACCCTTAAATGTGTTCTTTGTAATTGTAAACATATTGCTCACAGGGGTTTGAACTGTGTATACTATTACAAGAATGCATAGTAAATACTTTTCACCGCAAAAAAACCTACTTGTATTATTCAAAATCTAGAAGTAAAACTTCTTGTTGTTTAACAATAGTAAAATTCTTTTATTGTGCCTTTAAAAGTGACTGTAACGAAAAATCCCGTTATTTACTTCACATGTCTCAGCATATAGGTAGATAGAAAGCAATCAAACATGTCCGCAGGTAAACAGCTGATCTGACTGTCAAGTGTTGCTCATCCAAATTTTATGCAAATTGCATGGAGGAGATTTAATCGCGAGATCCTCAGCTGTTCACGCGCTGCCATCTTAAACAGGTTACCTCTAATATGGGACTGCCAGTATTTTCTTAGAAACACGTCATAAATATCTAAAATAGTCATGTATCTCATTTATAATGATCGTCAGCTCTCAGGATCCATTTTTCTGCTCCATAACTTTCAATCGAGAGCGCTAAGCCTTTACGTGGTATTTTTTCCGTACAATTTGCAATGGTATTCTACTTAGTAGTTAATTTATAACAAAATCAAATGTTTTGATGAGAAAAGACAAGTGCCTACAATGTTAAGATATTTGTAAACGAAACAAAAATAATATGCGAGCGCTCAGGGAGTATCTATAATTTATGTCACATTCTTTGTATTTTAACACGACGAAAAAAAAATACAAAAAACGCACCCCATTTTTTTCCAAAATATCCAATAACTGTCAGCGACAGTTTAGCTCGAGTTTTAATTTATGTGTTGAAATTTCTTGTAAATATTTCTTTGTGAGATGCAGGGCTATGCAAATGGGGCGATGCACTTAACGAAATCCCTATGGTAATTTCAGTGCCGGTATTTTGAGCCGAGCCCTGATTGAATTTAATTCAACAAAACGTCTCCAATGACTCGAATGCGCGCCATTAGCCCAAAATGCTAATTCTTTCCCATCCCCATTCTGTGCTGGGGTCTCAATTCGAAAACATTATTTCCAATGACTCTACCTATCTATTTGTATTTCTACAATACACAAAATAAAATCAACATAAGTTGTATATAATGTAGGGGAAGGCGGGGCGTGTTGTAACGGGGGCACGTTGAAACAACGGATTTAAAACTCGTGCCATAAAACTTAGCGGCGCGCGCATACTGTCCTTTCGTGTGAACCCCGTAGCCTTAGTTCCTGTCAAAACAATAGTGCCGTGCGGTTGATTTCAACGAAGTAAGATGACAAAGTGTGATTTTGAGGTGCAAAACCAACTTTTTCTGCAAATATTTGAAGTCATTTGCTAGCCTGCCAATACTCAGTAAGTTTTTATGCATATTATTTTCCAATTGTTGTATATTTCGACTATATTATTAGCGATGAATGAAAGGCTTGCATGTAATACATTCATTTTCAAGGCAATTATAATTTAAAATGGCCGAGGGGGGCTAGTTGAAACATCACGTGGGGGGCCAGTTGAAACAAGTTACAACTAGCCCCACTGAAATTGAATAGTTATAATTTATTATCAAGGAAAGGATTTACTGGAAGTGTGGAAGCACGTTTAATTAAAAATGTAATTATTCTCGTTATTATTATATACCCTTAGTAAAAGTATTCAATTTATTTTATTCCAGGTGAGAAAATGGTGCGTAACTACAAAAAAAAGACAACGAGGGAGAAATTCCCAAACATGTTTATGAAAGCGCTGCTGCTGAAATTCAGGCTACAAACGTGTCACTTCGAAAAGCTGCAGTCTCTTTTGGTGTCAATTATGTGACCCTGAAAAGATTCATTGACAGAAAAAAAAACAGTCCGTTTACAGAAATTTCAAAGGTGGGCTATGCCAACCCTGGGCAAGTTTTTACTCATTCTCAGGAAAAAGAACTTGGCGATTACATTTCAAAATGCAGCAAAATTTATTACGGATTGACCACAACAGATGCAAAAAAGCTTGCATATGAGTATGCGCACCAAAATGACATAAAAACTCCAAAAAACTGGACCATAACTCAAAGTGCCACAAAGGATTGGCTACGTAGTTTTATGAAACGAAATACTAATTTGGCTATTCGTGCACCAGAAGCAACAAGTTTGAGTCGTGCCACTAGTTTTAACAGACACAATGTCGGATTATTCTTCGACAACCTTTCCAACATTCTTGATCGATATAAGTTTAAATGTCAAGATATTTGGAATCTTGACGAGACAGGAGTAACAACAGTGCAGAAACCAACCAAAATAATAGCAGAAAAAGGAGCACGCCAAGTTGGAGCAGTGACATCAGCGGAAAGAGGCACTCTTATAACAATGCTGATTGCAGTTAGTGCTAATGGGAATTCTGTTCCCCCACTCTTCGTATTTCCGCGAAAGTATTTCAAGCCGCATTTTATTTCTGATGGACCAGCGGGATGTATTGGAACTGCTCATCCAAGTGGGTGGATGACAGAAGAGAGTTTCTTACTTTTTATTCAGCACTTTGTCAAACAAGTGCGTTCTACAAATGAAAAGCCTGTTTTACTGCTTCTCGACAATCATTCGTCCCACTTATCGATAACAGTGCTAAATTACTGTAAAGATTATGGTGTTCATCTATTGTCATTTCCACCCCACACTACACACAAGCTACAGCCCCTGGACAGATCAGTCTATGGACCTTTTAAAAGATATTTTAACAACGGTGCAGACGGGTGGATGAAAGGGCATCCAGGACAAACAATGTCAATTTATGACTTGCCTGCAATTGTTTCACAAGCCCTTCCACTTGCTATCACGCCAAAAAATATAGTGGCAGGATTTAATGCTAATGGCATTTTCCCATTTAATAGGGATATTTTTGTCGATGAAGAATTTCTTCCATCGGAAGTAACAAACCGTGAGATGCCTTTCACAGACTTAACTTTAGCTACAAACAACGCTGCAGATCTTACAACAACTTCATTGGAGCAAAACTTGATCCCTATTCCAGACATTGCAGAACATTTGTTAGACCCTCAACCATCTACTAGTGGAACTACTAAACTAACCTCTCATTCAACACCAGAGCAAATTCGGCCATTACCTAAAGCTCAACCAAGAAAGAACCTTACAAATAGAAAGAAACTGAAAAGTGCTATTTTAACTGACACCCCAATAAAAAATCAGCTAGAATTAGAAGACAATTTGAGGAAAGAAAATAAGATGAAAAAAAGAAAAAACACGTGCTTAACCAAAAAAAAACAAGCAACCAATGCAAAACTCCAGAAAAAAACCATTTTAAAGGTGAAAAAACGAATTTTGGAGTCATCATCTAGCGAGAATGAAGAAGATCCACCTCTTATGGAAACTGATGAGAGTGATGAAAACGAAGACGAACTATGCATCTTTTGTAATAACCCTTTTGCTAAAGATGTTTCTGGTGAAAGGTGGGTGAGATGTATAAAATGCCATAGATGGTGTCATGAGTTATGTGCGGGAGTAGATAATTCGATTATTGACTTTATTTGTGATTATTGTTTGACTGGCTGAATTAGGTTTCAATTGAGGAATTATTTCTTATCAAAGAAAAGAAAACAATATAACTAATGTTAACATTAATAAACCTAGGTTTTCACTACTTATAACATAACTTTTTATATTGTTTTTGTCATTTTACTACTTGTATTCATTTGGTTTATCGTTTGTTACAACCTGCCCCCCCCCTTGTTACAACTGACCCCTCGGGTGGGGCAGGTTGTAACAATTCCCATATTTTGAAAAATTGCGAATTGTCGCTTTATCCCTTAAGTGACAAAGTAAATAACAACAAATTATTAAAGACGAAGGTTTGTTTGTTTCTATTATTGTTTCAAACTTTTGGTTTTATTAAAGATTTTTGTACAAAATCGTTTTTTGTAAATTAGTTACAACACGCCCCGCCTTCCCCTACGTTTACTATTTCTATGCAAACATTTTTCCCCTTTCTATAAAAATAAGTAGCAGCTCCTACATACTCGAAACTTGCAACTTTTTGCTGCATTGTCCCCAAAAGGATCGCATGTGGCGTGTGGAATCAATTTATTTTCACAGGTAAGTGGACCATCGTCACGCCAAACACTTAACTTTAAGTGAGGGTTTCCTAGCTCACGAAGTCTCTAAGGTAGATTAAGCGATGCTGGTAATTTTCTTTTGGGTTTGAAATGAACGCTTCAACGGAAAATATTTTTTGATGCTCTATGTGAAGGTCGAAGCCTAACACTCTGGAATGGAAGACAAGCATTCTACCAACTGGACTATCGAACCGAAATGTACTCGTTTAAAATCAATTTGCACACTAAAAAAGACTGTCTATTTAAAAAATCCAAAGTTCCTTGACTAAAACCGTGGTATGAGGTTGACCTCCATGCTGTAAAAACTCAGTTCACTTTTTCCAATGCCACCCCGGTTTCAGGGAAAGGCGGCAGGAGTTAAAAAGTTCATGTTCATGTGAGGTTTGGTTTATTTTGTATTTACACCTGGTTGTGGACAAACATCAAATATGAGCCTTAAATGTCAACATAATCTTGGTAACTTACATTAAAGATTATAGAAATAAAAAAGTATATTCAAAGAGTCAGCAAAAACGCTAAGAGTCGTTCATAATTTAAGAGTTGTTGGTAAAATCTGGCGTAAGTCTTGTGAAGGCAAAGCCACTTACTGATTTTTCTTTATTAGAAAAACCACAGTTAAATACAAGCCGATTGATTAAACGAACGACCTCATTGCATAGAAAAAGTACTTAATCGTGCATTGTTATGATGGAGTGCAGAAAACTGTTAATCGCCATTAAAATTCCATCTAGGCATGAATCAGCTAGTAAGTAAGGAAATTATCAAATGTGTGTCTGGCGCTAAAGTGATATTGTCCTGTGTTTTGCATATCGCTCCGTAAAGTGAATACCTGCCATTGTTAGGGATTTCTTAACAGTAACCCAAGTATAAAGCATTCTGAAGACTCCCATCGATCGTGTAAATAAAAAAATGTATGAAAACATAATCACTCGATAGGAGTGCCGTCGTATATTCCATAATTTTTCATATTTACGGGATCGAGGGTAATTTACGCTATGTTTTATACTCTGAGTAGGTACAGAGGACAAGTGAACACACTTAAAAAATACTCCTTCCCTCAGACAGTTAGTTTATTGTAAGTATGCTAAAATTTCGATAAGCATTTTTACTTTTGTGTGTATAATTTTAAAATAAAAATTGTAATTCAAAAATAAAGAAAATCCAAAATATAGCACATAAAGAAACGATATAAAACGAAAAAACGTGTTTTTTTTAAATATTATTTGTGGTGACAAGTTAAATATTTTTCTAACCTGTATAATTTAGATAGATAATTAATAAACACTCTTGATTTTTTTCATAACTGTAACTTTTTTACAAATACCATAAAGCCTTCTTAAAGTTTCGTATACCTTTAATATACCTATTATATTGTATACCCGTATAACATATTTTTTTGTAAAACTACAGATTTAGGGTATAGAGCGCTCTTTAAAAAAGTCTTGTCAAGGAGTCGACAGGGGCGGTAGACAGGTCTTTTATTACCAGATATTGTCGAATCAATAGTCACTAAAATCTACTAGAAACCCGTTTTTCAGTATCACAATGTTGCGGATTTTATTATCATAATAAAAAATGTCATGTAACAGTTAGATTCATTTACCTCTTCAGCGTTAAAATACATCTGAACACTTCAAGAAACATGTAAATTATGCAAGCGCGCAAAAATGCCATAAAATGCAATTCCCACTTCCTGGATGTAAGACAAGGAGCTGAGAACGTGACAAGTGCAGCATGCGCTATCTGACATAATAGTGACGTCACAAACTGCAGTTATCACCTATTGTGTGCGATTCATGCGATGGAGTGACACTCTTAATCACTTTTATGCTGTCGATTAAAAAAAACATTACTTAGTGACACATTATACGAGTAAGTAAGTAGTGATTGTGAAATTTGAATAAATTACTACTTTTTTCAATTAGTTTATTTTTGTTCTTATTATTATTACATACAAAAACATTCGGACGGGTTAAAATATTAAACGTTTACATGATAAATGTTGTTCCTACAAAGCATTCGTGTGCTAAAAATACAAAATACTTTCGTCTTACTTTTCGTTGTTCTTACAAAGGTAGGTACGCAATATTTTTTCAAACTCCACTTTTAAATTATTTAACACAACAAAAAATAAAAAAATCCTTGTTGCAGTACCTGCTTGGTAATCCATTTTTTTTTTCTTAGAACAAATAATGATTTATTATTGGTAAGCATATAACTATCGAAACAATAAAAAATATGTATACCTTCCTTGTCCGTAACCTGAAAATAGACTAAGACAAGAGCTTTTCTTCATTGTTGTATTACAATAATCATCCAAATAACGAATAATTAAGATTAGTAGAAATGGTAGGTATAAATAATTTTAGTGGTAGGTAAAAAATAATTTAAAATAAACTGAACGCAGCCAAATAATGAACGCATCCTTTTTTCGCGCATAAGCATGTAGCGCATGCGCGACGTACTCATTTTGTGGGCGCCAATTCTTGAAAATGCTAAATATCTATTACGTACCGTAGACATTACGTTACTATCGACATCTTTCATACGTTTTGGGATCTACAATCTAGAAACATAATTATAGGATATGTATATTAAATTGAAGGTTTAAATTTAATGCATGTCAACCGGCGAACATGAGGAAGTTCGTGCTTTACCAACCCAGCTGCATGTGTACCTACTTGTAAAATAAAACCAAAACTTGAAATAACATTTTTCCGGGAAACAGGGATGAGCTTGAAAAAAAAACAATCGGTAATGGGTGGTCAGCTTCAAACAAAGAATAAAAATCAGTCTAGAACAAAAACATAATACGAATCCAAACAAAATTAATTTACAATACAAAATTCGTTTAATAAAGTAAAACACAAAGTGCAAAGGTCAAAGTCCTAGGTGTCAATATGTCGATCACCATTTTGGATGAGTTGGAGAATATGGTTCCCTCTGTCGGCGTTTGAAAATGGAACGTTTTGATTGTCATTTTTATTATTGAATATTTATTTGGTGAAATAAATTGTTAAAAATTGTTTGTTTGAGAAGATTTCTGCTGGAGGAAGCCTCAGGAACATTAAAATGGAGTTTTTATTTCATTTAAGAATTAAAAATAAATGAAGTTACAATATTAGAGAACCGAGGTCTTTCTCATAAAATTTTATCAACCAATCCAAAAAAATGTTTCAAAGGAATGTGAGAGGAAATAAATTATTAGATCAAATAAGTGATATCGCTAAGGTAAGGAATTTTAAGTTACGTCAATGAAATTAAAGACTAAAATTCGATTATAAGCCTTGAAGGCCCTGAGCCTTCAAGGCTTTTGACTTATGAGCCGAAGAAAGTAAAAGTAAAGTATAGATTAATTTTATTTACCCACTCCATAACGCTTCTTCAAAAATATTTTTTCAATGCATTCCACTGTAAACATTTATTAAACAAAAATACATTGTCCCTTTATAATAGGATCACACGTATTGCATAAGATGGTGGACCATTTCACTACCTAATTCTATTTTATTTGTAGATGCAATGCGTCCAGAAGTGACGCTAGCCTTAACCCCTTGCCGCCCACACGGATTATCTTCGCGCAATAAGTTGCACGGTGGGCGTGGAGGGTTAACTCAGCGCTGCCGCAGTGGGACAGTTATCGCCGACTGGATTTAGAATGGAAAGTAATAACGCAAAACTGAACCGAAAAGGAACTGCATCTAAAAATTTACGCAGTTATAAGTATGGTAAAAACGAAACCGGGTGCCCTATTTTACATTTTTAGATGACACACATAGTTTTTTATGTGTATAAATAAAATCTTTAAGAACCCTATCATTTTATTTTGTTACTAAAGCCGAATAAGTAACGAAAAAATAAAATTAATTTAATAATCCATATACGTATTAGACAAACTGTGTTAACTTGGAGAACTCACTTATTCTCGACGTTTGTGTCGTAAGTAACGTCTTCAGGAGACTAATAACTCGCTGTGCGCTGATCAAAGATGAATTGTACATCTCATGACAACAATATCTGAGGACGTTCCTTACAACACCAACAAAGTTCTCCAACTTAGGTTTGTTAAGTATTCGAATTTAGAAAATATTTTAATTTTATCGTCTAAACTTGTCAAACGATCGTATTTTTTTCAGTTTTTAATTTTATTTTCATTTCTGTAAGTGTTCTGGATTAAGCATCTATATGCCTATCTCAGTATTAGTCGCAAACGGGTATGGTAAACATAATCTTAACAGTAATGGCTTCTTGCTTGATTTAGCACCAAAAAGCAACTACCGGAATAATCGAGAACATTTTAAGATTGTATTTTTTTGATGTTCAAAAAACAAACAAAACTTCGACAGATGGTTAAGCTTCCAGCTCTGCGCCAAATCCCGCAGTATTCACGCATTCAATTTGCACAGTATCCCAGCTATGGTTTACTTTATGACAATTTACGACCAATTCCGCTGATCATACAAAATAACGCGCCTCTGTGAGTGACAGGTTATGCGCGCCACCAATAATATTCCAAATAATAAAAAAATACGCGTGGGGTATTTTTTTAAATACCCGCTATAAAGGGGTTGAGAAAAATGGTGGAACACTTTTCTGTCGCATTTTTATGTGTTTTCTAGCAATATCTGTGAAATTTGTTTGTTCAATTTTTATTTATATGAGACCTTAGTTGCAGGGTGGGCTTATTGAAACTCGAGGTCTTTTACATTTGCCTACCAATGCGTCGCTTACCAATTTATAAACGTACACTTAGGCATAGAAACTTTATACTGAATGAAAAGGACGCACTGGATAAGGGCTTAAGCATACTGATATCAATCGTGTGGGTAGTTTTTCTTCTCAGGTTAAAGTCACATGTACGCTAACGTTGAAAATACCGGGCCCTAAATTATAACGTCGCACGGTCGGCTTGCTAGAGTTACTAATATATTTTTATTGGTTCTAAGGACCCTAGTCACACTATTTCATTTGCTCACCGAGGAAAAACTTCAAAGTTTGTGCTGAGTCCAACTTACTTATATGGAAAAATACAAACCATAAATAAACATTGATACCTTCTGTAAGTCTCACCGATTTTCCCTGGAACATAAGTGGCATTAGTAATGGTGTAAATTTTACTGATGTGTGGTTGGCCTCATTTAAAAAAATACAAAGTTGGTCACTTTTTTTATCTTATAAGAGTTATAAGTAATCTTCTAGATTTTCTTAAAACTTGGTTTTCAAAGATGTCTTTACAGCTATTGAGGTTTTTTATGTGTAGGTAAGTAGTGTATGTGCAAAGAAAATCTTTATTATGTCATTAAAGCTACCATTATTGTAGACTGTAATGAAGTGTACATATAATTCATTTTTTCTCTTCTAGAAAATGTAATACCAGCTGACTAAATCATTGTGAATAACACAGTTTGTATGATAATCACGTGTAATAAAATAAATTTCTCGTGTTAATATGAAATTAACTCTCGTCGTAGAGTTTTCGTGTCACGAGCTCGTTTAACACCCTGACTGGAGGGAATTTCCGCCGGATATTTTAGCCAATTAAAAAAGAATGGAATGTTTGAGGTTGGTCAGGCACATTGGGAAGTGTGAAGCGACAAACAATGCAACTATAAATGAATAAAACTGCTTCTTAAACAAGAAGCGTGTTGTGCAGTTTTTCTTTGGTCTAACAGCATACATCTTTCCTTGGCCTCCACTGTCTTGAGCCTTCATACGCTTCTGCCCTCCAGCTTGGCACTTGCAGTCGCCGTGTCATATCGCTCCTCACCTCAACCTTGCTCTTCCAACCTTTCTCCTCCCTCCTGGGTGCCCATTCATGATGCGTTTAGGGACCCATGAGTTGAGCATCCTCTGTGCACTTTTCTATCCCTTCATAGTATCATCCATTGACTTTTCCATCCAATTGAACCTCATTTATCAAGTCTTGTCTGGCTATCTGACCCCTTAACTGTCATAGATTCAAAAAATAAGTTTACTCCAATATTTAAAATACATTTATACCTACTTAACTGCAGTTTTCTTCCAAAAAACCTCAAGCATACGCAGTAGATGTATGTTTATACGTTATAATATTACAAGGAATGTATCAATCGCATTTTGGAAAATAATCATAGCTTTGGACAAAGGTAGGTACGCACTTGCCTCTACAGAACATTTCAATCCATGGCATTACCATAGTTATTACATTAAAAATTCAATAAGCAAAACCTTGTATAGTTTAGGTACCTACCGGAATTAGAAGTTCTTAGAACAATTATAAAGACTCTGTAATAAGCTATAAACAATAATTGGGTGATAAACGTTTCTCCACATTACAAGCTATAATTTTATGCTGAACTGTTTTCACATGTTGTCTATGATTAGGTATTTATGCAAAGACATAACAATTCAATCAGTTATAGAATAATCGATTCCAAGAAGTTCAATTCACTATGACTTTGTTAAGGGGATCGAATTACTCGTAATGAAGCAACCCTCCTCGTGACAAATTAAATGCACAATTAGCTGGAAGTCATTAAAACTATCGATTCTGGGCGGGAACTGAAGAAAACGGGGCTCTATTTATGCTGTTTATCCAGGAGACTTGTTTTTTGCATTAAAAAAGTGAATTTTACTGAACTTTTTAATGCACATATAAAAAAAATATGATTTAGTATACAATACAAAAAACTGAATATATTAAACGGCAATCTATTGTCCACTCACCGAGATAGCATATAAGAGTAGTATTAATTTTATAAATAATTTTATTATTCCATAGGTACTGCTGAAATAACAGAAACTCCTCATTTTTATAAAATAAAAACTTGATACGAAATGTAATAGAATTTGAGATTGCTTAATGAGAAGTCCTCAGAAAGATTAATTAAAAAACTGCTACTTAGATTCCTGACTCATCCATCGCTTACAACGAATATTTCATACAAAAGAAAAGTTGATCCATGAATTAGCTATGGATCAAATGTTTGTGAATTACACAGTTTGATTAGGTCGGTATAATATGACTCTTTCTAGAGGTGACGCTAGCATAGGCTTTTGATTTGTCGTGATTCATACTAAAAACAGAGGTCATCAAATATGTACATATTATACCTACCGAAGACATCGTTGCTATTTTAATAATATTTTGTGGTACCACTAATATACGCAGTTGCATTAAATAATATTAATTCATAGCAATTTGATCCCAAAAACCGCAAAACACAGATAATTTACAATTCAGCGTATTTGATATTGTCCTGGTTACCCTCGCGTTCCTGGAAGCTTTGCAATGGACTACAAAAAAGTGGCGCGATTCTACCGCCAAATTATTTCCGAGTATTTTTTGGTTTCTAAGTAAGTATATCTAATCTAATCTAAGTTGCAAAGATATGATACATTGGAGATTCACATTACATGCATTCTCACAACCAGACACGTACAAGTTCGCGCTTGCACATGCCTCATGTGAACCTATAACATAAAAACCAAATCTCAAATGGACATACACCCTGCAACTCTTGCCGTCCTTCCCTGAAACAGGGGTGACATTGGAAAATTGAATCATTTTTACAGCATGGGTGGTCAGCCGCATACCAACCTATAAGTCAAGGAACATACACGACAAATTACTTTTTTTTTTTAAATAATAATATATATTATGTACATCAAAAACTAAAACATAAAACAAATTTCCCTTTAATAAACCCTAGCCGCCAACATTACAGATCAACCGCAATTTCTTTCTGTCCTTACATACTTCTTTCATTTCCTCCAGAGTCATAACCTTCTTCATACAGGCTCTTCTTTTATTATGACTCTGGATATTCCATTCATTCGCAATTTCGGATATTTGGTCCATCCATACCTTTTTCGGTCTTCCTCTACCACGACATCCATCTATTCTACCAACATATACTTTCTTCGACAGTCTTTCCTCTTATGATGATGATGATGATGATGATGATTTCTTTATCAGCGCCGTTTCTTAACTCAATGTCACTCCAAGGGCGCTTAGTAGTTTACTGGGCGAAAAAGTGTGTCTTCATCCTCCTCTTTAGGTCCTCAATCGTCCTAGACCTCTGGATTTCTGGTGATAGTTGATTCCAGGTCGCAGGGCCGGCCACTGCAAAAGCACGGTCTCCGCAAACAGTGGCAATTTTTCTTCTAGGTTCATTTAGCAGGGTTTCCGCTCCGTTCTCTGCTGATCTTCGTGTATATTTTTAATAATATTTGTACCTCGCATTATTTTCTAACATCGATTCTTGAATAAAAAGCTATTCGAGTACCATACTGCAAACATAAAATGAATGAAAACTCAATCACTCACCAGGGGAGTTTTTTTTTCGATTCACGCGTTGGTAGGGATTTTATGCGATTCTTTGTACTGGAGGTGCTACTGTTCTCTCAGCTCAACAGTGGAATATATTGGCATTTTAATTTGATGGTTTGGTGTGTAAAATTTCAAAAAATTGACCTCAACTTTGACCAGTGAAGGTGGTACATCTTTTTAAAAAGGCGTCCCAATTGAATTAGCGTTTTTGAAACAAGCGCAAGTTCGAATCCCGTCGTGATCTATTGGCGATAACTTTGGCCCTGTTTTAACAGACGTCAGTGAGTAAATAATGAATAGATCATCTTAATATCTGTTTCTGCCCAGGTGAAAGTAGGTTGGTGAATTGCATTCCTTTTCTTAACTTTATGTAAAAAAAAGGTTAAGTCAGCCTTAAAAAAATACAATTTATTCAGAAAAATATGACTTCATTATTCGAGGACTTAATACATGTCTCATTACTGTAACGTTATTGCGACACATTTATTACGAATATTTTATGCAAATGGCTGACATTTTCGTGCCAAGTTTTTCAACATTAAAAATTATATCATCACAGTTCTGCGATAGCAGGTTAACATCATTTTTTTTTCAGAAAAGTGTGGTCATCTTATGCAATCAGAAAATTCTGTAGTAGTGACGCGATATTAGGAGTATTGTACCCCGAATATACAACATTTCGTAAATCTCACTTCAGTTAAGTAAATCAAAACTTTATACGGAATGATCTACGGCACTCCAAGAGAGTGATTTAGTTTTCATACCTTTTTCCATTGAAACAGTCGAGGTGAGTTTTAGACTAGGAGGTAAAGACCTAAAAAGTAAAAATAAAGTAGGTACTTGTGAGTACCTCAAAATATCACAATTTTCAACAAATCAAAAATTAAAGCTTTTCCAAGCAATGGTAGAACAACAAGGTATAGTAAATCAATACTTAAAACCATACCATTTTTGTTTAATCAGATATCAGTTGTCCAAAATATATAAATAGTTACGCATCCATATTATTGAAAAAATATTTTTTTTTAAAATTCCAACTTTAAGGTCATGGAAGGGTAAAAAGGGGTAGTTGGGGTCTGCCTGAGGCAGTGGCGTTCCCGCACTGGGTGGAGCGTGTCGGCCGCGCGTTACGCCCTTTGCCCCGGGCTGCATTGCTCCATAGGGGTAACCAACACCACGCACGACAACTAAAGAAACAAAATATTCATGTGCTCCGCCATACGGACACTTCCAGACCAATTACTTTTGAATGGTGAGCTTTAATACCTGCAGGCTATTTTTTTAGCTCGGTCATAAATCGTGAGAGTTGCTTTTGAATGTTTCTGATTTAATTTTATTTATTTAAGTAACCCACACATAAATTTTAATTTGTAACTAGTATAGACCGAAGAGTTTGAATTAATTTAATTAATGCACCAATATTTTTTAGACCTTTAAAATTGACGAATAAATCATAAAATATGTTTTTAAAAAACTGTCTTACGGTGAAGCTTTAGCAATGGACTCGGTATAAATTTGAATTTAGATCTTTTTCTCGACGGGCAAACGTCACATGTCTACATGTCTAGACTCCTTAGCAGCCAATGGCAAATCTAAAATCTAAATCTAAGCTGCAAAGATATGTACCATTTGAGATTCATATTAAATGCATTCCCACAAGCAGACACGCATAATTTCGCGCTCACACATGCCGCATGTCAATCTACAGTATAAAAACCCAATCTCAAATGAACATAAGCTCTGCAACTCTTGCCGACCTTCCCTGAAACAGGGGTGACATTGGCAAAGTGAACCTGTGAAGTGATTGTTAAATAATAGTAATAAAGACAAGACTGGCAGAAAGAAATATGTTTTTATCATTATTTTTCACAAATCTCTTCCAATGAAAATGGTTTACTTTGTGGTAATGGAAAGCCCATGATGTATTTCTAATGATAAATAGGCTACAGCTTAACAACGGAAAGTATATTTCCAAAATACTAAATGTGTTATCCTAGTATGCATAAATAGAAATAAAATTGACAAGTAAAAATGCCTTACATGTTATTTTTTAGAGTACTGTTTATTGTCTTGTTATTTATTATTGTTTATCATAAAAAGTGTCCGACGTACTCCCCATCTCGCGCGCCCTCCATTGTTAATATTGATGTTTGACATTTGTTTTCAATTTGAATTAAGAACGGCGTCCGCCATTGTTTTTTGCCTCTGGTCCGTGCCATAGACAAGCGCGCGCGTCGTTCAGCATGCATAGAGTAGACGCTGCGCGCTGTTGTGATTGATGCGACCGATTTGGGCGGGAAATGTTTGCGATGCTGCGGGACGTGTGCGCGGACCTGGCATGACGAGCATGTGACAGTTTCTGAGGGTGTATTAAAAAGTAAATTGAATTGTAGTTCTTCTAAACTTCAAAAAAACAATATTACAACGTGCATTGACCACTCGAAGTTGCCATTAAATGGCAGAGGCAACCCACTATCAACATAGGATTCATAGGATAGGAGGATTTCATAGGACGTAGTCATTTTTATTGCAATCAGAGAGATAATGCATTGCGAGGAATATTAAAATTACATGAACTAGTCAATAAGCTTCAAAATGAGTTGTTTTCGCATGAGTATTTTACGACAGCTTTGATTTAAAAAAAATGCTAAATATTTTAAAGATGTACAGACTTATTTAGATGTCTCGTATTTACATTGCAGTTTCACACTCCGTACACACACAAACCTACAAGCAGGCATATGCAAAAAAAAAACTCAAATGAACATAAGCTTTGCAATTCTTGCCATTTTTTCGTGAACTTAGGGTGGCATTGGTAAAGTCAGCCAACTTTGCGATGAGCCAAAGAATGATCACCGATAAGGGGGAGGTTGCATTAAAAAATAAAGCTTTATTTTGAACCGCCCTCGGCTGTCATTTTTTCCCATGAAAATAATGAATGTCCCCCCGGCCGTTGATGAGAATAATAATGAGATTTGATGACGTCACAATGTCTGATGATGGACGGATCGTTTTGCACGATGGCGCAAGATGAATGTTTTTCTTTGATTGTCGCACCAGTCGATGTGTTGACAGGAGCGCGTCGCGTGGCCGAGAACTGGATCAATATCCCCACAATGGGAAATGATGTTTTTAATGACTTTTTGATGCCATAGGCCGCGGGCGTGGCTAATCCTTTAGGTGTTGCTTTATAATTGATTGTTATTTTTTAATGTATGCTGATTCAAATCGTCTGAATGATATTTAATGTGAATTTTAAATGCTGTGGGGATATCCGCTTCTAGTCTCCGAGCTGATTTTTTTTATGAATTTGAACTACAACTCATTTTTTTATCATGCTCTATAATCTGTTAAAAAGCAAATAAACCTTATTGGATTTTGCACAATATTCATACCAAAGTAAATCTAAAATTTCCATCTGTTTCAAAATATAATTGAATGTTTATGTATCTATTACTTAAAGATTTTATCGACGAGGATTTTTTTTCTTGAAACTTGAAAAACCAATTATATTCATCTTTCTTTATGAAATTAATATATTCAACACCATACATATGAAGTTTATCTAAATCAGGAAGTTAGATTTCAGTTTACTATTTTTTTGTGTAGTAATGAAAAAGTGTTTCTACATAACCGCACATGAAATATGTTTAGAATACTTACTTACTAAATGAAATTTCTCACTCGAGGACAGTTGTACAGTGAACAATTGTAAAATACGAGTTGCACTTAATACTTCGTGGGAACCGCAATGCATCAAAAGAGAAAGAGGCACAATTAAAAGTGTCTACGTGGATTTGCGTGAACACAGCATTACCCCCGAATAATTAGGGAGGCCTACAAATATTGGCGCGCCACTTCATTGCAAATCCTCTCCACACAGAAACAATGTTGCTTCCCGCGCAAACACATCACCGGCAGAACATTTGCATTGCGTTTGTTTCACAATACTACACGCATCGAGTGAGTGGGTTGTGTGGACATAAAACTTCAAAGGAGATGCATTTGAAAATATGTGTATTTCAACTAGCAAAAAAAAAACGTGACTATGCTGCACATATAGCTCAACTCCTTACCGAGTTGTCTCCGAAAGGTTCGCATGTAGTGTGGGGAATATATTTATTTTCACATGTAAGGGGGCGTAGAAAGACCGGTCCTTATTCCACTGGTAACACTTCGGACTCGTAAATGGCAGCTTGTAGGTTCGGATTCCGACGGAGCACGAAAAATATATCTACCATTTATATTTTCTAAAATGCTCTTCGTTGGGTTGACAAATTCATATAACTTTACCTCAGACCGGTCACCAAAGGTCCATCCAGCCTTACAGCAACTGGGTCTTGCTTGAGAATTGGCGATTTTTAGCGACGACCAAGCTCGCAGAGGGCTCTTGAGGTGTAATTCACACAAAAACAGTGCTCACCAAATAAATCAGCGATATATTATTGTTGATTTTGACTTGCATTACGCTAACCATTTTACTTGAAGTGGAGGCTTCCCAAATCCCGAAGGGGCTAGTTCACATTTTTTTGTAAAGACTCTATAAGCCTTTCTGCTTTTTTCGTTTGGGTTCTTAATTAACTCAAAAACGTGATAACATTTCTGACACCCTTAGTAGGAATCACTTATTGACTGGAGGCTGGAGCTAACTTAATTAAAATCTATGTTTTAACACCAGCAACGTTTTTTTCTGATCCACACTGTTTTACTACCCACCGCTCCGGTAGAACTCGTCCATGTTAAGGGCTGCCACCCCTGTCTGTATGTAGGGTATATAATATAATAAGTTGTGTGTTATGAAGTGGTGCGACATGTGACCCGAAGACACAGCCCTGGCACGCGACACACAAACTAATAATTGCAAACAAACGTCATCCCGTGAATCATAGCAAACCCGCAGCAACCAACAACTTACATCACTAGGTTAAAACTTCTTGCCTTGTTTCTCTTCACCTTGAAATTTTCAATTTGCATATGAATGTGCGCTTGGAAAATGCTAGAAAAATAACTGAAATACGTGTCAGAGATATACATATTATGTAATGAGTAATCAATTGTGCACGACAAAAGACGTGTTTCCCGGATATGTACATACATAAGAATACATATTATTTCACTGTGAATAGATACTGTTGCAAATGTGTGTCTGTATGCATTGTATTTGTTCGATGGTGTGAGTATTCTCTAAAAAAAATTTCCGGATGTTCTCGCGTGTGCCAGAATAACCCTTTTACCCCTATGAATAGAGATCGAGACACTTTGAAGAGAGACTTGTATCAGAGCCGTCAAGCTGAACAGTACAAATGTAAACTCTGTTCGGACCAAATGTGAACGAAATCTTAAAATAAATTGTGTGAAATAAACTAACAGAAGTTTTAATTTAAATTGACCCCGTAAAATGTAAAAATACATTGTTGATATGCAAAAACATTTAAGAGTATGTATTTATTGAATAAAAAGCTTATTTAAAAAAAAAGTTGATTCCAAGAACCTGGATGTAAGCTATTGTTTTATTTATGAAAATAAATTCGGCTCCTGTAGGAATAGTCAGAAATGCAGATGCTTCACTAGTTTCATATCCAACTTAAGCGAAAAATGCATGTAGCTTGAATTCATATTTTTTGCGAAGACATGCCTTTTTATCATACAACTTCATCCTTTTAATTCAGAAAAACGAAGCACGTAAATTGCATTAAAAATAGCAAATGCGTGTGTCAGGATTTAAAAATATCCGGATCCTCCCATCGCTCAAAAAACATCAAACATGGCGGGCAGAGGAAAGCCCGCCAAAAGCGTCGCACGACACGTGTACAAAAAATCACAAACAATCCGCACAGAAGACTGGATACATGGAGAGTCAAAACGTGTCCTGGGGCCGAGGGGGACAGGGGAATAATTCCATTTGCAAGCGGCACGCTCCCCCCCAAGAGTCAATTATCAGGCCTTAATGTTGGTACCACTGCACTGACATACCTTTATTTTTGTTTCTGAATAATGTGTAGATTTTATTGTGTAGTTTGTGGAGGAAAAGATGAGTCTTTGGTGCAAATAAATAGGGCTGAGTAAAAAAATGCGTTTTAAAATTTAACTTATTTGTGGCGAATTTAGTCGATATGACTTTATCTGAATTATTTAGAAATAATACATGGCAATCTTTTTAATGTTTTTTTTGTTGTATTTTCAGAATGACCTTTGAAGAAGTGGCGGCTAATCTGCAATGCTGATTTGTAATGTTGGTTTATTAGTTTGCTACATTTTTTGCATAAGAAATTTTTGACTTTTTTTGTATAGATTTATTTTTAAGATTTTGTTGTTTTTTTTTTATACTTAAATGTTATTTATTACTCGTATTCCTTGACTTATAGGTTGGTATGAGGCTGACCACCCATACTGTAATAAATGGTTCACTTTGCCAATGTCACCCCTGTTTCAGGGAATTTCGGCAAGAGTTGCAGGGCTTATGTTCATTTGAGGTTTGGATTTTATTTGTAAGTACACAATCAGCATTTGTAAGCGCGAACTACACGTGTTTGTTTGTGGGCATACATCTGAGAGCTTTAAATGAATATATCCTTGCAACTTAGATTATAGATTATAGACCTTTCATGTGGTTGTATCATCAAATAACCACCGTACAAAAACAGTAAAAATATAATTGATGGAATGAAAGTTTACCAAAGACAGTGTGTCAAGGACTACAGAAGAGGTATTTATCTAACCATGGACTCAAAATGAAAAAGAGAGTAGCAACTGTGTTACGCAGCCAAAAGCCCTGCTACAAAAGGATCAGGATATCGACCGCCAAATCACCAACACCTCTGCTGCACTACAACAAGAGTCACAGACCACTAGAGTCTCTGAAATCCAGGGAGTCTCCCACACAGGATTCCTTAAAAATGTTACATTCAGATTTTTTAATGTGGAATTTATCAGCTTACAACTGAGGCTGTTCAAAGAATATGTCAAGGTTTTTTCTTCTTTTATAATCATTCCTTTCTCTTTCCAATGGTGTCACAGCCCAAAAAAAAAAGTTACCTTGATGATGATGATGATGATGATTTGTAGAGCGTCGTTTCGTGAATACTGTCACTGTAAGGGCGCTTAAACCTTCAGAATACGTGTCATAATTATTAGGTGTGTCTCTTCTTGTCGTCAGTTACTGACATCCACTTTACGCTAAGTTGTGCCTCATCGTTATTAACCCCAGTCTGGGTCCTTTTAATATTTTACTTCAGTTAATAACAAAAGGGGCATTGGAAAATCTATCTCTGTATAATTTTCGGAGCACAACAAAAAAGGGAAACAAATTTAATTCAATAAAAATTCAACCCTCAGTTGCACATACATACATACAATGTAGGCAGCCCCCAAATAACCGAAGGGCTTGCGCGGGGTCGCGCGATCTCAATGGGAAATCGAATAAACACTTAGTCGATCAATTTATTTATTAAAATGTTTTCAAATATGTCCCCGGGACATATCTGGAGTGCTCCCAAACATGCGCTGTACAAGCAACTTCCATATAAATCAAAACGGAACGTGCCAGAGGACGCCATTGACATCTCACAATGAATTAGTTGATTTTAAATATTATATGGACTATTTATTGATGATTATTCTATTCATAAAGAAAAGTTATTCAAAAAATAATTATTGATGAAGAATTGAATGCACTCTGAGGGATAAATGATGAATAGAAAGATCAAGAAAAAATGGCTTGATGAAACTACTGCGGAAATAATTGAGTATCTCTGTATCTTCTTATAGATTCCTCTGGGGTTTTGCACCTTTCACAAACAAATTTCTCCACGATAAGACAGTAATCTTTTTCCCTCATGTTATCGAGTTCGAGATCTTTTTTTTGCTCTCCAACCATCGAGGATTTCAGTCATCACTTACTACTCAAGGTAATCAAATCTCTCTTTAGAATATGACCAGATATTTTGGAGAAAAATTGGTCTATGACACGAAATTGACAGATAATCCATAAAAAATCTGCATATACATGCACATTTGTTGTCTTCCCCGTTTATAGGACTGCTGGCATCTTCGATGTATTCAAAGCAGGTAGGTAAGTAAAAGTAAAGGTAATGAGTTAGTAAATCTAAATGAACTGAGAAGTACTCGGATGTAAGGATCACCGAATTTATTGTAGAAGTGTGACTGACTAGTTCCTATACGACAGATTAACAGATACAGTTCGTTAAATATTTGTTTGTGATGATTCCCACGGAAGCTTTTTAAAAAGCCTCCAGAAAATTTAATGAAAGGTCCTTTCTTGTTGTCGTTTTTTTACACAATATCCTTGTACGAGTTGATTGTAGCTTTTAAAGAGGCAAACATTTAAATCTCAGTTACAAAGTAGAAGGCCTGATTATGTTTTCCTCCCGCTTCATACAATGTGTTTATTGGCTGTCTCATTACCGACAACCAAGACCTGTCATTAACTATAGAAAACGCAATTCTAAAGAAAAGTTTTTTTGAAACATTTTACTTGCTCAAGAATGCATTTCCCCCTTAAAAACATACAATGTAAGAATAATTGGAACACAATTATAAAAGTTACAAAAAGGATACAATTACAATTAAAACTTGTTCCAAAAACTACTTAATTGCTTTTAAAAAACACTTCATTGTTTGTCAAGTTGTTTGTATACTCAGTAATCACTCTTTTATTTATTTTTTAATTGTAAATCTCAGTCTTTTTATTTATTTAATTTCTATTTGCCTAGTTCAATTGAAGTATTCAAAGAACAAGGAGCTGAAACAATTTAATTATATTTAAGTGAATATTGATACGAAATGAAAACCAGTACGTAGGTATTTATTGAGAAATTCAACAGTTATTTTGTAAACATAAACACTCCTTATAAAGATCATTTTCTTGAGCTCTTAAATTGTTTTTTTTCACAAGTATGGTTCACACTTCTAAGCCGCCGAATGGATCATCCATGTGCATTGCTATTTTATGCAGTGTGCAGATTTTTTATCGCTTTCCAAGTGGTAAGTTTAAAAAAATCGATGTGACAGTAAAGAGAAAAATGACTATGTAATGTTTCAAATTCTAAAAAGTATGAAGAATTTTAAAGTCTGTGGTTAACTTACTTAACACTAAATTTATATCCATCAAACTATTAATAAAACCTGTTTTTTTTTAGTACAAATCAATTTTACCATCTTACTTAAATTTCAACTGATACCATGCCTCTTAAGAAAACAAACCATATGAAGGAAGATAATTACATCTTTGAAATATTCCTTTATTTTTTTCTAACAGCTAATTAAGTTCAACTTAAGACCCCGATGCTTCTAGTTTATGCCCCAAGAATAGCTGTAGATAATTATTGTTAGTCTTTAACTACTTTTTGAAGTTACTAATTGATATCCCCGGCTACTGTTTCGTTAGTTTTTTACAAGCTACGATTAGTCGGGAATTTTAGACAAATTACTTGTTCCCATTATGAAGGAACGTCATTTTTTAACGTTGCTCGGTGTAAAAATTGGCGTGTTTAAATAAATTTGTACTGCATTCTTGCATAATAAAGCATTTAAAATTAATCACTAACAGGGTTGTGCACAACTCGTTTGATCTGTAGCTGATCTATGGAACATCAATTTTTTTGACAGAAAATTCAGAGGCGGCTGAGCCATGGGTTTGCTATGTGTGAATAACGCCGTATGTAAAATAAGACTATTCGAAGACTAGTGGTTGTCAACTTGTACTAATCAGTTAGTAAGACTTCGGACTCGTTACTGGAAGGTTGTGGGTTCAAATCTCGGCGGAGCACAAAAAATATACCATTGATATTTTCAAATTTGCTCTTAGCTGGGTTGAAATATTCATAAACATAAATAAAAAAGTCATCGAAAGGTCTATCCAACCTTACAACAACTGGGTCTTGCTTGAGAATTGGCGCTTTCTACAGCAACGACCAAGCTCGCAGAGGGCCCTTGAGGGGTGATACACACAAAAGCAGCGCTCACCAAATAAATCATCCTAATATTATTATTATATAATTTTAAATTTTAAATTCACAAAATTATGAAATTTAAAAAATAAATGTCATATCCATCAGCAAACTGAATATTTTGTGTGTATCTATTTTGTGTTAAATGTTGTAAGTAACATATTGCGTTTAGTAGGGGCGAAACCTGATATTGTGCTATACTAGCCAGTACCGTAACCCGAGTGTAAAACATGTACTTTAACTCCCCTCGATCGCGTAAAAATAAAAAAGGTATGGAAATTTAATCACCCACTAGGGGTGCTATAGTATTTTTCATATATTCTTTTTATTTCCGCGATTGAGGGGAATGCATGTAAATGTTTTTTACTCGGAGTAACATAAGTAGTTTGTCACTTAGCAGAGCACATTATTCATGAATTAGATTAATTCATACCAAATCAACTGCTGCATATGTTCCTCATAGGTAATCTAATTATACTTGGCTCTCACTTCGATGGCAGCTAGCATTTTTGTAAAATCTTTAAAATGAGCAATGAGATCCGCGTGGGAATTGACATAGACGAAATTGTGCCGTCACCCGGCCGGGTTTGACGCTTGCTCGCCGAGAAAGAAGTTCTCAATTCCATAATGTTCCGAGTCCATTATTTTTATGTCTACTTTATAAATGTGTTCTATATGAGCATGTTTCCTAAGTTGTATGGCCATTAAAATATGTTGCATAAGCCCAATGAAAAAAAAAATCTGTGGACCATAATTATACTTTACTTTTTTTTACTTTCTTCGGCTCATAAGCGTTGAAGGCTCAGGGCCTCCCGCACCACAATCCTCCTGGACTCTCTGTCTTGTGCTGCTTCCCTCCATGGTCCCCTCACTCTCAGAGTTTCGGCGTCGGCTTCAACGTTGTCTGTGCCCGCCGCATCCTGGGACGTCCGAATGGTCTAACACCTGAGGGGGCACCATCCATGACTGTTCTGATTATCCTGGAGTCCTCTGCACGTGTTACATGTCCGGCCCACTGGAGTCTTCTTGATTTCAATGTCACCATAATTATAGAGCATCGTAAATTATTTGCAGTCGTGAATAAATTAAAAGTTTGGAAACTATAAAGACGTCAAATATCCACGGTGTTCAGATGAAAAACACAGGATAAAAAAATGAAATCACTGTCTCAAAAAAGCATCTTAATTTTTAATGGTAAAAGTTATTTATTACAGTCAGTCTGGTTTTCAATGAATTAAAGACCCAATGGGCAGGCACTCATATATAATAGGCTATCGGGGCTATTCTTAGACATTTTAGTCGTCGGTTGAGCCCACGCTTTGACAAACTAATGGTGCCTGCGCTGTAAGTTTCATCAGCACGGTCATTCTTACCTTCCGAGTTTTGTAATATTTGTATGAAAAAAAATCAGCTGTTCACTTGCGGCCATCTTGGATTGACAGGTCGTCATACAAATGCATAATTAGTTTGTCAAAGCGTGGGCTCAACCTAAGACTTAAATGTCTAAGAATAGCCCCGTATTGAGTTCAGATGTAATAGATACACAAACGAATGTTAGCCCCTAAGTGTTTTTTTTAAATGCTTTTTTTTGGGTTTTGTAAGTATTTCAACCATATAAATTTCATCTACGTGACAATTTTTAATAATTAATGAGCCCCAAGTAACTGCAGTAGTTTTATTTTTTCTGCCAAAATACAGGGAACTGATAATACTATTATTTTAAGATTGATTGGTGACATGTAGTGCCAAGTTCTACAGCAATTAGATAACCTCAACCTACACAGGCCGGCCAACCCGCGGGGGCTAATGCTGATGACGTTTCGCCTATGCCCCTGTGCGGCGTCTACCCGACATCACGGGGGTAAAAAGGGAAGGGCGGCAGGAGCGCGAGGAGAGGGGAGGGAGAGATAATACCCTCATGCGTAGCGCCCGCCATATGGCGCAAGGAAACTACCAAGGTGAGCTGGTTTATGTGAACGAACCAATCAAGGTTGTACAAAATTAAAACAACGCACAAATCAAGTTTCATTGGTTGTAATTTTTTAGTAGTTTGTTGAAAAGAGTTAGAGAAAAATAGTAGTTAAATTTGAGTAAGAAATATTTTTGGAAATTGGAAAAGAATATTTGGAAAGCAAACGGCGAATATTTCACTGGACATCAAAAAATATCACTGTATGTCATTATTGCCGTAAAATAACTTTCAATGAAGTTTTTTTTTTAATCATGTTACGATGTTAAAAAAAAGTGATTTTGAGAAAATATACAAAGCAAAAATAATAAGTAAGTAAGTACCAGAAACTTCGAAGGTCTGTCGACCCCAATTCCTTTGGAGTCGAAGATCAACTCAGAAATCTTAATCAAAGCACCGAGGATGCTACGACATTTAAAACAATTGGGACAAACAAAAAATCAAAAAAATGACAGTTGTTTTTTTTTTTATTAAAATCCTATGACGGTAAAAATAAAATGAGTTAAAATTGTACAGCCCTGAACAATGATTTGCTTACATGATAATACAGGCAAGGCAATGTTACGTACAGAAAAATAAATACAATATTCAAATGAAAAGGAAAGACATTAAATAAATTAAGCATTAAAAGGGATTCTCGGCAACTGTAAGATTTTTATTTTTTCTGTACATGTAATCAATAAACATATAAGTTATAGAAATAACCGTGGGAAGGAGTTAGCAACTTTGTATATTATGATAAAGAAATCTGTGTTTTGAAGGATTTGGGGGTATGTTGGTGCGTGGAGAGATTACTAGAAGGGTCGGACACCTGTGCGAGCCCTGGAGGTGACCTTGTGAATGCAGGTGGACGGTGTTTTGATGTGAAACGAGAATAAAAACTGGTTTGTCGGATTTAAACTGTATTTTTTGCTTTGTTTTGGAAGAAATGACTATAATTTGTATTATAAAAATGAATAACAGGGGTTTTCTGACTGATAAATTTAGATCCAACTGCAGTAGTAAGTATCTTTTGAAAGCGGTGTTCAAGGTGCTGTAATTACCATAATGAATGCCAACATTATAAGGAGAACAGCATGGTATTAAACATCAAATAATGTTATTTATGCATAAATTGACTTTTTATTTGTAATAATGTGTTAAAAATAATTTCTGATAATTTTAGAACTCTTTGTCTCCCATACAGTTCTAAGAGTTTTTTTTCGAGAGTTTGAATGAATGGAGATACCCATTATAAGTATGTTGCCCCACGTTAAATAAAAAAACACAACGGAAGCTACAATACTTAATTAATCCATGACTTTGTCACCCTGTTTCAGGGAAAGTCAGCAGCAGGGCTTATGTTCATTTAAGGTTTAGATTTTAATTTGTAAGTTCACATGCAGCATTTGTAAGCGCAAACTTAGACGTGCCTGTTTGAGGGCATGCATTTAATATGAATTTTAAATGTGTTTTAATATATTTGCAACTTAGATTATATACTAAAGATACATACAAAACAAATCCTGATAAGTTCCTTGGAATGTGAAGCTACTCAAGTTATCCATTTTCTGAACTATCCTATCAAAACTGCAATCATTTCTTCACCCCTAGAGCATAAAAATCTATGAAATCCTTTATCATAAAACTGCGACTGGATCCGCATCAATATTAATATATTAATTTAATTTCTGCGTAAGACCGCCGTTACTTATCTCGTAATGTATTTTTTTATTACCTCCGGTCAGTCTTAACCTCATGTCCCCAGGATCATCAAAGGAAGGGATCACACCAGGATAGTGAACAATAGATAGCAGTTGAATATATGTTTTCGAGTAAATACAAAAATTTAAGGGAAATTCCACTACCCTTCATTTTTGACAAATAATATTTCGTTAATATGCGTAGTTTACAACTTCACAAGGAAAATACGTTAATAACATGATTGATGGGTTCACGGAAAACACTTAAAACCCTTTCGTAATTATTTCATCTGGTCAGAAATATTTAAGCATTGAAGTTAAAAGTAACATTATATAATCACATAATTCTCCTTTAATTAGTTGCACCTATAACTTTATCAATTTTTAACACTGTTTTCATATCATCATTAAAATTTGCTTTACTGAATAAAGGCATATATTTCTGAGTCAAGGATTTAACTCTCGATGAAATGAAAGATGTAAATATTAAGGAACAGAAAAAAATGGTGGCTATTCTGTATTGTTGGCGGTTTATTCTTTAATAATTGTCAATTTCATGGAACCGTTTGAATTCTTGACCAATAAGTTGCTATGTGGCTAACCACCCATACGATAAAAAATGTTTAACTTAACCAATGTCAGCCCTGTTTCAGGGAAGGTCGGAAAAAGTTGCAGGGTTTTGTTTAAGCATGCAGCATTTGTGAGCGATAATCTACACTTGTCTGCTTATGGGTAGGTATACATATAATATTAATTTTAAATGGTAACATATCTTTCACTTAAGATTTTAGATTATAATGAAGGCACGCAGATGACTTGCCAGTAGCCTGTAGGTATAGGTCGCGTCACGTAAAAATAACGCTAGCAGCAAGCTGCGCAGTAAGCGATTTATCGGACTTTTTGGTACTTGTGCGACTGTAACCCATGCGCAAACACACTCCCTCCACTTCTTCTCAGCGTTCTTTTTACATGACGCGACGTATACTAACTGTTAACTAGTAGTTCAAAGTAACTTGCACACTGTTCTCGTTTGCAGCAGGGCTAAGGTTCAGTAGCGCAACTATTAATTCGGAGAGGGGTTGGTCTGGTAGTAAACGGAGACTATAAAAGTGCGTGTCACACAATAAGGGCCCGGCCAATCAGACGGAAGCTGGCGGGCGGCAGGTTGCGATTTTAATCCCGTATTTACGATGACACATTTGGTGAGGGTGGTAGGAAGGCTGCTGCTCTGAACAAGCTCACGATGATGATGATGATGATTATTCCATACTTTGATAATGTTACGAATGTGTAATTGTGTGTCTGTGTGAGTTTGTGGAGTCTCTATATGTAGGCACTTAAATTATTGTATCTGTATTTGTTTGAGCTTGTGTGAGTGTTTACTCGAATTTTCTAAGTAGAATTTTCTGGAAAAATCTTGCATGTGCCAGTTCTCAACGTTCCGAAAATAACCTTTATTCTCACCTATAAATTGAGCAGCTAGAATCATAACAATAATTTATATTTGTGATAGTATTGATGGTTTATGTACATTACGATGATACCTGTAACTTCTGACTATGATGGTACGTTTTCTACAATATGATGGATGCTTTGGTCATATTGTGATGGTTTGTGAGTTGTCGCAAATATACACAAGTACCTAGAGTATACAACATTGCATAAATGTGGGATACTCTTCCTTTCAATTCTCCAAAGAGACAGTACATAGCTTGACTTTTGCAAAATATTTGCGCATCGAATAAAACTACGTTCATCATCAGATAAACCAGTTGTATTCAATCAACAACCAGTGCAAACTTTACCTGGCATACATAGCCGCTTGCCAAATCCTTTCCATGATGTATCTTTAAAAAATATATTTACGTATTATTATTATTACGTGATCGAGGGAAATATACGTAACGTTTCAAACATAAGGTAAAGATCAATTTTTAATGTCCTTTTTCCGACGTCCACAAAATCAAACTTAATATTTACTGCTGAAAATATTAAATTCATTTGTAGTTAAGTACTTGATTAAAAAATACAACTTTTGATGTATATTTGATGTAACAAAAAACAAAATTGTATGGCTTTTGAAAAGGAATGAGAAGAAAAAACAGCATTGTGTTTAAAAAATAAAAAGGCATAAAGACAAAAGTGCTTGTTAAGAATTTTAAAAACATCCCTGTAAAATAAATAATCCTCGGCGTAGCTCCCCCTCTTGTTGGCCACCCCGTATCTCTCCTTTGATTCGACACCGCTCAGCTGGTATCTCGGCTTTTATGACCTCGTAAAGGGACTTTGATAAAATTGTGGACCTCCTTACCGCTTTCCTCCCACAACTACCACCCCCCGAATGCTCCTAGTCGCAACGGCTACAACTCCTGGTTCTAACTAAGCAAGTTAGTGAGATGGTGTTTGCAAGTTGGCTCGGTGGTGTGTCAAGGGTCTAAGGGTATTTTCAGACACAACGCATTATGTCTAGTTTTTCTATGAATTACCGGGCAAACCATAGGAAAAAGTCATATATTCTCATACACTATAAATTAGTTAAATTTCGACGCGGTGCTGGATAAAAAAAAAAACATAGACAAACCGGGCAGAATGGTGGTAGAATGCGTTCAGTGTGTAATTGCTGCAAAGGTGATACCTACTTCAGGAATAAGCTGTTTATAGAAGCGAAAATAGAAAACAAATGTAAATTTGCATCACATTTCAAAAATTAAGTCCTACGTCAATAAACTATCAAATAAATAGTGGTTTTTCTTTTCTCTGAAAAGAATAAGACTGTAAAATTTGTGCAAATAAAACTTTGAAAAAATAGTCATTTATTCGACCACGTTTCATTTTTTGTGCTAGTGAACTCGTCACAATAAAAAAAAACGTCATTCATAGTTATCCCGCAAATCAGGGAATTGATTTATTCGTAAACATTATGAAACGTATGCAGTTGACAGTTATGCTAAATTAAGCAGGTAAGTGCGTAGCACTTAAATTTTCTTTTCAAACTGTCTACGCAAAATTGTTTTAAGGCTATGACTCTCTTTCGGCGTTAATTGTTACAGCATATTTTTCATAACATTTTACACATGCTGAGTCCAATGAATAGCTTAGATGCCCAAAAACAAATAAAAGTAATCTCCAAAACTACTGTCTTTAGCCAATTATCCTCGTCAGAACAGTCTTTGGGTACAAGTGGTGAGTATTTACCCTAAATGTGCAGCAGCAGAAGAAGAGCTATCGATTAGAGCGGAGGCTTAATGTGAAAGGTTTAATAGGTTCCAGTAATGTTCTTTACGGCGTCATAATAGTGTTTAGTTAAGCTATCAACACAATTATTCGCACTTGAAGTGTCTTGATTACATTTATGTGCGTTGAACCCATTTTGTTTACAGATTTTAGGTTTTGTTTCAACAAGTAATACGACACTACAAAGACAAGTTTTTTTTAAATGGCCTAATTTTATGCCTTTTTTCTTCAATAAAACAATCAGGGTTTGATCGGTTGATTTCTCACATTTTTCTAGTACCTATATTTGTCGACGTCATCCCTGGTTTACAGGAAGATGCAAGACTGTAAATTCAAGTGCTTATCCCTGTCTATAATAACAATTAATGATGTCCATTGATGACCGCATAACTCGAGAACGGTTGCTTTTTATCCTAAAAAAAATGTACGTGATCAGATCATTTCACTATGTATTTCCACTTATATTATGTAGATCTTGAAGGTTTGAAAAACAGACATGAGACTACAACTGGTAAAAGCTTGTGTAGGTCTGTTATACTGTCAGTAAGTGATGGCAAAGAATAAAAATCATAACTTTTCTTTGTTACGAATGTGAACAAAAAAATGTGACTTAATCCAGTCATTGCTGAAATAATATAGGTACTCCTAGAGGTGAATATCCAGGACCCCAATTCTAAACAGATGTTATTATTTCTTTTAGATCCATTTTTTCCCATTCATACTAATTATTTTTCAGTAAATATACAAATTCATCGCTATCGATTGATTACTTATTCGGACAAGACAACAACAGCCCGTTGGGTCATTTAGTAAGTAAAGTAAAGTATAAATGTTATTAAAAAAATTATAAGACACGAATCTAAAATTATACTTTTTGTAAATTTATCCTTTTACGTAAATAAAACAATGTTACCTTTATCCAGACTATCTGAATACGTTTATCGCGTTGTAGACAAATCATTTACTGGACCACATTTTAAACTGGCGCCGCTTTCCTCGCCAGCGTCGTTTTAAAGTGAAATCTTCCCTGTAAACGCGCACAGCTTCCCCCACACAGGGCGGTGCAGGAGTAAGGGGAAGTGCAACCCTTGTAAGTCCTCGGTACAAAGGCGAGGAACATAAAAATCAACGAGGAAATTATGTAAACTGGCGCAGAAAAATATGCCGAGACGAATAAAGATTCAATGAAATTCTTTTGTAGCGTCGCTGGGCGGAGAGAAAATGCAATAGTTGTCAATGGGTTGATAGAAATGTCGTAAGTTACATGCGCAGGTTCCGGGCTCAATCACTTGTTATGTAATTGTAGGATATGTGTGGGTCCTTGTTTGATGTAGAAAAAATACTCGTACATTAAAATGTGGAGATAACCCGAAATTTTGAAATGAAAATAAGCAAAATAAAACGAAACTAATTACAGGATAAATACGGCATCTGGCGAGCAAAAGTTGTAGGGTCTGTGTTAATTAAAATTAAAAAGCACAAACTTACACGTGTATGAAGTTAAAATGCTATCTTATCTTTGCAACCTTAGATTTTAGTACGAGGTCAGTCTTACGCTAGCCTCTTTCAAAGGAAATGGGTGTTTCCTTGCTTCTGGGGAGGCAGGTTTTCATTTCTCAGACTGAGGAAGCCTTGTCGGTTCTATGATTATTGGCTGTGAAATAAACACCGTAACAGTACATTAATTCAAATGATAAATACACACGTGCATAATACCCATATGTGTTAAGCTACACACACACACAATCATGACGATGATTTCCATCATGCACTTTTTTGAATCCATGTGTCACTCGGATGAAATGCTTTTAATACCGACAAATAAAAACGTCAAAGCGATCTCACTTTATGGTCAAAAATTAATTTAGACAAACAAATAAAATGCACATGACCCAATATTTTCTGGTATCACACACGTTCGGTCCATGGCATATGTGTCTAAGTCCAAAATATCGCAAAGTGTTTTCTGTAAGCCCGCCCATAAATCACTGTGCGCTTTCATCAGTGGGCTCCGCGTGACAAGTGCTCACTGTAAGTGTATAAAACATTACGTAAATCTAAAACATGATTGAAAACTAAATCACTCTCTAAAAGTGCCGTTGTATATTTCATACCGTTTTGAGTAACGCAATCGTAGCGATTTTACACTATGTTTTATACTAGGGGCAGAGTTTCCACCGCTGTCACTCACCCCTCAAAATCTGGATTAAAAAGTATACCCGTCGATAAAATGCCACATAAACATTGATTAGGAAAGGGTGGTGGGGGGATGTGTGAGGCTGGTGATCTCACCCCAAAGCGAATAGAGATCCGATAGAAATCTGGTGAGCATTAGCGCAACTACGATAGATTTGGCATGTTCAAAATATACCTCAGCTATGTGACGTCATTCGTATTGAATAAAATATCGGATTACCGATCAGGATTTTTCAAATTTATTTTTTATATTTTTTAGAAACAAATTTTAATAAAACACTGTTTCTTTTCACAAGAGATCAATTTATTTTAATTATTATCACAAACGTTTGCAATCTTTTCGATCATCTTTAGGTAAGACAAATTTGTTTCTAAAAAATATAAAAAATGAATCAATATGAATTTTTCTACTCCCATTTGGTAATTTACTAATTACAAAATGGCTAACGCAATCACAATGCCATACATTTCTACACCCGTTGCATAATGTTACATTATGCAACCGGTAACCGTGTTAAAATGAACATGTGCGCATGCGCATTGTCAGAATTGGAACCATTTTTTAATTTCAAATGTCAACCTTGTATGGGGGTATGAAGACCTGTCAATCCAAGATGGCCGCAAGCGATCAGCTGATTAGGCTTCATACAATATTAGTGATATTCGGTAGGTAGGAATTACCGTGGTGATGAAACTTTCAGCCCTGTTCAGATGAAAATAAATAAGTATATTTTATGTGTAGAGTCAAATAAAAATTGTTAATAGTGCTAAAATTTATCGAATTTATTTATCGGATTGCTCCAAATAAAGCTTTCCTTTTTTCAATGGAAAATAAAAGGCTTGAAAGGAAAACAATACAAAAAATTTCACCGCAAAAAATAAACAAACTCAAAAAGTTACTTGGTTAATAGGTGAGTATGAGGTTGATCACCTATGCTGTACAAATTTGGTTCACCTGCCAATACAACTTCAGGGCATTATGTTTATTTGAGTTTTGGGTTTGAATGTTTAAGCTTATATGCAGGATGTAAAAGCGCGACCTTATACATATGTGTCGGCTTGTGGGCATGAATTCAATATGAAACCTAAATATAATTTATTTTTACAACTTAGGTTAGATTAGATAATCGAAGGGAATGATAAATCACACGTTTTGACAAAGGTAAGGTTTTAATTACTTCAAATGGACGAGTACATTATAATGACTTTTATTCACTATTTTGTTAATTCTCTCATGGTCATAGAAAAAGTATTGTATGCCACTGCACGTAATTAGTCTTTGTAACACTCGTGCTTTCTATTGTGCCATTCGGCTGCGCCTCGTGGCACAAACTAGCACTCGTGTTAAAAAGACTATCATTACTTGGCAGTGGCATAAATAACTATTTCAGTGTTAATACACAAACCACAAAAAAATGGATTTTATTTAAGTTTACAGCACCGAGCCGCGACATCATACGTCAAAGAAAACACTTATCAAGCTAAACTAGCTGAAGCCCAGGGGCGTGCATCCCATATAGGCACATGCGCCTAATAGGTAGGAAATATATGGAGAATAAACATTTAATCATGGTATTCAGATTTAAAATTCAAAATTTAAGTTTTTAAATTGGAGCCATCGTTAGCACTTTAGTCAAAAAATGTACGGGTTAAAGTAAGTAAAGCTTTTTAGTTCAAAATATGGAGGTTTATAATTTTTGTTACGCTACTGATGACGAATTGTACGTATAAATAGTTACAGAGCTCTTATTGCGTAAGTAACGATTCAAATTGTCCGCAATTCTGCAACGTATCGAGTACTTACTGGAAATTACAAGACAGGTTCAGGAATGAAAGGAAGAGAATATGAGAGCACTTTGGTCACATAAGTTTTTTCTTGAACACAGATCCTCTCGACTCTCCCATAACAGCAACGGCTAAACCTGCCCACTGAGAATTTCATTAGAGTTTTTCTGGCTTGAGAAGGTGGCAATTCTCGTGGCAATGTCTTCCATTCAAGAAATAACGGAGACAAAGGAAATGTAAAGACAGAAGAGAAGTAGCAACTTGGTAATTTGTAAGAACTGAAATCTCTTCTTTTGTTCAGGGAGTTTTCGAAGGCCGTTGAATTTATAAAGGTGTTCTATATAGTCAGGCATTGAAATGAATCATTGGTTGAATTTACAGAAAATATGAGACTTAAAATGCATCATCAAATCGCACTTTACTAAATTTTTACTTTTAAAAAGAACGGTATCTTTGTTTGGGTAAAATAATGTACAGAAAACGCAAAACCAGCAGTTTATTCCACTTTAAAATGTACATCAGAACTCATTTATAAACATTTCACTTTATGTTATTACAAAAAACGAAAAATGGTATTGTATGGTAAAACAAAATGGAAAATCTAGAAGACTGTACATTTTTGTTTTTGTAGAATTTTTGATATTTTAAATTAAACCAAATAAAAATGTCGATGCTCATTTTATTTCCAGTACAAGATTTCCTTACAAGCAAGAGCACAAGACGACAAATTTCCAAGTATAATACAATCTGCAATCTGCAGTGTAGTCGGTGTTATAGCCGCGGGGATCAAGACAGGTTATTTGGAACCGGATAACACTGGTTCGAATCCCGCGACGATAACTTCGACCCTGGTTCAACAGATGCCGTTGCATGCACACAAGCTTCTGCTTTCGCATGAAGACAACTGGCCAGTTAAAATAGGTTGGTGGATTGCATTCCTTTCCACAAATCTATTTTTTTAAAAAAAAAAAAAAAAAAAAAAAATTTGACAACCTAATCCATTTTGCGGATTGAATTATTCATTAATTAAACCGTTCATAATCATTTTACCTGATATAAAAGCTCCTTCTCTTCAAGAACGCCGAATAAATTAATCAAAATTTAATCATATGACGATAATTACTGGGAAAGTCTCTCGGGGACACGAAGGAGCCCCTTCTGGGACGGCTGAATGCGCGCCATCTAGCGGTGGGTATTTTTAATTTTTCCCACTGACAAAGGGTTGATCGAGGTCGTTCTATTTTATTGGGGGCGGTGGGAGGGTAAAAGAAAGGAAGGAGGGGATTGAAGAACGCCCATCTGAAACGTGTGCAGCTCTCAATGCGATTGAATTATTAAATCATTTTTATAAACATGCGCTGATTGTAGATGAAAAATTTACGTAAAGTGTAACATGACTCTCACTGACAGCTTACACAAATATTAGATAAATTTAATTGACTGTTTACATGTTCGATTTGATGGAATAGAAAACAGGAATCATTGAGAAGATCTTGGGCTATGTGGGAATCAATGGCGAAACCGAAAAGCTCTAGAAAGTCATTACTGAATTAAGCGGTAAAGATGTGGAAGAATAGATCATCAAAGGTCCTGAGAAGCGATCTTCCATGGCTTTTGATGCTGGAACTGTGAGGAGAACCTCAAATTTTGAAAAATACAAAATAAAAAACCTTTAATTCTGTAGACATACTCCTTGACAAGAAAATAAGAAGGAAATGCAGTTACTTCAAGTAAAGTAGTCAATGCAATAGCGAAAAGTCACCCCCAGTTTCCATTTAGAAATATCCATCGGGGGCTGGGGATGATAATGGATATTAAGTCTGAATTACGATATGACCTCAAGCGCAGTTACTACCCGCCGCTTTATTGGGACACCAGGATTACTCCGCTGCAGGGGTCCCAGGAACACGCGCAGGAAAAAGTTTGACGAGAGCCCCTTAACTGGTGACAAGTTTTAAGTGGACTTGAATCACGATGAAAACTTATGGTCTTTTTTAAATATTTCTGTAATTATCGTTAAATGTTATGGGTCATAAATTTATTTACTAAAAATCATGAGAGTTTTAGAAAAGTTTTCTCATAAAAAGAGTACGGGGTTAAGCTGTTTTTGTCTTGAATATGAGGATAGTGTAAAGATTTTGATATTAATTTCAGAAAAAAAAAATCATAAAAACTGTGAAGAAAACAGACGACGGTCTACAAATATACTTGTACCTATTTCAGAAACAGCTGTTGGTATAACTGCATTTTTAGAATAGTACTTCTTTTCCAAGAAAGCTACGGACTCAAACTTGTGGTATATTGATTGAACATCAGCTGCACTAGCCTTATGCCAGTGATCTGTGCCTTATGCCAAAGGACCAAATCGCAGTTGACTTTCATTTTAAGATGTCAAAAAATTCAATCGATCAAGAGGATTATTGATTAGATTTTGCAGGGTTTGTGTGGGATAATTGATCTTTGTAACAACGTGTTTATCCAGAAAAATCTAGTTTATCCAAAAGACTAAAAATTGGCTTAGTTTTTTCTTTTTGTTTTTTACCTTTCTCGGCAACGTGATTCAGAAATATTACTTTCCCTTTTCCCAATTAAATCGGCCGTGTGACGTTAAAATTTGGTTATCAATGAAATTTGCGACAAATACATTGTCCGAAAGCAGTCCATCCACGTAGCGACATAATTCATAAAAAAAAATAAGTAAAGAGTATAAAGTTAAAAATATAAATATATTGTAGGTTTGTTGTGCCATATTGTATGTATTTGTTTAAACATGAGTCATGGTTAAAAATTCTGAAAAAAAAACAAAACCATAAAATATTTTAACAGCTCTAAAAATACAAACAAATTAAAAATCTTAGTAGTTAAGGCAGCCGAATTAAATACTCTATTTAATAGCTTCATTACCTCCATACCATACCTTCAAACAAATAAGACCCGAATAATAAAAAAAAACGCCATTTATTTACATGGAATTCTTGTACAAACAATTTTAACCGCCCGAAGTGCTCAGTGCTCCCCATTAAAAAGCTCCAAACGCTCTCGTCCCCCTGCGAACTTCCACTCTGACATAGGCGAGCGAAAATTTTATAATCCTTAAAAAAACAAGCGATAAAAATCCAATATGTCGCTGGAATTCCTGGCATGCCATGATGGCAAAGTGACAGAATATGGAGCCGTAACTTTCGTCTTTTTATTATTGGATGCAGGCCCTGATTAAGACCACTGGGGGCCCTGATGCGGGAAAAGTTATGGGGAGCCCTAACTTCCTTCTCGTTCACCCCCACCCCTTTATCCTTGCCTACCATAGAAAGATGTACTTTTTGCTAACTAAAACATATCTTAGTAGGTACTGAATACAGCAAGCGCGTGCATAGATTTAATTATTTTCTCCCATTCCTTTAAAATAGCTCATTTTAAATTGACTGAAGTGCTAGCGATGACTCCAATCGAACTTAAATTTTGAATTATGAATCTAAATTTCAAACTTAATTTTTTTTTACCAAATATTGTCTACCTAGTAGGCGCATGGTGTGTTTAAGGCCCCTGAAATACTGAATCCGGTCAGCCTTTTATTTTCTTTGGAGTATGTTTTTTTAAGCGTCTTGGGGGCCCCCTAGGACGCGGGGGCCCTGGTTCGCCTGCAACGCTCGAACCACCCTGAATTCGGGCCTGATTGGATGTGAATGAAAGGAATAAGGGGGATGGAGAAAGAAAGATATCTACATGTTCCTTGCGTTTTATAATAATATCGTTTACTCGAATGAATGTCGAATTTACAGAATTCATGAATTTTACAAGCTAAAATGAATTAGTTTCCTTTGATCTGAGTGTTTGAGGTAGATAAACGAAGTTCACTCTACTTTCACATACAATAACTGAAACATAGAAGATCGTGCTTACATATGCTGCATGTTTATTGGAAAAATAAGACCTACACGTCAAATGAAAATAAACCCTATAGCTGAGTGAACTTTTCCTACAACAGATGAAGGTAACATTGACAAAAGTGAACCAACTCGTTAACCTCACTGGTTAACTTCATACCAATCTTTGATCAAGGAGACAGTCTTTCGTAGGTAACTAATACTTATGTATTTTGGGAACCCTTTTCAAACAATACGGTCTGGTGTCGGTATGGGGATGGTCCGGGCGCGCAGTATATAGGGATGTATGTAAGCTCTCACACGATCCGGTGATTCCATAATAATATTGCACGACCTGGTAGCTAACGGACTGCCAAAATTCAAATGTGTGAAAAAGGAGAATCGATTGACCTTTACTAAAAAAATATACGACCGAATAGTGTTTTTACTTTTTGAACCAAGGAAGATCAATAACATTGTAGGTAAATATAAACAGATGCTAATTTAACTTTTATATAAATACTTTTTAATCTATAGTCAAGTGGTTAGTGCTTGGGAATCATAAATGGAAGGTTGTGGGTTCGAATCTTGGGGGAGCACAAAAACTTTACCATTTATATTTTCAAATATGCTTTTCGCTGGGTTGATAAATTCATAAACCCTTACCAAAGACCGTTCACCAAAGGTCCATCCCGCCTTACATCAACTGGGTCATGTTTGAGAACTGGCGCTTTCTTTAGAGATGACCATGCTGGAACTGGGCTTTTAAGGTGTGATTCACATAAAAACAGCGCTCACCAAATAAATCATTCTAATATTATTATTACTTTATACTCATTACTATTACTTGTATTTCTTGGTTCTGTATTTGTATAAAGATGTCATCACGGCCTGTTATCCCGTATACGATGTATACGGATATATCGTGAACAGTAGGTGAAGCATTTGAACTATTTGTGTTCGCGCCATAAAACAGATTATAGGAGAGTCGTTACCGGCAACTCATACAGCAGCTACAAGCGTTTGTTATGGGGGATAAAAAATAATGAAACGCTCCCCGACACCTATAATTATATGTCATCTAAGTATGATCCTAAGAAGGGCCGCTAATATGTATATTCCTATCTAAGTTGCAAGTTTAGCATGTAATTCCAACCTCTTTCCACCAATAAGAGTCTTGTCAATATAAACCTATGTACAGATTTATTAACTGAATACTTGAAGTAAATAAGGTACCAAGTGCCAAAATATTCCATTTTAAATTAAGTTCTCAGTTTGATTGTACGCATATACTTTAATTACTTAAATACATCCCCAAAGTTGGAGAATTTTGTTTTTTTAAATATATATGTGCACTAAATATCCACGCACGGTAAACGACATTTTGTATCTAAATGTATAGTGGAGATTAGGACATCGTAGGCTCTGCATTAACAGGATACTCTTTTGATTTTTATGTACAAAAAAGTAATAAACGTTTGTAACTTGCTCAGGTACGTTTTGCCCTCTAGGGTACTTAGTGCTATTTTTTTATAAATAAACCATTGAAACACTGGTTTGACGATGAAAAATTATACCACTTACTCTTATTAATCCTTTTATTAAAAGTAATCAAAAACGTCGTTAACATAATATATTTTTTTCTAATTTCAGAATTCTAAATTCAGAATTCTAAAAAATGCAAATAAATTTATCATGATCTTGCCCGAGATAACAAATGAGAAGGATCCGTAGAGGTTTTGTTAATGTGTAGTAAATCCTACGAGAAGCCCATGTTGGTTCAGGAGAAACATATATATGGGAGATTTGTTTGGGCAGAATGGGGATATTAATTTTATTTGAAGTTTTAACGTCCTCATAGAGGTGAGGGTGGAGATTTAAGAGTGTTTAAATTATTTTTAGAGTTTGCGCCGTGAGTTATCTCTCTATGCCATTACACTGAAGTACTAAACGCATATGAGATGCGAGGCGATGACTCTCCTCACCTTTACCCTGAGTTTAAAGCATTTCATAAACTTCCTTCGACCGCGTAAATACAAAATTGTATGGAAAATAAACAGCATACCAAGTGAGTATTTAGTTTTCATACATTTCTTGCTTGGAGTATTTGACGTCGTACGAACTGTGGAATGGAGAGGATTTATTGTTAACACATAATAATGACTTTTTACCGTTTCGTTGATATTTTCACAGTTGCGCTTTAAGGGGTAATAAAGTATATTTCGGGACGGGGTTGCACTTCTCATAAGCTAAGTAAGTAATTACAATAAGTTATCTATTTCACAAAAATACGCTTCGGTATCATCATCGTCACCATGAGCTCAACAGTTATGTTTGGGAATGTTGGGACCTGGCAGAATACAGAATTTTCCTCCACTCTTGCTTGTCCATCGTCTTTGCTCTCCAGCTACGTATATTTGCCTTGCTGTATCTGTGCTGGCAACGCCCATCCATCGCATTTTTGCCCTTCCTACATAGATTTTTTTAGAATTCAATGTCTCATCGTCCATTGTTCAAAATCCATGAGTATATAATAGACACAGGACAACTTGTGGAAAATATTCAGAAAAATGAGAAGATTGTCTTGTAGACGAAGAAGTACGGAGTATTGTATAAAAGCTTTTTGGGTAACAATGGACACAATATAAGCAAAAGGACTATCTATAATCTGAAATGCAAAGATATATTGACAATTAAGGCTCATATATTTAAGTGCATGCCCACAAGCACACACATATAAGTTCGCGCTAATACATGCTGCATGTGTACATACAAAATATACAAAACCTCACATATATACTGCCCTGCTAAGAAAGAAGGCAGTAACTGATTTTTTTTCGATATTAAGTTATTTATGTATTTCCATATTTTAAACGACCCTGAATCCAATAAGCTCGGTAAAAAAGCAGGATCTCCTATGGTTACTGAGATATAAGCGCACAGACTAGCAGTAAGTGTACTTAAAATCATACAATTCCTAAGTTTGAAGTCGATTATCTCAGAACAAACATTTTGCAGATACTGCCTTTTTGGTAAGCAGGGCAGTATAGTTGCGTCATTATTTTGTTTTTCTCATCTGGGGCGCCGTTTAGTGCCCGAAGGGCGCTCATCCTTCAGATGAACATAAACTTTGCAACCCCTGCCGCCTTTGCCTGAAACCGGGATGGTATTGTCAAAATTGGACCAAGTTGTTACAGCATGGGGGATCAGCCTTATACCAACAGAAAAATGTAATTGTTGAAAATCTTGTAGCTCGAAATTTATTCACAAATGGTAAAACTGAAGCATTTGAAATAACAAAATAGACTTTTTAGGAGTTATAGAAGGAATAGAAAAATAATACCGAGAGAAAAATAGAGTATATAAAAATAGATCAGAGTCCAAAAGAAGAAGAAAATACAATATTCAAAGCCGTAGGGTGAAGTTTATAATGTTATGTAAAAAGCTTACTTTTCAAAACCATTCGAAGAAAATCAGAATGAAAGTAAGTGCAGTACAATAATTCTATTTCGGAAACACACTGCGCAGTTGTTCCAAAAGAAAAACACAATAAAACAGACAAGAGAAGAGATTTTCCTCGCCGCGTGTTTTTTTCTCTCCTTGCACTGGAATGGCTGTCGGAGAGAGATGCTGAGATTTCATGTGAGGTAAACGCTACAAGGACTGTATTCCTATTAATATGATGGACAGACTCTGCGGGAGCCCGAACTGTTGACCCACATAAATCCTGTACCACGTGACTCCGCACTGAGCTTCCACAACATTCTCTACAGTCTCTTACATTTTTATCTTATGCAGTATGTGTAACCGCGAACTTACACATGTGTAAGAAACTTTGGAAATCCACAAACACAAAAAAATCTTATAGTTCTATCAATGTCAAAAACAGTTCAGCCGGCTTTAATCTGTGCTGAACTCTGCAGCAAGACTCATATTCGGGATGTCTAAATTTAACCATATTACTCCATTGTTGAAAAAACTGCATTGGCTTCGTTTTCCGGAGAGGGTGGTCTACCGTGTTTGTCTGATGGTTTACAAAGCTGTCAATGGTATGGCTCCTTCATACTTGTCTGACATGTTCTCACGTGTTGAGATAGATTTGAGACGCCAAACTCTCAGATCTGCGGAGTGTGGGGTGGTTAACTTAGTCCAGCCGTCACGTCAGACACGCACTAATTTTGGAGACCGTGCTATCCGGTTTGCGGGCCCAATGGAGTGGAACAGACTACCACCTAATGTGAGGAAGGCAGAAACTGTTGGTGTCTTTAAAGGAGCACTACTTACTTTCCGTGTCCGGAACACCATCATATGTGCAGCCCCCAGTACTCGGCCACACGAACTCCACTTCCGCTCGCCATCACCACGTCCTCAAGCGTGCACGTTGCTCCAATCAGGGGACAGGAAAAAAGATGTTTGTAGTTTTGCACGGAGCCACACTCGCAGGTTTCTTCATCTCTGTAACCCCATTTTTTGAGGTTACTGTAGCAAAGGAGCCGGTTTCAAAGGAGCACTAAAGACGCATCTTTACAAAAAATCTTATCCGTGATTTGAGAGGGCCCTTGAAGTGTGACACACACAAAAACGGCGCTCTTTTATTATGTGCACCTTATAAATAAATTATCCTTGTGTAGGTATATATATAACGTTCAAATTCCTGCTGCTTCACCTTTGTTATTACCTATTATCTAATTGTACATCTTTGTCGTAACTAATTCTTTTTACTTATTTCTCTATGGTTTTCTTATTAATTTTGTAATAGTATCTTCTTGAAAATAACTTAAGCAAGTCGAAAGTAGTAGGTACTCGAGGTGTAATAAATACTCAATTTGTGAAAATAAAACGCTGTGACTTAAAATATATATATATAATTTCTCATTACACATGTGTTCTTGTGGAATGCATGTAATATATCTTGGCAACTTAGATTATAGATTTTATATAATATATACGAGTGTACAAATTGCTGATAATCGAAGCAATTTACATCTTCTACTTTTAAACTGCTGCAAGAAAGAAGGAAATTGTACTATAATCTATAATATCTATAATCTAAGTTGCAAGGATATATTCATTTAAAGCTCTCAGATGTATGCCCACAAACCAACAAGTGTAGTTCGCGCTTACAAATGCTGATTGTGTACTTACAAATAAAATCCAAACCTCAAATGAACATACGCCCCACAACTTTTGCCGACCTTCCCTGAAACAGGGGTGACATTGGCAAAGTGAACCATTTTTTACAGTATGGGTGGTCAGCCTCATACCAACCTATAAGTCAAGGAATATGAATAATAAATTACATTTAAATATAAAAAAGAACAAAACCTTACAAAGAAATCTATACAAAAAAAGTCAAAAATTTCCTATGCAAAAAATGTAGCAAATGAATACACCAACATTAGAAATCAACATTGCAGATTAGCCGCCACTTCTTCCTGTCCTTGCATACTTCTTTCATTTCATCCAGAGTCATAACCTTTTTCATACAAGTCCTCCTTTTATTATGACTCTGGATATCCCATTCATTCGCTATTTCAGAGATTTGATCCTTCCATACTTTTCTCGGTCTTCCTCTACCACGACATCCATCTATTCTAGCAACATATACTTTCTTCGTCAATCTTTCATCACTCATTCTCTCCAAATGCCCGAACCATCTTAACATACTTCTTTTAATTTTCACTTTCACACTTTCCCTTACACCACATTCTTCTCTTACAAAATCATTTCTGCCAATAATTCACTGTTTTAAGTTTTTCAGCCAAGATTCCTTGACTTATTGACCTAGACCACCCATACCGTAAAAAATGGTTAAATTTCTAATGTCACCTCTGTTTCAGCGAAGGTTGGCAAAAGTGCAGGGCTTGTGTTCATTTAAGGCTTAGATTTTTTTATTTGTAAGGACACATACAGCTTTCGTAACATTGTCGTACCAATTTGAGAATCTTTGTTAAATCTAAAATATCCTTGATCTTCCTCATTCCTTTTAATTTCTATCACGTGTGCTTATACACTCGTGATATTCAGAAACATTTTATTCCTTAAACATGTCTTCAAGTCGTAACTATCTTCATTCTATTATGATAACTCTTCAAAGAACTCTATTAACCGACACAAATTGTACATTTGTAATTTTTTCTCCTTCTTTGGTTTCAGTCTTCTGAAACGAATTAGGCAAAAGCAATATCTGTTTCAATACAATGAAGACAATTTATAATCTAAGTTGCAAAGATATATTAACATTTAAAATTCATATTAAATGCATGCACACAAACAGGCACGTGTTTGGTTTGCGCTTACAAATGCTGCATGTGTACATACAAATTAAGATACAAACCTCAAATTAGCATGAACCCTGAATCATTTGCCGATCTTCCTTTCCACAACAGAGGTGATATTGGCAAAGTGAACCATTTTTACAGTATGGGTACCAGCCTATAAGTCAAGTAATACAAATAATAAAAAACATTTGTAGAATATTAACTATTAAAATAATGAATATACTGTAGAATATTCATTATTGTGGATTCTCCAGGTACAACTACTCCATAAAAAACACTTAAGTTCACATGACACAGGTAAATTTAGAAACTCTCTACACACTTACATCTTTAAGCTCATCTAACTACCTACTGTCTTATCAAATCTATTGACACTGCCAACACTGTAAACTAATACGACTGATTTTATTTAAGCGCGTACATTTGCAGAAAAAAGATCAAGAAATACCAGCAATTCATCGATCAAAAGAGCAATGGTTTTGGTTAATTATTTGTGTATGCAAATACTGAGAGAGTCTGAGCGATAGAATTTGAGGATGGACAGATGTATATACAGAGACATTTCGAGGTTATGAGGAATAAAAAATAAAGCAGCCCTGACACGTGCTTATTTTAAACGCTTCGTTTACTGCCGAAAGCTGATGTTTATACTCATGAAAGAAAGATAATAAAAAATATATTACTTGTTTACAAAAGGACACATTGTTGGCTCAATTTTTACGACAGGATATTATTTTTTTACAAGTGTTTGTTTTTCAGTTTTTAATTCTTTAAATAGTGTAACTTTTATTTCTAATGTTTAAAGAGGTGAACTGTAAATCATCCTGGAATTGGTTGAATTTTTATGATTAAACATAAAAATTTACCATTAAAAATTAATATGAATAGTAGATAAAATGCCTCTTTGTATTTGGAGTGGTCATTGACTTTTGAGAAAATATAATTTAGTTATTGGGTAAGTGGGCACATTTGTGATTCTTGAATAATCAAGGCTTTTAGACAGTCAGGACGTTAACTTATTTACCTTGTTTTCCTCTGTCACAGAAAAAGTAATTTCGGGCAAAATTATAAGATTTTCAAATAACCTTGCTGGTACAAATTACCTAAGTAATGGATTCTGGCCCTTTGTATTTGAATCCAAACTTCTCTTTCAAAATGTAGGGCTCTACTATTTAATAGAGCTTACGATCTTTTTTTAAATAAAATGACAATTCACCCTTATAATTACTATGGCAGCTGTAATGATTGTACGGTGTAGTTCTAGCGCCCTCCGCTAGAGTGATTTGTGGCGCTATTTTCCGTGTCCCCGCTAATTGTCCTCAGTGGTAGAAGCGACCTAATAGGGGATGATTTATGTACGTCATTATTTTTACGAAGTTTTACAATTATTAAAAGGAGATTAACGCTTGTAATGAAGTAGATGCAGCAGGAAGATAATTAATAAAATATTTCAAATTACTCGTTACGTGTCAGATTTAATCCTCTGTAAAAAATATTGAAAGACAACCGTCCATGGCCATGGAAAAATCAGTCACACGGCAGTTCGTCCACATGACTGTTTGGTCTACGACATTCGGCTACACCCAATATATTATGGTCGACAGACAGCTCCATACCAAAAAACTGTACAGTTATAATTGAACTGTACATCAAAATGCAGTCATAAAAAAGCTTTTTTGGAGAGCAAGTTCTTTTTAATCGAGCTGTTTATAGACCTTTATCGTATGTGACCAAAATGTCCTTTACTAATAAGTCATGTGGACGAACTGTCGTGTGACCGATTTGTTCACGAACGATCTGTTATCTTTGACTGATTTGTCGTAACACTTACAATTTACGCACGAAAGCTTTGTCAAAATGTTGAAAACGTTATATGGTTAATTATGACATCATGTGTTTTGATATCTATTTCGCTTTTGTAGTATTCACAGCATGACTCAGTTATTTCCGTTGATCCAATTATCGAAGCCCGAAATGCTCTCAGCGATCAGCTGTTTTAATATTAAAATTGTCGGCCCCTTTGACACTATTTCGCGCGCGAATATAACACTAGCTTTTTCACACCCGGGCGCCGAACTCAAAGGGTTATGAGATGAAATATTAAAGCTTTTAATTAACAGTGCGGCAGGCGAGTGGCTTTCCATTACGGACAAATGCCAAAGCGCATCGGCCGTAGGTAGTATCCAGCGACACGCTCCCACTTGCTAAACGAGCTTTCTTTGATGTCGACAAGTGAATAACGGCAGCTTTTTCATTAGTTTTTCGATACAATATGTTTGATGGATTTTTAGAAACAAAAGCTAGCGTACAAGTGCAGCCAGATAGGCCTTTGTGATTCCTTTTGATGCAGTTATTTTGCATGCACCGAGTTTTCACTTTCATAATGCGCTCACGTGTTTTCACTTCCACTTTTCAAGCCTTTTTCTAACCCGTCCACTCGACACAGAAAACTTTTGATACTTTTTTTAATTAACACGTTTTTTTATGAAGCTACAAATTTACAATATGTCTCGTAATATTAAATTACGTATTATTATTTCACTTACTCGTAGCTACTCAGTTTATTGAAAGTCAAGGTGCAAGTACATAAGTAAGCAAAAGTGACTTACCTTATAAGTTGATGAAATTAATACTGGCTCGAGAAGCAAGAAAGGTAAATACCGAATCTTTAAATATAAAATAGCGTTATAGTACTCTAAACGACATTATATTTCAGCTTTTGCCAACTATTTCTGAATTAAGGATGACATTGGCAAAAATGTAATCATTCTCATATCAAAAATTTAACTCACTATTTGAATGATCAAATTTGAAAAGATAATATTTTGTACGGCGGGCACACGTCTACGTGGTTTAGGTTCTTAGACAAAATATTGAATTGCCTTTTCCTTAGAAATCCAGTCTTCTGAGATCACAATAATTTTATAATCTCTTTAAAGTTGAATCTATGTATATTGATAAATATTTGATGGTTTCCATATTACAAAAAATACTAGGAAGATAACATATTTTCCCATGTTTTATGATGTTGATATTTTGTGTTTCCACCATTTGTATTCTCCTTCCGGCAGATTGACCTTTCCCCTGTTGTGTCCGACCGCGCTGCGATTTGTCAACATTGACAATGTGACATTTCATCCTGACGAAATGTCAAAAATTCAATCAGGATCTGTTCGCTTCAATTCTCTCATACAATCGCTTCCACACAATATAGCCTTTTAGCCTTGTATATTTTTTTATCAAAACAACAAATATGAGAATCGTTTTATCCATTAATGTATGAATTTATTAAGGCAATAATAAGGCTCCAAGAAAAATATTTCTAGGGTCTACGCAGCAGCGCATCGCGAACTTTAAGAAAACAATTTTTGTCTGTGTAATATAAAAACATTATGATGAAAAAATCTTGGTGGATAAACGGCAAGATGACGACATATTTGAAGGGCATACAAGATTATTCACGGCACTTTTGATCCTTAGTTGATTCACGGATCATCGTTTTTTTTGTGTGGAAATCCACGTCAGGTTGCGGCTGAACCATGGATTCGCTGTGTGTGAATAACATCGATAGAATATTATTGTTTTTATTTTTTTAAAAGATTTGTGAACACGATTAACAAACCTTTTTGCCTGGCCAGCTAGCCTTCATGCAAAAGTGGATGACTGTGTGTATGCAATGACATCTGAACCAGGATCGCAGCTACTGTCGATAGGACACTCCTTGACTTATAGGTTGGTATGAAGCTGACCACCCATACTGTAAAAAAATCTTCACTTGGCCAATGCCACCCCTGTGTCAGGGAAGGTCGGCAAAAGTTGTAGGGCTTATGTTCATTTGTGGTTTGGATTTTATTTGTAAGTACACATTCAGCATTTGTAAGCGCGAACTACAAGTATTTGTTTGTGGGCATACATCTGAGAGCTTTAAATGAATATATCCTTGCAACCTAGGTTATAGATTGTAGACACAACGCAGGCGGTGTTCAAACCGGCACTAGTTTCGATAAAGCAAATTTGAGTGCCAACGCTTTATCCTCTCGACCATCCCAGCGATTATATGAATTTGATTCAATTTATGGAGCTGCAAAACAAGTCCTGTAAAAAAGTTGACTCTTGCACAATAATTTTTTTAAGTATGTAAAATTATCAAAACATTAGTAGGTAATACTCATAAGTATCTACATCTAGATGCATTATGGTTACTTTACTATTTTTGTAAGTAAATGGTATCATGTTAGATTGGTGATGTAGCCTTTAACGACATAACTCATTGTATTCATTAATTGTCCATAGTTTCGCCCCCTCCTTACAGTTCACTAACAAAGAGTCGCTCCTTTTGTAATAGTGAGGTGTTAGAACTCATCCTGTCATTATATACCACTAACACTGTACTCAGTCATAGAGAGATCTACTGTAAAGAATCAGAACAGGGCGGTTTCTAGGTTATCTGTTACTTGTTGATACGTCACATGGTTAATATTTTTTTTACAAAATTCTATTCCAGCTGCATTTTAGATCAATTTGCTGCCATCAAGAAAAAATACATATAAATTGAAAAAAATATATTAATGCCAACGCGTGACAGATTTTTGATGTCTTTACCTAATCGATGCACTCATGCAACATTTTTAGTTTTCAAATTTGATATTTTTCATATTCACTAAGAAAAGAGTATTGCCAATGAACAACCTATTGGTTAGCGCCAATTACACAAGCAAGACCAAGTTGCTGTAAAGAGGGATGGACCTTTGGTGACCGGTATTTCGCAAGGCAAATCAATTTTTCAAATCAGTGAAGAGCACATTTTGAACTTGAAGTATTGTTTTTTTGTGTACCACCGAGAGCAGAAGCCACTATTTTTTTCTGTGATTTTTCTATTAGGCATGCTATATGACGATATCTTATTCAACCATGTTGCTTTTAATACATTAAAAAATAACAAGTTGAATCATTGTTGGACAACAATTTTACCTCGCATGCAAACATCTATTTTCTATAAAGTAAATCTTATTTACGGTTACTTTCGCATGCGCTTTAATATTTTTTTATTTACTTTAGTGGCGCCTCAGTCTCTCCCCCCTTCATAATTCTTCCCACTACCTCCCTTTGCCTTCACTTTGCACCCGTGTTTTAATCACCTCGTTAGTTAGTGGGTGACAGAGATCCCACCATACACTACCCCAAGTATAAAGCATTTTAATTAAACTCAATCATAGCGTATTCACAAAAAGTAAGTGAACTAAACTGCTCAATAGAGTCGCTGTGTTAGTTAACATATAAATGTTTTTTTTGTTTGAACGTCATGTTTTATTGTTGGGGTATAGAGCTCCTCCTGATAACTAGTTTATAATCCTTCGCGCCGAAATGAAACACGACTTGGATTACCACTGATTAATCTCCCGCCTTTATTATTACTCACTCGGGAACGGGGATTAGTGCTTTTCTCGCACCTTACTAATTTATAAAATCTGTTGTTAATAATGATACGTATGTATATGTGATTGTACTTACTTATGATTGTGTTTCTATGTATGTTTATTTACTTGTATATGTGTATATAGACGTCAGTATTTGATAGTTGTACATACTAGTATTTGATCGAATCGTCCACTCGAGAAGCTTCTGGTATGATCTGGTATATGCGAGAACAATCTTTAGTCATTCTATTAATACGGACTGCCGTGCTTTGGAGCAATAAGTACCCGAGCCGTTGAGCCACCAGCACAAAAAATTAAAGTGTAAACCTTATGTTAGGAAACTCTAAAATAAATTGTGTAAAATAAATTCAAGTGAAGTTTTATTAACGTGAACAGAAAGTAAATTGGAACAATAATAATTAATAATACAATTTGAAAAGGAAGTTATGTACCTATGAATCTTCTTTTTATATGCCCTGTTGGGTCCCTACAATGTTAGCGATCACATTGAGGGTCATATCCATGTCCTATGTCGTCCGAAACAGCTCCTCCACAATTCAGACGCCGCGCCGGTCCACTCCCTTGTATTTCCCAGCCAGAACATCTGTCTCCTACCAGGACCTCTTCGTCCCTCAATTTTCCTCATCAATAAACGTTAAAGAAGGTGGTATTTTTTGCTGCGCATTGTATGCCCCAGATTTGAAATCATCATAACTGTAACATGTCGTCGTCCCAGTGCTTGTTTGGCTTGTCCACCATTTTTTTCAAAGATGACCTTTAAATGAAATTAGCTTAGAAACACATTCTACACAATCTTACGTACAACACGTTATTGTGAGAGTTGTTCTAGATATTTATACAATCATTTTCCAAGACACATACAGTACACATACAAACCTTGCTCATGTGAAATCATCTTTGTTGGAGATAACACTAACAAGCACTATGAGGACGATTTGACAACAGCTCCCTGTCAATTTCAGTTCACTTTCGGACTTGTGTATTAATTATGTATATGTTTATCTGCCCCTAAATAATAAATTTGAACCATTTGTACCAAATTTTATTAAATTTTGTTCATACATTGTAAATAACTTCTCATATTTAGTATGAAAATAGAAAACAAACCTATACAAAGGGTGTATCCTTTTGGTTTGCCTTATAACAAAGGAGAGTCAATACCGCTGAATTTCTGTCAAACCTTTGACGCAAAACCTTGGATTTTCCTAATTCTATCAATTAAGAATGTTTCACTTTACCCATGTCACCCCTAAGCGACTAAAATTATTGTAAAATGTGTGTATCTCTCTATTCATTATTTTTTTGTAAAAAGAATAAGTCTTGAAGTACTTGGTTTTGCTTTGACGGCGTGTACAGCGGCGAGAACAAAACAATGTTGGAAACAAAAGCGCGCGAAACCGGCGCCGCGTTTTATTTGGGCGGGAAACTGCTGCTTTCTAATTGGCTCAAATAATCACGTTCCAAATTCAAACAGGCTTCACGGCGCAGTACCAATCCTTAAGTAAGCGGGTACACTATGGCGTACCTCAGTAAGGGAATTTTGTGAAATTCAACATTTTTTTTTCTCACACAAATACGAGTGAATGCAACCAGCACATTGTTGAAAATATGTTTTTCTCGGCGAGCAAACGTCACACGTCTCTAATATGTTAATGAACCATAGCAACCTCAACAAAATACTTGTTTGACTTTTACCCAGTAACTCGACAGGGTGACGTCATAGTTTTGTTGCCTGTAGTTTTTGTGTCGAGTCCATTATATTACTTTTCATTTTAATATCATTTTTTTTGTAAAAAAATGCATTGAGCTGGATTTTTCCAGCCATTATTTCCATTTCATCAGTAGGTAAATTTGGTATTAATTCATTAAAACGAGTAGGTTTACTATGTAGAAAGCTATAATAAAAGAAAAATATAATTATCTAAGATAAAGTTTACTCAGCTTCCACAATAAATGAGAACCATCCCCCTGGGGAGCTGGAAGCCCCCCACTTCAACAGAAGTGATTGGCGTAAGGTCGGCTCCCTTACCTGTGGAAATAAGAACGCTCCACAAACCACACGCAACGTTTTCAGGATCAGCGCGCTGAGAAATTGCACTGTAAATGCAGCAAAAATGCTTTTTCTTATTTGTATTTGCTTCAATGATAACAAAGTTGATTTCATAAAATTTTGGATGGTTGGTGAATTAACACTGTGAAAATTCATCTTTATTTAGTTATTAAAAATCTGATTTTATTGATTGTAGAGGCATTAACTTTGTAATCGTTCATCATTAATGATAAAAGAAAAACAGCTTTGTTTTCGATTACGTGAGTATTTATTTTTATTTTTATTTTTATAAAAATATTTTCATTTTTTATTTTTATAAAAATAAAAATAAATACTCACGTAATCGAAAACACAGCTGTTTTTCTTTTATCATTAAAAATCTGTTTTATTTTCACTTTTATTTTCATTTATGACTACTGTGTAGTCGAAAACGTTTGTGTCCTTAAAAAAATAAAACAGATTTTTAATAACTAAATAAAGTTGATTTCATTTTCCACAGATCAGTTTATATTATTTGATTCGGTGTTCGAACGCTTTTTTACAAACTTTTAATAGTAACGACATCCGAGGTCGGAACATCATAAAATATACTAGATTCATATTATCATGACGCGAGCTTTGACAAAGTTAACGAAATTCATTTCAGGAGGGATCTTTTGTGCTCCAGCCCTTTGATCTAATGTCGCAAATTATTGTGAATTTATTTTTGCGTTTCTTTTATTACATTGAAAAGTATTTTTTCATTTTCGTTGCATGCGAGAGATAATCAGCTTTATTAAAAAATCAAATATGGGGTTTATTTAATCTCGCTAAAGAATACGTATTGAAATACCTGAATTCCTAAAATCCCTTTTCGAATTAGGTATGGGTTTTGAAAAGTACATGATACTTTGTCAAAGGTATTTAGATTTTGTAATCAAGACTTATGTTATATTTTTCATATGTTTATCATTATTAATCATAAGAATTAAAAATATATATGTATACATGGAAACTCCAATCATAGATAGAGCGAGCGTTTTTGTAGCAAGGAACTAGATTCAAAACCAATTTTTTTTTCAGTTTACATGTTTTTTTTCTCCTTTACTACTCAGTTAAACCGGCAACGTTTACTCAACCTTCAAAATAAATAATGATCGGCTTTTTTAAATCTGAAAAAAAACCGTTTCGACTATAAATGCAGTTGGCGGAAGATTGTTTGCTGACTCCTAAAAATAAATATATTTTCCGTTCCAATGCAAATCTTTCAAGGGTCATTTGGTAGGAAGTAGGATTTGTAATCAATTTTGAAAATGTAATTTAGATAAATGAAAAACAGGAAAATACAATGGAATCAAATTTGACATATTTTGAAAGTAGACTTTTTTTCTCGTCGTGCAAGCATCATAATTTTTATCAACCATGAACAATATTTTCGTGGCCTCTTTTATCAAGAAACTCGATGGAGTGAGGTCTTTTGGAACTTTTTTCAAGTTCATTAGATATTAACGTTTTCTCTCATGTCTGGGAGGAAATGACGTTTTTTGTTTTATAAAGACTAAAAACATCATCAAATACTTTATAACAACAAATGATAGAGAGCAATAAAAAATAACAATACAATATAAATTATCACAAACACAATTATTAACGAGGCAATTTAATCGACGGCAGAGCTGTAAAATCACGCCTTAGGCTTGTTAAAGCTCAAATCTCAAACAAAGATTTTCTCAGAAGGACCCGAACCCAGACCCTCGCACGCCCACGTGTCGTTAAATGGCAATCAATACCACGACGACAATGCGAGACACAATGAAAACAATACTTAACACTTACTCCGTGTCCTACACCTAACTCTTATTATACTTGCTATAACTAATGTGAGAGATCATTCAGAATTGAAAATAAATAAAAAGCTTACTTAAACAGAAAACAATGCGATGAACTTAAATGTATAATTTTCTAAATATATTCAGGATTATGTTGCTGTACCCTATCACACTTTGATGGCGCTCAGTCTGATTAAATAGAAAAAGATGTTTCTTCAACATTTCACCGTTATGAACGATGCATCCCGAAGGTTAAAATATCAATATCAGATTTTAAGATGGCCTCTTTCTGTTGGATGGTTTGGAATTTACCGATCCTGTTTTGCTAGAAAATTGAAAAAAAAAACTGTTTTTAACTCAATTCGCACCAACTATGTATCATGAGAATACTCACCATATATATTTCCTAAAAAGATTGTTAAAATCGCATGACCGCCTTAGGAGTCTACAAGAAACATACGTACATACATTATACACACAGACACAGTACATTCTATTGCGTAGATATAGATTTCATGGACAGCTTCAAACAATGAAGATTTTTCTTTGGGGCTGTTTGTTAGTCCAAGTATTTCTGGCACTTTGCTAGTTGCACATAGCTGACTATGAAAATCATCATCAATATATGAAATAAAAGCTAATAAAATGCAATATGTTGAATATACAAGTCACAATTTATCCAATATCAAATCAATTCATATCAAAGCAACTTTTAAGGTGAATTGACTATGAACCAACTTTTACCTCACGGTCTTCCATGAATGAGGCTTTCTTATATGAAGTTTAACGAGTTGGCTCGTGCTGCGATGCATTAACCACGGCCTCTTAAAATCCCATAACGATTCTCTATACCTCGCTTAATGAAGAATCTCAACGGTTGTAAAAATCTTATAAACAAAGCTTGGCTGAAAAATTATTTATGTTAATGTTGTAAGAAAAGGAAATGTTAAACCACAACAATATTATAGGTTATAGATTTGCAGTAGGTAACTATGGTGGAGTATGGATATCCAATAAGTTTGTGAAAAAACTACAAAGCTTTCACGGCTTACTTTTATATGTTCAAACTTACTCAAATACAAAAAGAAACAACTTTTGTTTACTAATAACTAGCCTTTTAGTTTAACCCTCGTTACATAGACTCACGCATAGCATCGCTGTTTTGTGAGCTACGGTGGTTCTGCGTTCGCAGAGTCGAAATTGTACTCAATGACACATAGGGCAAGGCATTCTACAAGAGGACACCTCTATGCCTCAACATTACTCATCGAGCAAACAGGTTTGAATAGCAGACTTGATGTTTTGCGAAAAGTGGAGCAAGAGCATTGGTGTATGAGCCTATTTGAAACTGAAACAGTGTTTGGTGAGTGTGTTTTTGCAGTGGCGATGGATGTGCTTGACATTTATGACGCCGTGCGGTGATGTTAATAAATTTTTGCACATAGGGGGCTCTGCGAAACAAGTGATATTGCTTATTTTGCATTATTAAAGATCTTATCTCGCAATTCGTTATTTTTTATTTTATAAAGTTGTGGTATAAACTAACATGTCATGTATGTACTCGCAGAGTCACAGGTTGTTTTTTTTTGCAGTTGAGTGATAAAAATTACAATTAATTTCCCTAGGAATGTTAGGAATATTTTCCTTTCACAGGAATTTTACTATGTATTTGAAACTATTAGTTGTGAGGAAACTGCCGAGAGCTCAGGTTCAAATCCCACCGAGGCGAGGGTGTTAGAAATGATTTCCCGCTTCGGTGTTCATTTCAAACCCAAAATAAAACACCGGAAAAGTTTACTCAGCCTTCACAAAAAATGTCTACCAGCTAAAGTAATTGGTGTAAGGCCGGTCCCTTTGCCTGTAAAAGTAAATAAGTTCCACTCGGACCTGCAACTCCTTCGCAGAAAACAACAAGCGTAGCGTAGTGCCTTCTTTAGACGTAGATAAAACTACTTATTTCACAACAACTATTTATTACAATACATTTACTATTTGATATATATGCCACAGAAGATGTTGAAATTCGTGAATAAGATCATGAATTCACATGAACAAAATTTCGTCGTCACACGGCTGGGTTGCTATGGGAAAAAAATTTGTCCACAAATACCGTACATCCAAGAGTGACATTTGATCGCCGAGAAAAAGTTTGAAATTAAAATTAGTGCCTAGTCTATTGTCACAAAGACAGACGTGGTAAAGTCACCATCAGTAGATAACACAGCCAATGCAACACATTCGATAATTCTCGTAAGAAAGAATGTATTTGATCGTATATTCTCATTCAATGATTCATCCAATACAATATTATCCATTAGTGCTCGGTACTCTCTTGCGCAACAATGTCCTTAAAGATTAACGATTGAAAAATTCCTTCAGGTTTTATTCGCTGAGTTGCGAAAGCATCCTTCCATAACTCAGGGGGTGGCCAAACGCACAGAGCAGTAATGCGTTTACTTGCGACACAGGCACCGCATCGCTTCCAAACAAGCTGGAGGAACATAGAGTACGCGATACGTACAAACCTTCTTCTTCGATGGCCCTACGGGTCATATCGAGCCTTGGCTTTCATCAGCCTACGCCTCCAACTCCTCCTGTCTACCGCTGCGGCTTTCCAGTCTGTCACCTGCAGTAGTTGGTTTGCGTCCTTCTTCACCTTATATCCTCCCATCTCAGCCTAAATAACAAATACCAAGAAAAAATGACAAAACACGCCAAATTAACTTTGGATTATTATTCATATTGTTGTCTATATTTGAAGCAGATGAAGTATTTGAAAGGAAGTCTTCCTCTTCTTTTTTCAGATTAATGATCTGTTGTTGATTGGGAATTGTTTTCTCTAACTGCCTTATTCATGTGGTGCCTCCAGTCCCATCTGATAGGTTTCTCTTTTGATCTCTCGAGTTTATGACTTTAAAAAAAGTGCTTCATTGAAGATGTGGTCCAGTAAAGGACGAAGAAAGGAAGCGCATAAGACGGAATTATGAAATGCCCAGAATATTTCAATTCGTAAGAGACTGCAAAGTTTGTCGTGAGCTGGACATGTTCACAGAATGCCAGGAGCACGGATTCCCTGATGAACGATGTTCAGTTATACGAAAGGAAGAAAAAAAGTGGAAAGGCCCAGATTGAGATGAACGGATGCGGTTCAGCTTCTTTAAGTTGTGAACTGTTAGTGTCAATGAAAAACCAGTCCGTAGTCTAGTGGTAACGCTTCAGGCTAGTAAATGGAATCCCGACGGAGCACCAACAAATACCATTTACATTTTCAAAAATGCTTTTTGCTGATTTGAAAAAATAATATAACTTTACAAAAGACTAGTCACAAAGGGTCTACCGAGCCTAAAAGCAACTGGGTCTTGGTTAAGAATTGAGAATCTTGGAGTGTGATTCATACAAAAACAGAGCTCACCAAATAAGTCAATCTAATATTATTATATTAAGGAGATTTTTGTAGCAGAATGTGACAATTTTTTTTAAACTGAAAATTTAAATCTGTATGAAAAGTGAATAGCTATTTTCTTAGCGATTTTTGCAATTTTCACAGCATCCTAACTGCTCTTACCTAATTTACTACAACAATTTTTGACTGAACAGCGCACTTCATGCTGTTACGCCTCGTAAGTCTGTGGCTTTACCGTATGAAAGGTTCCTTGAGTTATGTGGTGAGTAAGTCCACCGCGTCCTTTTACGGCGACCACAAATCTATGATTGTTGGCTCTTTTCGGACTTCCCTAATCTCTACCTCAATATATGGAGCTGATCAAATTTACAACGACTTCTTTGTAGCATCGAATTCTGTTAACAAATCGTCTCCCAGTACATGTTTGGCTTATCTGCCATTTGATTCAAACATGACCTTTCAATGAAATTGTCTTAAAAACCACATTCTACACAATCTGAGGTGAGAAATAAAAGTAAATCACGATAATGTGAGAGTTGCTTTAATTATTTTAAAACCAATTTACAGTTTTCTTAAGACACATGGGTCCAGTACAAATGCAAACATTGCTCGTGTGAAATTATCTTAGACGGACATAAGACAAATAACCACTAAGGGGACGAGATGTAAACTTTAAAGTCAAGTAAAAATTTTAGCATATTTACTATTGTACAACGTTTTCATTAACCCTTATGATTTCAGTAAGTGGAAAATAAAATTTAAGTATGGGCAATGACATCTTATTTTTTCCTTTCACAGACTTTTTTATAATTTAGATGTAGTATAACTAAAAGAAAGTTACTTCATTGAAATATCAAAATCAGCTGTTTTAACAAATATTAAGTGAATATTTACTGTTGAGAAACATTTACCCTTTGGAGGAAACGAGGCAGATCTTGCACTGCATCTGCAGCTGAGTTGCATTCTGTAACAAAAATCTCCACGACTTTGGATGAAATGAAAGAAGTATGTAAGAACCGGAAACAAGCGCGGTCGATCTATAGGTTGGTATAAAGCTGACCACCCATACTTTAAAAAATGATCTGCTTTGCAAATATCACCCCTGTTTCAGAGAAGGTCAGCAAGAGTTGCAGGGGTTGTGTTCATTTGAGATTGGGGTTTTATTTTGTCCACTTGCCAAATGCGGCATGTGTCTGAAATGTAATACATCTTTGATTATAAAGTAGATTATTATGGAAGCTTCATGAACTGCTTTGTACTACTATGCATGCTTTTTTTGCCAATTTCAATTCCAAAGATTTGGAACATTATATATATAAATGCAGAGTGCATGCTTATGTACTTATTTTTTTATATATTTTGAAAAGTTTCTTTTAGCTTCAAAAAATCTGCCGAGTTTGAACTTTGCACTTCACACTTTATCTTAATTTTCCTGTTCCACCTCTCTCAGGGTAATTCGCATGTTTTTACGGCGCGCCCCATGCGCGCCACTGACCGCAGCTTTTGAGCTTTTTACTGAGTGACCGCGGAATGCTTTCAGGCTTTGACGCGTCCATTGATCGCTACCGGGCTTACGTACCGCAAAAAGCTTCGCGGAAAACTGCGCTCTGAAACCGCACAAGAATGCAGAGCTTTTGCATTTTAGTTTTATTGTTAAATTCGCAATAAATCAAAGTAATGCGTTTTTTGTTTGAATATATTTGAAAGAAGTTATTAAATGAACAACATGTGGTTGTAATGGTATACGTGGTATATAAGTAAACACGCAGAAAAAAAAATATCACAATAAATCGGAATTAAAATCTGAACTAGGATGAAAATCATAAATCTCATAAAGTTTTAAATTTTCAGTTGCATCGTTTGCGTAGATTAGTTCGATAAGTTCTATCGGGTCAGACCATGTTCTATTCGTAGTTTTTTTTTTGGTTTCCCGGGCAGAAATCATTTTCAAGGCTGGTTAATTATCAAAGCGACGAAGGTGGCTTAAAACGTCCAATTACTGTTTGTAACCAATCGGTTAGGAACCACTAACCATCAGTAGGCTGATGAAAATGCTATGAATAGTCCCACCAGAAAGAACTCAGGAATATTTTTTCATTTTCTCTCATGTTTCTTAATAGAGCTTGGACTAAGAAGGGTAATTTTTTATTTATTTGGGCTTGCATTTATTCAATTCATTCTTAAATTTATCTTTATTCCTCTAAAGTTAAGGTTATGAGGTACTTAAGGTTGTTAGGTACTTCAGGTTGGAAGGTACTTCAGCTTGTTTTGAGTAATTTATTTTACAATTGAAGCGATGACTGACATCAAATGAGAAAAATAAAACTAATTTCTGGACGTGAAGGATTTGAAAGTAAATCAATAATTGATGGCGCGTCATTACTCCGTGGTAATGACCACAAACAAGAAATCATGTAGTTATTAAGCACGTCTCTCAAGGAGAAATTATAATTTGAGTAATTTTCATTTCACGCCCTTTGTGTGACCAAGAGAGGCGTGACGGATGAGCGTACGGGCGAGGATAAAAGGCGTCACGTCTTTAGAGCTACATAAGAGATGCTGTGACCGCTTTCTCGGTACACCACCATGTCAACCGCATTCCGTTATAAAAATATTGTGATTCCGAGCGCTAATATGTGGAATCGCCACTCCAAGGGTTAATTTGGCGTGTTTTGTCATTTTTTCTTGGTATTTGTTATTTAGGCTGAGATGGGAGGATATAAGGTGAAGAAGGACGCAAACCAACTACTGCAGGTGACAGACTGGAAAGCCGCAGCGGTAGACAGGAGGAGTTGGAGGCGTAGGCTGATGAAAGCCAAGGCTCGATATGACCCGTAGGGCCATCGAAGAAGAAGGTTTGTACGTATCGCGTACTCTATGTTCCTCCAGCTTGTTTGGAAGCGATGCGGTGCCTGTGTCGCAAGTAAACGCATTACTGCTCTGTGCGTTTGGCCACCCCCTGAGTTATGGAAGGATGCTTTCGCAACTCAGCGAATAAAACCTGAAGGAATTTTTCAATCGTTAATCTTTAAGGACATTGTTGCGCAAGAGAGTACCGAGCACTAATGGATAATATTGTATTGGATGAATCATTGAATGAGAATATACGATCAAATACATTCTTTCTTACGAGAATTATCGAATGTGTTGCATTGGCTGTGTTATCTACTGATGGTGACTTTACCACGTCTGTCTTTGTGACAATAGACTAGGCACTAATTTTAATTTCAAACTTTTTCTCGGCGATCAAATGTCACTCTTGGATGTACGGTATTTGTGGACAAATTTTTTTCCCATAGCAACCCAGCCGTGTGACGACGAAATTTTGTTCATGTGAATTCATGATCTTATTCACGAATTTCAACATCTTCTGTGGCATATATATCAAATAGTAAATGTATTGTAATAAATAGTTGTTGTGAAATAAGTAGTTTTATCTACGTCTAAAGAAGGCACTACGCTACGCTTGTTGTTTTCTGCGAAGGAGTTGCAGGTCCGAGTGGAACTTATTTACTTTTACAGGCAAAGGGACCGGCCTTACACCAATTACTTTAGCTGGTAGACATTTTTTGTGAAGGCTGAGTAAACTTTTCCGGTGTTTTATTTTGGGTTTGAAATGAACACCGAAGCGGGAAATCATTTCTAACACCCTCGCCTCGGTGGGATTTGAACCTGAGCTCTCGGCAGTTTCCTCACAACTAATAGTTTCAAATACAAAGTAAAATTCCTGTGAAAGGAAAATATTCCTAACATTCCTAGGGAAATTAATTGTAATTTTTATCACTCAACTGCAAAAAAAAACAACCTGTGACTCTGCGAGTACATACATGACATGTTAGTTTATACCACAACTTTATAAAATAAAAAATAACGAATTGCGAGATAAGATCTTTAATAATGCAAAATAAGCAATATCACTTGTTTCGCAGAGCCCCCTATGTGCAAAAATTTATTAACATCACCGCACGGCGTCATAAATGTCAAGCAAATCTTTTAATTTCATCCCCAACATACCCCAACTGCGGGGTGGCGAAATTTTTTAACAAGCGCACTAAAAAATAACAAGTGACGCGACTGGGGGATGAGGCTGAACCTGTCTGAGACCTGGAGACAGCCCGACACCCTACGTGGGAGATTTTTTTTATGGGTTCGAGTCTCGTTTTGGCACATGGAGGGTGCTGCCGGTGAGGGGACGCGCTTAAAGATGACACAAAAACCAAATTAAACTTATCAAGAGTTATTTACATTTTTTTTCTCTGCGACCCTAAAGCTTCTCAACATGTTGAAATATTTATTGTATTAAAATATTTTTAAATACTTATCGAAAAATACTAATCGAAATGGCGGTTGATCTGTAATGTTGGCGGCTAGGGTTTGTTAAATTGGAATTTGTTTTTTATTTGTAAATGGATATTTTGTATTTGGATATTATTATTTAGTGATGTATAAAATGTAATTTGTCGTGTGTGTGTGTTCCTTGACTTATAGGTTGGTATGCGGCTGACCAACCATGCTGTAAAAATGGTTCACTTTGCCAATGTCACCCCTGTCTCAGGGAAGGACGGCAAGAGTTGCAGGGTGTATGTCCATTTGAGATTTGGTTTTTATGTTGTAGGTTCGCATGAGGCATGTGCAAGCGCGAACTTGTACGTGTCTGGTTGTGAGAATGCATGTAATGTGAATCTCCAATGTAACATATCTTTGCAACTTAGATTAGATTAGATTAGATCGAAATACAAAAACGACGGACACACGGACGAAGTACAGTTAAAGGGCTCTTGAGGTGTGATACACACAAAAACAGCGCTTACCAAATAAATCAGCCTAATTTATTATTATTATTAACTGTCATAGATGAAATTGTGATTTCTACCGGCCAGGTTGCTAGGAAAAATGTAAACATATGTTTTTTATGGGTTACGAAGGCGTGTATGTAATAAGACGGACGAAAAAATCTTGTCCATTCATATTTGTGTTATTATACCTATTATTTTTGTTATGAAAAAATTCCAGCCCCTAACAAATATTGTTGGTCATCATTTTCACATATGGTCTCAATAATAATAGTATTGTGATGGTTTACTTGGTGAGCACTGTTTTTGCGTGAATCACACCTCAAGAGCCTTATGGGAACTTGGTTGTGCTGATTAAATCGCCAATTCTCAAGCAAGACCCAGTTGCTGTGAGACTAAATGATCTATGGTGGCCGATCTTTGGTAATGGCAGATTATATTTTCAACCCAGCGAAGAGCCTCTGAAAAATGTTTTTTTTTGTGCTCCGGGGGAATCAAACCCACTACCTTCCATGAATCCAATGCGTTAACTACTAGAGAACAGATAGAAGGTGAACCCTGAACCTACCTTGGTGATTCTGAACTTTTGACTCAAGTACTGTCCCAGCATGAAACTCGATCTCATTTTATGTATCTTAGTTTGCAATATGAGTCGTATAAAATCAAAGCCATCAACCTAGACTTTTTCTGAAATGAGACAAATTTATGGAAAAGCGAAAATATAGTTGCCCTAAGTATAATATTTGCATTCAAAATTTTGCTTATGAATTAAGTCTGAATCAAAAGTTCACGCAATGTTTGGGAAGACCCGTAACAATAAAAGACAAGGCAAGTATGTATTCAATTCCCAAAATAAAGTGAACTTTTTCTATTACGCTAAACCGCAATACCTTTGTTTTATTACTGTTTTTTTAAACCAACGTCCCTTCTCACAAACTACGCACCATCACACGATACAGGTTATTAGAGTGAGAGCTGTAAAACCAAATTGGATTGTATTACATAATTCAAGTGTAAGTATATACATTTTTTTACATTCAAAATGAGCACAATTTTTTTGCCTCTCCACCAGAATCATCATGTAACCATCTAATAAAATCAGATACGAGTTTAATTTCTTAGGGGTGGCTAGCATTTTTTTGTGTCGTGACACTGTTTGTGGGGTGCCTTCAATTTGAGATATGATCAGAATTAAAAAATTGAAAATGTGTACGCCACACCACGCGGTTGGTTATTTAGATTTTTTTATTGACACTCTCGCGAAAGATATTTTTTTACTTTAAATTAAGTGATTGCCGAGTAGTTACTGTAACTTTTTTAAAATTTTATTTTTTAAATCCTTATTCAGGCAGGTTTCTACATTTGCATTGTATTAATTATGTTTATTTTTCATTTCTGTAATTTATAGAAAATGCATATTAAAACAGATATTCATGCAAGTATTTTCAATTCATGGTTCGTCCATCAGTCATGACGCGTTGAAACAAAAGTCAATTTTGACCTAGCATCGGTTAGTGATACTTATTGAAGATAGGATGGAATAAAAAATGACTGTGCCTGAAAACCTGATCGTTATCATCAGCTGTTGATACGCCACCATTTTTTATTCCATCCTGTTTTCAAATACATAGGTACCTACGGTAAGATCTATCGACGGTCGTCGAGATTTCCACTCCACGTTCCATGATAGAACAGCGCCAAATCAATAACATTACACCACATGAATACACATTACAGTATAGAATATCACAATGACAAAACATCACATACGTAAAACAGAACACACCATAAACAGCACATGAAAAAACCTCACAATATGACTTTATATATAAACATTACTTTTACCTAAGGGCACATCAAAACTAAAGCATCGATTTGTTGTATGCACTAATCTAATCTAAGCTGCAAATATATATATCATTTAAGATTTGTATTAAATGCATTCCCACTAGCAGATATGTATAATTTCGCGCTAACACATGCCGCATGTGGACCTACTATATAAAAACCCAATCTCAAATGAACATAAGCCTTGCAACTCTTGCCGTCCTTCCCTGAAACAGGGGTGACATTGGCAAAGTGAACCAATTTTTTACAGTATGGGTGGTCAGCCGCATAACAACCTATAAGTCAAGGAACAGCACGCACAGTATGCACTATGCAGCTAAATGTGCTTTATTTCACCGTCGTGCTCACAAATATATTGTGATGTTTACAGAGAAAGGAGTAAAGGCAGTATTACCGATAATGTCCCCGCTAGAGTTCCATAATACGTTGTAATTGAGTTGTCCTCGCATTGTTTGCGTAGGACGTCACGAATAGGCTGCAATCCTTTCTCCGTGTGAGCGCGTGCCTGTGGGGAGCGGCCGCCCCTGCCTGTGGGTGACGCGCCGCCGCTGTTTGTCCAGAATCTGACCCATACAGTTACCTACGTGCGTGAAAAATAAGCGCATTCCGTGAAAAATGCGATGCTTTGCTGCCGAGGTGTACCAACTCAAAAAACCAAAAATTACTTTGTATGTACTAAGCGCCCATGGAGTGACTACATCACGAAACGGCGCTATACAGAAATCATCAACTCATCATCATAACTGACAAAAAAACAATGGACCACATGTAAAATACTAGTACCTACAATAAAAAAAAAAAAATTAAATTAGGCTGATTTATTTGGTGAGCGCTGTTTTTGTGTATCACACCTCAAGAGCCCTCTGCGAGCTTGGTCGTCGCTGTAGAAAGCGCCAATTCTCAAGCAAGACCCAGTTGTTGTAAGGCTGGATGGACCTTTTGATGACCGGTCTTTGGTAAAGGTCTATGAATTTTTCGACCCAGCGAAGATAGAGATAAGATAATATAAGAAAATTTGAAAGGATAAGTGGAGTGAATGGCATAGATCAAGCTGTTTGACACACGACTGAATTGCTAGGGAAAAGGTACAGAAATATGTTGTTATTACTTCCTAAGGACTGTGGTCCCATATAAGTGTGACGTTTACTCGCCGAGAAAAAAGTTCTAAATTAAAAATGAAAAAAAAGGCCATGAACACATGATCTGCATAGTTATGAGTTTGTCCACGAATCAGTCCCAACGGAATATAATTTCTACGACCCTCGGTGAAGATCGAAACCTAACCTTCTGGCATGAAACGCAAGCATTCTACCAACTGAGCTGTGCCCGAACTACATGTGAGCTAAAATTTAATCAACAATTATTTTATTCACACCTACATGTTTTATAAAATTGAGTTGGCACAGTACGAGTCCTACCCCTGACCATTGCATTTCCTTTCAAGTGTCAGTGTCCATGGTCCGAACAAACAAGCGCCGGTCACACCTACGGCGCGTGCCCGGAGATAAACGCTGGCCGGCCGGACGCTGGAGAGCTCGTAAGGACATTAGGAGGAACAGGGGGAACAAAGGGAAGACCACGCGCCCCGTTCCTGCCATCCCATCATCTTGGTCTGTGCAAACATCAAACGCTTTTCTTATATCCTACGAAAAGAAATATTGCGGTGCGTTCAGCCCGTTGTCACTGTCAAACTGCATATCTTTATGATTTGTAGTCTCGATTCATTAAAAACTTTGGTTGATTAATTTCACGTAATTTAATTTAAGATTGCGTTCACATTTGGTTTGTTCACAGAGCCAACTTTTATACTGTTATGATTTTGCTGGGTTCTCTTTTAATCAAACTGCAATTATTTATATTAACAGAATTTATTTTACACAGCGCTTTATTGTATTTTCAAACTACCTACATATTTAAAATATAAAAAAAAAATAAAAATGGGAAAACATGGTTTTAATTCACTTTATTATTTTTGTTTTTGCTTGAACATTTTCGTCTAATGAGGCATCTTCAGGAGCAGAATGGTTACAAATATATTTTTATAAAATAATTTTCAAAACAAAAACAAAATTCATAGATAATTTTTTTACCCAAATAATATTGTAAAGGAACTTTTTTCTCTCTGTCTTGTCCTTAGCCTGGCCAAAAGATATCACATTTTTTCACACATTTTAAATGTCCTTGGTCCATTGAAAGGTACTTATATGAGTAGTCAGCAGATAGAACCATATAATAGGTATGCCGACATGTATTTTGCACCATTATTAATAGCAATGTTATCCTTTTGTAGTGAATTTGTCCCAGGCACGTGTCGTCCGGATGACCAGCGCTACGAATTGTTGTATTGTCCACTCAAAGCCGGACACAAAGGGACTGAGGTGAAGTTGGGTGTTGGTTTTACGCTGTGTGGAGGCTTTGCACCTATGGGGTAGGCGCGTGGTCAAATAATGCTTCCCAATATTATAATGTCAATGATGGGTGCAAAGTTCTAAGAGCTGCGTACATATTGAATCGAACGAACGTTATATTGAGACTGTAACTTACAGAGGAATCCAAAATATAAAGTCGACAGATGATACAATATACATTCATATTTGTTTTATTCCATCATATCTTCAAATTGGTGTGGTAAGATCTACCGACGGCCGTCAAGACTTCCACCTCAGGCTGAGAAGTCTTGACTATATAAATGTACAGAAAGCTATAAAAAATGTGAAATATATCTGGGCTTGCCACAATAATCGGTAGATGTGACCGTATTTATTTGAAGATAGCAATCAATAAAACTTATCGACTTTCTGATATACTTTGTATGGTCCTGTAATCAGTGATTTACCCGCCGCTATGTTTTATTGTTTGCTATCTTCAAATAGATACGGTCAGATATACCGACGCCCGTTGAGTCTTTAGGATCTGGATTTCAGTCAATCTTAATATACCTTCACTTATGATAACATTTTTGATAGCAATAATATGTGACCCTGAGAAAACAAATTGAGCATACGACTACTCGTTTGTCCATTATATTTGAGTCCTCTGTAAGGTGAGGTGACGAGCTATGGAGTGGAGCTTTAGTGGTTGCTTTCCTGTGGATAATGTCATCACTTGGTCTCGGTACACAGAGCATTTCTCACGCCCATAAACTGCGCTCCCGCTGCCCACTGCTAAATGGGCTGACGAGCTTTTAAGCTCATTTGTAGCGGGGAATCAATTTATAACTGCAGTTAGCACTTCACAACCAATGTGCCAAATAACAATCACAAGTTCTCGTTCAATGAATTGTTGAATCTCTGATAGAAGTGTATATCAAATCGAAAATTAAAACCTAATTCGATGAAATTTTGCCCATCATACTGTTTTATAGACATCGTGAATATAAAGTTATTTTTTCTACTCCCATTTGGTAATTTACTAATTACAAAACGGCTAACGCAATCACAATGCCATACATTTCTACACCCGTTGCGTAATGTAACATTACCCAACCGGTAACCGTGTTGAAATGAAAATGTGCGCATGCGCATTGTCAGAATTGGAACCATTTTTAATTTCAAATGTCAAACTTGTATGGGAGTATGAAGACCTGTCAATCCAAGATGGCCGCAAGCGATCAGCTGATTACGCTTCATACAATATTACTGATATTCGGTAGGTAGGAATTACCGTGGTGATGAGACTTCCAGCCCTGTTCAGATGAAAATAAATATATTTTATTTGTAGAGTCAAATAAAAATTGTTAATAGTGCTAAAATTTATCGAATTTATTTATCGGAATGCTCCAAATAAAGCTTTCCTTTTTCAAAGGAAAATAAAAGGCTTGAAAGGAAAACAATACAAAAAATTTCACCGCAAAAAATAAACAAACTCAAAAAGTTACTTGGTTAATAGGTGGGTATGAGGTTGATCACCTATGCTGTACAAACTTTGTTCACCTGCCAATACAACTGCAGGGCATATGTTTATTTGAGTTTTGGGTTTGAATGTTTAAGCTTATATGCAGGGTGTAAAAGCGCGACCATATATGTGTCGGCTTGTGGGCATGAATTCAATATGAAACCTAAATATAATATATCTTTACAACTTAGGTTAGATTAGATAATCGAACGTTTTGACAAAGGTAAGGTTTTAATTACTTCAAATGGACGAGTACATTATAATGACTATTATTCACTATTTTGTTAATTCTTTCATGGTCGTAGAAAAAGTATTGTATGCCACTGCACGTAATTAGCCTTTGTAACACTCGTGCTTTCTTTTGTGCCATTCGGCTGCGCCTCATGGCACAAACTAGCACTCGTGTTACAAAGACTATCATTACTAGGCAGTGGCATAAATAACTATTGTACAACGCCTAATTGTGACTGCAGTCACTTTATGGTCATTTACATAATACACGACTCGTGTATATATGTAGATGACACGAGTAACTTTTCTGATTTCTTTTAAGGTTTATTTCTTATTTATTTCTTCTGCTAGTTAAAGACTACCTCAGTCACTTCAAAGGCGCTTGGTGCGACTCTTTAAATAGGTTTTGAGCTCCTTTTTTTATTTTTGGCTCTGTAAAAGACTCACTCAGGTATACAGGCCACAAAGTTAGGCCATTGGTGTCGCTGGACTGAAAATAAAGTCTTCTAAAACAGTACTGTTATAACCGTCTTTTTGGTATATGGAGGAGAGTCTGATGATCGAAGAATCTGTCCACCTTCATCCTCAATGACTCTGTCAAGCACACTGGAGCTGATCTGTGCTGCGTTTTGCAGACCAGTCGACACAATTTAATCCTTAGGGACTGTTTATCTTCGATCAGAACAGATTTCATGAGCTTTGAATCTGCTTACAAAGTACATTTTTTCCATTTTAGAAAGCAGTACAGCTTTACAACTTAAGTTTACTTGTAAGTTTGAACCATCCTTGCTTTGGAGAAGCATTTCATAGATTATATCCATCATATCTCCAGCACATGGGAATATAATGAATATTTAGCAAAGCGTTTGATTGGTTCAATTATTTTGTGTTCGGAATGAATAGAAATGACGCGGCACTATTTGTCTCCGGTCACGTATAATTTGTTGTTCCTAGGGAGAGCGGAGGTCATCACGCGACCAGGCTTCTCTGTTTCCGTGTCTTTAATTTGCGGCAGTTGTCAGTCAGGCGCGTGGCCGACCCTGCCCCGCACACTGCACGCATTAATATGCAAGTGGTTGGTCTGCTGGAGGGAGGACTCGGTTAAGCAAACGGATGACATTGATAAAATGTTGTAATGAGATTATTGAAGAGGATTTGTTAGTGAGCTATGTACCACAATTTGATGGAAACTGCAAAAACACAGAATGTATCAAAAATGTTTTTATTTTCAGTGGTTTATTCAAAACCAGATCTGACGAATCCGCACTTGGAAACAAAAAAAATAGAAAAAACACATATAAGGCTATAATTAGGGCAGTAGTGAGTTATGGGTGTGAAGCGTGGACAATGACAGCAAAGTCTGCAGAAATGCTGGATAGATTTGAGAGGAGAGTGCAAAAAAATCATGGGATCCGTGAATGATGGCGAAACCTGTAGAATAAGATACAACGATGAGCTATATAACATCTACGAGGCTCTCAGACTTTCTGTACATGCTAAATTAAACAGGCTAAGATGGGCCGGACATGTGCAGAGAATGCCATCTTCACGGGTACCATAAAGGATCCGTAAGGGATATCCGGCTGGGAAAAGAAGAGTTGGCAGACCTAGGCTGAGATGGGAGGATGAGGTGAGGAAGGATGCAAACCAACTACTGCAGGTGACAGACTGGAAAGCTGCAGCGGTAGACAGGAAGAGTTGGAGGCGAATTCTGATGGAGGCCAAGGCTCAATACGAGCTGTAGGGCCATCGAAGAAGAAAATGTGATTAGTAAGATGGCGTAGGCCGTAGAGTCTAACAATAAACTCAGCACGAATTTGAAATTAGATTTTTTCTTGCTAAAAAAAGGCACAGTGTTATGAGATTACGGTCCTTAACAAACCATTCCCCAAAACCCCGGCCGTGTGACGTGACTATTTTTTTTTTTCGAATTCAGTATGTTTGACACCCTCTGATTCAAATACACGAGCTCGATCAAAAAACAGACGCTCTTCAGAATTGAACCATCGGACCGTGCAATTTTATCAAAAAAACTATAATCACACGTTATCGAATATCTAAAAGCTGTTATTTAGTTTGTTCACGTGGCGTAAGTCATCGAAAGACTGCAGGTATTATAATGCAATTATTATTTTCCCTATACTTGATGCGTCTCTCCACACAACACTCTCATCTGTCACTCTGCGTACGCATGCGCTCACTGTGACACGCTATTCGTACAGACCTGCTATTGTAATATTTTTAATTTCATTATTTGTGCCATGGTACTCGATAGCAGATGCCGCTGGGGTGACGAAATTAATATCAGAAAATGATAATAACACAAATTAATATTCAATACACAAATATAATTTTTTTTTCAATGTTAATCACAATAATGCAACAATGGCTCATCAGTATCAGTTTACTATAATAGAAATACGAGAATCTCTCTATTTCTATGAGATTTGTATTTATTTCTATCTACCAGTTTTAACGTCTATGTTATAGTGACCGGTCTTTAGTCTAGTGGTAAAGTTTCGGATTTGTTAATGGAAGGTTCAAATCCTAGCGGAGTACAAAAAATATTCCATTTATATAAGCCTCTGCAGATTTGCCTCCATTTTTTCCTATCGTTGCATACCTTTTTCCATTCATGCATATCCCTCACCTTTTTCAGGCATTCCCTTCTCTATTCCCCTAATAATGTTTATATGTCACGTATTGCACTCTCCGCGTAACTAGGCTGTAATAAAGATGATTATTCTTATTATTAATCTGTCGCGTGCCAAAAATACCGCGAGTCATCGCTCACCCTTAAAATCCAATCAAGCAACTCTCATTCCCTGATGCAGGAGCGCTGTGCAAGGCGCATGATGCCAAATGCTCCTCGATACAACTACACTCTCCGCAAGCAAAGCTAAATGATTGCTGCATCAAAAATGACAAATGCCTCGTGGGTGGGAGTGGGAGGCAAGCAGCAAATGATATGTCATTACACATGCCGCCAAGTACCGTCACAAGGTGGTCACAAGGCAATACGCTTGTTCCAAACTACGTAGTGAGTTGGCGTAGACAAAATGTAACGAAGTTTCTAGGGAAAAGGCAAGCAAATATTTTGTATCGGTTGATGAAGACAATACGCTGCCTTAGTTCTTGTTTACCGTATACACCATTGAGAAAATTTTACATGAGCAATGTTTGCATGTGTACCTACTGGACCGATGTGTCTTATAAAAACAAGAAATTTATTTAAAAAATATTTAAAAGAACTCTCACATTATCGATTTTTACGTTTTTTCTTAGCTCAGATTGTGTAGAATTTGATTCATAAGACAACTGCATGAAAAAGTCATATTTGACAAGATTGGCGTATACCTACGGTAAACAAGAACTGGGGGAGCGTAACTATTATAGTCGAGAAAAAAACTCTTAATTGATATTTGTGCTACTTTAATTTAATACTAACATTTTAAATATGAAAACAAAAACTGTTTGATTGTACTTATTTTTGTATTAAAAAAATAAAAATATTAAGAACAAATGAATCCAAAAAAACCGGCAACGTTTACTCAGCCTTCACACGACATGAGTACGAGCAACATCGAGAGCTGGGAAACCCCCACTTTAACTGGTTGGCGTAAGGCCGGCACCCTTACCGAAATAATTATGTTCTACGCTTTTGCATTTTTTTTTTGTGAAAGCACACTTTCAATTACAATGAGATTAAATAAACTAATGAAAGGACTTTCTTCGTATTACTTTTTTATGTTTCTTTATTCTTTTTTAACCTCTTTCGTGGTAGCATTGTAATCACGTTTAGAACAGCCCCTCAGGTAGGTATGTCACGATTAGAAATTGGTATATATCTACAATTAGCTAAAGTGCTCCCAACTCCTGTACTCCACGGATACAACTTAACATTTAGCGTTTCGCCTAAAATATATGAAAGCTAAAACACTCAACAGTGGCGCTGTTTTAGTTTCCGAACATTTTTTGTTTTAGCCTAATGTTGAGGACTACCAGGGGTAGTGCAGCCCACTTACTCATGCTCTCTCAGGGCTCATAATTACACACTATTGTATGCAGCTTTGACGAGAAAAATTACTATGCATATAATATCATCAATTTTCAATAAAAAAAGAACCTCAGTAATCGCTTAAAAAACGTCATTCGGAAACTGAATCATCCTAGAACTGAATCATAAATATTTTATTGGCACAGAGTGTTTCTTCTTTTCTCACCAGGTACCACGTCCTCTCCTTAGTGCTTGTTTGTTTTATCTACTAAGGTAATTTTACATGAGCAATGTTTGTATGTGTTCTGGACCAATGTACCTTATGAATACTGGAATTTGATTTAAAATATATTTAAAACAACTCTCACCCTACCTTATTTTACGATTTTTCTTAACTCAGATTGTGTAGGTACAATATGATTTTTAAGACAATTTTATTGCGAAATCATCTTTGAATCAAATGGTAGATGAGCCAAACAAGCACTAAAGGGGTGACGCGTGAGATACAACATACTCGTAAAATGCGTTGTGATATTTATGAAACTGTTGTATGGTAACATCTATAATCTAAGTTGCAAAGATATTTATGACATCGAAGATTTATATTAAATGCATTCCCACAACAGACACGTATAAGAACGGGCTTAAACATGCCGCATGTGAACCTAGAATATAAAACACAATCTCAAATGAACATAACTCTACCCTGCCCTGCAACTCTTCCTGACTTTCTTTGAAACAGGGGTGACATTGGCAAAGTGAACATTTTTTACGATTTTGGTGGTCAGCTTCATACCAACCTATAAGTCATGGAACATATCATCTTCACGCTGTAAAATAAATGGATGAAACTTCCGGAAGCTCCAGCTTCCATGAACCATAGAAGATTAATAACAATAACCATTGTCTGTGTTATGTCGGGTTATTTGGAACCGGATAACGTTGGTTTGAATCCCGCGACGATAACTTCGACTATGGTTCAACAGATGCCGTTGCATGCACACAAGCTTCTGCTTTCGCGTCAAGACAACTGGCCAGGCAAAATAGGTTGGTGGATTGCATTCCTTCAAAAAAAAAAGTCTTGTAAGAATTAAGACCGTGCAAAAGTATGAACATTGAAGTATTCTAATATTGAGGTTACATGATAAAGGGGTTACGACCCATCATTGAAACAAATCTATTCCATTTATTTGTTTTTTAACTCCGTCAAATTTAATGACGTTTTGCCATTAGCCGCTCTTTGTTTTGCTAACTACATGGCGTGTCATTTTTTTACATCAAATTTCAATCGCTTAAACGCGATTTTAATTTTACATGCACGCCACTATTGATACCCTCACCATGCTCTTCTCATGAATTAATGATGTGGCTTACTCTTTTTTTTATTACAACAGGGGTGTTTATTGTTTTCATGTTCGTTTATTTAAAAGTTTAAGTAAAAGTTTTATTCATAAAAAACAGCTCAATAACCAATGAAAATTCACTTTTTTATGGTAAACTGTCAACTTAACTTTGGTGCGGATTTCAACATGGATTTATTGAAATAATGACCGATTATGTCAGGTCAATGGCTCAGTTGGTAGATTGCTTGCATTCCATGGCGAGGGAGGGAGTTTCAAAATAAAAATACTCGCAATGTTAACTCAGCCTACATAAAAAATGAGAACTATCTTCCACAAAGAGAAATGTTCATTAATTGCAGTGATCGGTTCAACGCTGTCTTACTTGTAAAAATAAAAAAGTTTCAAATGCCACATACGACTTTTTTAGCTTTCCGTTTATCATGAGTAAATTATCTTTAATAAAGATGTTTATAAGAAAAATAAAACAATGGCATTTTTAAAAGTATACTTAGGTAAAACGGTATTGGAAACTCTTTTCTATACAATAACTTTTTTTGGTAAGTACTTGCAGATGTGCACTTAAATGTTGAAGTATGCGATTATAAAAAAGTAAATAATGTGTTAATGTACTTACAAAAACGATTCAAAAAGTATTTCCCCTAAAATGCGACAAAAGTACAAAAAAAAAACATTGATATTTGATGATCTCTAAAAACGCATAAAAACGATAAAAACGTTGACACTTCATTCAGCAATATAAAGTTTACAAACGCAGGTTAGGTTAGGTTAAGCATCATCCCATACGTCATGTCTAAAGCTTGTCATTAAAATCGATTCAATCAACTGCCGCGAGCATTCGTCATTCAGTTTTTTTTCCAATTTTTGGGGTAAATTCCTATTATTCGTCGGTTCACCCCACGTCGCGTATAAATCTCCATTATGCGGTGCTTCTTTGTGAGGTTTTGGCACTTCTGCGGACTCTGGGTGGTTTTGTCACAATGATGTGCCAAATAATGGCGTGCTAGAGGAAAGATCAGAAATTCAGTTAATTTATCGCAGATTTGACCAATTTTGTCTCGTAAATTAACTGCGAGTACGGTTGAACTGTTTCCAGTGACGGCTGCTGTTGCCAACAAATTATCAAAAAAAAATTGTTTTGTTAAAATTGACTTGTAACTGTGAACCTTTAACGTCAAAAAGAGTAGAAAGAGGATATGATACTGGAGGGGTCACATGGACCGCATGGACGAGAGTAGGGTAATTAAGATCATTGTACGTGAGATATCTATAAGCCGGGCAGAGTCTACCAGACTGACCAGACAAAACATGGAGGAACAGCAGCTCTGATCAATGAACAGTTCATTCATCTTGCTGAAAGTGTACCTCCTGAATATTTAATCTACGGCGCAGAAACATCGAAAATAACGTATGAAAATTATTTTACAAAGGTTTGTCAGATATTCGATGAGTGTTATTATTTTTTATGTGAATTTCAATTTGTAATAGAAACAACACATTTAATTATCTTGTATATCAAATCAAGTAATCTCATATATCTGATTAATTTGTCCCTTGACTTATAGGTTGGAAAAACGCTGACCTCCCATACTGTAAAAAAAAGGTCACTTTGCCGATGCAGGGCTTAATATGTTAATGTTCATTTGAGATTGATGAATCCTTAATGTTAGTAACTCCTTGTAACTTAGATTACAGGTTAAGTATAATAAAAGATCTGCTCTACAAAATTGAAAATAAATACTTTTCAATATTTTATGATCTAGATAGATTTATTAAGCATTCATCCATTGATTCTACGTCCATGTCGTATACGTGAGGAGGGTTATTCGATTAGTGGAGACATTCCCAATAAGACAGTTCCAGTGGAGAGCGAGTCAGCTAACACAATAAGGCTGATGTAGTGCCCTCTGCTCGCTCCCTACTGACCGGTGACCCTCCCGCCACATTACCCAGCAGGCTTTTTATCCAATGAACGTGATGCAGACAAATTGCGTCACTTCCATGTCGACAATAAGCAGATGTAGTCTCTCCACTTTATATGATAAACCTAATCCAGATCCTTGGTGATTCATGGAATAGGTAATCAAAGCTTCAAGTTGAATCTAAACTTATCTAAGTTGCAAAGATTTAACATTGGGGATTCACAATGTATGTATTCTCACAAGCAGACGCGTATAAGTTCGCGCTTGCACATGCCGCATGTAAACCTACAAAGTGTCCAAGATCATGATGAAATATTTCAAGGACAAAAATATATCATGCCTTGAATGGCCAGGAAACTCACCGGACCTTAATCCCATTGAAAATCTGTGGCTATTGTAAAAGCTAGATTAAAAACAGATTGCACAACAAAAACAAAACTGATTGAGGCTGTAATCCATACATGGTTTCGACTTTCGAGACCAGCAAATATCAGAAAATTGTAAAAAACTTGTCGATTCTATGCCGAAACGTGTTAAAGAAGTTATAAAAGTCAAGAGAGGACACATTTACTATTAAAACAATTTAAATTGTATTCATGTATTGTAAAGGCGCGTACTGGGTATGATGCATTTATTGATTCTTTGCCTTTACATTTAATTCGTGAGTTCAATTGAATATAAAATGTACAGTATCAAAGCATATAAAACAGTAATCAGAACAATAATAGATCAGTTAACAATACAGTATGTTATCATCCCATGATCAGGGAAATTGCGGGGAAACCAACCCCTTACAATATTGTGATAATTACATTGAAAGAGAATGACCTCAAGCAGGTCATACTATGCATATTTTCGCCAGTCACAGGCGTGAGCATTATTAATTACCCTTTGACAATAGGATAATGATTATAATTGTGATAAAGAGGGAAAGGGTTCCACCCGTAAGCCAAGGAGGTCAAGAAAGCACGCTGCCTTGCTTGTGAGGTGTGGAAGGATGAATCTTAGGTCCAAGTTGTCCCAGAAAGGAAGCTCGCTTGTCCCTGTTGTTCAGGTGGTAAAAAGGGGTGAGCTATAGGGGTGAGAAGTCCTAGAAAAGAAGCTTGCTCGACCTAGTCGCTCAAGAGGTACAGGGAGGTGAGACATAGGTGTGAGAAGTCCTAGAAAAGAAGCTTGCTCGGCCCATTTGCTCAAGAGGTACAGGGAGGTGAGACATAGGTGTGAGAAGTCCTAGAAAAGAAGCTTGCTCGGCCCATTTGCTCAAGAGGTACAGGGAGGTGAGACATAGGTGTGAGAAGTCCTAGAAAAGAAGCTTGCTCGGCCTGTTTGCTCAAGGAGTGTGTGATATATAATATACATAAAATAACCCCTTCAGTCATGTATGTCCTGGCACAGAAGCATTATGACGTCGGGGGGAGAGAGAAGGTGGGTTGGAGCCCATAGGATCCTTCTCAACTGACGAGTTCGTCCACTGGTTGGCCTTTTATATGATTTGGGCAGCTGATCTCCCCCTGGAGGGGAAAACCTTCACTACCCTTGGCCCTCAAGCTTCCCTACTCCATCCCTTACAACAGGCGGGGATGCAGTCGGCCGCATAATATTATGTTCCAGATCCTTCTCTCTCCGAGCAGTAATAATATGAGTACAACAAAATCAAGTAAAATCTTAATAATATAGATATGCTACGCTACAGACTCCCCCTCCTAGAGCCAAGGCCGTCCCGGACAGGCTCTAGGAAGTGTGGTCATCCTCTCGACAGGATGATGGTGAAGTTGGTGGCTGAGGTCCATATCTCTGGTCGATTATGGCAGCTGAGGAAGCTGGTCGGCAGGAACAGCCGTCCGTAGCTGTTATCACGGCAGCACACAAGGCCGCTTGGCAGGATCTGTTGTCCATGTATGCGTCCACAGCAGCGCACAAGGCCGCTTGGCAGGTTCAGTTGTCCATGTCTGCGTCCACAACAGCACACAAGGCCGCTTGGCAGGTTCAGTTGTCCATGTCTGCGTCCACAACAGCACACAAAGCCGCTTGGCAGGTTCAGTTGTCCATGTCTGCGTCCACAACAGCACACAAGGCCGCTTGGCAGGTTCAGTTGTCCATGTCTGCGTCCACAACAGCACACAAGGCTGCATGGCAGGGATGTCTGCGCTCACAGCAGCGCACAAGGCTGCATGGCAGGGATGTCTGCGCTCACAGCAGCGCACAAGGCTGCATGGCTGGGATGTCTGCGCTCACAGCAGCGCACAAGGCTGCATGGCAGGGATGTCTGCGCTCACAGCAGCGCACGAAGCCGGTTGGCAGTTCTCCATAACTGTGCTTACGGTGGCTCACGAGGCTGCATGGCAGTATTCCAGCGTGAATGGTTTCACGGCTGCTTGGCAAGATGAGTCACCAACTGGGGGCAGCATGTCTTCTAGAAGCGGGTCCTTTTCGTCAGGGGAGGAAGTCCATCTTCCGCTGCAGGGCAGTCTCCCGGTGCGAAGACATGTGTTGTTTTCCGGTGATGAACTTGTCTTCCAGTGCAGGCTTTCTTCTTCTTAGGCAAGTCCATGTATCTTCCTAAGCGAGAATTAGTTTTCAAATCATTAGTTTTTGTGTTCAACAATTTTAAATTGTAAGATGCAATCTTCTTTGGTGGTCGGTGAAGCTCGTCCCTTTTTCTAGGTCAGTCCTTTGTTTCGTGTCACATGTGGCCACTTCAGCACGGGCGCCACCGGTCTCCCAGGAATGCCGTCCGTCTGTGTATTCTCGCGCCAGATGTGAACTTTTGACATCTTGAAGCAAAAGGAACGTGTTTCACAAAAATTTTACAAAGCAAGATAATTATTTGTTGAAAATAACATACTTCAACCACTGTTCAATTGTTAGATTAGACAATTGGTATTTTAAAACCATTAGTATGGGATTTCTGTTAACTTCCCGTTATTCAAAGATTTTTGTTTACAAAACATCTCAATGGAGAGCCATCCCATATGGGATCTCCCCCTATTGTTTAAGTACAAAGACATTGCGTCACGTAACATGACCCACATAATATCAATGCGGAAGTTACAATTTAGCATTCCATCTGATTTTGCAAATTTTTGAAATCATTGATTTTACTGATATTACACGATTAGCTTTCACTGTACATTTAATTCAAGCCACTAAGTTGGGCGCCATTTTGTAAGGCGCGTACTGGGTATGATGCATTTATTGATTCTTTGCCTTTACATTTAATTCGTGAGTTCAATTGAATATAAAATGTACAGTATCAAAGCATATAAAACAGTAATCAGAACAATAATAGATCAGTTAACAATACAGTATGTTATCATCCCATGATCAGGGAAATTGCGGGGAAACCAACCCCTTACAATATTGTGATAATTACATTGAAAGAGAATGACCTCAAGCAGGTCATACTATGCATATTTTCGCCAGTCACAGGCGTGAGCATTATTAATTACCCTTTGACAATAGGATAATGATTATAATTGTGATAAAGAGGGAAAGGGTTCCACCCGTAAGCCAAGGAGGTCAAGAAAGCACGCTGCCTTGCTTGTGAGGTGTGGAAGGATGAATCTTAGGTCCAAGTTGTCCCAGAAAGGAAGCTCGCTTGTCCCTGTTGTTCAGGTGGTAAAAAGGGGTGAGCTATAGGGGTGAGAAGTCCTAGAAAAGAAGCTTGCTCGACCTAGTCGCTCAAGAGGTACAGGGAGGTGAGACATAGGTGTGAGAAGTCCTAGAAAAGAAGCTTGCTCGGCCCATTTGCTCAAGAGGTACAGGGAGGTGAGACATAGGTGTGAGAAGTCCTAGAAAAGAAGCTTGCTCGGCCCATTTGCTCAAGAGGTACAGGGAGGTGAGACATAGGTGTGAGAAGTCCTAGAAAAGAAGCTTGCTCGGCCTGTTTGCTCAAGGAGTGTGTGATATATAATATACATAAAATAACCCCTTCAGTCATGTATGTCCTGGCACAGAAGCATTATGACGTCGGGGGGAGAGAGAAGGTGGGTTGGAGCCCATAGGATCCTTCTCAACTGACGAGTTCGTCCACTGGTTGGCCTTTTATATGATTTGGGCAGCTGATCTCCCCCTGGAGGGGAAAACCTTCACTACCCTTGGCCCTCAAGCTTCCCTACTCCATCCCTTACAACAGGCGGGGATGCAGTCGGCCGCATAATATTATGTTCCAGATCCTTCTCTCTCCGAGCAGTAATAATATGAGTACAACAAAATCAAGTAAAATCTTAATAATATAGATATGCTACGCTACAGTATCTGTTTTTTGTTCCATTAGGTACTAATAAATGTTGCTTTTTTCAAATTTTCACTTGTGTTCACATTAATTTGAACAATACTGTATGTATAAGAAAAAAAACACTCGTATAAATTTGAAAATGATATTCCTATCTTAAGACAAAGAATCACGTGTGAGAACTGAGAACCAGAAATTATCCTTAGGACCTATGAGGCTGACCCCCCGTGCTGTAAAAATTGGTTCACTTTTGCCAATGCCAATCCGGTTTCAGGGAAAAGCGTCAGGAGTTGCAAGGTCTATGTTCATGATAGGTTTTTTGTTATTTATTTTATTATTATTATTATTTGTACGCACACATGCAGAATGTTTTGGGCGCGAACCCACATGTGCCTCTGTGGGCATGCATTTAATATGAGCCTTAAATGTTTTCATAACTTTGCAGCTTAGATTATAGCTTATAGATAGACCTTCCCTGAAACAGGGTTGACATTGGCAAAGTGAACCATTTTTGTACAGCATGAGTGGTGAGCTTCATACCAACCTATAAGTCAAGGGATTTTAACTGAAATCTATAATTTGTTCAACGCTTTTCTATGCTATTAAATATCTTAGTTTTCTCAGGAGTTAGTGGGTACAGACTCGTACTGTAATAGTTACTAGTTATTCCACGCGGGGGACCAGATCTCCGCTATATTTGGACAGAGTTTCTCGCCTGCTGACACAGCGCTTCTTATTACAGCACGTGTCTCTGTTGAGATTGGGCGAGATGACGCCGAGGAATGTGACAAAGCATACCGAAGGAAATATATTAACTACAGCAAATAATGCAATCTGACAAGAAGTTTTCCTTAAGGAATACAAAGCTACACATTTAATTATTCTCACGATGCGAAATTGATTCAAATATAATATCTTTCATTGGACATAAAATCAAAAAGAACGGGAACTAAAATCACCGTAAAGGTATGATATGTCTTATTTATTAAACATGCATTAGTTAATACATAGTTGAGAAGAAGATAATAAGATGAACAAAGTGATTTCTTGTTAAAGAGCGGTGAGGCTGATTGATGACCTAACTTCACAGCCAACCTACATTGTCTCAAAACAAATCCAACGCAACACACAACATAACACTACACGGCTAACAGCCCTGCTAAAAAGGATCAGGGCATCATCACTGACACCTCTGCGGCACTAGAACAAGTGGCATAGACCCCTAGAGTCTCTGAAATCTAGAGAGCCTTCCGCATAGGATTCCTTAAAAAACCGACAAAAATAGTATCTAGATGGAAAACCTTTAAGATAATGTTTTTTTTTTCATTACTTTTTTTACAGTTTTGCAGACGTTGAAGAAGTTAAAAACATCTAAAGGCATCTCTCTATTAGTGTTACCCATCAAGCCAAAATAGAAGACAGAAATAAAACACAAAAACAACGCGTACGAAGAAATAAAAATGTGCATTGAATTTGGCATAGGTACCTACATTTCAAAGTGCAAGACACAATTCCCACACTTGCAGATGTGCAACAGTGACAAAAGGTTTTTTTTTAATTGCAGCAACCCTTTCAAATGTTTGTTTATTACATTGTAACACAAAAAATGCAAACATTCATATCCGGACGGTGACAATTATGATCACCTCAAATTCGGGAACAATTAGTATCGAATGTACTTGCATTTTTTGGCCTTAAAAAAACGGGACATGCTTCTTAATAACTTGAGGATATTAAAGCACATTCTTTAAAAGGAATACATAAAGCAAACACTCTGAGCATTCCTTTTATTCATTGTAAGCAACTATAAACTAGTCATTGTTGCGCATGCATAATATTAAAATGCTTAAAATGGCTTATGATATTTTTATAGGCACTTACACCCGAAACGTATCAAAGATAATACAGCTGTGATTTATTGACACCTTTTTTAAAATCACTTATAATGTGTTACACAATTTTTATGCCGTTTGCCATGTAAGTTTAACTGCATAAAATGTTGTTACTTTTTGAAATACTATAATTTTCATAGGCACATAATTATATCCTCTAACATTTTTGTAGACTTCAAAACGTTTACAAAGAGTAAATATTTATTGGACTTCTAGGTATTATTGGTTTTTACTCAAAAAAACATATTCATATTTAATAATAAAGAAAATACTCTGAACATAATAATGGAATTACTCTTTTTTTTTGTACATAGCTTTTTTGGTATGAGGCTGACCACCCATACTGTAAAAAAAGGTTCACTTTGCCAATGTCACCCCTGTGTCAGGGAAGGTCGGCAAAAGTTGCAGGGCTTATGTTCATTTGAGGTTTGGATTTTATTTGTAAGTACACAATCAGCATTTGTAAGCGCGAACTACACGTGTTTGTTTGTGGGCATACATCTGAGAGCTTTGAATGATTATATCCTTGCAACTAAGATTATTATTATTTATTACAGCATTTGTAAGCGCGAACTACACGTGTTTGTTTGTGGGCATACATCTGAGAGCTTTGAATGAATATATCCTTGCAACTTAGATTATAGATTATAGATTATTATTATTATTACTATTCCAACCAAAAACAGACAAGAGTTTCAATCATGTTTTTTCTGTATTTTATTATTTTATTTTAACTCTGATAATTTGATTTGCCTATAAGTATGTACTGTGATGGAAACTCCACAACCGTCTGGGGGCCCCCTAAATCCGCACTTGAGGCTGACCACCCATACTGTAAAAAATAGTTCACTTTGCCAATGTCACTCCTGTGTCAGGGAAGGTCGGGAAAAGTTGTAGGGCTTATCTTCATTTGCGGTTTGGATTTTATTTGTAAGTACCTACACATTCAGCATTTGTAAGCGCAAACTACACGTGTTTGTTTGTGGGCATGCATTTGATATGAGCTTGAAATGTTAATATATCTTTGCAACTTAGATTATAGATAAAGATAAAACATATTTCTTCTTTAATGCTAAATCGTAACCCATCCATAAGGTTTTTTTATGTTGAAAGATATGTTTTTTTTTGTTATCAAAGCTTTGTTTCGATCAAAATTCAAAGCTATGGATTGTTTATAATACCATCGCTTACTTTCATAGATTATAATTCACATATTTTATTGTCTCGTAGGAAACAGCGTCACAGTTTACAGGCATTTTTTGCCATGAGCACCCCAGTTTGATTCCCATCATAACAATAGTACCTACGTACACTTTCATATAGGGGGGACTTCCTATTATTCCGAATTACTTATCTAAAAAAAAACTCCATACCTGTTAAGTTTGTCGAGCACCTAATGCTTCAATGTAGTAAAAAATGTTAAAATAAGTTATATCTGTTTATATATGTTTTCTCTACCTGTGTTTTTCTAATATAGATAAAGTATTGAGTTTTACGTAACTTAAATAGCTCCCATGTATATACTTAAAGATATGTTTATCAAGATATACTATTTGGCCAAAAAAAGAGGTTTGTAGCAAAATTACAATTAAAGAACATGTCCGTTTATTATAGGTTTGTATCATGTTCTATACCATCCAAATCCTAAATTTTATCTTTCATATACCTAGTGAATATTTTGAAGGATGATTTTTTTCCTTCAAATTATATAATAAGTTTTACAAGTAAACTTTATCACACTCCACGATAAATATTGAAACATCGTGTTTTCAGACTTATGTATAATTGTATATGGATGAACAAGTAACAAGTAAAAATTTGAATGAATAAAGATTTTAGTAACGTAAATCCAATGTAATCAAATTCTGATCCTCAGTATTGTATACACAACAATAGTAGAAGTACTATTCATGATTCTATAGAGTTTTACTTGAAAATTATCGATTCCAACGAATGTTCGAATAATAATGTATTATGTTGAAACAAGAACTATAAAAATAGAAAAGTAATTAAAATAAAACTTTTACAGTCACAAACTTTAATGATCATTTCCTTTATCAATAATTTGAAAATAAAATTAATCATGCGATCTGCAAAAAAATCACGATCCTAAAAATATAGGTCAACCATAAAAACGTAAGAAAGGCGCTTACAATGTAAGCAAGGGTATAAAAAGTAAATACAACTAGAAAATCAATTAAACGCATGTGATGACCGTTGGTCTTTAAACGCTTACAAATGTACGAACAGAAATCCTCGTATTTCAAAATATATGTTACAAGTTTATTAGACTTCATTCATCCAGGTGGGGTCATTAAATTTCCAAAAAAATCTAAGGACCGTTTCTTGGATCCGGTTTTTTATTTGTCTTTTCCATGACCGTATCACATATCTGACCATAGAAAATTAGGTGGACCTTTTTGGGCGACCCCCTGACCAAATAAACGGGGTGGACGTCACAGTGGACGCTGTTACATTTGATACGGTGAATTATTTTATTGGTTTCTTTGTGACGACAATTGGACACTTTGTGACACTTTTGTTCTGGTTATTTTTTAGGGGTTGATACATTTTTGGGTGTGACCATAATATTTTTACTAATACTTTGTATGATATTTTCAAAGCTCTTCTACAGTAAATGGTTCTTTAAATGTGTAAGTCCATTGTCAATTATTTTAAAGGTGAATTAATGAGTGTTTCTAAAATGGACCGTTTTTATAAACTTTGGTAAGCGTCAGCCGCAATTAAAAACAAAAAGGACGTTTATTGCATTGTAGATTGAATAGAATCTGATGTTTGTGTATATCAGGGCTATTCCCCACACATTTCATTCTTAGCTGATCCATCGATCATCGTTTTTTTGTATGGAAAAATCACCAATCATCAATGTTAGGCAGCGGTTGGATTTACTGTGTGTAAATAACACCGTTTGTCTCTAACTGGCCAAAAAATTATAGAAATGTTAAAATTTCCTAAATGTCCTAAATGTCTGTGATGTTTTCAAACAATGGTATCGTTCCCATTTTATTTTAATACAGATTTAAGATATTCACAACTCTAAATAAAACTGATATCGTTCGATATCGTTTTTTAGACAAATAAGTGGTCACCCTATCTCTACTATTCATAGAAAAATCTAGTTTATTCAAAAATGTTCTCAGCCCTTGAAATATTGGTGACTCTATAAAGGTTGTTTACAGAAAGATTTCGGACATTTTTATGTGTTTTCTGACATAATTTACTATTGACCATTAACAAGGAGTTTGTCTTCATTTTCTGTTACAATCCTATTGTGTTGTTTATATGGAACATATCGGAGCGTCCTGAGCCTTGTCGCGTGAGAAATCTCATCCATAATTCCTCCAAGTTATGTTAAATTTCTATTATGTCCTCACTTTCCTAATGGCCGCATTAGGCACTGACCAGTTTTTATGGGATTTTTTAAATAATTTATTGTATTTTTGGGATTTATTCCAATATGGGAATTACAGGGATTTGTCATGTAAAGGAGTAGAGATCAAACCATAAGTTAGAAGTTTTATTTCATGTTATTATATTGCTATATTTATACTTAAACAAATACTAATGGTAAAAAGCAGTAAACGTACTTGGGACTTTTATTTCATACTAGATACGTATTTATTGTCTTCTTGAAACTTGTATTAGATTTTTATATAATAAAAATATATTTTATTTAAGAAAAAGCTACACATTACCATAAATTATACCTTTACTTAGAATTTTAATTTTTAAGTACACATACAACATTTGTAAGCTCGAAATCAATGTAGGTAATATACATTTGCCACTGAGATTATCGATACCTACAATTGTACCTATTCGTAAACGGATTTATCCTGCTAAGATGAATGTGAAGATGGTGACAGGGTTCAGCCGCGGCGGCAAATATGCACTTAATTTGGAGAACAGGATTACAGATTACAATTACAATCAATGGGAACTGCAACACGCAGTAGGTAAATAAAGTTTTATACATATTTCTTCTAAATTCCCAAATGTGGATTCTAGAGCATATTAGAGACTCATGTCGTACAGGCTACAGTAAAGACAAGGCTTTCTTAGTTCGCATAATACAGAAAAATATTTCCAAACCTGTAAAACGTTAGTATTTTTTATATGAGTTATAGAATCACGTACTCGTGGTCGTTTGAAGTTCGTTTTTGTAAAAAAAATAAACAACTTACCAAGCATTTGAACGTCTCGATCCAATTTCAGGCGTTGACAACAAACATTTTTAATTTCATAAATAACAAGAAAACCCATAAATCCTCTCTTATTTATGACTTTCAACACAAAATTTATTGCTCTGTTTCAATACAAACATTTAATTTGCGTTTCAAAAAAAATTATATTATCTGTCAAGTGTAAAGAATTCCATTAAAAATTTGGACATTGTAACGATTGAAATATTTTGTGTGAAAATATGCGAGTTTTTATTCGACGCAATAAAATTAGTTATTTTGAAAATTCACTCTTGTCGTCATAAACCCGCCGTGTATAAAATGCGTATCAGAATTTATTCGCCATTGTTTGGGAGTTATGACAGCACCTATAAAAGTACTGGACTGGACTCTGCTCGGTGCCGTGGTATGAATGTCCGTCCTCGCTTTACAACTTGATGGCAGATTTCTTCTAAGGTGAACTGCGAGTGATCGTTAAATGTATGTAGATACGTGAAGGACTTGACATAATTTCGGGGGAATCAATTTTAAGCTTATTTTTTATTTGCTTTGATTTAGTGGACTTTATATTTTTGGTGGTTTCACTGGTGTTTTCATTTGATGAAATTGATTAACATATTGAATACTTTTAATTTTTTTATTAATATGTATATAATTTATTACAGCACGAATAGTCTCGCGGTTTTTACAAGAACCGGCAAAACACTTGTTTTATATGAAGTCTGGTAACACGAGCACAAAAATACAAATTACATTAAAAAATATAAGCTCTTCTTATTCGTTAGAAGGCTATTAACAAAATCTGTAATTGGAATGAGCACCACAATCATTGTGGTTGGTATCTCCGCTTAATCAATAAAAAAGGTTACCTCCGCTATGGCCAGATGATAGACTACAGATTGGACCATAATTCAGGGATAAACTAAAAAAATAACATTCAAACATTTACGTTTTAACAACATCACCTTTAATTTTCATTGTACATTTATTAGTTTCATCTTTCATATTTAATGTCAAAAAAAAAAATGGCTTACCTGTGCCATATACCTTCTTCTTCTTTTTCTTTGTGGCGGATTCCCGCATTTAGCAGGGGCGCCAGTGTCAAGTTGTTTGCCATATACCTCTTTTTTTCAATCAATCCTAAAATTGAGTTGCAGGCTTGTAGAAATATTTATAAGTCATTTTCACCATTCCTCTTTATTTACGAGTATGCCATTCTTTTGAGCTCCCCGTAGAAGGAAAAACACATTTCAACATCAACAAAAATTAAGCTCTACGCTACAAGTCGTCCATTTTAATTATTTGCCCTACTTTTATAGAACTGAACACATCTAGCTATCCAACTATAAGCTATCAGAGCTCTGTAACGACGTTGTAAGTGTTGCGATTTTCATTAAATTGCTGTGAATTAGTAAGCATATCGGTTATAAAAGTAAGGAGAAATTCTGTGTAACAACAAAAATGTTGTAAGCTGATCCACCCTGTAAAAATCAACTGAAATGAAGGGTCAGCGAGTAATTTAGTGCCTTGGATCCATTAAACTGTAAGGAGATATCGACGTGAGCTTTGCCCTCACAAGTGAATGTAACAATTTCATACCGCGCAGGCACGAGCTCCTCCTGTTACTTGCTGTGGAGCTCAGACACGTTTTTCACATTGTAGCTTTAACGACGCGACTGTCCAAAATAATAAATTTATTTCAAAATGTAACAAATTATTTTTATGCTAATTTTGAAATGTGGTTTCGAATCTTGACATTTCTTACAAGGTCCTTACTGGAGATACGATTTTGTACAATCCATCTGATCAAAGTATAGTAGACTGTATTTTGGAATTACTTCATATTTTCAGGGAGCGCACAACCCTCAACCTACAACTTCTGATTGCACAAGCCTACAACCTTGGTTGAATGGATCCGCCAACCAGATTGTCTAAAAAAAATGGATGTTTACTAGCAGCTGATTGAGTTTTTCTTGTAGGTTCTAGCTGGACGACGTGTCTATAACCTTTTCTGGATGTAGCGGTATTCGTTGATTAGCGTTAGTAGCGGACGATGCAACAAAGCAAACGGCGTGGTTTGATGTTCTCTGTATGATATTTAATATCAAACTACTACGCATACAACCTTGGTACTGCCACATTATAAGAGACAATTAAAAAAATCTGCAAACAATAAATCCCCAAAGCACATCTATCTTTCTATAATCTAAGTTGCAAGGATATATTCATTCAAAGCTCTCAGATGCATGCCCACAAACAAACACGTGTAGTTCGCGCTTACAAATGCTGATTGTGTACTTACAAATAAAATCCAAACCTCAAATGAACATAAGCCCTGCAACTCTTGCCGTCCTTCCCTGAAAAAGGGGTGACATTGGCAAAGTAAACTATTTTTTACAGTATGGGTGGTCAGCCTCATACCAACCTATAAGTCAAGGAAAGCAACCTATAAGAAAGGAATCAGACAATTAATCGGCACAACCAGCATCCTTGACATAACATGCTGTTTCTTATTAGTTTTATGATCCAACCGGTTCATTTGAGGACAGCCCCCACTTCTTCCGTCTCGTTTCCATTGACACTACTTCTCCAAAACAATTGTTTTTGTGTGTATTTTTATCGAAGTAGCACAATGTGCTCAATTCCCCATTGCCCACATGCGTTTACTGGTTTGGACTCCCAACTCCTTAATGATGATGCTCCTTTTGAGTTCCAACCAGCACAAAAGGCCGTGACATTAGCGCGATTTTTCTCGTCACATAACACATAACGAGGACCAGAACCCTTGCTGACATGTACTGACAAGGTGCACGTGTTCCACGTCGCATTGTCTCTCTCACAATGTAGCTCATCAAAGGGCGTTTCAGTCTGACTTATCGTCAGTTTTTCAATGATAAATGTAGCAAAATATTCCTGGCTTGTTCTTGTTCTATTAACAAACAGAATGAGACTAATAAGGGAATCCGGTTAGGTTCGGGGCTTATCAAACTTTTGTTAGAAATGTATCGGAGCATTATACGATTTTAGTATTTCGTTTACTTCCAAGTTCTCATTAAATGTACCTATTAGGTATATTATAAAGTGGATCATTTTTTTAAGCAAATAACAAAATGCCGCACAGATAAAAAAAACAATGTTAAACTGTATGAATACATCAGTATCTACAACCTTGATTGACTGAAGTTAAGTATATCATAATCTTCTCAAAGACAGTGCACATCATGATCACCCTTTCTCTCTTTTGGTCTTATTTTGCTAGAGCTGTGAACAGTCATGAAATGAAATAAATGAATATATTACATGATTATTTATTTAGTGAATCACTACTCAAGACCCTTCTGCAAGCTAGGTTGTTGCTAAAGAAAGCGCCATTTTTCAAACCTTTGATGACCAATTTTAATTAAAGACAATTAATAAACGTCGCACCTAGTGACTTAAGAATCAAATTATAATTTAGTTATGTTCAGTTGAGAATCGAACCCACGTTCTTCTGATTACTAGTCAGCATTAATAACAAGCCTACGACCAGTCATACAATGAAAGGTGAATAATACAGGAACCACTTCATGGAAGGAAGAGGCTCCTTACACTTTATAAAGTTCGTTTTCTCAAAGTAGGTCTGTAACTTGTTTTGTTTTATTTTTTAATTCATCTCTTTCATATTTGATTTGAGATAAAGGTTAAATATTCAATGATAGTAAGGCACCCAATAATAAGTAATACATCACAGCTCATAAACATCTATTTACATAGCTAAAGATTACAGATCATCCACAAGTGTCAGGGTAATGGATGATGATTGACTCGCGCCGGCAGGGGGCCCGGGCTATTTGTCACTCTGGGAGGGCAGGGTCTCTATGCTGTGAGGTCAGGCCGTCTCTGGTCAGAGCTTGTGACCCTGAGATCAAAGAAATCTAGGAGATGCTTTTTGTGCCCCCCAGGGAGTTTAAGTATTGTTGCGTTCAAGTATTTTATCAATTATTATTGATGCACTGAATTAGAATAAATTTTATTTAGGATTTGAATTATTGCGTCTCTTTTTTAAGGGTTGGTGGTTCGCACAGTGTATATCCATTTTGTGCAATTATTAATCAATTATAATATTTTTATACTTTTTTATATTTTATATATTTTATTTCAACAGATTTTTTATACTAAGCTTGAACGTTTTCAATTTACAAAGTAACATCAGGAGCACTGGCAGTACACAATTGTTGAACAAAACGAAAAGTAAAAAGTTCTTTGTGATTATATAATTTATGTTTAAATAAAAAATATATGACTTAAGTTGGTTGGAATCTTGTTTGAATAAATTGTAAATTGATTCTATTTATTATTTTAACCTCAAAAATATATGCATCTTTGACACTGGAAATTGGTTTTCTGGGATCTGTTGTCATGGTCTAAATCAGATCCCGGAAAACAAACCTCCAGAGTCAACCTCCAGCCTTTTTTGTAAATCACTATTCAAGAGCCTTCTGCAAGCTTGGTCGTTGCTATAGAAAGCCTCAATTATCAAGCAAGATTCAGTTGCTGGAAGACTGGATGGACCTTTGGCGAGTAGTCTTTTGTAAATGTATATGAACTTAAAAGCCCCGCGAAAAGCATATTTAAAAATAAAATAATATTTATTTTTGTACTCCGCCAGCAATCGAACCCACTATCATCCGATTGTGAGTCCATTTCATTAACCACTAGACGACGGACCGCTCTAATATATTCAAAATATAAATATAATTCCCATCGACAATCTAATTAAAATATTCCTAACAATGAAAAATCGAACTCGATACATCTCGCATAGCAAGCTTGCTCCCCAGCCATTACCCAAGTGCACAGGTCACTGAGGCCGAGGTCCCTTCCTTCACCTAGTGATGGATTACCCTGAGCTACTCGGCTGGTCGGGACGGTGTTCGGTCACTGATTAATCAAAATAATATACATTATTTGTATTTGGGGGCATTATGAATGACAGATGAATTAATCACGCTTTGATTTCAATATATTTAAACTGTTTTTGTTTATTTTTTCCTTTTGTGAGATTTATAAAACAAATATAGTGAACTGGCATCTACTTTTGGGGCTAGGGGCTTCTGTTCTGTGGACAAGCAAGACAAATTATGAAATAAAAATTTGAAAATTTTGGGAAATCTATAATCTAAGTTGCAAAGGTGTACAAATAATTCTTTGAATCTTATTCTAGATGCATATTAACCAGTCAAAATGACCTTTCAATTGAAACCATACAATAATTATTTGTATTCAATACGTATAACTCAAACGCAACTAAGCTACACATATAGTGTAAGTTCTTGCCGCGTTATCCCCGAAGGGGTCGCATGTGGCGAGTTGGACCTATTTATTTTTACAGGTAAGGTGGCCGGCCTTATGCCAACCACTTCAGTTGAAGTGGGGGTTTCCCAGCTTCCGAGGGGGCTGGTACTCATTTCTTGTGAAGGCTGAGTAAACCTTGCCGGTATTTTTTGGGGTTTGAAATAAACACCGAAACGGGAAATCAATTCTGACACCTTCGGTGGGATTCGAACCCGAGCTCACGGCATGGAATGCAGGCACTCTACCAACTGAGCTATCGACCGGACTATCGGACCGGTATGTAATGTAGAAATATTCGCAAGCTAAAATTAAATTTTAAAATTTAATACCCTTCTTGGATATTAGGCTTTGATTCTCTGAAGGATAGAGTTAGGAATGAATGGGTCAAGAAAGAATGTATGTAAGCTAGAAAAAGATGTGAGGGTGAAGGTACATAAGAATATAATGAGATGGTTTGGGCATTTGGAATGAATGGATGATGAACGTCTGATGAAGTGTATTTACAGAGGAAATGTAAAAGGCAACAGAAGAAAGGGAACACCGAAAAAGGAAAGGCTTGATCAAATTGGTGAAATTGTGTGAAGGTTTAGGATGTACAGAGTGAATGTAAAAGAACGAAATGCATAAAAAATGGATGGGTTTGAATGAATTTAGAGAAGTATGTCAGGATTGGAAAACGTGGAGGAGACTCTGCAGAGGCTCTGGCCACCTTTAGAGGAGCGGTGACAGAGTAACAGTTACAGTATGGGATAAATCACATTATTTTCTTATTATTTTAGCGTCGTAGCCAACTTATTTAGGGGGCGCCCTTTCTGCATGGCTATTCAAACGACCATACCTACCTCCAGTTTAATTTTTTCACCGTTGTATTATTGATGGCACCTTTTTCATTAGTGGTCACAAATAAATAAGGCAATCTGATGGAGATTCAGTTAATATGTCAATCGCCTGAGCAGCATCCATCATCCTGCTGATTTATATTCAAGCATGTGACTATAACTTTAGTAGGAGAGCAGTTCAGAGTAGAACATGGAGATGTAGGAATACAGACCACATGGTCCCACCAGCCAGCAGTGATAACTATACTCTAGTAAAGCGAGCTTCACACCAAACCAATCACATTACCTTTATTTGTGAATTTGCTTTTACATCCCAAATCTTTCAGCTGGTAAGCTGATACAGATATGACTTGCGGAATCAAGCGTAGACTAAATTATATTAAATAATTTTATTCATTAATGAATGAGGGAGAACAATATTGTGAGGTCTATAGCAAGCATGTCAATCTCACATGATGATATTGCGGGCCACGTGATCTATTATGCACCTACTATGATGTGATTCGCAAAGAACTAAAGACGCCACGCTAAAAAGATGCTACTAAGCTACACATATAGCGTAACTTCTTGCCGTGTTTGTCCCTAAAGGCTCGCATGTGGCGAGTCGATCCTATTTATATTTACAAGTAAGAGGGTTCCCGAGGGGCTGGTACTTATTTATTGTGAAAGTTAGTAAGCCTTGCTGATATTTTATTTTGAGTTTGAAACATACACCGAAATGGGAAATCATTTATGGCACCCTCAGTGGGATTTAAATCCAAGCTCTCAGCATAGAATGCAAGCATTCTACCAACTGAGCTATCGACCGGAAAGAAAATCGTCGACAAGGGGAGAGGGGGGGTTAGGTAGAAACGTACTTAATTTAAAAAATGACCGTCGGATTAAAAAAAACAGATTGACATTACATTTTTCAAGGTTGCCGAGTGTTTTAAATGGCTATCGCACAGTGTGCCAATACATCATGTGTTTTGGGAGAATGTTTATCAGTGATCTTAATTCGTTACATTTTGTGTTGATACAGTTTTACATTGCATTATATCGCTTTAGCAGTAATCCATCTTACCTCTCTGTCAAAAAGCGATTGGCTGTGGTCCGAGAGGTCGGATGACTTCGGTAACTAACGGAAACTGCTGAAGGGCGCGTCTAGAATTCGCGAAGGGTTGAAGGCAATTTGACAAGGTCCGGTGTCATACGGACAGTGTGTAAATAATGATGGCATCGATAGGGTTAAATGTATCGAATTTGTGAACATGTCCACTCGATAGATCAATTTTATTGGTAGAGAGTTTTGAGGGTTCAGTTTGAATCCCAGGATATCAGAAATGATTTTTGATTTTGGTGTTTTCTTAGAACTGACTAAAAATAAGAAAACCCTCTTTTTGAAGTGAAGGTGCCTACTTACTTGTGGAAGTTAATATTTTCCACACGCTAAAGGTACAAAAGATTGTGATAAGATGGTTTGTACATGTAGAAAGAAGAGACGATGAAAGACTTACAAAGTGTATATGCTGAGGAAATGTGAAAGAAAAAAGAGGAAATAATAGACCAAGAAAAGTATGTCTACTTCAAATTGGTAAAATTCAAAGTAGTAAACTAAGCTTTCACAAGAAATGAGTACCAGCACCCCGGGAGTTGGGAAACCTTCACTTCAACTGAAGTGGTTGGCATGAGGCCGGCCTCCTTACACGTAAAAATAAATCGGTCCTGAATCGCCACATGCGATGCTTTTGTGAATAACGCAGGTTTAGGGGATAACGTTTAGTTGCGTTCGCGTTTTTATATGTATTAAGTTTTGCCTGTAAAGTGTAATAGGTATATTTAATCGAATTAAATATATTGTCAGTATGTGAGTGTGTGTGCTGTGTGTAGCACTCCCACACCTACAGTTCCACCGCACCATAATCTGCAGTAAGATCCAGCAGGCGTACAATATTGGAAATTCCCAAAGCCACAACTGTCCCTGATTAAAGCAGACAACTCCTGTCTCCAGGTTATCCCAGCTATTCCAGTCTCCACTATGATATGTAGCAGCAGCAGCGGCACTCGTATCATGAAATATTCCACATATAAGCGCGGAGAGCATAATTAAGCTGCCAGAGGTAGATACCGCACGCTGACCACTAACCAGTGCTGTCCTGTATGCTGTACAAATAAAGGCGCTTGCTTACTGAGCTTACTTTAATTGGATAGGACGATCATTTGTTACAATTTTTGTGCAGTAAGTAATGTTTTTGTTTTGTATAGATTTATTTTTAGGGTTTTGATTTTTTTAATATGGGTACTCGTACCTAAATGTTATTTATAATTTGTATTCCTTGACTTTTTTTTCTTTTTTGGTATGAGTCTGACCACCCATACTGTAAAAAATGGTTCACTTTGCCAATGTCACCAATGTTTCAGGGAAAGTCGGCAAGAGTTGCAGGGTTTATGTTCATTTATTGGGGTTTTATATTGTAGGTCCACATGCGACATGTGCTAGCGCGAATTTATACGTGTCTGCTTGTGGGAATGCACTTAATATGAATCTCAAATGAAATATATCTTTGCAGCTTAGATTAAGATTTAGATTTTAGGTGGAAACAAAAAACTCGTCCCTAAGCCGCGCGGTGTTCGGCTGTTTTACATGGGATTTAGGAGTTAAGCGAAACGCCTGTCAACGTCACTTGTCTGAAGGCAATCAACCAAAAGCTTTATGTCAGATATTAACACAGAGGCAGTGACCTTTAATGAAATCTTTTTCTGTCAACAAATCAGCATTAGAATTTTCCGGTCCGCCTATGGTGTCCAGGGCTGGCAGTCTCATCAGGACGGTAGATAGCATGTTACCGTCGACGGTACGTAAGAGATACCTATTTGAAAGCTTGCAATAGCGCCGCTAGGTGTCAATGCGTGCATATGATTGGTCGAATAGTTCAATACCTTTCATCGGTACAATGTTAACGAGCTTTGGTAGACTCAACTGACGGTAGCGTTCGTGGTAACTACCATATTTATGGTAGCGTATCAAGCAAATTGAACTGCCTGATACGCAAACGATTGGAGTAAACTAGTATCTGCAATGATTTGAAATATTCTTATCTATGTTTTTTTTAAAGTACGAAATTACATTTAAGATTTATACGAGTATTAAATGTATGACCATAAGCAGACACGTATATGTTCTCGCTTACACATGCTGCATGTGGACCTAGAATATAAAAACCCAAATTTCAGATGAACATAAGCACTGCAACTTTTGCCGATTTTTCCTGAAACAGGGGTGACTTTTACAAAGTGAAACATTTTTTTTACAATGTGGGTGCTCAGCCTCATATCAACCTACAAGACAAGGAATAAATTTTAAGCTATATAAAATTCATAAAACAATATTTAAAAAAAAACAGTAAAGAAAAATAAAACTTGTAAATTAAAATGGTAAGGGTAAGGGTTCCTTGACTTATAGGTTGGTATGTGACTGACCACCCATGCTGTAAAAATGGTTCACTTTGCCAATGTCCCCCCTGTCTCAGGGAAAGACGGCAAGAGTTGCTGGGTGTATGTCCATTTGAGATGATTTTATGTCGTAGGTTCACATGCGGCATGTGCAAGCGCGAACTTGTACGTGTCTGGTTGTGAAAATGCATGTAATGTGAATCTCCATTGTAACATATCTTTGCAACTTAGATTAGATTAGATAAGAAAATACATAGTCCATTTCTTGACGTATAGGTCGGTATGAGTCTGAACCACCATAGTTTCAAAAATGGTTCACTTTGCAAATGCCACCTCTGGTTCAGAGAAGGTCGGAAAAAAATGCAGGGTTTATTTTCACGTGAGGTTTCGTTTATTTTTTACGTACACATGCAGCATGTTAAAGAGCGAACTTACACGTGTCGTACATTATAATAATTAATCTGTGAGCGTACATTAAATATGATCCCCTTGAATATCAATACAGCTTTGATCTTTGATTATAGATTTATGATATTTATAATAGATATAATGATTATAGAACTTAGCATACCCGTTTTGGATTTATTTTATTTAATTTTAATTTAATTTTGTTTTTATTTATTTTTATTAAATTTATTTTGTTAATTTTTTATTTATTTCGTAAATTTTAATCACGAGCAAATACGCGGAAGTTCGTGTTTACTCATGCTACACGTGAACTTTATAAATAAGCGTCATAAACCCTGCAACTTAGGTTATATACGTCGAAGGCTGCTTGCATATCATAGCGGCAGATTTGGTCAACAATAATGAATGGTAGACCTAGTAGAGAAGATACGTTGACCGTGTCCATACAATAAAGCCATACAAAATGGCGTCAAGGGAACAGCTGATCAATAATTCTACGTATTTCTTACAAAGTACCTAAACGTCATTCAATTGATTTGGCGACCTATCATGACCGGTAGCTGACTGCCGAGACTTTCTTTGATAATACTTACCATCGTTACCTGTCGCCATACAAAAAAATATCCAAGATGGCCGCAGGTGAACAGCTGATCAATAATTCTACGTATTTCATAAAAAAGTACCTAAACGTCACTCGGTACATTTGGCGACCTATCATTCCGGTAGCTGACAATGTCGAGACTCGCATTGATACCGCTTACCGTCGTTACCTGTCCCCATACAAAAAAAATAAACAAGATGGCCGCAGGTGAACAGCTGATTAGAGATTGACAGGTGTTCATACTAATCTGAACGACAATCGGTAGGTAGGATCTACCGTTTGTGTTGAGACTGCCAGCCCAGGAAAGCCCAGTCGGCATACATTCACTTAGAGCTGTGCAACGACGCAAGGCAAGTAATTTAACGGGCGCTCCGTGTGACGCGGCTGGCAACACCTTACAGCCACAACACCAACAAAACGTTAGGAGAGGCCTATGCCCACTACGGAACACTAATGCTTCCCACATGTGTGGGGAAATGGGAGCTGGATGCTCAGCGTAGTGACAGCTTGATGGTTTTAGTCGAATTTGACCAATTTCGCCTCAGCAGATAATGTGTACTTCGATATATTAGTGGCGAAAGCTAAATTTTCATCAGAATAATAAATTCACCACCGATGAAATAGGCAAAATAACGAACATTTTTTTAAAAAAAACATGCTATGCTATGACGTGTGTAGGTAGGTACTCTGAGAAAATAAAATTAATTTGGAACATTCTCCATTCTTCTCGATTGTTCCATAATACGCAAATACCCCTAAGCATCAGAACCTTTTCCGGCTTCGTAACATAAAGAACAATAAATAATTAGAAACAATTCATTAGACTTTGATATGTTTGTAATATTTATTTTGTAAACATTTTTAAACTTTTGTCCTTCAGAATTCTATTTAAAAACATCGTTGTACAATTCTTTACTAAAAAAACCTTCGCATGTGCCAAGTCATAATATTATGTTAACACATTTTGTTATTTTTTAAAACATACTTTTGTCGTTCCAGTAAGTCACTTTGGTATGAATATTCAACTCTTGATTAAATTTTCATTGTCATCATATCCAGTATATTTGACCAGTATATTTGATAAACCTCTTCAGTTCCGGAGTTAGTTTTCATGGAGATTACTGCATATCATGGTATATATATTGTACATGTCAGTGGCAGAAAAGCAGGTGTACCTGGGAGAAGCTCCATAATGCCCAAGTCTGCGCTGTGTGCACAACAGCAGAGAAGTGTCGGAACTAAATTGGAGCTGATTTAAATACAGATGCGCCGCGTTCATTAGTGGAGATTGCTGCGACTAAACTAATGCTCTTACTTAGTCAGAAACAATAAAGCTAGACGGGGCTGGTGATGTGAATACACGAGCTACGAGTATATCCAGATTGTCGTTTCCATGTGTAAACAGTAAATAAAGGAAGATTCACTTGCAATGATCAATCGCTTTTCGCAATGTATTTACCAATAAAAACCTTGAAGTTATGTAACCCAAGACAAATCTAGATTTCAATACCTATCAACGATCTATAAATCTTTATAATATGTAATAAGGTCTTATATTTTCTTTAAATGGACAGAATTCTTTACTGTTTTTTTAGCATCTTTTGAAATAGTCAACAAGACGTTAAAGATTTTTGCAAATAAAGAATACCTATATTTATTTATCAAACTATCCTTTTTTCATCTTTCAATAAATGAAAATCTCTTTACACACTTCAAAAAAATAATATCATTGACACAAAATAGACAAAAACACACTCGGATGTATATTTGTATAAAAAATGCGTTTCGACCTGTAGTCTGACATCTGGCGACCACGGTGGTTACTTTTTTTTATTAATAAGCTGAGACACCAACCATAATGATTGAGGTACTCATTCTAAGAATAGATTTTTTTTAATAGCCTTGCAAAGAAGAATAAGAACTTGTTTTACTTTTTTAATGTCATTTTATATTTTTGCTTTCTCTATCACATGCTTTTGGACAGATCCGGTGTTGTAAAACGCATGATTTTATTTGTGCTGTGATCAATTATGCAAAATTACACTGCAAGTATTCACAATGTGGTTTATTACATTAAAACACTTGTGCAATATGTAATTGAATCCAGTCCACAAAAACTAAACAACATTTTGACTGATATGTATGTATCTGCTTTAGTTTTTTTTGTCTCTTCTTCCATGGCTCAAAATCAATTGTGCTGAAAACAGATCTACAATACAAAGAACACACCTAATTCAATTTTAAAATGAGTGTCCACATAGGTAGGCACTAGATTTTCCTTGATTGCTTTCAAAGCGTAAACAAAGCGCGCCTCTTGTCCCCCCCCTCCTCGCCCTCACTATTTTACATTTATTATTAAGTCAGATTAATCTAAGCTCGCCATTATTTATTCATCCCATTCCCATTTACATCCTTTCATTCATTTTGTTCCCGGCACTTCGCATGCAGGCGATTGTCCGGCAGCGCTAGAGAAGGACACCTCGCCTTTATGCGAGCACGGTGGACACTTACTCAACAGATTACGCTGACCCTCAGTACATCTGATATGCAGATGTCAACGCTTTGTCTAAATAGATGGACACGCGCGTCCAGGGACAACGGAACTGTATGCGGCAAGAGTTGCAAGTCTGCCTTGCGGGGGAAGACTGAATAATATGCGTCAGGAATAAATAAAATAAAGGATTAATCTTTTATTTTGTACCACTTCTTATATTTTATAATCCATAACCTAAGTTGCAAAGATATCTCAAATAATAGATCCTTATTTCATTGCCTCCGCCGACAATAAAATCTATAACTTCCGGTTACGAGTCAGTAGCGTTAGCCGCTGGACTACAATCCGTTCCAATGGATAACATTAGCATTTGAAGCATTGATACTGACAACGTTTAAAAGGAAATTCAACCAGATGTTGGATTACACTTTTTAATAATTTAAATAGTAAAACTATTATATTGATACTGAGGAGTTGTTTGCCCGGATCTGTTGCCGTGACCTGTCAGAGCTGGAGCTTTCGGATGTTTTGCCTTTGTTGATAAATATTTAAATTACGCTAGAAAATGAAACCTTAGAAGTTGTAGGCCACTATATTAATTATCTTGGTCACAATATACAACTAGGTAAAGAAAATCAAGCAACTAAAATCACCAGAAGGATAGCTCTGACATGGGCAGCTTTCGGAAATCTAGGCTACATCTTCAGTGACAAAAAATACCTGTTAATCTGAAACGCAGGGTCTTTGAGCCATGCGTGCTTCCAGTATCCAACTATGGCTTAGAAACAGAAGGGTTCACTCAGTATAGCGCCAACAGAGAAAAGTCCGAAAGCTCCGGCTCCGATAGACCACTGTAAAATATCACGCGAAGTAACTCTCCAGTGTCAACTGAAAGTCATGTAGGCCTACAACTCTCATAATTATTTAATTTTCTCGTGCAAGGCCGAGTTCTAAGTTGACTTAAGGGTCCTGTGAAATGAGCGTCCCACACAATGCCTCCCTCCATTACGGGGCCGCTTTGGAAGTTTCCACTTAATTTGGCTTAAGTGATAATCTGAAACATTAATACGGATATGGCGGCGGTGCTGACATTACGGCGGTCCGGCCGCTCCATCAGATTTACATACTCGCCAAGTGAGTCCCCGCCAATAAGCCAAAGCTGCCAAATGATCACATCTTGAGCTCGCCTATATATTATTTTCTGTTATTTGATTAAATCGTCCATTCACGACTTTATCAAGATGAGGGTAACAATATAAACGAACAATGATACTGGTATATATTTTAAATGCAGTTCTACTAAGTTTCCGCTGAAACATTTCATAACTAGAAAAATAATGTTTTTACTTGAAGCAGATACGAGTTCATCTGTAGAAAAAGATTTAAAAAAAGAAATACATGCTACAGAGAGGGCCAATATCTTTAATACTGTATATCCACATTGCTTCAATATAAGTAATCATCACATCGCGTCGTTTTTAGGGTTAAGTTTAACAGATTTTTAGCTTGTTCTTGTAAAGGTACTAAAAATTAAATCACCTGACCGTAAAGCATATTTTTCTACTTTTTTATTTGACGTGAGCTGGAAAAAAGCATCAATGCTTTTGATAAGCAGCTCTAGATTTGCATGCTAAACAGAGTATGTTTACTCAGTAATGGCTTTGTGTGTAAAACTCGTGTCTAATTATGCATTCAGAGATAAGATAAAAGTAGAGGACGCAATGGGGTAGTCGCCGGACCTAGAACATGCTGGACCGTGTCCGCAAACAGTTCAAGTCAACACTCCTACGGGGAACAATAGGAGGGCTAGGGTGGACAACACGGTCAGGGAAAGGAAAGTACGTATTCAATTTCATTCAGCTAAAGAATAATGTCCAACTTTACCTACAACTCATTAATTTTAAGTGATTTGTAGAGTTTTTGAAGTTACATTTTGGACATGTTCCGAAAGTGAAAAACCAATCCCATGTAGCTTCTATATGGAACCGTGAAATTTAAAAATAGAGAGCTGAAACAAAATCCGACATGTGTATTGAACAAAGAGCTATTAAAATTAAACTAAGATACATTTAATATAATGGAGGTTTTGGTGGTTATTTTAATAAATAACACTGCTCTGTGAAATAGGCCAAAAAGAGATGAGGGTAGAAAGTCTTCGTAGTTGAAGAACCGAAGAGGGAATGGTGTTAAAAGAGAGCTGAACCATGTTTAGAGAAGCAGCTCCTGAAATATTTTTTACGATTATTGTCGATGCAGTGGCACCAGAAAAAGAATGCGTTGCAGAGACATGTTAGCATTTTTGCAGCATCATTATCACAATCATGTTTCTTTAGTTGGCACCTGGTTTCGCTTTTTATAAGTCGTTTATGTTCTAATTTGTCTTAGGGTACCTACAGCGCGTCATTTACTGTAATATTCCTTTACCAACTTCTTCACTTTCATGTTTTGTAGAGTTTGATGGTTCACACACTGAAATTGATTTTCTACAAACTATTATTCAATTATAATTCATTTTAACAATGTTCAAATCCGCTTTATTTATTAAACAAGATTTTTTTTTATATTAAAAGTTAACTATTAAATTCAAATCCCAACTCATATAAAATAAATGCAATTAATATGTTATATTAATTAATATTATTTTTTACTCGAAAAGTGCGATTATTTGCAGCCCTTCTCTCAGTTTAACATAAGGCCATCCAGGGTGTCCCTCCCTCCACTACGTCGAGGGTGTCAGATTCTCCCACATGCAAATGAAGGTCCGAGCCCCCTGATCTCTCCGCCCAAACAATCCTCATGCAAATTCAGTTCCCGACATCGATCTCCGCCATTAATAAAAACTCAAATGAAAACGGCGACCGGTATTTTTCATTTCACATCTGAAGTGATGCTATGTGACGTCATGCTGCATGCTAAGCCCCTCCAAACAAAAGGGACGCCTTAATTTATTCATCTTTAAATTGTATAACATTCCGGGCATGGTTATTTTTTTACTATTTTATTTGTTGTTTAACCTCGGTTTATCCATTTTATCTAAAAAATGAATCAATACGTTATATTGTTAGTAAAATTTGTGGGCTTAATTGGTAGTTGTTACCTTCACCAATTAGAAGGAAATATGAGAAAATGAGTTTTCTTTGTTCCCGAAAAAAAACATCAGTGTAGTCAACCATACATAAAGTCATGCGTAAGAGAAGGCTATCATTGACATCGTAGCAGTCACTGTCGAACCCAGAAATCCATCGTTTAACCACTGAGCCATTCATCATCTGGGATAGGTTAGGCAATCACATTTGAATATATTTAGGTTAGGCAATTTACTTATAAATATATATTTTGTGTTTGATTTTTAAAGAAATTATAAAATCAGAAAGTCTCAAATGTTAATAAAAAAGGAATACAAAGATGAAAAAGGAACAAAATAAACGATTTTCACACTTATTTACTAACTTTTTACACGGTGCGGCTTCTTTCCGGGTCCGGTCGCGAAATGTATGGAAACGTTGGTTCGTGTGAAAGGATTCCGATCCGGCGTGTGAAATTGGGACTTATACCCTGTACTGTTTTATTTTTCCCATTAGAGGTCATTGTTTCGCCATAGTCAATTAATAATACTTTAACAAAAATAGCGTGACATTCAAATGTGAAGACCGTTAGCAAATCCCTGCGTGACGAAGGCTCCGTGTTTACTTATGTGACAAAAAACCTTCGTCACGTGTGAATAATGAGATGGCGAGACAATAACTCATTTTAAATATTCACAAAAGACCTCGGGAATTCATGACGAGAGGTAAACAATCCCTGAATTTGCGGGCTGCGAGGGTAATGATTGAATACATGTTTGTAAGCCAAGTTGGAGATTTAATTATGTACCCTTGTTATCCCTCTTAATAGGAAGCGCAATTGAAGGTTTATTCCAGGAGTTCTGAATAAAAAAACAAACTTTATTATGCAACACTGAGTTTTCTTATTGTTATGGTCGATATCTCATTTGGTATAATGCTTGCGTTCTACCCAATGGCTAGGGCTCGATCCCCACTAGACACCCACAAGGGTGTCTGAAATTATTTCAATTTTCCATGTTTATGTCAAACCCAAAATAAAAATGTTGGCAAGGCTTAATCAACCTTCGCAAAAATGTGAACCAGTCCTTTTGGTACCTGAAAAACACCCACTTGAAGTGAACGGCGTAATATCGGTGAATTGCCTTACCAACGGCCTTTATGTACAGGTAAAATAAATTATTTCCAATCTTGTGTTCAAATTATAATTGACTTCACTGTTAGATAAACTACCTTTTAAAGCTAATTATTTTCTACTCGTCTCATGCGATGCCTTCACGGAAAGTTGCACCGTATACGCAGCTTATTTGTATTATTGCCGTTATCTAGTGGTTGACACCAAAGGCTAGAAGCCGAATGGTAATTTGTTTAAATCACAAGCAGAGATAGTATACTATTACATACTCGTAATTTATTCTTATACCTAATCTGTGCCTCCTGTGAAAAGTGATACAACTCGAGTTATACCCTTTTTGAGATTGTTACATAGAAATAATCAGAAAAAAATTAGCGATTTTTTGGTCTTACTCACATTCTTCTATCTGCTATAGTTTAGGAAATATAACTGGCAGGATTTAGGCAAAAAAACGTGAAAAGTGATATAAGTCAAGTTGTATCCCTTTTAGTAATTGATCCACACATTGTTTTTTACAAATCTATCGTGAATATTGATACATCTCGACTTATATCACTTTACACCAATTTTTGACTGGAATTTTAGCCGAGTTATACGATTCAGGTAAATTATGAAAATACTACTATTTTAAGTACAACAATTGTGTCTTTGGGGTAGTATTTTTATAATTAGTTTGAGCAACATTCTGCCTGGACCATTATCTTATGAGTTATTAAATTTAAAAAATATTAAGCTTTTTGTGTATCACTTTACTCAAAGACAACTTATAGGTGCAATATAATATAACTCGACTTGTATCATTTATCACGTAATAAATGATACAAGTACAGGCAAAAAAAAGGTACAACTGACAGAGTTTAATAAATTATTTGTAAACTATAATAGTAACCATAAAAATTAGTATGCACAGTGAAAGTGAATGTTTTTATCTACAAAATAAGGTACTTATGTGTAACCTAGCCTACTTAGTTCATGAATTAGAATTTTTTAAATCTTGTTTTTGCTCTCCTGTAAAATGATGATTTTTGAGTTGTATCACTTTTCACAGGAGGCACAGCTATGTACTCAGTTGGAAATTTTAATGTGGATCACTTGTTTGAGTTTGAACCACATCTAAAGAGCATACTGCCAAGAGCCAGATGCTGCAAAGCTATATTAATTTATGTGTATTTATGTTCATTCAGTTCACAATTTTTTCATAGTAAGATAATATGTTTTTATGCCTGTTTTCTGATTTAATCTTTTGAATACAAGCACTAGATTATGACCGGTCAAAAATGAATGGATAATGTGATTACTTCTGCACAAGTTTGCAATGCACGGACAGCACCATTAGGCCAACTGCCCGCGGCCTTTATTAAAACAAATAGTCGTCCAGTTGTCCCGTGTCCGTCCACAAAGTGCATTATAAATGATGGCACAGATACGCGCCGAGCACCCGCACTCAGCGATCTTCTTTCCGGCAGAATGTTTACACAATGCGGCCGACACTTTGGGGGGCGGGGGGATAAAAAGGGTTGACCAGCCCCCCTGGGTCAGTTCCTTATCATCAATTAAGATTAGAGTTTGGTGATATTGTAGGGATAATCGCAAATAAAAATACGCTGCTTTAAGAGTATTTGCATATTTAGTTCAATGAAGTTCCTTGACTTGTAGGATGGTATAACTGGCACTAATTTTGGGGACCGTGCTTTCCGGTTTGCGGGCCCAATGGAGTGGAACAGACTACCACCTAATGTGAGGAAGGCAGAAACTGTTGGTGTCTTTAAAGGAGCACTAAAGACGCATCTTTACAAAAAATCTTATCCGTGATTTGAGAGGGCCCTTGAGGTGTGACACACACAAAAACGGCGCTCTTCAATTATGTGTACCTTATAAATAAATTATCCTTGTATATATATATATAAGGCTGACCACTCATACACCAAAATGCCAATGTCACCACTGTGTCAGAGAAGGTCGGCAAGAGTTTCAGGGCTTATTTTATTTTGTATTGGGGTTTATGTTGTGTAAGAGCGAATTTATACGTGTCTGCTTATGAGAATGCATTTAGTATGCATTTTAAATGTAATATATCTTTGTAACTTAGATTATAAATTTTAGAATGCAAAAATAAAGTATCTACTTTTGTACGCCAAAACCAAGAGCTTTTTGCCCTTTTCACACAGAATAAATTCTATCCAGCTTGGTTTTACTATCCGGTGCCAAATCAGAAGTCTAGTAATGTATGTAGTGTAGATGTATGAAACCTTTCACGTGGTTTGTCTGGAGATACCGTGCACAAAAACATACACAAACCGGACAAATAAGCACTGTGTGAAAACGGTGTAACTTAAAAGACATATTTTTATTGTTTTAAATGGAATCAACTCAATGAAATGCGTAATACTGTTATGTTTGCCAAATTTTAGAACTCTATAGTAAAACTATGTAATAAGTGCCTGCTCTATAGGCTACTGGAAGTAGCTTTAGATGATGTTAAAAAAGAGCACATGTAAGAGGCTCCTTTTGATCAAGTACTCAATCAATCAAATAATTTCGCGGTTAAACCTTGAAATATATCGATAGTTTTATATACTTCCACTTGGGAATTATTCGATACAGAATATTCATAAAAAACTCACAAGAAGGAGTTCTTTAGAGAGACTTTACACTTTCGCTGCGTAGGGTGATACTAGTAGGTATACTTAATTATGTAAGAATCTAATCATATAAAAACAAATGATTATGTCAAATTAGGAAGAAAAATAAATCATTTTAACAAAACAAAATGCAGAACCAGAAAAAGTCGATAATAGTTGCTCTACACCCTTTATAATTATTAATGACTTATGTATTTCGTATGTTTGCCTAAATCGGCACAATAATAATTACCAGCTACATTAACAAACAGCCCCGACATGGTAAACATTGCATAATTCAGGCCCGCTTTATCTTCCGATTTTTGCTGCGAGCCGGATAACCGATTAACCGGTTTGAACAAAAGCAAAGGGTTGTTCATCATTAATTACTTCACAAAACAAGCATGTGATTATTTAAAAGTCTTGCTGTACCTAAATCTTTTGCAACGAATTTTGGTATCATTAGCTTAATCTGCATGTAATTCTCTATTTGAAATGTGCGCTTAAAAATGATTAATTATTATTGCTGCAAAAATAAGGGTTGTTTATTCTTCAGAGAAACAGCTTTACATTTCTTTTCTTTACGAAAAGTATTAAGAAGAAATTAACGAAATTGCCCTAAGAATCACATTCTGCACAAACTGAGCTACGAAAAATACGTAAAACACGTTAATGTGAGAGTTATTTTAAATATTTTGTAAATAAATTTTCAGTTTTCATAAGACACCTACAAAGATTTCTCATGGAAAATGATCTCTGTTGAAGATAAGATAAGCAAAAAATAAGGAAACGATAAGTATAGGAGCTTCTAAAGCAAGAAGTACATCTCCAAGTCTGGGCAATATGAACAATAACATAACAAGTCTCTCCGTTGCATGAGCTTTATGAGCAGAACCATCAGTAAGGACTGTTGGAAGTCTAGAGGCAGAAGAATAAGAAAAACCCAGCAGAAGGTCGCAATCCTCGGTAGTAAAGTAAACGACTGGAGATGAAGTATCCTGGTACAAATAATTCCAACCCACCTTTGCTTTGGCCCAGTCATCAGCCAGATAGCGCAGTTCAAGCCCCACCTCCCTCCAGTCAACCCTGCGGGCATTCTCACAGACGTGCGCCCACTTGCTGCCAGATCTCGATGTGCCCGGGTCTGAAACAAATAATATTTGGGATTATGCAACAAATATCTATCAATCAGAAACTAACCACTTTCATCTTACTTTTATTGATAAGCGTTTATAGTATATATCCGGCAACATTCTGCCTGTTTTCCATGCTGCATTTTGAATAGATACTCGTACCACCCATCTATCGTTTTAAGGGCTGTCCGACTCTTCTTTTACAGTTCTTCATCTGCTTAGAAAAATGTTGTATGTGGTCGGAAGTGACACTTATTTATTTTATAGAATTATTTTTATAATATGGTTGATTGCTCTAAAAAATGCAACAAAAAAAACAAAAATGTCGAAGCGGAATCATAACGTTTTAAGGTGTAGTTTTAAGAATCCAGCTGATAATAAAATTGCATGAAAAAATGACTATTTTCGAGGCTCATGAATATTTACTGTACTGGCTTCCAGTCTGCCAAAATGAAATTAAACCAAAAAATGTAGGATTAAAAAAATGCTGGAAAAAATTCGGTGTCAAAAATGGCGTCACCGGATTAAGTCCATTTCTCCATAAATTGCAAAAAATATGGCACAATTTTGTAACATATTAAAAAACAAATGGGTTTTATTGCTGGAAGCTGGATCATTTAAAAAGCGCCCATCGCATTTATCAGGGAGCCTGAATACTGAAAGGGTGGTCGGGAATGCGAGCCGTGATCGCATTTTTAAAAGCAAACCGTAATTGAAGCCGGTGACAATGGCGAGTGTTGATTCCACGGGGAAGGTGGGAGCAGGCGCGCAGATAGACGGAAGAGATAAACCTGCCTTAATTACGCGCTGACAGCGGGAGGAGGAGGAACAGGAGGAGCAGGAGAAGGAGGCTGGGTGAGGCGAGTGTAAGCTGTGAGCCGTAGCTGCCTACCGCGCCATTATCATGCGCTCCGGATACTTTCCTAGTGACAAGGCAATGGCAGAACCTCAATCATTTTTGTAAAGTTCAATATATTTTTAATATATTTATATTGTTCTCTATGCTGCTGAGACATGGACCATAAAAGCAACATAAAGGAGAAACATGGACGCGTTTTGAAATGTGGTTCTGAAGGCGCATGCTCCGAATACCTTGGACGGCTAGAAGTACCAACGACTTCATTCGTCGCGTCGGGAGCTACGTTTGGATGGCTTGACTCTGGCCAATATATGCACACGCCGTATTCTTCAGTTCTTCGGAAACGGTGTTCGTGGCAATGAGGATAGCCTGGAACGACTGGTTATGATTGGTGGCTTGAAGGGAAAGAGAGGAAGAGGAAGATCCCCCACACGATGGATAGATCAAGTAAAGACAGCAGCAGGCATCTCAGTGGTTATATAAGAAGAAATACATTTTGATGAGTTATATGCTCCTAAAATATTGGCATTATATGGGCAGATTCTGTAGACAACAAAAATGTGACTTCACACGTCAGGGTTGCTAAGGAAAAGGCAAACTAAGATTTTGCTATTGTTTACTAAGGAACTCAGTCACATGGACGTGTGACGAACTGTTTTCAAATTTGCGCTGAACTCATAGTACGAATTCACAAATAATGTTACTCGCAGTAGCAAAATGTATTAATGCTACGATCTTCAAGAATTTAGATTTCGCTGGTTCGAAAACCCAAATTGTCTAAATAATATCCACGATCTATGTATGCAGTTTGGTTCATATCTGACCTTATTTCCTGTAAAATTTTCATATTGCGAAGAAAAATTAAATAAATATCTATTGAATGGTGTTAAGCTACGCCTCTGTGTTAATATCTGACATAAAGCTTTTGGTTGATTGCCTTCAGACAAGTGACGTTGACAGGCGTTTCGCTTAACACCTAAATCCCATGTAAAACAGCCGAACACCGCGCGGCTTAGTGACGAGTTTTTTGTTTCCACCAATGATTGTAATTATTCAAAATGATCCAAATGCTGCAAGACTACTTTCGCTTTGTTTCTCACATTGAAATGTGACAATTGCTATTTATTATGGGGCTACCACACGCTTGCCAACCCATCACAAGTCAAGCGCACAGTGTGTCGTCTAGAACATGCTAGCTGGACAAAATTTTGTCTAATGGACTAATTTTGTCCAGCTAGCATGTTCTAGACGACACACTGTGCGCTTGACTTGAGATGGGTTGGCAAGCGTGTGGAAGCCCCATTATGTGAAATAGGACTTGGCATAAAAATGTTTATTGGCAGTTCACCGACCTGTATTATTGAGAATATTGCTGGGTGATTTTGTCCAGGCCTCAGGACCAGAAACTTCTTCAAATAAATATAGTTAATACATATTATTCGATTTTCTAATGTTTGCACATTCACCGAGTGAAAATTTATTTTTAATTTAATAATTAAAAAACTTTTTTAGTATAACTCATATGTGAAAATAAAAACTATGTGTTTTTTTAAATTATAAAGTTTTTTAATTTTTAAATTACATATTATTCGTGTTACTATAGCAACTGAATTCTCTACTTACATTGCAGAGCAACTTTGCAAAACATACTAAACGTTAAAGACTACATTAATTATTAATATGGAATTGTAATACCGAATATTTTATTGTAAAGTTCATAGTTTTTCTTCACACAAATGCAGTGTGCACATGGATGGTGCAATTGTTGCGTTTCCAACAACTGCAAAAGTCAACATGAAAGAAGTGCATGTATAAAATAATGGACAGATGGTGTAGGTGTAGTCCGGTCGATAGCTCAGTTGGTAGAGTGCTTGCATTCCATGCCGTGAGCTCGGGTTCGAATCCCACCGAGCGCGAGGGTGTCAGAATTGATTTCCCGTTTCGGTGTTTATTTCAAACCCCAAAATAAAAATACCGGCAAGGTTTACTCAGCCTTCACAAGAAATGAGTACCAGCTCTCTCGGGAGCTGGGAAACCCCCACTTCAACTGAAGTGGTTGGCGTAAGGCCGGCCCCCTTACCTGTAAAAATAAATAGGTTCAACTCCCCACATGCGACCCCTTCGGGGATAACGCGGCAAGAAGTTACACTATATGTGTAGCTTAGTTGCGTTGCGTGTAGGCGCAGCTTTGCGATATCTACGGCCACACCTAGTGGAATGGTGTTCATAGTTACAGTCAGGTACATACTTATCGAAACTTTTAAATCAACAGTATTGATAGGCATAAACACAGAAAAACTTTGTCCCTTATTTGCGGTAAATAGCTTAAACTATGAGTATACCGCATATACTCGTACATGCAGTATGATGGAATATCTGGTTTCTTTGTGTCCAGACCACGCCTTACGCTGCAATGCATTTCCCATCAACCAGCTCTGCACACACACAGTGAGTGCGTACAATTGTCATCAAAGTACCGCAACAAGCACTGGGGCTATAATTAAACGAATGTCACAGAAATTGTACCGGGAGAGCAGAAATGTAACAGGCAAACGGATTAGGAAGAGATAGCGTCCGGTCAGCCGATGGTTTGATAACCAATAATGACACCTATTCACTTTTATGATACGGGCTAATATCGAATGAACGGTAACTGGCACATTACGTGAATTTTATACCAGGGATTAGATGGACTTAATGTGTGATTGGTGCGATTGCATCTTTTAATTACCTTTATTTATTTGTATGAGATGTGTTTCGTTTCGTCTTTAATTACTGTAGAAGTTTAGGTTATCTAATTGAACAATTATTGTAACCATTGAAGACGTGATAACTGTTTATAGCTTGGCATTGTTCTTCCAGGTCTTGACCGTGGTTCATAGCCTTATTTTCTCTCTTGCTAACGTTTCGTTACTTTCCTGTGAGTAACTTGATCAAGACCCCGAAAGAACAATTTTAAGAACCTCATTCGGTCGTGAAAGCCTGGTTTTGATTTATGTGATAATGTAAAATGTTGTAATTATAACAGTATTTTAAAAAAAAAATCCTAAATGTACCATCTATACTACTAAAATGTTTACTATGCTTGTAGTATTTATTTGGAGCTACATCTCCTGTTTGTTTTACTTTTTCCATCCAGTCTAAAACTTTTGACCTATTAACGATAGATTATAAAAAGCCAGGAAATCGTTGCCTTCTTCGCTGGAATAAGACCTTCTGTTCGTGAACTGATGCGGTAGCTTCTCAGTCAAAATGTATGATCATTTGATAATTTTGTACGACATTCAAAGCCTCAATTAAAATGATGTAATAACAGTGTATACACTCATAGAACCTCTCGCAAAAAGTCGGGACTACAGAATATGCTATTTATTTTATTTTTTTATTTCCGCATGGTGTCCATTTCAAATTTCCTGTAATTATGCCAAAAAACCTCCGGGTGAAATTGCAGATTACTCAAAGCGCACCTCTCTTTGTTTTTTCTGCACATCTGCAATTACTTTGCAATTATTTTCAGTAATCTAGAATGCACGGTTCGTCGTTTCAGATCTCGGGGCGGGGAAATTTTTGTCCGGAATTAGATGGCTGGTCTAGTAAATGGACTTGCTAATAAAGGGGAACAAAAATGCCTCAGGCACATAATATGCTATCTACCCACTTACACATGAGTATGTCCACCTCAACTGTCCACATAATAACAAAGGTAGATTTACAGAAATACTGTTTGTTCAGCAACTGAAACATAATCTATAATATTAACTTCATAAAATTAATTTTTAACTTCACTTGAATTTCTTTATTTTATTGACTTGCTTTTTACAACTCATTCCTTAGCAAAACTGGCCAATTAATTCGGTGAGAGTTTTTTTTATGTGAATCACACCAAAAGAGTCCTCTGCATGCTTGTTCATCGCTAGTCAGACTCAATTATATACCCAGTAATAATACATACCCTGTAATACCCAGTTATTAAAAGGGTATATTTGTGAAGGAAGATGTTTTTTCAAAACGGGCGAAGAGCGTTTTAAAAAAATTAAGTGATATGTATGTGTACGTCATGACGTCAGGAATCGCACTGATGACCATCCATCCGTAGCGTTAACCTTTAGACTACGGATCACTAAATATTTGATATCAGCGCTATTATTTATATTTATTGAATGGCATGATAAAAACGCTTTGTTAATACTGGTCTAAGGGTCTATTTTAATTTTATTTTAAGGTCCGTTATACGCACGCTTCGTCCTTTTACCTTTACTTTTTAAGATTCTTCGAAAACCAAATAAAGTGTTATTACTTGCATGAAAAAGGTTATGACTCTGGATGAAATGAAAGAAGTGTGCAAGGACAGGAAGAAGTGGCGGCTAATCTGCAATGGTGATTTCTAATGTTGGTGTATTAATTTGCTACATTTTTTGCATAGGAAATTTCTGACTTTTTTTGTATAGATTTCTTTGTAAGGTTTTGTTCTTTTATATATTTAAATGTAATTTTTTATTCATATTCCTTGACTTATAGGTTGGTATGAGGCTGACCACCCATACTGTAAAAAATGGTTCACTTTGCCAATGTTACCCCTGTTTCAGGGAAGGTCGGCAAAAGTTGTGGGGCTTATGTTCATTTGAGGTTTGGATTTTATTTGTAAGTACACATTCAGCATTTGTAAGCGCGAACTACACTTGTTGGTTTGTGGGCTTACATCTGAGAGCTTTAAATGAATATATCCTTGCAACTTAGATTATAGATTATAGATAGACATGTATGTATACATTCCTTGACTGATAGGTTGGTATGCGGCTGACCACCCATACCGTAAAAAATGGTTCACTTTGCCAATGTCACCCCTGCTTCAGGGAAGGTCGGCAAGAGTTTCAGGGCTTATGTTCATTTGAGATTGGGTTTTTTATATTGTAGGTCCACATGCGGCATGTGTAAGCGCGAAATTATGCTTGTCTGCTTGTGGGAATGCATTTAATATGAATCTCAAATGATACATATCTTTGCAGCTTAGATTTAGATTTAGATTAGACATACCTATGATTTTATTAAAATTAAATCCTTTGTATCAAAATTGGATATTGACTCTTAATTAATATGATTACACTTACAATATGACTTCTGGGTGGACTGTAAGTACCCTATAGACAAAGGGTGCGGTGTATTCTATAATAAAACCACCCAAAAGGGGTTGAAATAGTATAATGGAATTACTCTTCTTTTTAACCCTTTGCGTCCCGTCAAAGAAAAAATATGCTCGCTCTGTCTCTCTCTATCTCTCGTGGATATGAAAGTTATTAATTGCAGACTTAATTCGCGGGAAAAATGATTTTCACAGACGGCTGCCCGCCATGCTGCAGGGGAGACATTTATGCTTTGCTTTTTCTAGGCTAGAAGCAAAATGAAAAGGAATACAGCTCATCATAATTATTCTTTAATAAAGGAAATATAAATTCATTGAAATTACTATAAATTTCGTTAAATAAATGGAAAGAGCTCAATATTATTAATTATGAGGCCTGCACATGAATAGACAAAGATAACATTATGACGTCACACAGCCCGGTTGCTTGCAAAAAAGGCAAGCGCGCTTGGAGTGGCTGCATCACAAAACGGCGCTATAAAAAATCAACAACTCATCATCATTGTCAAATCAATATTTTGTTGTTGGTTGCAAAAAAATGTAGTCCCATAAGAGTGTTTTCGCCGCTATTTGTTTAACCATATAAAAATACTCAGTTTCAAGGAGGCACCTTTTTTGCAATACTAAGTTTCATCTTCAATCGTTGTGCAGAAACGATGCCTTCTGAAGACGTTGGCTACGTCGCGTCAAGAATACTTCTAAGTTCTCCCTTCATTATTCATCTAATATTACTAACTAGTAAAAAGCTTCTTTTTTTAAAGGGAAATTTATTACTTCAAACAATTTACGTGTACTGAAAAACCACCACAAAGGCAACAGATATAACAGTAACTGTTACACCGCCGAGAGGGACTTCAGCGTGACTTAACCCTTTCACGTCCCACTGTTGGGGATTAGCCCTTTGCCTCCCGCCACCCCGTGTGACGGATGCGGCGGCATAAATTCCGTATTAGTCATTATCAAACGCATTCATTCGCTGCCCACCCACAGGCACGGCCGCTGGATATGACAATCAGTTAGGCAGATTACGTTTCTAAATGCAATTATATGTAATGTGTTGTGCAATTATGAATTAGGAGATTTTGGGAGATTTGTTTATGTTTTGTTCAGAAAACAATCCAGACAATTTGAATTTATGATCCTGTTATTTTACCAAGTTCAATTTAATACAAATGGTGGTTATTTATTTTGCACAATTTCTTTCAAATTCGGTTCACATACTGAGTCAACTTTACACCTACACAATGCATCGTTTGCTTGACTACTCTTACTCTACAGACGGCTTTGGCCCTTTTTATACCAGGAATAAGGATTATTCTCGAGTCACAACAATCGGCACGTGCGAGACTTTACTAGAACACTCGAGAAATCTTAACAAATACAAATACAATTATATCAGGACCAAACAGCTAGAGACTTTACAGACACTAACGACGGACAAACAACACAATTATACATTCGTAACAATATTGACGTCTGGTCGACATGTCGTCAAGTTTATCAATATTGCCTATAATTCCATGGCTTTATGTTATGACGTTTGCTAGGTCTATAGGACTAGATTTTTGCAACAAATAACCTAATATTATTTTGCCTTTTCCCTTGCAACCCGGCCGTGATACATCACAATTCTTCGTGTATATGACTTGAAACGAATCTATTATTGTAGACTTATTGCATCGTTCGGATTTAAGCCTCATATTTACATATAAACTAAATCAAACATAATTGTTGATTAGAACAACAAATTCAGATGTACATAGGTAGTTATCTTAATTTAGATGCACCGGCCATAATCCCTTATTAATTGTTCGAGTTGGCCTATAGCTAATATTTCAGCAGCCCAATTTTGCTGGCACACCTAGCGGCAGAATTTAATTAATCCATTTAGATTTTACCAATACAAATGCATTTTACGCACACACTCCCATCGTTGTGTGGCCAGCACTCACAGAGAAATCCCAAAAGAAGCCTACAAAAATTAATTACGAAATTTAGGGAAAACGATGTTTTAGCACTGGTATAGGGCGAACAATGACAACAACTGTGAAGGATGGCGAATTTTTGTAATTTTTTTCTGGAAAATCATGCGAGATATTGTCGCTAAGGATATTTCAGGAAACTCAAAAAAAAAAACTTTTGATGCGCTATCACTGTGACATGGTGACATTTTTGCTTTTTGATGCGGTTGTCGTAGAACTGCTGTCTACGCTCACTGTCGTAGCTATCTGTCACATTTTTTTCTTCTTTTCTGCAAGACTCATACACACGAAAGCACTAAGCCATTCGTAAACGCTTACTTTTTTGCTATCTATCTCCCTAACACATGCATACTTTAATAATAATAATAGTTCTACACTTTTTTATAGCGCCATTTCGTAACTGATGTCACTTCAAAGGCGCTTCGTAGGAGTGTCCAAACAGAAATGTTTTAAATTGCTTTCTAAACCGCTCCTCAACGTGTTGTTCTCTGAGGGTCACTGGGAGGGCATTCCAAGCCATCGGAGCTGCGACACAAAAAGCTCGGTCACCGAAACAACTTTCATACTTTCATATATTCATCCATCCTCTTTCCACGCGATAATCGCACAAGTGACAGACAGTAAAATCTCAACCCAGAGCAGCGTGTTGATAACTCCGAACCGAAGCCTGATTTGTGAGGCCTTCTAATTCTGAAAATTATTCGACAATAGAGTAGCTTAGAATCACTACGAGTCACTAACACTCGCTGTACACAAATTGTATCAGGCAAGGACGGCAAGAGTTGCAGGGCTTATGTTCATTTGAGATTGGGTTTTTATATTGCAGGTCCACATGCGGCATGTGTTAGCGCGAAATTATACATGTCTGCTTGTGGGAATGCATTTAATATAAATCTTAAATGATATATATCTTTGCAGCTTAGATTAGATTAGAGATTAGGATTTCTATTCAATAATAATTTAACATAAAGGACAAATTGTCAAAATAGTTTAATCGTAAATGGCTGGAATAAATACAATCGATAGCTCAGTTTGTAGAATGATTACATTCCATGCCGAGAGCTCGAGTTCGATTACCACCGAATTCCACGAAAGGAAAAAATATTTACCCGTTTTGGTACTTATTGTAAACTCAAATTTAAAAACCGGCAATGTTTAGTCAGTCATGACAAGAAATAAGCCAGTCTGTGTTTCATTCAAATTTGGAAAAACCCCCACTTTAACTGAAAGGGTTGGCGTAAGCTAGCCCCCTTACCTGCAAAAATAAATGAGTTCTCAAAATCGTATGTATTCCCTTTGGGGACCACGCGGTACAAAGATACAATATATATTCAGCTTAGTTGCGTACTAAAAGGTTCACATTATATCAAAAAGAGCTATATGCCAACAATAAACCTTTTAAAGTTTTACAAATAATGGAATCTAAAACTAGGACATCTTATGAGACCATAAACGTTTTAAAAAATCAATAAAACTGGAAGATATTACAAAAAGAAAGTTCAAATTCGATGCTTTCTTTTGAATGATTGCAAGCAAGGCTGATGCGTTTCATTAAAGATTTGCATACGCAAATAGTATGAACACTGGTAGGTATGTTTTTAAAACTAAGTATCAAAGTTTAATTTTGAATAATGGAACGAAGTTTAGATGCGTTTTATGTCAAGCTTTGCATGAAACAAAAAATTCGGTAGGTATTTAATTAAAAAAGGTATTTGAAGTTTTTGTTCGAATAATGGAACGCTCGCTTGATGCGTTTCACGAGAAGCTTTGCATACCATAAAAAATGCACTAGGTATTTGATTTACAATAATAGTTTTCGAAGCTTCTATTTAAATAATGGAATGCAGTTTTTGCGTTCCATTAGACGCTCAGTATGCTCATGAAAATAATACAGTTAGGTATAATTTTTCAATGGGTCAGGGTTTCAAGCTTCTTAAAATATAAATGTAACGCAGTGTTTTGTGTTCCATGATGCGATTTAAATGTTTGAATACATTTGTAAATATATTTTGACAGGTAGGTAGAATATCCAAGGCAATGCAGAGTTCGAAACTTCTAATCAATATAATGGAACGCAATATTATTATAGTTCCAGCTGGTTTAAATTTTACTATGACAAATATTTCTATCCCCACATGTTTTATTCAAACATGTTTTGTATTCAAACGCTTCTTGTAATGGAAACTTTAATATCGAAATCAAAATTCTGAAACCGTTTATTTTGCTGAAATCTTTATCATGTTTTGTTGAGTTTTATTTTGTTGGATAAAAACAAGCAAATTGTGTATTTTTTTATGGAAAAGAGTTTCATTCATTGGCTATAAAGTAATGTCATACTGAGGAGGAAATTTTAAAATAAACACGGCTGTAAAATTTGGCATGATATATATATAAAAAAGATCGGTCGTAGCTTAGTCGTCCCCATAGTGCTTGTTTGTCTTATGTCTATCGGAGGTAATTTCACATTAGCGATGCTTGTATTTGTACAGGACCAATGATTTTTATGAAAACTGAAAATTTATTTTTAAAATATTGGAAACAACTCTCACATTATCGTATTTTACGTGATTTTCTGAGCTCAGATTGTGTGGAATGTGATTGTTCAGACAATTTTATTAAAATATCATATTTCAATCAAATGGTAGATAAGCCAAACAAGCATTAAGAAAACGTAGTGGCTATTGATTCTAACATCATATCAAAAGGTGCCTGATTTGATTTTAGTGAACTCGTCGCATTTAAAATGTGAGGAAAAAATATGATGTCATTTGGCCGGGTTGAAGACAAAACAAAAAGTCATGACTTTAACACAATAGAATTAGCATCCTGATCTCTTCCATACATTTATCTCATATTGGAAAATAGATCCTAGATTCCCGCCTTTGTTTCTATATGACTCATTCTAAGGGGCAGGCGAACCTCGCTTCACATCATAATTACGGATTTGAGCCACGTCACTTGGGCAGATTGGTTTTGCAATAAAGAGTGGCATGCAAATGGATTCATATATTGCAAGTTCAATAATTATTATTGAACTATCAGGAGAAAATAAATCACGGGGTAACAAAACGTTCTTTTGTAATGAATATATATGTAGGTTATCAAATCGCAAAAAGTACCTACATATATAGAGTTAACTTTCTGACTTGACATTTTATAACACAAAAATATTTTTGGAATGAGGTAGGTACCTATATGAGTTTAAATTTATAAAAAAAACTACCCATATATTAATAATAATAATTTATTCATAAAGAGTGTTTTAAAGAAGATTTACATAGGGTGCAGTTTTTTTTAACTGTAATAAGAAAATAATACATGTGCCTGAACTAGGAAAACCTGTGTCTCAGGCGTGAATGGCTTATATACAATATCTCTTTTTAACTTTATATTAATAATAATAACTTTATTTATACAAAAAAATACCTCTAAATGTTACATATTGTTACAAATATGTATTTGTGTGTTGTGGATTGTCCGTGTAAGTATCTTGTTTATGTTACTTTTAACAATACCTAATAACCTCCTTACTCAGTTTAACCCTTGAAGTAATCAGATATCTCAGAATTAGATTCTATTCAACGCCACACAAAGGCGCTCTTCAATACAAAATAAATAATTACCCTTATGCGGGGCTATAACACCACGGGGTTAATCCGTATGCAAAATAATAATCACCGGCTCCGCACGTATTTAATATTTCCAGAATGAGGCTTAACCCTTTCGAGCCCTGCGAGGCACGCGTCAACGGGTTAAAATATCCCCCGGAATCATTCATCGCAGTGATCCCGCCAAATTAACTGTCCAACCCGATACTGAACGTTATAAGTCTCTCATGGCCATCCAGGCGTTCTCACTTTTCTCTTATTAAGAAGTTTAACCCTTCTGACTAATATAAAACGCATTTAAGTTGCACATATAATGCAACTCCTTACCGCGTTGTCTGCTATGAAGTCGAATGTGGCGAGTTGAAGTTATTATTTTCAGAGGTAGTGGGTCAGCCTTACGCCAACAACTACAACCGACGACTTTATGGAAAATTGATTGCTTTGCTCTTGTTTAACATTACCAACCATCAACTTTCATCAGTTGGTCTTGTCCATTTTGCAACAAAAAAGTTCAACAACAGGTTTTCTCACACATTTAACATTTGAGAAAAAATGTCATCACGGTGGAGCTAAAGGGTCAGAGAATTTAAACTTCGATACAAAATTAAGTAGGTTGTTTTTTATACACTAAAGCGCTAAGTTCTGAAATTATGTTTTACAATGTTGATCACTAGAAAAATTGCTAAAATAATTGCAAGCCTAGTCCAATCATTAAATCAGCAAAACCCAAAGGTCATATCAACTCAGCACAGATTTGATTAATTAAATAGCAGACATTAAAAAACAAAAGAAAACGAAGCTGGCTTTTGTTACGGTAAATAAAGTTTTGATTAATTGACTTGTTTCAAGAACTGGCTCAGAGCATGCAAAATTCCGTGGAGCCACCAGCTCAAACAAAATGCATTTTAAATCCTTGATGCAAATTCTGGAACAATGCAGATCCGAGTGGATTCTGAAACAACGGGGGAAATGTGAAAGTCACCTAGTTACTGCGCGGGACTCCCAAAAATCATCTCATCAACCCTTCCATCATCACAGCGCGGAAAAAGTGCAAATCATTGTTTTTGAATGCTTATAATGGGCTAAAAATGGGTAAAGTAATGGGCTTAAATTTTGTTTGAAATTGATACTTGAGTATTTTCCGGTTCGAGTAACTTGCATAATATAAAAGAGTTTTTTGTAAGGTTTATGAAATAACATAAAAACATGATGGTATTTTAGGCACTCTCAGGGTTAACAAGCTTATTATGACGATGAAAACCAAAAGATACTTGTATGTATGTGTTAGGATAACTTATTTATACTTTTTTATACCTTGAGCGCCTCCCTCAAAAATTCCTGGAGATTCTGTTTTTCTCACTCCAAATGACACCACATCGGCCCGCAATTCGGAAAAGAACAGTACTTCGAGTATTGTGAAAAAACTCGTACTACGGGTACCAGTGGCGAAGGGTGCCATACAAGCCGATTCCCATCGGTTTCCCTTTTAAAATGAGGCAAAAATGATAATAAAGTAGACTGCATGGTTTCAATGGGGAAAATACACGTATTGTTTCTTTGGTTTTAAATGTATTTGTGTACTTTGTGCCTATATTTTTTAACTATTTTGTTACATCATTTTAAAAGGAAAGCCAATGGGAACCGGCTTGTATGGCACCCTTCGCCACTGATGGGTACTGTTCTCAAAATGAGTGCGTATTTGACGGCGAGGCTTTATCAACCTGAGATGATGGAGTATAACGCAATTGGTATTAAGGAACCAAACAATTAAGGGGTTGAAATCCTATCAAAGACACACTAAACAAGTTGTCTAATGATGTAGGCGAACTTGACTGCAAATGCGAATTCTTGTTACCTTTTTTATGAAATGTCAGCTTTGTGCTTTTTCACACTACACGAATTCTGTCCGACTTGCCCACAGTTTTTCTTTTTAGTCGCCGGATAAACCGCATGAAAGCTTTCATACATCCCCATGCACTAATTACTATATTAATCCTATGTAAATCCTATTATGTTTTTAAGACACAACACTAGTCTGAGGACTCAATAATAATAATATTAGTTATAACAGGGAGTAGGTAAATCAGTCGGAGCAGTGAGTAGGGATGTGCGCGCCGAGCGGTAATCTGTTACCAGAGCTCGCTCAGTAATCATCGCCGCTGAGCCGGGAACGTCTCTGTATTAATTACATTCGTCATCCCCTGAGACTCGGGAAGGGTTGCCAGCTAAGCGCACCACGCCGCCCGACCAGGTTGATGCATAAGGGTGGAGACATGCCACAGTATCAAGTCACATGTAGAAACAAAAATAAATAAATCAAATATATTCAATAAATGTAATTTTCCCGCGGAAAGGCTTCCGAAGAAATGGCGAGACAGCTGGCAGTTCCCCTCACAGGAGAAAAGAAGTATAGAAAGCATAAACAAATACATCAGATCCATAAAAATAAAGAAGGAAAACCTTTCAATATCAGTAGTGACCAGTGGCGAAGGCCGAAGGGTGCCATACAAGCCGGTTACCATCGGCTTCCCTTTTAAAATGATGTAACTAAGTATTTAAAATATATAGGCACAAAATAAAAAAAATCATTTAAAACCAAAGAAACAATTCGTATTTTTTCCCCATTGAAACCAGTCTATTTTATTATCATTTTTGCCTCATTTTAAACGGGAAACCGGTGGGAATCGGCTTGTATGGCACCCTTCGCCACTAATAGTGACTGAATTTATAATGGATTTACAAATTATATAAAAAGGCAATGTTTGACATTATAATGTTAATTTTTCATTTGCTCTATTAAACAGTCGTTTTGGATTTGGAAAATTAGAAAAAGAGTAAAAGAAAAAGATGCGTTTAGAACCGTTTGGTGAGCAAAAAAGACTTCGACTAAGGCCCGGTAAGGCGTAGTATGACTAAGGTGGGTGTATGAGAAATGACAAACAAAAAATATTGTTATTTTTTGTCTCTTCTTTAACGTTTGACGCTGCTTTCGCGTATCTATGTATTTAAGTATGTAAATTAACGTAACTTTAAAAAAAAATAGTCATTCATAATAGTAGGTACCATATTTTGAGCCACGAGTAAGAAATTATTTCAGGGGTGGAAGTCTAGATCTAACCGCATATATTTGAGGATAGGACGGAACAAAACATGGCGGCGTATCAACAGCTGACACATTTTATATGTAACAACGGTCAGCTGTTCACACGTTGCCATATTTTATTCTGTCCTATCTTCAAATAAGTATGGTTATATATACGGACAGCCGTCGAGATTTCCACCCCAGTAATATCTAGCCTTTCAATGTTAACTTTTATTTTGAACAAAAGTTAAAATTTTGCAATTTACAGATATATTTTATTTGCTTTTCCATCCCTAATTCGCATTATCTTTCAGCAGGCAACCCGTCTGCAATGATCCTGCTTTATAAGGATCAAGTTCATTAATATAATCAACGTTATCCGAGCGTGCATCTGGCTCGAGCCCGCAAGCTAAAAACACGGGTAATTAAAAATTACGGCATTTTGATTAATTGACCTGTCAACCAATTTCTGTTTGCTACCATAAAAATAGCGTGAATATTTCCTACTGTTATTCGCTTTTAATTGGTGTGTGCTAGATTCAAATTTAAATATGGAATTCGAATATTCAAATTATTTTGATAGTGTGGTACATCACTAAAGTACATCATGCAAATTATCTATGATTCATATGAGTGATAGGGATGTCATACACATGGCGGTGTGGCCACACTTAAATATATCTCTATTTTAAGATCTGTGGTAATTTTTCATAATGTTGCCGAAAGCGATCAAGAATATATTCACAGTATGGCGTCATTTAATTGTCATTAAATATAATGTAACAATACACATTTTCGTTGTTTTAAAAATATAGCCATATTCAAGGCAGAAACAAGAATATTGGCTCTTTAATGTATTATTGTGTTTATCGTTTTGTTAAATGTGATTTAAATAAGTAAGCACTCTTTTTTTGATGCTGTGATTTATCAATATGATGATTGGTTCATAATATAATATGTTTGTGTACTATATGTTATTTTAAAAAAACATGTAGAGTAATGTAGTTATCCATCCTATTTTTGCCAAGCCAGAAACAGATATAAACATCGTCAATGACTTATTCATCAATTTATATTTTTAATGAATTATGAATTGAAAACTATTCAATGACATCTTTTGAACCAGGGTCAAAGTTTTCGTCAGTAGAACATGACAAGACTCGCACTAGCGCTAATTCGATGGTCACTACAATTACCATTCTCGCATAATTATACCTGAAGCAATATTCTATTAAATTCCTTACGACCTTAAGGCGACAGGATAGCGATTCGTATCCAAAAATAAGGTGTACTGTGATTTTTTATCGATAGAGTTCTTTCGCAAGCGCTAGCAAACTCCGACTTGGATTGATATCCAAAGTTTAAGGAATTTAGTAGAATAGCGCTTGTGGACTAAAAATAAAAAGCTCACTACATACCTACCTGTATTGCAAAAATGATTAGTTGGTGTAATAACTGTTGACTTGCAGGTTTCCCTTTCGGCGGTGCATGCAAAATTCATCCTGTTTCCCAGGCGGGATGCATTAGGTTATTACGGCTGTACTAGCACTAGCCACTATCCACTAGCCAGCAGGACTAGCCGGTCAGATAATATGCTAATAGTGACGTCCGCAACTATCCGCTAAGTACACTAATACTGACCAAGTGCACATTAATTATGTGCAAACGGTCGCTTGATTAAACAGTTAAATATTGGGGTTAGGACGCTGCCAAAACAAGCGCGCACCCAACCACGTGGACTAGCTGCATACATACATGGCTGAGAGACTATCAACGGTCTACGATATCGCAATCCCTTCAAGATACGATAAACTTTAATATTTGAGGAAATCCGTAGAGGCACTGGTGTCACTGATGTTATACAGCGAGTGGCCGGTTTAAAGTAGCGTTTGGCAAGTTACGTCGCAAGACATGACCATGACAGGTAGCCGAAAAAGATCATCCAGTAGCGGCCCAGGAAATCCAAGTGGGAATTGGGGAGATCCCAACTGAGGTGGCTGGGTGACATCACGGGAACTGCAGGCAGAGGATATCTGAACAGAGCAGCCTATTGACAAACATGGAGAAGATTGGAAGGCTGAGAAAGACTGAAGAGAAGAAGACTTACTGATGTTTGCATTTGCCACATTATTCCTTATTGTATCTATCACTTAATCAATTAGTTCACATTCGTTGACAGCTAATTGTAATATCGTAATCAGCGGAACATTACCTAATCGGCCGCTGATCTCATTTGTTATGCAAATTCTCTCAAGGTGTCGCATCTCGTGTAGGTACTACCTGGTACCTGCAGCCCATGTAGGCGCAGGACAATCTTCTCCTGATTGTTATCCGATCAGCTGAGTGATATATGCAGCGGTGGAGCAACTCCTCCCTCCCACTACAAGGCTGGCTTACTCTCGAGACTATCAATTAAATCAGGAAGATGTATCCACTGATTTATTGTGGGCGATATGGTAATTGTAATCGGAACTTGGGAGGCATCTAGCACCTTGCTCCAGTGGAGATGCAAGGACATTTGTGGGTGTGTAAATGCTACAGGCATGTTGCCAATAATCATTGATATAACCTTCAATTAAATAGTTTCACGTGTTCTGGCGTATTTGTTAACTTTTAAACAAAATACTTCTTTCTTAATAAACACAAGGACACATACGAGCATCGTGAATGAATAAATTATCCCATAACGATCTCCTTTTAATATTATTGTGAAAGTCCGAATGTGATATAGATTTTTAATTCGATGGAAGAAAATCATAGAAGTTTTCTAAACCACCAAAATCATAACAGCTTCATAGACAATATTATCATCATACTGAAAACCACATGACCGATATGAGCAAAACGTTCGCAAGCTCCAGATCCGTTAGGCCACGGAAAGAGATCTCGTAAAGCATTTTTTTCCTGTCCAGAAAATAATTCTTTCCAATGTTAACTTTTTTGGAATAGTTTTTTTTACCTACATGTAGTGTAGCAATTTGCCGCGTATTCTCCGAAGGCGTCGCATGTGGCGTGTGAACCTATTAATTTTTACAGATAAAGGGGCAGGCCTTACGCTAACCACTTCAGTTGAACTATTCCCAGCTCTGGAGGGGGCTGGTACTCATTTCTTGTGAAGGCTGAGTAAGACTACCTGTTATTTTATTTTGGGTTTGAAATAACCATGAATAACAGTGGGATTCAAACCCGAACTCTCGGCATGGAATGCAAGCTCTCTACCAACTGAGCCATCGACCGGATAGAAAAATATAAAATCAGATAGAAATGATCTCTTTTGCTCATTGTATACATAATTGATGGCTTTCCAACCTCCTGGATTTGGTTTGCAAAAAACTCACCCCACATTTAGTGTGCTTATTTTTCACATGACCAAAAAACGTGTCAAGTGCCATAAAATTAGTCGCAGCAAAAAAGTGCAGCATTCGAATATGCACAAAAAACCAGCAGGTGCTGTGGAAAAAATGGTTTTGCATATTTTTTGTGGAATGTCTCACGTTCTACTGCTTGTTGGAATGCCATTTTTTATCACAGGTACAACAGCACATTTGTTAACAGTAAGTGAGATTCACACGACTTATGTTAATGACATGCCATTGAAATCATAAGCTTGAATGATTATTTATTTCTGCGTAGCTGTAAAAAATGAGTTTGATCAACAGAGCTTCCAAGGCATTCAATGTCATTTTTAATATTTTTTGTACACTTAAATCATATTGTTTTTGTTACTTACTTACGAAATTGAGGGGAGTTTACGCAATATTAAGCTTTGTAAAATGATAATAATAATAATATTAAGATGATTTTTTTGGTGAGCGCTGTTTTTGTGTGTATCGCACCTTAAGAGCCCTCTGCAAGCTTGGTCGTCGCTGTAGAAAGCGCCAGTTCTCAAGCAAGACCCATTTGCTGTAAGGCTGTATGGATCTTTAGTGACCGGTCTTTGGTAAAGTTTTTTACGAATTTTGCACTCAGCGAAGAGCATATTTGAAAAAAGAAATGGTATATTTTGTAGGCTCCGCCGGAATTTGAGCCCTCAACCTTCCATTTACGAGTCAGAAGTGTTAACCACTAGACTACGGACCGTTAGCTTTATAATCCTAACCATATGTTCCTCGCATTCCTTGCGGTTCCACACAAATCGAGTTTCACATCAAAAGACACAGTACGTCCTCGTGTGCTCATCGTGTATTCATAAAGGATCACTTGATATGAAATTATTAAGCGCCAGTTTGCCGTGTGTTGTTGGTTGATGTTAATACAGAGTCATCAACAATTCACGGGCGCCGGGTAACCTGTGCAAACGTTTGTCCCGGTGTCTCTATCTCTGTATGGAAATGCTTATTGACTCTACCTGCTACCATATCATGCCCCTGGCCCTGCGGAGACTCTATATTTTGTAAATATTTGATATATGTAGATATCATCTGTATTCTCAAAATGTCTTCATATACATATTTTTAAATTATTGTTGAAATTTACGAGTTCAATTTAATGAAAACTTCGGTTAATTGATTTTTGAGATTCCGTTCACATTCGGTTCGATGACAATGTGGCTTTTTGATTGTTCAGCTTGACGTCTTTTATACAAGTCTGTTTTCAAAGCATCACGATTTCTAGTTATAGGTGTAATAGTTATTCTGACACACGCCAGACCACGCTAGAATCTTCTTACATAGAAGATTCGAGCGAATGCTTACACCATCGAAAGAATACAAGTATAATTATTTCAACACTTACATCTTGAGACACAAACAAACTCACACAAGTAAAAACACACAGACACACAATCGCACATTCGTAACATTATAATTGAATATGTTTTCAGATTAATTACATTCTTTATTCTTTACCCTGCATGGTCGTCAATAGAAACCATCAATCGAATCCTAGTGAAAGCTAAACGCAGTGTTCTACAATTATAGTTGGAACATGTTTTGCGTGTATATTTAAATTACAATACTTACAGCAGAAATAGTACAATTTCATTACTGTACGTCAACAAAAAGAGACTTATTTCATTTGTTTGCCTAGGAACTAACTGGAAAGGATCAATGAATACGATAAAAAATATCTTTGATTAACGTGTTTGAAATAAAAAATAGCGCCGGTTCGAGTTTCGTCATTACCGTTGACGATAATTTTGACCCTAATTCTCAAGATATCATTAAAATTTAATTCTTCAAAACTTAAAAAAAAAAAAAAAAAAATGTTAAGAAGCTGAGCTAAAATTACAACGTTTTAACTGCCTGTAAAAAAGTCTGATTATCCACTTGTGCAAAAAGAGTATTGGCTTTGGTATGCAAATCCCTGTATGTATTATAAACAATATGCAAAAAAAACACGCGTCACAGCCGTAAATCCTCCCTATGCTAAACAGATACAAGTATTCTGTTTATATTTTTTGTACCTGTGACAAATTCACCCCTAAATTTGCGGTGGGAATATTTTTTTAATCGACGTTCTTGTTGGGAAAATAATTTGGCTGCCACAATTTATTTTTTATTTTTTCATCTATGATAATTGAAGCAAAAAAGATGTTTTATACTATTTGGAAGAATTCAAAATAATAATTCAGTAGTATAAAAGAAACTCCTTGACATTCAATAACAAAATATTTATTTACATTTTGTCTATCAAGCCGAACGTGTGATAGATAATAATAAAAGTAAGATAATCTATTTCGTGTGCGCTGTTTTTGTGTCAATCACACCTCAAGTGCTCTCTGCGAGCTCAGTCGTCGCTATAGAAAGCGCTGATTCTCAAGCAAGACCCAGTTGCTGTAAGGCTGATTGGATTTTTGGAAACTGGTCTTTGATAAAGGTATATGAAGTTTTCAACCCAGCAAAGAGCCAATTTAAAAATATAAGTGGTATATTTTTTGTGCTCCGCCAGGATTCAAACCTACAACCTTCTATTTAAGAGTCCGAAGCGTTATTACTAGACTACGGACCACGTCATTTTGGTTATTGTTTACGTTTTCAGAGCTCATTTGCTTGAAAATGATTCACTTTGCCAATGTTACCCCTGTTTCAGGTAAGGCTAGCAAAAGTCACAGGGTTTATGTTAATTTGAGGTTTCGATTTTAATTTCTAAGTACACATGCAGCATTTGTAAGTCCGAACATACACGTGTATATTTGTGAACATGCATTTAATATGAATTTTAAATGTTAATATATATTTGCAACTTAGATTATAGATCATAGAGATTTTTTCTACTTAAATTTGTACCTGCAGCAACGCGTGTACCCACCTAACTGACATCTCTATTAGGACGAGGCATATCTGGCTTGTATCGCTGTGTGTCCTGTCTCCCCGCTACCTTCTCCCCCTGCGCCTTACTTCCTCGCTATAAATAAAGAACAGCATTGATTGATCACCGAGCAGTGACCGGCCCTTCTCTTTATCAATTCCCTAATCGACTATAAACCATACTGCAGCTCCTGGCAGAGCATATTCTACTCTACTTTCCTGCGAGGTTTATTGCAGGAAAATATGATGTATCGCTTCCAACTATTGCATTATGTCCGGTAGCTTGAATATGTTATCTCAGGGATACACAACCTTGGCTGGCAGTCTCATCCCCACGGTAATTCTTACCTACTGAATATTGATTATTAAAAATGGTTATTAAATTATTGACCGGTCCGTAGTCTGGTGGTTAACACTTCTGACTCGTAAATGGAAGATTGTGGGTTCGAATCCCGGCGGAGCACAAAAAAAACGTACCATTTATATTTTCAAATATGCTCTTCGCTGGGTGAAAAATTCATATACCTTTACCAAAGACCGGTCACTAAAGGTTCATCCAGCCTTACAGAAACTGGGTCTTGCTTGAGAATTGGCGCTTTCTACAGCGACGACCAAGCTTGCAGAGGGCTCTTGAGGTGTGATACACACAAAATCAACGCTCACCAAATAAATCATCTCTATATATTATGTATATATTGGTAATATTGGCATGAAGACCTGTCAATCCAAGATGGCAGCAAGTGAACAGCTGATTATCTTCATCCAAATATTACCGATATTCGGTATGTAATAATTATCGTGGTGATGACACTTCCAGCCCTGGTATTTTAAAGACAACATTATTTTTATTTTTTGCATGATTATATCAATACCTTAAAGGTAAAATTGAAGAGTAGAATATACGAGTCAATCAAAAAAAAAAGTGTCAATCAAATCCAAGAAAATACTAAATTTATACTTTTTTAAATAAAAAACTGTTGTATATTACTGGCTTTCTAATATCACCTCGGAGACTTGTTCAGCGTAATGCGTTTAATATTATATATTTACCGGACAATATCTTTTAGTGGCCCAGAAGTTCACTGAGTACTAACTTACTGCAAGCCAAAGCCGTACAGCTCTCTATTAGTAGTTAAGTATCGACATGTACTTACATGTATTGAAGGGAGTTGACTAATGGACTGTAAAGAAGGTTCATTAAAAGGATGTCAAAAATTGATGAAAAATATTAGTTCATTTTAGAAAGTTTACAAATTTTGAACAAGGATATCCATTTATTTTATTTTTTTTAATTCCAAAGAATATAAATGGATCTAGTACATATTTTAATTCAGTGCCCCTAGTCTAAAATATTGCATAAACTCACCTCGATTGCATCAAATCGAATAAATGTATGAAACCTAAATGACTCTCAAAGTGTACCGTCGTGTATTCCATACATTTCCGATATACGCAATCGAGGTGCGGCATGTATTAGCGCGAAATTATACATGTCTGCTTGTGGGAATGCATTCGATATAAATCTTAAATGGTATATATCCTTGCAGCTTAGATTAGATAAGATTAGAGGGGATATTTACGAAATGTTTTATACTCAGGGTACACAATTTTTTTCTTGGTGAGTAAACAATAAACTTGCGTGAGACTACAGTCCTTAGCAATAATAAAATAAAATGTTTGTTTACCTTTTCCCTAGCAACCCTGTTTTGTTATGTCACAATTTTGGCGATGTCAATCCATATGCGGACCTCATGGTACGTATAGAGCTACCGAACCAAGTGTTCGTAGCATGTTTGAAAAATAATTTTTGTTTCGTGCTTCACCAGGACTAGAACTCACTACCTTCCGATCACGAGTCCGAAGTGTTAATCAGTCGACTACAGACTTGTCTGATCCTATGTGGGATATGACAATTTTCAAGTGTAGGAAATTTATTTCCAGTCCATGGACGGAAAATGTGCTGACATTAACTTATTTTTATCAAATTACAAAAAAAGGAAAAAGGATTTTTTAGTCGTTCCAATTCGACAATTTGTCTTTCGGCCGTCCAATTCTTTTAAGATCAATTCAAATCTGATTACGGCTGTCGCTTGTTCTGACCCCTCGTGAATTTTTCAGCTAAATCGAGTAGAATCTCTGAGTAAACGCTCAGCAAATTGCCAACTCATCCAGGAACTAAAAAGTCACTCCAGAACACCCAGCTAAAAAACAGCCAGCACACATGACTACTGTACAGTGCAGAGGAGTCAAAATTATTTTTACTGGATCACGCGCTTTAAAAAAAAAGATGGGCTTCATCAAATATTTGGTGATTACACTTTGCCAATGTCAACCTTGTTTCAGAGAAGGTCGACAAGAGTTGAAGGGTTTATGTTCATTTGAGCTTGGGTTTTTATGTTGTCCACATGCGGCATTTTTAAGTGCAAACTTATTCGTGAATGCTTGTGGAAATGCATGTTTGTAATATATCTTTGCAACTTAGATTACAGATCACACAGATTACAATTCAAAAATTGAAATAAAAATTGTGCTCCCTTTCAGACTCAATCTCAGTACATTAAAATATTATTATTATATCATTTTATCATCATTCATTTTAAAGGAATTACAATTTGCTCGAAACAATTTCCATACACAACAAAAATTGTGCTGTTACACGGCCGGATTGCTAGATAACTTTTTGTAATAGGCTGCTAAGGACCGAAGTCTCATGGACCTGTAAGGTTTGCCCGGTGAGAAAAAAACTTTAAAATTTTTGCCAAAAAAGTCCATTTGAATGAATGTGAAAGCCTATAAAGTTCTTTCATTAAGTTAAAAGTGTTGGCCACGTCATAATACTACGACTAGACCACGAAAAGACTAACTGATGGATAGAGTTATTATACTTGTTATATTCATAATTATTTTGTCGTTTTTAATCGAATACAGAAATTATTTACCAATAAAAATTGGGTTTTAAGTACTCCGTGCCACTGGTATTTATTCTAGCCCCTCTCTCCTTTAAAACTCATCTTGGTCTCTCGCGTTTGATGGGTCTACGGGTCTACGCCTCTCAGGATGACTCTACGATAAGTTGTACGCGCGTGAGGCTGACCGGGAGGGTCGTAGCGCCAACATTTCACACGCGTGAGCGCTTCATTAGAGCAGCACTCGGAAATAAATTGAATTGCCTTTCAACAATGTTGGAATCAAAAACTTTTAGATTGAATATCGAAATAATTGATTTGGTTTTGATGGCATTAACTCATTTGCATATGCCGTTTTTTTTTATATTGCAATAAAAAATTTGAATTTGTATTTGTAAAAATAGCATTATGGATTAATACTGTGTTTCAATAAGATGCTTTAGTAAAAACAAATATGTCCCAGTATTTGTTTTACTAAGGTATCGTGTGTTTGAGTTCTAATTTTTGGGCCTGTTGCACCAACCTCCAATCAATATTTAATTGACAAATCAAATTTGATTGCTTCATTCTGGTAAGGCCCTCGGTTAAATATTTATCGGAAGTGGGTAAAAATATGATGGAAGTTGAACAGGAAATATAATGTATATCAGCTGATTTACGTGTATGCAACCAAATGCTTGATTTGAAAGGTTGAAATCACACCTAATTTTGATTTTTGTCTGATTGGAGCTTGGTGCAACAGGCCCTAAATTTAAGGATGGCTGGAATAACTACGATCAAATTATGGTCTCACAATTTACCTTTTATAATTCCTCGGAAATACAAGGACTTCAGCACTTGAGATTTATTTAAATGAGTTATTTTGTTATTTTTTGCATACACAGTTTTCATGAATTACTAAAGTAATTTAAGAAGTTAAAAAGGTGTAATTTATTCCTTTTTAATATGAGTAAAGACTTTTTATCTAGCCTTAATGGAAGTTAATGTCAATAAAATACGTATCTATACGTCTTTATGTACGTATAATTTTACATGTTAATGGAGTTTAATGGGATGCGTGCTTTTTCTATATAATATAATAAATATATTTTAAAGAAAAATGTAAGTAAATAGAAAAGGTTTTCTAGTGATCGATTGTGGTTTGTCTTATAAAAAATATTTGATAAAAAAAATTAATGAGTATATACCGACTTTTGATTTAAAAAGTAAGTCAAAATATAAGTACATGAATAGCATGAAGTTTTCCTCTCTTATGTATAAAAATAAACAATAAAAAGATATAAACATCAAATAACCCGGAAAATATTTCCCCATCTTAAACAAGATTAATTTCGCGCAACGGTAAAAAACAAATCGAATTCGATTTGTTATCGTGCATGTTTTTTGTTTGGTGGGGAATTGGACAGTTTGTTAGTTTTCTTCGGACAAGGGTCAGGAGTACAGACGCGGAGAGGAGATAAAGTGAATGTGTAAGGAGTAAGTTACTGCCCTCCAGAGTAAACGATAGTGAGGAGAGAACGCATATCTGACCAATACAGCAGCGTAATACATCCTAATGTATATCTCTTCACCGCTCCTGAGCTCCGGGTAGCAGGGAACAAGATAAATCATTCCACCCGGATAGAATACATTTTTTATACCAGTGTGTGGAAAAAATACAAACCACTTTGCATTATTTCATTAATTTCAACTTCATTTATCTTGCTCTATTTTTGATCGATTGTTTTTTTCGGAGTCATTGTTTTTTTTTGCCATGAAATATATTTGTGAATATCGCGTCCATGTTTTTTTGTTTACGCCTCATTGGACGGCTGTGAGAAATGTGAAAGTAAATTTTGTGGAAAACTGAGTTCATTAGTGGAGAAAAATATGATGATGAGATGGAATAAATTTAGAAAAACATGAAATATTTGCTAAACCTACTAACGTTGCGTTGGTTAAACCAATCTCAAATCTTCAATTTCAAAATATTTGTTGATGCTTCTTAGTTTGTTATGCAACGCAAAACGTAGCTTAGTTGCACAGGTCGTGCCGTTTCATACTTTAGTGACAAGCGGCGTGTGGAAACTATTTATTTTCACAGGTAAATGGCCTTACGGCATTTCACCAAGCAATTCAATTTAAAATGTGGTTTTCCTGCTTACAAGGAGGCTGATTCTCATTTATCCTGAAGTCTGAAGTAAGCCTTCTCGGTATTTCGATTTTAAAAGAATAACCGAAATCGGAAATAATTCATGATACCCTTAGTGGGGATCGAAACCTCGCCCATTGGCATGGAAGGCAAGCATTCTACCAACTGAGCTATACACAGGATAATACTTTACTTTATCTCGTTTGCAAAACTGCATGCAGAAGCTATAAATAAATTATTATTGAATTGAATGAATGGAATTTACAGAGTGGAAACAAGAGAAGAGCATGCATGAAAAGAGTGATGAAATTAGATGAGATGAAAGAAGTATGCAGGGACAGAGTCAAGTGGAGGCACTTATGTGGAGGTACTGGCCACCCCTAGAGGAATGGCGGCAGGATACAAGACAAGACAAGACAATTGATAAAACCTGATTTTACTTGTATTGAAGAAGCTTAAAAATACTAACACATATACGAGTAGATACTTTATCACATTTTATTTTATGGAATCAAAATGAAAAACGGATTATTGTATTTAATTTCTATTAGCTAGTTACAGTAGATAGCAAAAAAGAGAAATTCATCAAAGAGATTTTGAAAAGGGGGCAGCAATCAAAGAATATTCTTTACACCATTGTGTGCGTGCATTTGACTGTATCAAAAACGTAAAAACTAAAAAGATCACGATCGGAATTAATTTCATTCGCATTTTTCTTTTATGCAATCGCATCGCGGACTCTGGTCGTAAATCAAAGGGACGGATGACAGGGACGTAGAGGGAAGCTGGACTCGCTATACGACCAGCAACTAACGACGCCCATTCATACACGCCGTAAGGACCGACAGCTTTTGATGTCGTCAAACGATAGCGCTACGCCGTAGACATAAGGCTAACAGAGCCTCCGATACAGTTTACCAATAAAACACGGATGCACAAACCATCCGTATTTTTTTTTTTGAAGAAGAAATACTCTTACTGGCTTAGCAGGGCTTGTTACGATAATGCAATTCAAACATCATTGAGATAAACCAGGTAAAAAAAAAAAACAATAATATAATACTTATTTATTTTAAAGATAGAAACCTACGTTGAATGCCTACAGGTATTTTCCGTTTTTTATGTAAGGTCTGTGCAAAATTTGGTGTCACTGTGGCCTAAATGAAAGCTTAAACGTAGCTTGACTGCACATCTAATTTAACTTCTGAACGCGGTGCCCTAGAAAGGTCACACGTGTAATGTGAAACCATCATTTTTCATGTAAAGGGGCCGGCTTTACGCCAAAGTTTTCGGTTGAAGTGAGAGTTTCCTTCTCCCGAGGAGGTTAGTTTTTCTTTTCTGATGAAGTTTGCGTAAACTTTGACGTTATTATATTTTGGTTTTGACATTAACACCGAAACGGAAAATCATTTCGGACAGTCTTGGTATGGATTCAACCCTAGCTCTTGGCATGAAATGCAAGTATTCTACCAACTGAGCTATTGACCGGATTATCTAAAGAACTGGTTGTTTGCATTATTTTTTTTAAATATAAGCATTGTTTTTGCAATGTTGCGAAGCACTGGTTTGTCTTTGAGACTGACTATTGAGTATCAGATACATCGAGTGACAGATATATAAACAGCATGATGACGTTTGCCGCTGCCTCGGTTGAGTTGTCTTGCTTTGACCGCTCCCACACGCTGATGATTTGTCCGGTGCGTTTGTTTTCCATTATATAGACCGACATTACAGCTCTCTGTTGCAGAGGTGCCCCGGGTCATAGCTGGCATGTTCCCTTTTGACAATATCAGATACCCATACCATAAACAGTATCAGAGATGTTGATAAAAAAAAGATGGTCAGAAATAAACATTCCTCAAAAGGTTAGAATAAAGCTGAGCACCAAAACTATTATCGGATAGCACGACTTTACCAAGGTTATATAAGATTACAAGGAATGGTGGCAAGAGTTAATTATAATAATTTTTTTTTTAAATCAATACACGGGAAAAAATCCAACAAAGCAAAAAATCCCATTGTCTTTTGTTTGGTTTTTTTCATAAGAATTTCTGAAGAGATATATATTAACAAGACCAGTCGATAGCTCAGTCAGCATAATGTTTGCGTTCCATCCACGAGAGCTAAGGTTTGAGAGTGTCAAAAATGATTTCCCATTTAGGTGTTTATTACAAACACAAAAATAAACTACTCGCAAGGTTAACTCAGTCTTCACAAGAAATTACAACCAGCTCCTAGGGAGCTAGAAACCCCCTACTCAAGTGAAGTGGTTAACGTAAGATTGGCTCCCTTAACTGTGAAAAAAAATTAGGTTCACTCAATAGATGCGGCAAGAATATGCACTAATGTGCAGCTCAGTTACGTCTTTTTAAAACCTACTTATAATATATCCTTCACTAAAGAAAAAAGTTATTTTCATTTTATACAGTAAAGTACTTGGGTATGAAAATATTGAAATGAAGCAAGACAGTACATTTTTTAGTACTCGGATCTTTCTTTTAACACAAAAGCTCGCTAAGGGCAGTAAATAGGACGTGATGTACGTGACTAAGTGCGGAGGAAGGTTTTATTTATCAAATAAAATATCACAGGCTGCCCCTTAGAGGACAGAGAGGCTGGACGGTGAGGGGCAAGGAGGGGAGACAAAGGATAAGACAAAACATTAAGGGTTGCAGACAATACAATCAAATGTAGATATTATTAAAACACTCAAGGATATCATAAATTGTAGTGGGAGGACGTCCATATTTATTACCGATAGTAAATGTAAAAAAATAATATGCACTCATACATATATTTCCCATACATAATTTATTAAAAGCGAAATAATTCTATAGATAAAGATAAATAATAAATTTGGTATAATAATCAGTAAAAAAAGAGATTTTGGACGAAAGAATTATACAGGAAAAAAAACTTATCCATTGACCATACCATTTTTATAAAAAAACGGTTACAAAATATGCAAAAGATTGTATAGTAGTAATAAATAGTTTTCATTGCGTTGATGTAAAAGTGACAGGGTTAAAAAAACCGTGAAGGATTACTTTCTAATCAAAAAAACATAGTACGCAGACAGGTAGGTACTTTATATTCAGTGATCTGTGGTACCTACTGTGCATAGAAAAATTTCAAATGTATTGAAAAAAATAATTGTAGTGAAGAATAAATGTACCATGGAGTTGTCTATCAACGGATAAGCTAAATAATCAAGTTATGTTATGTCCTCATGCTAGAGTGCCTCGTGTGCAAATCTAGAAGTTAACATTATAAAAAAATGTACTTGCCCTTTACGTTTTTTTGTATTCGTGTTTCGCCACACGGAACGGATGTGTTCATTTGGGCGTTTCCTTTTTTACTCCTCCTCCACTTATTAATCATTCCCTCCCCCCTTCCTCCATCAGATCACCCCTCCACCCCCCCCCCCCCCCCCCCCCCGGTGCCTTTACATTCGTCAAATGGGATGAAAATTCGCGCAAATTCGTTTTTTCCCTTTCTTTTTTTCGGTGAATAAATAAAGTTCTATTACTTGGAGGGTTATCCTAAAAGTAAGTTCACAATTTACCATGTGAAAAATCCATCGCAGAAGACTTGCGGGGCTATTCTTAGACATTTTAGTCGCCCGTTGAGCCCACGCTTTGACAAACTAATGATGCCTCGGCTGAAAGTGTCATGACCACGGTCATTCTAACCTACCAAATTTAGGTAATATTTGTATGAAGACTGTTATCAGCTGTTCACTTGCGGCCATCTTGGATTGACAGGTCATCATACAAATGCATCATTAGTTTGTCAAAGCGTGGGCTCAACGGGCGACTAAAATGTCCAAGAATAGCCCCGTTAGATTTTAGAGACTTTGGAAATCTAGGTCACTTGTGAAAATACCTCAGACTCAAAGGTGTAGGTAAGGTAGCAGATAATATTATCTTGATCATTTATAGCAGATGTGTTACCTACAGATGGGATTAGCGTACAAATAAAACTGTTTTCATTTTAAGACAATTCTATGTGCAATGTGCACAAAACCAAAAATTCATGGGAAATGTACACGTTTTAGAGGCAAAGGAGAGTACAAAACAAATGCTTTAGCAATGACAATAGCCCCTATTGAAGACTATCTACTTCAGAAACAGTAAATGTGGGTTTGGTGTTAATCGTGGTCGATTGGAATTTTTTGAACTTTCACTTAAAAAAAAAATGACTAAGCGAAGATGGTTTATATTGTCAGGTCAAAAAGCTATTTAAAGTCCCGAGGAAGACACATAAAGACGTATCTTTGGAAGAATGACAAATACGATACATCATTTGAGCAACAACATGTCGACTTACTTGAATGTTTTGTTTGAAAATCACAAGAAAGAGCTTGAAAGGATTATTTAATAAAAAAAGTAATATCACATTTAAGATTCAAAAATTACTTTGCACTTACACGTGCCGCATGTGTACAAACGAATAAAACCCAAAATCACCATCAGGGTTGATTTGATTTGGTTAACCAATAAGATATTTCCCGCGAGCTTTAGCACGTCGATATTCCACCGTGAATGTTTTCATTGAATATCACATTTAGATGAGATGTAAAAATATTGAAAGGACTTTTGATACATTCCTCGGTATTATTTTTCAGCCTGAACTCCATACGAGGGCCATAATGTCGGTCACTTAATCCTCTGCTGACATTTCCTGTAAGGCACAAAGCCAACACAGACCTCCTCTGCAAGTAGGGTCCCTCTCTGCCTCCATGCTGCGCTAGTATGGGGACTGGGGAGCCTCGGGCGGTATATTCCATTATGCGGTAGACGATTGAAAAATATGAAAGGAATTCTAGACTGACCGAGGGCTAATATTTTGATTGAGGTTTATTCCTTTTTAATTGAAAAATAGAATAGAGAGCATACAATATATAAACACTTAATATTCATAAGGAAAAATTAAAACCTACTCGCATTTCAAGTCCAATTTGTTTTATCTTTAAATCTAAAAAATGCAGTTGGCACTTCAAATAGAGAAACAATTCAAGAATGACATATGTTTGTGAAAGATTTAAAATGGTTAGTGCTTATAGGGGAGAATTTTAAATGCAATAATGCAATTAAGTATTCCTTGACCTACAGGTTGGTATGATGCTGACTTTCAACACTGTGAAAAAATGTAGACTTTTATTATTATTTTGTGTTATGTACTTATTACTACGGACGTTGGTAACCATATCACTCGAGAATGCGATTTGGTCATTTTTTGCTTTTTTTGTAATCTTGGTCAGGTTATGACAAAGAAAAGATGGAAAATATCTCAGAAAACTTTTTTATTACGGAAAAACTGATCATTCTGTTTGAACGTTGTTTCCTCATTATTTCCATTTCCTTGCAGAATTTTCTTACGACAATTCTACAAAATGGTCAATGTAGAATTGGTTGTGATTTGGATAGGTCAATGTACGTCGGGTCCTTTAGTTTATTGTTTTACTATATTGAACATATTACTAGCTTTCATTAAAATAATAGGAGTATGTTGTATCTTGGGTAAAATAAATAATTCATATGAAAACATGATTGTCTTACATACAGAAGCATGTAGTATTGACGTAGCTAACTGGCCACTAATGCTGGTGATTCTTCCAGCAAATGATCTCAATAAGTTCCTGATGTCCTGATGACTATTTGATGACGGTGATCCATCACTGGAGGAAAGCATTGACACTCCGGCAATTTACCCAACTGGGGGAAGACATTGTGTCGTGTGTACGGCTTACCTAAACACACAGTATTATTATTGGTTATGGAAACTCATACATAATGCCCACTCAAATTATTGTGTATTGATATAGAATATTTACTCATCTAATATCAATAATAAATTCATGTGTTTTTTTCTGTATACTATCACAATTCAAGAACTTTTGTAAGAGATGAGTAGAATGTTTGTCTTCTCACATTTTTTTAAAAAGCGTTCTTTTACACATAACCCCAGCAGTCTCGACATATCTATCAATTTTTCACTCAAATTATTGTGTATTGATATTATAGAATATTTACTCATCTAATATCAATAATAAATTCATGTGTTTTTTTCTGTATACTATCACAATTCAAGAACTTTTGTAAGAGATGAGTAGAATGTTTGTCTTCTCACATTTTTTTAAAAAGCGTTCTTTTACACATAACCCCAGCAGTCTCGACATATCTATCAATTTTTCACTCAAATTATTGTGTATTGATATTATAGAATATTTACTCATCTAATATCAATAATAAATTCATGTGTTTTTTTCTGTATACTATCACAATTCAAGAACTTTTGTAAGAGATGAGTAGAATGTTTGTCTTCTCACATTTTTTTAAAAAGCGTTCTTTTACACATAACCCCAGCAGTCTCGACATATCTATCAATTTGTCAAGTTGATAAAAAGCGATAAAACGTTGCCGCGCGGGAACAGCTGATTTCGATGTCAAATGATCTATATATCGACACCTTAAAGATATAGTAAACTAACTGGGTTTCTAAGATAAAAGCACATTTTTCTTTACTTCGTTCGAGAGAAAACACTACAAAAATGTGAACATTCTGTAGCTTAGAAGTTTTTCATGAGAACTTCCATGTAATTAGTTCACTTACTATGAACGGTTACACTACACCCAATAAAATAAATTATCCACGATTTCTCAAATCATTGAATCAGCACTTATTCAGTTTTACCTTTAAAGTGGCGATATTATCTTTATAAAAACTGTGTGGAGATCATTTCACAGAATTTCTATGCATATGTATGATAGCTAAAAATGTCAAGACTTCTCACACTGAAATTCCTTATGAATAACCTTGACCAATAAGGTGGTATGAGGCTGAACCTAGTGGGGAAAAAATGCATTTCTGATAAGAGCACCTTTGATTCAGCTGTCAGTTGAAGACGTTAATTTATTATATTGATTTGAGAATTAGCGTTTCGCAATTCCAATGTACTCGTATAAGCAGATATATTCTATTCCTCAGACAAGGAGCTCAGAAGCATTGCCAACGTTCAATCATTGCTGCATATCGATCGTGATTTATATATCGTTTATGATTGTGATTGTGATTGTGATTGTGATTGTTAATATTCCTTGACTTATAGGTTGGTATGAGGCTGACCACCCATACTGTAAAAAATGGTTCACTTTGCCAATGTCACCCCTGTTTCAGGGAAGGTCGGCAAAAGTTGTGGGGCTTATGTTCATTTGAGGTTTGGATTTTATTTGTAAGTACACATTCAGCATTTGTAAGCGCGAACTACACTTGTTGGTTTGTGGGCATACATCTGAGAGCTTTAAATGAATATATCCTTGCAACTTAGATTATAGATTATAGATATTGTGATGATCTCGTATTCGCAGATTAGAATACTCTCTCTTTATTTCTCTCTCTCCCTTCTAGTTATCCAACAAACGCTTCCTGCATTTCCGTTTCCGCTCGTCCACTGCTCTCTTCTCTCTGGTTGTCCCGTCGCCATCTTTGATTGATTATGTCGATTTGCGCGCGAAGAGGGCACGTGACTGTACCATGAGGACGAAAGCGTCACTTGTGACTGCCACAATGGATCTATTTATGTATGCTAATTAAAGTCGAGAGAGTCATTTATCATCGGGTGATTGGGTCACCAAATCAAGTCAAGGAGATTCTCCAAAATTGTTTTCCTTATTTTCACCGAATATTTATTTTTAATTTTCTGAAACCATGAAGTTCCTTGAATAAAAGGTTGATATGAGGCTGACCTCTCATGCTGTAAAAACTTGGTTTAGTTTTGCAAGGTGACATGAGCTGTAAAGCTTATATGTTAATGTGAGGTTTGATTTATTTTGTATGTACACATACAGCATGAGAAAAGGCAAAATTGCATATGCCTGGTTGTGAGCATGTATTAAGCATGAGCCTTAAATGTCAATATATATTTACAACTTAGATTATGTATGTCATACATTAGATTATGATTTTATATTTTTAAATACGACAAAATCAAGGCTCTACGTTTTCTGTGACCATTGCTTGGTAAAAAACTAGTGCTAAGCTTTTCTCTTATTTTCGCTAGGTCCACATTTTGTTTTTATTTAAAAAATAAAGATATTAAAATTATTTTTTCTGAATAGCTTGTGAGTGTGTAAAAAAAACAATATTGAATTTTAGCCGACTTCGTCACAGTCAGAGTGAATATACAATTTTATGTAAAACAAGAACGCAATCAGCAGTTTTATTTTCTCCGCTGTCTCAAATATCGCATTTCATTCCGATTGAAAAAAAGTCTCCTCCATTCATTTGTGACAGATACAAACTACTCGCCGACTGTTCGATTGCTACATTTGTCGTTGACGGAGACGCGACAAATGCAAACAAATGCCGCGCAGGGAGACAGAACTTCCGCGCATCCCGACTGTTTAGTCACATGATGGAGTGTCGGGATCCGCACTGCAAGCTTTGATTAAATACCAATCATCGTGTTTCATGTACTCTTTGTGCAATGGAGAGATTTCAATGTTTCATCTCTGTACTCTCTTCTGTGCATTTATTTTCAATTGAATATTTCTTTGTGTTTTCTCTGTACTTATTTTTATATGATTTTGCATAGATTTTTGTTGTTGTTGAAGTTGTAAAATAAAATAAGAACACGGTTTTATAGATTGTGGAGACATTCACTTTGTAATCATTCATTTTAAAAGATAAAAAACTTTTTTAAAAATAGTTTTATTTTCACATTTTTTGAGTTAACAATGCCTAAGCGCTATCGGACTTTATCCGTCCATCTTCAGAGGCTAACCGAGGTTAAAAACAAAAGGGTTTTAGATTCAAGGTAGGAAAGAGAAAGTGGGTGGGGTTTTCCAGACAGGTACTGTTAGTAGGGGAAATGGACTAGGAATTTGCTTATTAATAATATTATTTAAATTGTATTGGATTTTGAGGGTTTCAAGGGCAATAAGTTTTCTGCCTTTGCAGCCGGAGTGGAGGACCTTTACTTCTGTTGTATCCAAGGAATGGTCTTTTTGTATACCAATTAAAATGAATTTTCACTCTGTGAATGCACTAACTCTAGAAAATTCAGACAATAAAAATCCTAAGAAATGACTCAGATGAAACAAACTCGACACACGACCATCCTGCATCCTCTTCCTCCCTCATACGACGAAACTCTCAACAATTGATTCCGTATCTGGACCATTTAGTAATAGTATTTAGCCACCTGAAGATGCAAACGGATTGCTTGCAAAATCTGTTGTGGAATTTTATGTACTCGCCGTGATCAAAAAGAAAGTTGTTTTTATTTTTTATCTTTCAAAACAAAGTTGCTGTCGCATACAATCTCTCCATCATATTAGTTACAATTGTACATGCAGTATATCACTAACCAGCGGGGCAGCTATGTATCCAGGAAACGGATTTTTCCATCGGTCTTCGCGGCGGATTACAGTTGTCTGATTTGTTTGAACTAAATTGATGAGGATTATTTCCTGTAGCGAAGCGTACACACTGAATGATTATCGACACGCGTTTTTAATCTACTAATACTTATAGTTTTTATAAGTAATTCAATACGTTTGAGTGTAATACGAGTATGTTTATGTTTTCGATTTTTTGTCTTGTTTAGTTGAGATTCACACCCTGCAAAGAAAGCAAGAAATCTTCATTTTGATACATGAAAAAAACAAAAAAGGTATTGAGTAAGTTACAAATATTTTCGGAATCACTTCCATCATCGGGTAACTAACAATTACTAAATTTAAACTTAAAAATTAAGACAGTGGAGTGGGATCTATTGGTGGTAGTGGTAAGGGAGGGGGTAGAAAGGTAGATGTGTGGGAGGGAGATGGTGATTTTTGGGGCGGAGCTAATATTGCTAGGAGAGGAGATGTGTTGGTGGGAAGTTGAATATTAAGAATAGAACTTGTATTTTTGTGTTTGTTAATGTTTGTTAAATGTCGAATATTTCTAATATATCCATTTTTTCCCCTTTTTGGCAGCTATGTATTAACTCTAAATTGTCCATATTAAAAGTATGTCCTTCTTCTCTTACGTGTTCGCCTATTTATCTATGTTGATCTCACAAACAATCACCATTGTACGCTTATGAAATTCCGAATACTTAGATAATGTAACAACGTAACGAAACGAATTTAAGTTTTTCTTGGCGCCTTGGATCAAGCCTCGAAGGAAACACATCTGACGTGTGTTCAAGTTCAAAATTAAAAAAAAATGATCCGATTTCATTAAGAACTGCCTATAACAAGGAAAAAGTAATTTATTTTTTAAATTTGATTGATGATGGGCCAAACATAAAAATTATGTTAATTCTCAAATTGTTAAAATTTGCTCATCGTTAAGTTTACAAACCTCTCTCGTTAAGATCTGCTCCGTCACGCCGAGGATCCACTACGTCATCGTAGCGAGTATAAATTCTCAGAATTTGCATGAAAACAATATCGCGGATCGCATCGCTGATTCTTAATCCGCATATGAGGCAAATGATAAATTATTGCAGGCGTGTAAAACAACAAAAAAGATTTAGCTGTTGCACAGAACTTTCATTAAAAAGAAGGCGAAAGAAGGCAGCTTTTTGATAAGTGATATTCTTGTAGTCCGATCGATATTTCAGTTGGTAGAGTGCTTGTATACCATACTGAGAGCGTGTTTGAATCCCACCGTGGGTGTCAGTTAATAATTTCCCGTCTCGGTGTTTATTTCAAATCCCAAAATAAAATACCGTAAAGGTTTACTCCTTGATTGATAGGTTGGTATGCGGCTGACCACCCATACTGTAAAAAATGGTTCACTTTGCCAATGTCACCCCTGCTTCAGGGAAGGTCGGCAAGAGTTGCAGGGCTTATGTTCATTTGAGATTGGGGTTTTTATATTGTAGGTCCACATGCAGCATGTGTAAGCGCGAAATTATGCATGTCTGCTTGTGGGAATGCATTTAATATGAATCTCAAGTGATACATATCTTTGCAGCTTAGATTTAGATTTAGATTTAGTTTACTAAGCCTTCACAATAAATGAGTACCAGCCACCTCGAGAGCTGGGATACCCCCCACATTAACTGAAGTGGATGGCGTAAGGCCAACCCTCTTTCCGTGTAAAAATAAATAGCTTCGAGCTTCGGGGAAAACGCGACAAGAAATTTCACTTAATGTGTAGATTAGTTAAATAAAACAACAACAATACCAGTTAAAAACGAGAATCTTCTCCTTTATTTCGATGTAAGATTATATCTGTTTCTAAAGTCACACAACCGGTTTTGAGAAATCAACATTTGAAAATCGGTAATGGCGGAATTTGGAAGTACCCATGGACAAACTTGTTCTCAAGTCAAGATATAGCAAACCAAAAATACATATTCATGATGAGTGCTTAACCCTTAATAATCATTGAAACAATATTTTTTTAGAAACAGACGACTCTTTTTCTTATCCACTTTTTCATACCACCTCATATCACATCCAATTTCTGATTATCCACGGCTGTGCGGTAGATGTGTTCCCTTGTTAGTTTCCAGGAAGTCAGCACCAGTAACACCAGCGGTACTCCGAGTGTACAACATCGCGCAAACCTTACCTCCATTGCGTAAATCAAAAATGTATCTATACATTCTATGTACGACCGTGTCACAACAAATCAGTTAAAGAAACCTGCCCATAAACAGCTCGTCCGTGGACAAATCTGTCACTACATGACAGTGCGTCCACACGACTTTTTGGTCAACGACATTTCGGTCAAAGACAACTCAGCCACAGATAACACGTACACAAACACATTGGTACGGGACAATTTGATCGCAAGACAGCTGTTCGTCCACACGACCTTTTAGTCAACGACATTTAGGTCACACGCAATGGATATCTAGAGACAGCTCCATCGCAGGAAACTTGTTCTCCAAAAAAGCCTTTATCTATAATCTATCTATACTCTAAGTTGCAAGGATAATTATACAGATTTAAAATTTATATTCAATGCATGCCCACAAACAGACACATGTAAGATCGTGCTTACAAATTCTGCATGTGAACTTACAATATAAAATCCAAACCTCAAATGGAAGGAGGCAGGAGGAGGAAGGACTCTGGAGGAAATGAAAGAAGTGTGTAAGGACAGAAAGAAATGGCGGTTAATCTGTGATGTTGGTGGCTACGGTTTTTTAAATTAAAATTTGTTTTCTGTTAGTTTTTGATGTCCATACATTTTATAATTTAGTGATTTTAAAAATGTAATTTGTCATGTATGTTCCTTGACTTATAAGTTGGTATGCGGCTGACCACCCATACTGTGAAAAAATGGTTCACTTTGCCAATGTCACCCCTGTCTCAGGGAAGGACAGCAAGAGTTGCAGGGCTTATGTTCATTTGAGATGGGTTCTTATAATGTAGGTCCACATGCGGCATGTGTTAGCGCGAAATTATACATGTCTGCTTGTAGGAATGCACTTGGTATAAATCTTAAATGATATATATCCTTGCAGCTTAGATTAGATTAGATTAGATTAGAAATGAACATTAGCCCTTGTACTTTTGCCGACCTTCCCTGAAACAGGGGTGACATTGGCAAAGTGAACTAGTTTTTACAGTATAGGTGGTCAGCTTCATACCAACATATATGTAAGGCAAGGAAATAATTTTGTAATTGTAATTAATTGTAGTTTTCTGTGATGGAGCGGCCTGTTGACCATATTTTGTATTTGTAAGTGATCGAAATATCGTTGATCGAAAATTCGTGTGGACGAACTGTCAAATGTCGTGTGACCGAGTTGTCCGTGATCGACACATCGTTGGCGAGCTGTCTGCGGAACCACACAGAACAGCACTTCTAGAAGGTGTTTTAGTTTTCACCAATTTTTCGGTTTACGCAATCGAGGTGAGCAAACGCCATGTTTAAAGTAAAGGACCAGCAGCAGTGTGTGACAGGAAACGAGCAGCGGGGTATCCGTATCATCCTGCCCCGTATGCTAATTTGACGATAATAAACGAGCAAAAATCTGCGTGTTCCGAAAAATATAACAAAGGAACGCGTCATCTCGGAAGTCCGGGATTTCAAATACAATAAAAAATGTAAAAACATGAGTGTATGTGGGCTCAAATATATTTTTTTGTTGGCGCATTTGACAAATACACCGGTTAGTTAAGATTAAAATCTTTTAAACAAATTAAAACGCGTTTGTAATTTGTTTAAAAGATTTTAATCTTTCTAAATAAATTTTAGTGAAAATAAACAGTGTTTTCTTTAAATTCCTTCAAAAACTATAAATTAAACAATATGAATTTTCACAGTGTTAATACACAAACAATACAAAATATGGTAATATTTTATTTTTTTCCGAAAGAAAACCAAGTATTTGGAAAGAGTATCATTAGTAAATACGCATCTGTTAGCAAGACCAACATGAATTAATCCTTCTGTCACATTCGTAATGAGTTAATTTATGGTGTCCATAAAAATGGTTATGACTGAAAATCTGATAAAGAAAATAGTATTAAATTTTAACCCTAATGCTTGATAAGTATCGTGTTGGACATACCAACTGTCTAACTCCAATATTTCAAAATTAAAATGGTGGACTATTTAATTACGGCTGTACTCTGCAATTATACAGACATAATTCAAGGCTTATGAGGCAATGATGGTCACCCTAATTGCATCACAAGTTGGAGCGACACCTAAAACTCATTTACATACATTTTGTGTGCCATATTTTTAAAAAGAATGGTCACACTAGCGTAGAAGAAAGTCTGTGCATAAATTAACATCAGAATGGACAAATTTGAACGCAGACCATTTTTCTCGGCGGGCAAACATCACATTGACATAGGACGCAACTAAGCTACACATATAATGTTCTTGCCTACGTTATCTCCGAAAGAGTCTATTTTGGGACGAGCAGAAAAAAATGTAATATTGTATTCCATAAGAAAAAATCATATGCCTTTACCAAAGACCGATCACCAAAACTCTATCCAAGCTTACAGCAACTAGGTTTTGCTTCTGCAATTCGTGCTTTCTATAGCGACGATCAAGCACACAGAACGCACTAAGTTAAATTATAAGTCCATAGCAAATAATAACAAAATATTTGTTGTCACCCAGCTAGGTTGCTAGGACAAAAGCATCCAAATATTTTGTTATCGTTTGCTAAAGCCGGCAGCCCCATACAAGTCTGCGTTTACTCGTCGATAAAAAAGTTTCAAATTCCAAAATGTTCCAACCTCATTGCTTCGAGCTACGTTTCACTGGAGCTACGCCATTGCAATAATCATGTCAGGTCTCAATGCGCTCATCGCGGAGCAGGAAAAAAGCGTATTATTAATTCCCCTGGTGCGATCCCGGCAAGGGTTAATTGAATTAAAGCTCTCCGGGTCAGACGGCGTGCACAGGGTTAACTGAGCGTTCAGCCTGCAGGCCCCTAATGTTGCTAGAGAAGGGACCACATAAGAACTAGAGATGATGCTCCGGTATACAAACAATTTACTCAGCACATTGAAAATTGTGATGTCATTTGGCCGGGCTTAAGACAGGACAGAAAGTCTTAACTTCAAAACAATATTATGTGGGTAGTTTGAAAAGATCATTTTTTAAAGAAATGCTGTGCGGGAGACACCCTAGATTTCAGAGACTCTGGCGGTGTATGACACTTGTTGTAGTGCCACAGAGGTGTTGTTTACGAGCTTGGTCGTCGCTACAAAGCACCAATACTCAAGCAAGACCTAGTTGTTTTAAATTTGGATGGACCTTATCTACCATTTGATTCAAAGATGACATTTCAATAAAATTGTCTTAAGAATCACATTCTACACTATCTGAGCTAAAAAAACGTAAAACATGATAGTTTGAGAGTTGTATTAAACATTTTTAAAATTAATTTTCATTTTTCATAAGACACAATACTCCAGTACACGTCAGGCAAACATTACTCATGTAAAATTACTTCTTATGGACATACGACAAACAAACACTGAGGGGACGAACAGTCTACGTGAATAATATTTGGTACTCTATAAATTTTACCAACAAATCCATAAAATTATAAGATTGCTTTGCTACAAGATCAGAGCGTACTACGGTCGGACTTACTGCGAACACCGGTGTCCAAACATAGCCTTTCCACATAGCAACAATGCTGTCGGTTTATCTATGAACTTATTCATCCGGTGCCGGATTGTATTTCACATGGTTTGTCCGGCAATCCGTGAACAAACCATAGACAAACCGGACAGAAATCGTTATGTGTGAAAAGGTGTAGTGAGCCAGCGTTGTGTGCCAATTGTACGAGGTACTGACAGAATAAGAGCCGGTTAAGTTGCGTGTAATGAGGGATAAGTAAGGGAGGACTGCTGTGGTAATGTCTGTGGGGAATGCAGTCGATGGGATACTTGGACTCTTATGTGGAGGGTAAGCTGCTAGCTTTTCTGCCAGTTATTTTTGTTATCTCGGAGAATAAGTAGCTAAAGGGAAAACCGTTTTGTTCCTGTAATAGTGGGTAGCAGTGTAGTGTAAACAAAAACAGGAAATATCCACCTTTAAATAGGTATATTAATAGTGGAATATGTTGAGTTAAAAAAAAATACAGAAATTTAGTGTTCAGCATTCAAAATCATGGATGCTAGTTTTGTAAGGTGGAAAATAACACTTGCGTTCAGGCCAGCGTGGAATTCGGAAATAGTATAGTATAGTGTCAAAAATAAATGATTTAAACCAAAGAAACTTTCGTTCTCTTTAATTCAGAAGTTAGGTAGGTACTTTAAGCGCCCTTGGGGTGGCTTGTGCCACTAAACGGCGCTTTATAAAATTGTCCAATGTACCTAAAAATACCAGCAAATGCTATCATAACATTATTTTAATAGGTAAGTACATATTATTCAAATAAACTTATTTCTATAGAAATAAATCACTTTTTATATTCAATCATACACAGTGCAATGCATATAAATATATGTATATAACCTGTAATCTAAGTTGCACAGATATATGAACATGCCCACAAGCAGACATGTGTAAGTTCGCGCTAACACATGCCGCATGTGGACCTACAATATAAAATCCAAACCTCAAATTAGCATAATCCCTGCAACTTTTGCTGACCTTCGGTGACATTGGTAGAGTGAACCACCTTTTATAGTATAGGTGGTCAGCCTCATACCAACCTATAAGCTATAACTTTAAAATTTTAACAAAAATTCACTTCAACTGCATCAAAGAAAAGAAAATCCTCCCTTTTTTCTTGTCAATAGCTGACCTTTGTCGTATGAAGTATTATAAATAAGTAGGTAGTTCAACTCTTTAGTTGTCGTGCCGATCTCCCCACCCCACGTCAGCGGCGACCCGCCCGTGTGGGACAACTGTCACTGCCCCCACATCTAGGTGGAACCACTAAGCGCACATTTTATTCCGATGACCAACTGTTAACATTAAAGTTGACTCTCTGTGTATACTGTGTGTACTGTCTACCTACTATGCAGCGCGCACCCTCATGAATATGCGCGATTGCACGCGAAACTAGAGCGTAACAAATGTCGAGTGATAAGAAGGCATCGATCAATGCAACGCAAAAAAAAAAACGCAACTTAGCTACACATAAACGCAACTTAGCTACACATATAGTGTAACTTCTTGCCGCGTTATCCCCGAAGGGGTCGCATGTGGCGAGTTGAACCTATTTATTCTTACAGGTAAGGGGGCCGGCCTTACGCCAACCACTTCAATGAAGTGGGGGTTTCCCAGCTCCCGAGGGGACTGGTACTCATTTCTTGTGAAGGCTGAGTAAACCTTGCCGGTATTTTATTATGGGGTTTGAAATAAGCACCGAAATAGGAAATCAATTCTGACATCGTCCTCGGTGGGATTCGAACCCGAGCTCACGGGGTAGAATGCAAGCACTCTACCAACTGAGCTATCGACCGGACGTATAGTGAGATTTTTATTTTTACAGGTAAGAAGGTCGGTCTACGCCAACCACTTCGGTTGAATCGGAGGTTTCCAAACTCCCGAGGGTGCTTGAAATTTTAAAGTCCCATGCCGGTATTTTATTTTGGGTTTGAAATAAACACCGAAGTCGGAAATCATTTCTGACACCCTGCGTAGGATTTGAACCCGAGTTTTTGGCATGGACTGCAAGCACTATACCAATTGAGCTATCGACCGGACTAATCAAAATAAAAGGAGGATTAGAGCCGTTTGGTGCACTAAAAAATAATAGTATTAGTAAGGTGATGTATATGAGAACTGTCGAACAAAGGTTGCTGTCATTTTATTTCTGTTTTTTGACGTTTGACGCTTCTATTTTATGTTTTCTTTTTCATTGTCCACTTATTTGCGTTCCATGGCACGTCCAATACTATGGGAAGAAACTGACTTTATTTTCGATTTTAAAAGGTAATGAAGGAATTTATTTCGTCCATAATAGAAATCAGAAAGGCTTAAAGTCATTAGATTGCGATCAAAAACATCCAAAAAAAAATTGTTTTTTTTAAATAGTAACTAGTTGGTGACTGCATCTTCTTTATGTTAAAATTCAAAATTAAAATGTATTATTCTTCTCTTCTGGCTAGAATCTGTTCTTAGAAAGAGCAACACAATCATTGTGGTCGGTGTCTCAGCTAATCAATAGAAAGATTACTGTAACGGTCGCTAGATGTCAACCTACAAAATAATAAGTTCACTAACAATGATGCTTCACACAATTCTACTTAGGAATATTGCGTCAGTAAATTATTGGCGCAGTACTCACTAAATTTATTTTCCATTCCCGTATATAAAAAAGAACCGCACTTTTCTTTGCAGTTTATTTTCTCAGCAGCCAGTTGACGTGAGTAAGCGCAGTTCCAAGCGCGGTATCTTAATTCTTAACCAGCTAAACGATCCACAATACCACCTCGCTGTCTTCATCAGAGACCGCCATGTGTTACAGTCAACGAAGGAAAGCAACCCTTCGTTACGCCACTGAGAAACATTCATGTACCTACTAGTTAATCCCGTACCATGACATTAGTTGACATAGGTAGATCACATGCTTTTTTTTTTTTTTTTAAGAAATCCTGTGCGGGAGACTCCCTAGATTCTAGAGACTCTAGGGGTCTATGACACTTGTTGTAAGTGCCGCAGAGGTGTACGAGCTTGGTCGTCGCTACAAAGCGCCAATACTCAAGCAAGACCCAGTTGCTGTAAGGCTGGATGGACCTTTGGTGACCGGTCATTGGTAAAGGTTTATGAATTTTTCAACCCAGCGAAGAGCAAATTTGAAAATATAAATGGTATATTTTTTGTGCTCCGCCGGGATTCGAACCCACAACCTTCCCATTCAGAGTCCGCAGTGCTACCACTGAGCTACGGACCGATCAAATGCTTACTTCAAATAACTGTTTAAAAAAAAATCGCGGACTTTCCAACGAAGATTTTCTTTGAGCACATAAATTACAACGGATCCAATATCCTTTGTGGATTAATGTAACAAAAATGAAGTAACGAAGCTGCACATAAAATGTAAATTTTTCTCAGGGTTTATTTACCAGCCCTACTTTTACCACGTAATATTAGACGGACTCATAATCTAGTGGTTAACGCTAAAGACTCTTAATCGGACGATTGCGGATTCAATTTCCAGTGAAACACATAAAAATAAGAAATTTTCAAATTATAATTAATCTGATTTGCAACAATGGCGGCTAGGGCATTAATTCTAAGTGTAATATTAAGTTTAATTTTAATTTAACTTTTTTTTCATTTTAATTTGTAATGTGTCTCATTATGAATTTCTGTAAATCATTTATAATTTTTTGTGCTCCTTGACTGATAGGTTGGTACGAGGCTGACCACCCGTGCTGTAAAAATCGGTTCACTTTTGCCAATGCCACCCTGGTTTAGGAAACGGCGGCAGGAGTTGCAAGGTTTATGTCCATGTGAGGTTTTCTTTATTTGTATGCACACATGCAGAATGTGTAGGCGCGAACCTATATGTGCCTGTCTGTAGGCATGCATTTCATATGAGCCTTAAATGCTTATATATCCTTGCAGCTTAGATTATAGATAGATAGAAAGACCGGTCATGAAAGGCCCATTTAGCCTTTTTGGGTCTTCTTTTGAAATTGGCGTATTTTATAACGACGACCAAATTTGCAAAGGCTCTTGAAGGTGATTCACACAGAAACAGCGCTCATCAAATCTATATTATAATCTATAATCTAAGTTGCAATAAATCACATTAATACTTGTTTTCATTCATTTCTTCTTCGCTTCCGATCCATTAGCGTCTCACTTCTTGTGAAAGATGGGAAAGCTTTGCCGATACTATTTTATAGAATAAACAGGTTTGTCCTTAGATTCAACCAAAGCTATCTTGGAACTTTCATATCGCTCATCCCATACTGGTTGAATATTTCATAAAGCAGGTCTCCCAGTAGAGATGGAAGTCTTTAATCCCCTCAGTAAATAGAGCAGCGAACTTACTCGTACTGGTCAATGCAGGGATACGTGCCAGTACACCGAACAGTTTAAACTCTCTCTGGTGCATTGTTTATTCAAGTGCGGACCAATATCATCACTGCCTTTGTTTGAACAGAAAATACTAAATATTTTATTCATAGATTAATCCAGAAAAATAAAAATTCGGTCATGTAATGCGTACAAATATATTTTGATCCTTTTTTATTGGTCAGTAAAAGTGACGTTTATATCATAGACATCTGGTCAATATGAACCCAAATATTAGTTGGTTAAAGGGTGAATGGAATAATACGTCATCCCGCTAAAATAAAGAGGAACTAGGGTTGAACATTTTCATTTGAATTAACCTTACTTTTTTGTAATTAATATTATTTTTGTTCTTTAACTTGTAGATTTATATAAGGCTGACAACTTATTTCGTAAAAAAAATGTTTCACTATGCCAACGTCACCATTGTTTCAGGGAAGGTTAACAAGAGTGACAGAGCTGATGTCCATTTGGGATTTAATTTAATTTGTTAATTAAAAAAATCATGCGGCATATGTAAGCGTGATAAGTATATAATACATTTTAATATTATGTATCCTAAATGATGAGTGTAGCGCAAGTAAATAAAATAGAAATCAAATTATAAGAAATTAAAATATTCATTTTAAAAAACGACTGAATCTAATTGTCCCTGACAAAATGGTTTGATTGGGTTTGCCTTTTTTCTGTCAATATTTTAAAAATCAGGCACAGAAATAAAATCATTATTTTAATTTCTTTTGTTTCTTTTTTTTGTCGTCGTGAAAACAAACATTCCTTTTTTCAAGAATGTGACAATAAATTTGGTCATTAGTTAGGAAATCCATTGACGTAGGGTTATGGGTGTTCAATATAACACATTATATTAACTTTATGGCTGTAAGACGGAGTTACGACAAAAAGGGCGACAATCTTTTGTTCAAACATCATCTACTTGCTTTGGAAAAAAGCATGCTGATAATTTTGATGTTTATTTTGTCAATAAAATCAATAAAAATAAAGTGAAGAGCAATGGGGTTAAGTGATAGATTTTTTGAGAAAAATGTAGAAAGTTAATTTTTTTCTAATGCAGAAAAACAATGGGAACTTCTTTTCGTAATCGAAATCAAAATATTTCGAAATCGTCCATCACCGTAAAGGCTTGGGATGGTGTTATTCTAATAAATAAAAGTTGGATATATACAGACACGGAATAGAAACTCTTACTAAAATGAAGAGGTAAGAAGTTGACAGCTAACGAGCAATCTAGATTATATTTTAAATAACATTCGTTGGTAACTGTATCACTTGAGAATAAGTGAAGTGATCGAGCTATTTTTGTTATCTTAAAATGATGTTTTTTTTTCTAAGAAAAAAATAATTAGGAAGAGTTTGATAAAAGGAAAAAGCTGAACATCTTTTTTGATAGGGTTTTTCTTATCGATACCATTTTCTTACAATCGTTTCACTAATCGGTCAATACCAAATTGATTGCAATTTAGTTGGGACAACGTCTGTAGGATCAACTTATAAGTCTTATCTAATGTAATCTAAGTTGCAAAGATATGTTAAATTGGAGATTCACATTACATGCATTCTCACAACCAGTGACGGCTCGTCGATTTTTCATCGAGCAGTGCATTTTTATACTAGCCGTCATTGATTACCCCCCTTTCCCTAATAATTTGTAAGTATTGGATCGTGGCATTGTTACTGGGGGTGCAATGCACCGATGCACCTTACCTGGAGCCGTCACTGCTCACAACCAGACACGTACAAGTTCGCGGGACATGCCTCATGTGAACCTACAAAGTAATATTAACTTAATAAGTACCCGCGTTTAAATAAAGTTTAACCTCAATCTATCTCAACATTGAATTATTCTCATCCAATTATCCAGCTTCTTGAATTAAATAGTAAACACTCCGTTGAAATCCAGCGAGCAGTTTGTCCCCGGGTGAAGTTTGTATCTAAAACAAATTGACATGCGAAGTGTCCACTTGAATTTGCCAGTTCCAGCGCAGCATTGTGTGGCGCCGGAAGGGGTGACGAGACAGGAGGAGACCTGGAGGGGAGATGAGACAATCCTGGGTGTAGAGGAAACAGGAGAAGTTGGGGTCTGTGTAAACTGAATTGAATGGATCCTGTGGAAGTAATAGATAGATGCATCATTTATGAGAGAAAGCATTATATTTTGGTTAAGATTAATTTTGTCTAGTGAGATAGTTGAACTTTTAGTATAGGTAACCAATAATGCAAGAATGCACTCCAAGCATTCAAAACATCCTTCAGCTATGTGACGTCACCCGTAGTAAATAAAAAATTAATTCCCGAAATTCAGGGTTTTTTTTCTATTTTACAGCATTATGTAAAACTATGCAGTTAGCGGTTATGCTGAAAGCAGTACAGTGCACTTTATGGATTTTTAAACTACTAACATAATATTTTACTGAAGTTATGAATCTCTATTCAATCTTTAGCTTGGACAAGTTACATTTTGTCTCCATTGTGTTTATTTGTCTTATGTCACATGAGCAATGTTTAAATGTGTACTGGACCAATGTGTCTTAAAAAAGCTGGAAATTGCTTTTATAAATATGTAAAACAACTCTTACATCATCATGTTTTACGTTTTTTCTTAGCTTAGATTATGTAAAATGTGATTTTTAAGAAAATCTCATTAAAAAATCATCTTTAAATCAAATGGTATACAAGCCAAAAAAGCTTTGGGGGGACTTCGATTAACATACATTCTTAATGTTCTTAGACTAGGACGACACAGCTGATGTCTACAGTTTTGTAGTATTTATACTGTTTCGCACGCATTGGTGAAATTGTGAAATAATATTGTGTATAGAATTAAGTAAAAGATTTAATGTAGGATAAAGGTGATGATCGATGGATAGAAACTAATTGAAAGAGGTATGTAATGACATAAATAATTGGAGAAAACTTTGCAGAGAATCTGGCCCCCTCCAGCGAAACAGTAACATATTTAGTGTATAAGTAATTTGACCGTCCATAGCAACCCATGGATCTACTTAAATCTACAATGACTTGTTTCAGGTTGACCCCTTCCATGCGTCTACCTCCCCCAGAGCCTGGAATGACTGACGTGTGAGAACAATGCCTCTCACCGGGACAATGCTAGAAGCTTCTACGCCATAGAGTGTAAACTAGGGATGGTACGGATATGAAGTTATTTCAGATAAAGTGCTAGTTTCGGATCGCCTCAATTGCGCTTATTAGATTTTTATGGAATTGCAAAAGTATTTCACAAATAATAACAAAAAATATTTTTAAAATGAATCGTCACAATGTCAATACACGAATTCTTAAGCCTTTTATTTGACTTTATTTACGTTTTGTTTTACAGTCAGTCATATACAATAGTTATTTTAACCAAATAAATATTTGTAATTTCTATTACGTTACAAGATAACGAAACCTACATATATAAAATATATTAATTAAGCTTTCAAGTGAAGTAAGTACTTGTAGTTTTAAAAGACAAAATAATTATGTTATCTCACAATGACTTACTAGTTATGACTAAGCAATACCGGCATAAATAATGTTATGATTTGACTCGGGGCTCTTTTTAATTAAATTGCGATTTGAATTTGTTTTTTACAAAACCTTTTACTACATAGTGTACACTCTTGACTCTCTGCTTACAGTGGTGCTGACGTTTCAATAACCTAAGCGACTATCTCCGTCCCACAGAATCTTTGCTCATATTAATAGGTACGAAAGATACGATTCTTGCATGTTCTCAAACATGGTAGATACTTCCATGATGGATTATACCAGAGCAATGTTTCACACACACAAGCAAGCTACGTGTTCAAGCTCACATCCCCACGAACTTCAACGTTCGTTACTAATCTAATCTATGTTGCAAATATGTGTAAAATTAAATATTCACATTAAATGCATTTTCACAAGCAGACACGTTCGCGCTTAAGCATGCCGCATGTGGACTTACAATATAAAAACCCGAATCTCAAATGAACATACACTCTCCAACTCTTTCCGACCTTCCCTGAAGCAGGGGTGACATTGGCAAAGTGAACCGTTTTCTACAGCATGAGTGGTCAGCCGCATACCAACCTATAAGTCAAGGAACAATAATAAGAAATGCATTGGACGCGTGCTAATGTCTCCCTTGTTTGACTCCCCTTCAACCGAAATTATTTGAAACTTTTGCATCGGTTTCGGTTACAGTTACGGTTATATCCTAACATCCCTGGTGTGGAGCAGAGCATGCACTCATACACAGAGCAGATGAAGCGTCCGGGCCCGGGCGTGAATATGAAAGGCCACTTGATATGCGAGACTGTCAGCTCGTGAATGTGCGACCGCCTTTTAGGTTAATTGTTTTGTTCGGCGAGTTGCCGTGGATGTGCCTCATCTGTGAGTGGGTGGGTGTTTGGGGCACACACTCATTTGCATACCAATTTATTGAAGCCTTTTGCGTTAGTAATTAAATAATTATTCAATTCGCGAATTATTAATTAACTGGTGAATATCATGGATAGGTTCCGAATGTGTTATCCAATTTTGATGACTACATTATGATTGACGTGATTATTGATGTGATTATTTTAAGGAAAAAGTTGGTATAAAGCTGACCAGTTGACAACAAAAACAACTTAAAAAAATTATACCAATACATGTACTCGTATACGTATTGAAAAAGTCCTGGAGAATTTTGGTGCGGAAGGCCCTGAGCTTTCAGGGCTTTTGAGCCGGAGTAAGTAAGTATTAAATGCATTTCCACAAGAAAACACGTTCGAATCCCACCCAGTGTGTCAGAAATAATTTCCCGTTTCGGTGTTTATTTCAAGCCCAAAATAAAATACCGCAAGGTTTACTCAGCCTTCACAAGACATGAGTAGTAGCCCCCTTGGGAGTTGGGAAACTCCCGCTACAACTGAAGAAGTTGACTTAAGGCCGGCCCCTTTACCTGTAAAAATAAATAGGTGCACTCGCCACATGCCACCACTTCGGGGACAACGCGGCAAGAAGTTACACTATATGTGTAGCTCACTTGCGTTTTTAAACACTACTTAAATCTTTCACGGCGATTTCACATTCCGAATTACACCCCAACTTCAAATTAAAATAAAGAAACGCATGTGACGTTGGCAAAAGTGAATCAATAGTTATAATTTGCTTATTCTGATACAATAATTTTCATCTTAAAATGGTTCTTTAATTCATTTGTGACGTGTTTGAAATAATTCAGGTGTGGTTTAGGGTTCACCCCCACAACCCATCTTGTAAATTGAACAGTTTTGAGTATTGTCCTCTGCCCTGTGCTGCGTATTGTTTGCCCACACTACGGGTGTCCTGTACAAATGTTTTGCTGTGAATAAGTGAGGTACGTGCATACTAAATACTCCATAGTACCTACAGAGGGTGGACCGTCCTTCACTTTGGTGTTATTGCAAGTTGTAAGATTTCCTTCTGTATCCAAGCAGATAACCACAACAGTGACTTGCTATAAGAATACTAGAAACAAAGTGGCAGTTATAAAGTTCGAAAGAAATGTGGTTCACTAAAAGTAAAATTGTATACATTAAATTCAAGACCTATGTACATATTTGAGCACATTCAGTTATATGTTTTTATGTCAAGGCGTATCTTTTCTTTTAATGAAATTTAGAGTTCAATTCAAATAAGTGGTCAAAGATCTTCAGCTAACTTTGGAAGGCATCAGATAGGGAGTATTCTGAAAAGGAACAAAATCTTTATAAGACATTCTTGTAACTAGCAACACAAACCTAGACGCGATTATTGTCCTTCTCATTACCTGAGTGTTTTATTACTAAAAAATATAATAAATTGGTAGATATGTTTAATGATTCTGTTTTATGTTCCTTGACTTATAGGTTGGTATGCGGCTGACCACCCATGCTGTAAAAATGGTTCACTTTGCCAATGTCACCCCTGTCTCAGGGAAGGACGGCAAGAGTTGCAGGGTGTATGTCCATTTGAGATTTGGTTTTTATGTTGTAGGCTCACATGAGGCATATGCAAGCGCGAACTTGTACGTGTCTGGTTGTGAGAATGCATGTAATGTGAATCTCCAATGTAACATATCTTTGCAACTTAGATTAGATTAGATTAGATTCGATATGTAAAAATAACCGACTAACATTTTGATACAGTTTTTAACGCTTAAAATAACAATTGTTTTTCAAATTTTACAATTAATTAACATTAAAATTAGTCTAATTTGTCTGCTTATTTCTCAACCTCCCTATATGGAATAGTTGAGAGTGTTGTCCTTCCCGTAAACGAGTAGGTGCGTTCTAGTAATTATTTAGCATGGCCCCGAGTCCTTGTAGAGCTCCTAGCTATAGTGGAGGAGAGTCACCTTACACACAATAGTGCAGGCCATCTAACTTAGCACTTAAGCTAAGTGTCTGCCATGGGCGGACCAGTTATCACTTACTAGATGCTGAGCACTAAGTAACACTTCACTTAAAAGGACTTTTTTTAAGCATGACATAATAAAACACGTTCAAAAGTACGATCGTATCTAAGAAATAATATCTTTTTCAAAAATAAAAATTAAAACTTTATACTACTCAAATATCCATTGTTAATTTTTGAAAATCAAATAATTTCTAGAATGCTCATCAAATTGAAGTCATTTATGAAATTGTAATTTTTACTTTAAGCATGTGAGTTGTTAATATTACGTAAAGGCTATTTGGATTTTTTTTTTTAACAATTACTTATACTTATGAGAAAAAATATACTCATGGTTTTCCTGATGGGTTATATAGAGCTTAATTTATGTATTTTATGTAATTTATGTATTATGCCTGTAAAAGTTTTGTCTACGAATGGCTCTGAATAAAACCTTCTCCAATAGGACTTCCTAAGAAATATTTACTTCACCGTTTGCAACAATTTTCGTAAAAAAAGGCGTGTCTTTGTCGGTAGGTTATACCCTTCTTACGGATATAATAGTTAATCCTCTCTACATATTTTCTTCATGTTTTTGTAAATAAATAATCTGTATTTGATCCACGGTCGCTTTAACGAGCCTTCCCTGCTCTCTCAGGACAAGTTCCTGTTTATAAACTGCGGCCAATCCGTTATCCGCTCGTTACGCTATTGTGCCGCTACCAAACTAAATCCTCCGTCGTTACTCCGTCGTTACTGCGGATAACGACACGGCTAGCGCGCCGTTACGGCCAGGTGGGTACCTGCTACGCAAGTCGCTACGATATCTACGTCATGCTAAGAGGCTATCGTAGAGAAACTTTAAGATGAATGAGCCGCTTTGTTGGTGAGTAAGGAGTAACCTTTTAGTGAAATTAATTGTTGCTTTGATCCCGAATCAAGATATTATTGTTTGAAATCTACACATAATGTATTTACTTCATCATCAGCAGTTACGTATATACTTCTGTATATCAATACATAAAACAGTTTATCCAGTTTTTTTTTCTTTTTCGTGAGACACAGGAGAAACATCAATCTATCTTCAAAAGAAACACCTAAGACATCTTATCCCAATTCAATTTTATTTGTAAAATCTTGTTTTTAAATAAATAATTTAATTAAAAATTTGTGAACTGATATGGGACGTGATGATTTGAATCTAGAATTACATTATTTCTTACAGCCAGCATTTTTTTTCTTTCTGGCGAATTATCATTACTTTTTTCTAGACGTATAACAAAATACTTAACGGATAATTAATTAAAAACATTTTTTAATAGAACACTTTATTTTCGATTTTTAAAGACATGCCCAAAAATATTACTATTTACATAACATGCTATTCGTTTTGAAACAGTTACTTAAATTTTACAATAAACAAAAAAGGAAGAAATGGAAGCAGCTTTGCAGACGCTCTGACCACTCCTAGCGGAATGGCGACAGAGTTATTGTTACAGTATGCGAAGAATAAGACATAGCTGCGTATTACATGACATATTCTTATTTCTAATCCAAATGCATATTTCACCATAAAGCCAGTTGTCCATTAAACTATTTTAATGTCTGTCTCCACTCCGCTCTAATTTCCAACACAGATATGTGCACCTACTCGCATACACAACATTCGTTACTCTTCTCTCGCATTGAGATCTTAACTGCGCTCACCTCAAGTCGGAGAAGCCTTAACGACCGACGATACTTCAAGTTCCAGAATTAATTCCTTACTTGCGATATAAGCCATTGTTCCAAACTCTCTCTCCTTGCATTAAAATTAACGTCCCTTGGCGGGCAGGATATCTTCCACTTTATTGTTTCAAGGAATCAGTTTCACCGGCACCTACTGTCACTTCAGACTAACACATATGATGCTACTATAAGAAAGCAAGCCAACAATTGAGTTATTGAAATTAAATTAAAATTAAGTTCCGCATCCATATGTATGGGTGGTCAGTCTCACCAACCTATGAGTTTAGTTTTTTTTTTTTTTTTAAATAGATTTGTGGAAAGGAATGCAATCCACCAACCTATTTTGCCTGGCCAGTTGTCTTCATGTGAAAACAGAAGCTTGTGCATGCAACGGCATCTGTTGAACCAGGGTCGAAGTTATCGTCGCGGGATTTGAACCAGCGCTATCCGGTTCCAAATAACCTGACTTGATCCCCGCGGCCATAACACCGAATTATATCCGTGATGAATATGAACAGCAACCACTTCATTGGAAGTGTAATTTTTCTCTTGTGATTTCTACGAAGACTAAATTAAAATATACCTAGTTTAAAAGATAAACACCATAAGAGTCAATCGTTTCAGATACTTGACTTATACATTTTAATTTTGATAAAATGCTTGCGTTTCATTACAGGGAGCTAGGGTTCGATCCCCACCTAGGATGTAAGAATAGATTTCCTTTTCGTTGCTTACTTCAAACACAAAGTCGAAATACCGTTAGGTTTACTCAGACATCATAAGAAATGAGAACCTGCCCCTTCGGGAATAAGAAAACCCCGCTCCAAGGAAACTCTAAATAGGCTCCACTCGCCACATTTGATAAAAAGTTTCACTATACGTGCAGCTTAGGTGTGATTTTTTTTCTAGTACATCTTGTGAGGCCTGTTCCTATAGTAGGGACAGGTTTAACTTGCTGTATTCTAGGAGCTCTTATAATTATTTGAGAAACAGCACTCTAGTTAAGGTCTCCTATCAATCCATCTTGAATGTAAATCACGTATTATGTTTTACACTAGAGCGTGCGGAATGACGTCATAAAACATTAGCTGGTCGTTTTGTGTGCTAAATTAATGATCTACCTTAAAAGTGGGTGTAAAATAATTAATTAATGATAAGACTTTATGTGTGAACAGTTAACTTAGTGTAATTTACATATTATAATCGCACATGGTAATAGAAGATAAGGAGATAAATATTTCAATTGAAAAAGAAAGATCATGGAACTCCATTTCTTATTGTCTGAACGAACTTCTTTTGAAAAGAACCTATCATTTGAACAAACGATTTTACAATGACACACTTTCTTAAAAGGTGCTTTAAATATAGTAGGATGATTTATTTTTTAAACGCTATTTTTATGTGAATTACACCTTAAGAACCCTATGCAAACTTGTTCGTCATGAACACAGATTCGTTCTGTAGAAAGCGACCATTTTCAAGACAGATCCATGACAGGTTGCCGAAAAAAATCGTCTAGTAGCGCACCAGGATGTCCAATCGAGAAGTGGGGAGACCCCAATTAGATAACTGGATAAAACTACAGACCCAGAATGGCTGATAGAGAAAATTGGAAGAGGCCGACCTCCAGGAGTGTACTGTGAAAAGCTGTGGAAGGAAGGAATGACATTTGTCAAATTAATACACAAAAAAAAAATCTTAAATTCTTGCTACATAAGTCTACTAAGAATGTAGTTGTAATAAAAAAAATATATGAATGAAAAGAATCGCTCTCTGAATCTAAATCTAAGCTGCAAAGATGTATAACATTTAAGATTCATATTAAACGCATTCCCACAAGCAGCCATGTATAAAATCGCGCTAACACATGCCGCATGTGGACCTACAATATAAAAACCCAATCTCAAATGAACATAGCCCTGCAACTCTTGCCGACCTTTCCTGAAACAGGGGTGACATTGGCAAAGTGAACCATTTTTTACAGTATGGGTGGTCACCCTCATACCAACCGATTCTCTCTCCATTGTGAAAAATGTGGTCTAGCGTAATTCTTTTTCTACCAAATTGTAACAAATAAATATGTATTTCAAAGCACTACTATTTTTTTCCTTATCCAACCAATTTGTTTTTCCATATTTATTTTTTAACGTTTCACTCGAGTTCAAGCAATCGAGTAAAAAATAATAAAGCCAAGCAATTTTTCATCCTAGCTACTATTTACTAAAACTCTATTGAAATTGTAATAAATAATTATAACATTGAAATCAGAAATTGAACTGATTCAATTTAAGTATCTGTCAACAAGCCCCTCACACACCCACCCAGCTCCCCTACATTTCTCACGTGAAAACTTTTAACTTGATTAGCTGCCCCAAGTGTAAATACTAAATTACTAAGTAGAAGACACTTGTCGCCAGGAGCGAACAAAACCTCGCGGAGTTCTCCCTCACAAACAACTCTACAAGCTTCACGCCCGCGACTCTTCAAAACGCTCAAATTGCATGACACTGCACTTCCAACACCTCAAAAATAACTTAAATCAAGCCCCAAGTTTCACACTATTTTTTACATTAATTTCCAACGTGGTAAGGGTGTTTTTTGCTTGTATTTGAGCTGGTACTTGAGCACCCTTTAAGGGGGTTGCTGGTGATTGCAGATGACTTGCAGGCTGACAGATGAAATAAATGTTTCTGCTCCAGCAACTAGGGGTGGTTTTCGGGTTTAAATTTGACTGCCTATTTTATTGAATAAGTACCACGGGATGCGCTCAGGGTTATATTTTTTAACACCATTTACCGGGATTGAACCCTTATTCCGTTATCATTTTAATGGTGAAGGTTGGGTATCCCCGTTTTCATACAAAATACTTTTTTGGATTGAAACTAACGTGTAGGAATATTTGTAAAATCAGTTGTAAGAAAATCTTGTAGGTTTTAGTGAAAAATGACAAATAAATAGATATGTAAGAAAATAAATCTGTAGGATTTTACATATGCATTCCTGTGAACAGACACGTATAAATTCGCGCTTGCACATGCCACATGTGGAATTACAACATAAAAACCCAATCCCAAACAATCATAAGTCCTGTAACTCCTGCTGACCTTCTTTGAAACAGCAGTGACATTGGGAGAGTGAACCATATGCCAATGTCACCTCCGTTTTAGGAAAGGTCGGCAAGAGTTGCAGGACTTATGATCATAACAGAGATGGATTGACAAAGTGTGAAAAATGGTTCACTTTGTCAATGTCACCCCTGTTTCAAGCAAGGTTGGAACTTAAAAGATATACAGTTTCCCAGTGTAGTTAAATACAGTTTCGCAGGCCCTGAACTCGCAGTGGTGTGGTCGAATTAGAATGAAAATCAGTCGACACCAACTGCACTGGGGCAAGTATCGAATTTAAAATAATTCCCTTCCAGGCAAATGATTTCTTTCACAGCATTGTTTAAGCTTTTAAACTATTTCCACTGCGGACAGGTTCACGCTTTTGACAGGCGAAGGACCATCTGGTCGTAAGGATATAATTTATTCATTGACTGGAATTACAGTGACCAGAAATGGATTGTTATATTTAGAGTGAAAATATTCCATGCCAATGGGCAATTGTAACCCTTTTATGAAAAATCAACCTGTCATAGGAACATTTATTGAAACTGTGTATGAATGTTTCAATCCCTTTTTATCCTGATGTCACATTGCCACATTCGAACCCTTCGAGAAAAAGCGAAAAAAAGTTGTGCTATAGATGCAGCCTAGTTGCCTTGCGTTACTGCAAAATTTAATACACCCACCCCAAAATAGATTTAAAAAATTAGAACATACAAAATTTTCACTTAAGATGAAAATATAAGCAGGTTCGTTTCCATGGATATAAACGGCAGAAACTAGATAATTTTAAAGTATGAAAGGTAAGTAGAACAACTTATTTGTGTTGTATGTATAAGTGTATTTCAACCATGATGAATTGAAAATGACAAGACAGTTCACATTAAAGCTTCAATCTCTGTTTCCTGCCCCCCCTCCCCCGGCCGCCCTCCAGATGAGTTTTTACAGAGTGAGGTAGTCAGCCTCACTCCCACTTAATTCCGGCCGCTCCCCTCACCCCCTCTACGCGCGACAATGATGGATCACGCACTTTAAAGCGACCGCGATTGTACGCGCATATTTAATTCTGTCCCACAGATTGGACTCGAATAACGATACGTACCTACTGTACAAAAATAAAAATAAATCAAAACTCTTAAAAAAAATGTGTATTTTTTTGTAATTATGATGATGATGAGTTTTTTATTTATTGATAGCGTCATTTCATGCTGTAGTCGCTCCAAGGGCGCTTGTGCACGTGATGCCAGAAATTTGCTTGTCAACAGTGCATTTCGGAACTTCCTATGGTCCTTTAGCTCTCTCACATGTTGAAGCAGGTGGTTCGAGACCAGAAAACCAGAAACTGCAAATGCGCGCTCTCCAAACACTCTTCTTATCGTCTTTTCAACACGTGACTTGGCTCCGGTATCTACCAAGCGTAGTGTGAGGCTTTTTTGAAGAGGGCGATGGGTTTGATTACAACAACGAGAGATTTGTGTGTCTGTTCAAATAAAGCTTTGTGGACTATCAAGCACACTTTAAGCTAGACGTGCTCTGGGACACGGAACCAGTAAACCTTCTGGAGAAGAAGAGTAATGTGATTGAATTTCGACTGACCAGTGATCATGCGAGCATATTACACCTTTAAGTTCTACTTGGATATTTAATGGAATTCATCTTGAGATGTATACGACGGTGTCGGGAAATCGCAGTGGCAAACTGAGGATAGATTTCCCGGAAAGAGTCCAAACAATAGCTTAGACTGCCGGGCTTAAAATGAAAACAGAACCTCCTGGTTTGAATCTCGTCGTAGTGTGGCCTTGAGTTAACATATCGTCCCCCTAGTGCTTGTTTGGCTTATCTACCATTTGATTCAAAGATGACCTTTTAATGAAGTTGACTGAAAAATCACGTTCTACACAATCTGAGCTAAGAAAAAAACGCACAGCACGTTAAAGTGAGAATTGTTTTAAATATTTTCAAAATAAATGTGCAGTCATTAATTAATGAGGCATTCACTTTGTAACCTTACATTTTTAAATAATTTAAATATTTTGTGTGTGCAGTATTTATTAGACACATTGGTCCAGTACACATACAAACATTGCTCGTGTGAAATTATATATGTTTGCGATAAGACAAGCAAGCACTAAGGGGACAAGAGGTCATTGATTCAATGGGTAATTATTACTTGATAATATATTAGATAAAATTGATGAATAATTATGAACTGATCATGTAGATAGCCAGATGAAAATGGGTTGTAGAACTGCATTTCTCTTCAATTTATTTATTTAAAAAAAAAAACAGTGTGAAGACTCAGAGTAATGTGGCTGTACGGAATCCTAGCGGACTGCCGTAGGTACATGTGGAAGACGGGACTCAAGAAGTTAAGCATTGGACAAAGTCTTCAGCAAGATTAAAGAAGACTAAAGTTGTCTGGTCGATAGCTCAGTTGGTGTTTGAGTGTTTGCATTCCATGCCGAGAGCTCGGGTTCGAATCCCACGGAGGGTGTCAGAAAAAATTTCCCGTTCCGTTATTTGTTTCAAAACCAAAAATGAAATACCAGCAAGGTTTACACAGCCTTCACAAGAAATGAGTACCGAGAAATGAGTTGGAAAGCCCTATTTCAACTGAAGTGGTTGACGTAAGGCCGGCCCCCTTACCTCCAAAACAAATAGTTTCCACTCGCCACATGCGAAACCCGTCGGTGATAACGCGGCGAGAAGTTTTACTATATGTGTAGCTTAGTTGCGATTGAAGTCAATCTCGAGTATCCAAGTACAATCATCATGTCCCAATAAGCACCTTCGGGCTACCAAGACTACAAGTTAAATACATAATATGTTTTTTTCTTGCAGCTCTTTTTAATTTAATTTAATTTTTTTTTTTTCACAACATTTATTTTTCACAACGCAGGTTTACTCTCTGCGAACAGGTCTTCGCGCTAGAATGGTCAAAGCGACTCTGTCTCCCCGCAGAATCATTACTCGTATTTATTTGTGAACAGAGATGATTCTTAGATACTTCCACAAGGATTGTTCGACAGTATACCAGAGACATCACAAACACCAATCAGCGTGCCTAGGCTCACGTCCACACGAACTCATACGTTTGTAGCACATAGAAGAGGTACAAAAACTGCTTAGCGTTCCATTGTCATCTACATAAGCAGGCACGCAGCACGAGCAGATACTTGGATTGTGATTTATGCTCTGCTATGATTTATCTGTCACTTCCTCCACTGTTTTGTATCAGGAGCGCATGTAGCTGAGGAGATAGATGGTATGTGGTGCCGGCAGAAAGTATGCGAGGCTGTAGCGTATGTGCACATTGTGGAGTATCTATTTTCCATAGGGACAGAATGCAAATGAGATATGATACTTTCACACTTTGATGCATATCATTTTAATATGTTCCATTATAATATTGTATATGATTTTGGTAATAAACTTAATAGTGTTATTTACCCTAAGCCTGTAGTTTATTATTTTACACAATTTAATTTAAGATATGGTTCGGTTCGTACACAGGGTTGCTCTTGAACTGTTTAGCTCGGCGGCTCAGATACAAGTCTCAGTCTCCATTTATAGCTAATAATAAGAGCTATTCTCGAAGAATTGGGGACTAGCAGATGTGAGACCTTGCCAGACCATTCTACTCAGAATATTCGAGGAAACACTCACACAATATCGAACAAATACAAGTACAAGCATTTCAGTTCTTACATCTAGAGACTTGACAGACTCACACCGACGCACTTACACCAACTCACACAACACACAATTATACATTCGCAACAGTATGTTAATCATTATTTTTTTTATCTATTGTTATAATTCAACATTACTTACCGACCGCATCTGTAAGATTCACAACTCATCATTATTTTCTAGCCATCTATGGGACTCGAGATAGCGATATTTTGCAACAGCCTAAGTTTGTACGCTGCTCAATCATAACGCTGACTCGACTGTATGGGACAAGATGTGTCATACTCCATTAGGCGTCTGCTCATACATATTTTATTGTAGTTATTATTGATATGAACATCCATCTGGGGGATATTGCACGAGTCATGTTTTGATTACTGTAATTGGGATCGCAGTTTGCTAATTCATACAGAAAATCATTTAGGGCGGATAGTAGCTAATCCACACTAAATGCTAAAATGATACGTGGATAAATTAAAGAAAATCTAAAATCGATGAAAATCTGAATTATATTGAGATCTTCGTACTTTGCAGTGACTGTTGTTGAGCCTCATTCAATGCATATTTCGTAGCATGCCTGAAGAATGGATCATATGATATTTTTTTCATGGATTTCTAAAGATGGATAGAAGTGAATTGTGAATTGTGAACATGTGAATTGGCATGGAAAATATCGTGTCGTCACCCAGCTGGGTTGCCGGACAGAATGCATACAAATATGTTGTTATTGGTTGCTAAGAACGGTAGTCCCATACAAGACTGACCGAGTTTGATCGCCAAGAAAAAAAAATCAAATTCAAAAATATTCCGACCTCATTATTGTGCCAACCTATTTTTGGATGACCACAAACAGCTCCAAAATTCATATTTTTTTATGTTTCTTAGGGGTTTGATGGTTCACACAGTAAAATACCATTTTATATTAATAACAGTTTAAGAATAATTATTTTTAAACAATTAAAAAATAATCAACACCGCAACAGGAAATCATTTCTGACACCCTCGGTGAGATTCGAACCCGAGCTCTCGGTATAAATTCAAGCACTCTACCAACTGAGCTATCGACCTGGACCATGTTTAAAAACGTAAGGGATTTGTTTTGAGATCGTATCCAATAAAAGACATTGAAAAGTAAAAAGGAATGAGTGGATAGGGAGTAGTTTAGATAGGAAAATTAAAAAAGTGAGTATATTTAGTCAGTATCCTAGTTTTTATTTATCCCTCATTTTCATTCATTGTTAGGGAGGGATTTGTATGGGAATGACTTGTGAAAGTTATGATTGAAAAAATTCCTCGTGTCAAAATACGGATTAATTTATTAGTTGGTCGGGATTCTGCTAGTCAGGAGCCGGCTGTCCTCTTCCAAATGCTATTATGTACCAAGTGCTGATACGAGTATTGTGCTACCATCAACATAAGATGGCAGCCGGCAAAATAATACGAGTATCTTCGTTATTTACATATTTATTTTTTCTTAACTGCAAAAAATTTATACCTGCATATCAATATTGTAAGTATGTATCTTTAATCCATCATTCATCTAAGTTGCGAAGATATATCATAATTTATATGCTGTATTGCATGTCTTTGAAGAGAAGTACTGTTCTATTTTATTAACGTGAAAAGAAAATTAAAATTGTAAGTATTATGTACCAGTAATTTACTGACAGTGATCTGTAATCTAAGTTGCAAAAATATAGTAAAAACGATGCTTCGTATTAAATGCATGCCCACAAACAGACACGCTTGTTCAAACGTTGAATCCAATAGTTCCTTTTATTTTAATGAATTACGGATTTACAATTATACTTTAATCTAAGTTGCAAAGATATATAAACATTTCGAATTCATATTAAATGCATGCATACCCAGAAACAGACACGAGTTCATTCGTGCTTACAAATGCTGTGTGTGTACTTACAAATTACATAAGCCTTGCAACTTTTGCCGCCCTCTCCTCACACAGGAGTGGCATTGGCAAAGTAAACCTTTTTTTACAGTAGGTTTGGTTAGTCTCTTACTAAGCTTTTCGCAGTTAAAAAAAAAAATTATAAGCCCGGTTTATGTTGTTAGAGTCACATTTCTCCATAGAAGAGTGCAGGTCCTTCCAACAGCATTAGTAGCCGGCCATAAATCACGCGCCAGCCCGCGCTAATCCACTTGCATTAATGCAACGCACAACTAAATCATTCCTCACACTCACTGTACTAATACACTAACCGACTTGTACGGAGAAATAATAATTAGTGGAGATGCAGCTCTGTTTGTGACGTCAGGAAGTAATGGGAATTTATTTATCTTATTTTTATTTTTACCATGAAATAGACTACTCTAGTACCTACTGCGAAAACATATATATTTTTACAATTTATTTATTAATTAAGGTTTTTTTTTCAAAAAAGCACACATGTAGAGTTTTAAGCCAAAATTTTCAGAAATTTACCTCCTTGTTTACTTTTACTTAAGTGAAATTATAATTTCAATAAAAGGATTTACTAGTGTTTATTTAGTAAACACTTGGTTCAATTTTGCCAATGCCACCCGTTTCAGGGAAAGGCGGCAAGAGTTTAGCTTAAATTCAAGTGAGATGTAAGCGCGAACTTACATGTACCTGCTTGTGGGCATGTATCAAATAAAAGCCTTTAATGTCAAAACATCTCTGCAACTTAGATTATAGATAGTAAGTAGTGAGTAAAAGAAAGAAATCACAGATTAAGAAATAAAAACCTCGAATGTTGATTGAAATAATTTTATTGAGTTTTATCAAGTCTTTTATTGAGTCATAATAAAAGGAGAGCTTGTATGAAAAAGGTTATGACTCTGGATGAAATGAAAGAAGTATGCAAGGACAGGAAGAAGTGGCGGCTAATCTGCAATGCTGATTTGTAATGTTGGTTTATTAGTTTGCTACATTTTTTGCATAAGAAATTTTTGACTTTTTTTGTATAGATTTATTTTTAAGGTTTCGTTGTTTTTTTTTTTGTAAACTTAAATGTCATTTATTACTCGTATTCCTTGACTTATAGGTTGGTATGAGGCTGACCACCCATACTGTAAAAAATGGTTCACTTTGCCAATGTCACCCCTGTTTCAGGGAATGTCGGCAGGAGTTGCAGGGCTTATGTTCATTTGAGTTTGGATTTTATTTGTAAGTACACAATCAGCATTTGTAAGCGCGAACTACACGTGTTTGTTTGTGGGCATACATCTGAGAGCTTTAAATGAATATATGCTTGCAACTTAGATTATAGATTATAGATCTAGATTTACAATTATGTATACACAGTAAACATACAATAAAATCAGTATTACTTTATCTTAAATATTCAACATAGTCATAAAAATATACCTGACTGATTGATAGTTAAAGCGGGTGCTCAGACTTCTATAATAAGTTTTTCACTAAAGTTTTGCTTTACAAATAATGAAAACCTGCTCTTTCGAATACAAATAATTTCTTCCCGAATTGCTGAAAGCAAATTGGTAAGCAAATGTTATTGAAGCCATTATCAAACCTCAGGGCACCTCTTGTGTTGGGTCTTACTTGGGTTGATGCTCTTGTTACAACCAGCTAGCTCACACATAGTCCGCCCTTGAATTGTGATTCACAGAACAATAGCGTTTACGAAAAAAAACAATCAAAATTTAGAATGGATTCTGATTTTGGGTCAGGAAACAAATGGATTGAAATGTTTTTCTTGGCGGGCAAATGTCACACTTGTTTGGGACGACGATCTTAGCAACCAATAATAAAATATGTACTTGTTTGCCTTTTTCCTATTAGCCCATTGAGTTAAATGGTTAATTTCGAAATCTTAAAGGTCAAACTGAATAAGTAACTTATGAAGCTAACATGGGTTTCTCAGATAAATACGCATTTTTCCCTGTTAAAAAAAATGAAAATCCTGTAGTTTAGAAGTTTTCCATGAGTACTTCCTTGTGTTAAGTTCACTCACTAAAAGAAGTTACCCCCAATAACATGGTGTACTGACAATTTCTAAATTAATGAATCAACACCACTTTTCACTTTTATCTTTAAGGTGGCGATATGTCAATGTAGTATTAGCCATTTGTGACTCACAATTTTGTATATTTCATCTCATGTGCGGACCTCATAAGTTATTTGGATGTGTCGATTGTTTCTCTTGCTTCTAGCAACAGCTTATTCATGAGGAACTGTTGCTTCAGAGCCGTCTTCAGTGGCATCTGTCTCAGCTGCGCCGCTACACTCATGCCGAAGTAGTAAAACTCGTCTCTCACGTCATTCCTCTTAGTTGCGATCAGTGTGTCCAGCTTGTCTAATACCATTGCCTCCCCGTGAAGTCTCCTCTTCTTGGCCGGAGGTTTGCTGGTTTCCTTGAGGAACGGTGACGATGAAGAGTCTCTGCTGAAGGAGTCGTCTTCCGCAGCTTCCATGGATGAGAAAGTGGAGAGGGGATCTGCTTTGGACGAGTGACTGTATTTATTTTTATCTTGAGATTCGTTCAACTGTAAAATAAAAATTTAAATAAGTAACTTTGTAAAAAGTATCCAAAACGTTTTTTTTTTTTATGTTGGTACCAATTTTTATTTATTTAACCAATAGATTTTATTTTCTTTCAGTGAACTGTATAATTTGTAGAAAATTACTTATCATAAAAAGAAAGTACCTATACGTTGCGGTTTTCTTACCTATTTGGTTTTTATATTTAATTTATGTATGTATGCTTTGCATTTTTTTTTGTTTAAATGCCAAAACCATCTCTTCACATTCTTTACTTTCATGTGTTTTAACAGTTTCTTCACTATTATAGGTTTATTTATAATTATATTCTGTAATTTCTTTAGGCAAGAATATATGTTTCAAATTATGAATGTGATATAAAACATTACTAAGAAGTAAGATATCAAATAGGACAAGGGAAAAATCTTTACGTATCCCTTGAATTTTAGATTGGTGCGAGGCTGACCACCCATGTTTTTAAAAAAAATATTCACTTTACCAATGTCACTCTTGTTTGATGGCAGGTCGCCAAAAGTTGCAGGGTTTATGTTCATTTGAGGTTTGTTTTTTAATTTGGGAGTAGGTAGGTACACATGCAGCATTTGTAAGTGCAAACTTACACGTGTCTGTTTGTAGGCAAACATTTTTTATGAATTTAAAATGTCAACATATTTTTGCAATTCAGATATTGGTTATTGATATATCACCAACAATTTGAAAACATGATCACATTAATCAAAAAAATATATAGTTAGACAGCATAACATAATATTTACCGATGACGTGGATGCAGTTTCCATCTTCACTCCAGCTTCCCCCATTATCTTGTGCATCTCAGCAAACCAGGGAATGGTCGGCTCGTACGCAACGCCACCTCCATACTTCATCTTCTTTATTTCTTGATGATAAGTCGAGCGTATCCCCTTGATCTTCAACTTCAAATCCTTGATGGTCACAGAATTGCCTCCCAAGCAGTCTATAATAAATTTGTACGCGTTCTCCCTTGCCAATCTGTTTTTATACAACGAACTGCTTGTGTTCCATAAGCACTCGTTATGACCGTACAGTTCAACTAATTTATTTGTTTTTTCATCCGACCAACGCTTCATTTTTAAAGCAAAGCAAACACTCGAAATATTTTTTAAAAATCCTAGCGCACGGACGCACGACGTTGGCATGCCAATCGCCGCCGGCAGACTGACTCGCTTTCTCTTTTTGTTCCGATATAAACGCGCAGCTGCTCTCTTTTAAGGGGAAGCGATGTTGCCATTTGCTGGCATGCGTGCGTCACTGCAAGCTATCCGATGGCAACACGATAGCACAACAAAAATCAATATCGTGCCGAACCACGAATCTGACATATCAAACAAAATACTTTTAAAACATTTTTTTCATTATTATTCTGTCAAAAATGCACTAGTTTTTTTTGTTTCCCTTTCAATATAACAGAAAATACCTAACTTAAGTTTTAGCAACGTGTGATGCAGACATTATAATAATATTTTATACTTAAATCCTATGTGAATATGAATTATTTGTAGTCTAGCGGTAAAAACTTCTGACTCGTAAATGGAAGGTTGTGGGCTCGAATCCCGGCGGAGCACAAAAAATATACCATTTATATTTACAAATATATGCTCTTCGTTGAGCAAAATATTCATACACCTACTACCTTAGCAAAGACCGGTCACTACAGGTCCATCCAACCCAACAGCATCTGAGTCTTGCTTGAGAATTGGCGCTTTCTACAGCGACGACCAAGAGAGGCAGAGGGCTCTTGAGGTGTGGTTCACAAAAAAAAGCGCTCATCAAATAAATCATCCTAATATTATTTTTTAACAAATACATCAAATTACTTCTTTCCGTTAACCATGCTACTAATATTATAATTATGTAAAGGATAGATTTATTTACACTCACATCAATTGGTTTCAGTCCCTATGCACTATGCTGAATAAAAAATATTCTCATTGATATTTTTCAACATTGGAAACGCAAATCAACAACGCTCAAAAGGTGTTTTGAAAAGTTAAGCTTCCTCCATGATAGAAATCGATGTTTTTACTGCCATTTTCAGAGCTGTAGGTATTATGTGCTCAAAATAAATGCAAATTATTAAATTATACACAACATTTTATTTGTAGAAATAAAAATACGTAACAGGCAATGCCTTGTAATTATAATTTCATCAAGAAAAACTGGATCACTTTAACAAAATCGTAAGCCTCTATTTTTACTTTTATAATAAAAACAATAGATTTGTGAAGAGGAATGCATTTCACCAACCTATTCTGCCTGGCCAGACACAGGTATTAATATCATCAATTAATAATTCATTGTTTATATTAATTAATTATTAATTAATAATTACCCAATAACATCTGTTGAACCAGGGTCAAAGTTATGGTCAAGTGACCCAAGCGGGGATCGAACCAACGTTATTCTATTCCAAATACGCTAGTAAGATCGGCCTCTTGGCCCTCTCGGCCATAACACCGACTCTATTGAAACTAATTATCCTTCAGATAGAAGATATAAACTGCGGAGGAGATTTATTAACGTGAGTAGCATTAATATTACCAAAACACTATTTCTGCGCCAATTTGGAATGAGAAACTTGAGTTTAGTAGGTTAGCAAAATCGACATTGATACATTGAAGCTTTCACGGCATAATAATAACATTTTCGGGCTGTGTAGCCGTATGTGGTTGTTTTTCCCCTCAGAGAAGATCGAAGCACCTGGCTAACCGCTGATAATGCCCATCGAAGCCTATGGGTGAAACTGTTCAGAAAAAAACAACCAAATCACGGCTATACAGCCTGAAAAAGTTATTATTATGTTGACATTGATAGTTTTTCTTAGTTTTCGCCCAGAGGAATAAGCAGAAAGCAAATTTCCCTCCCTCTCCTTGGATGGCGTTGCTGCAACGCAACATCCGTTGTTCGTTAATCTTGACGCGCCGCTCCGCCAAACGAAATCCGTTACATAACGATTAACGGCGTTACGCACGACTCCCGCTAACGACGAAGAGCTAATGACGGGCGCGAGCAGATAGCGCCCCCTCCCCTCCGTTACAATTAAAGCTCGGCAAGACAACTCGTGTAATAAATTAAGCAAAGTTTCTGTGCAGTTAGAGCTCTTGACTGATGAAGTGACGTGGTAATGATGCTCTCATTGGGCTGGTGATGAAATGATAAAGAGAGTGCTTTATCAAAAGTGGGTGAGTGCAAATCACTTTTGTTATTTCGCGGGGAGTTTATTGCAGAAGTTACAGAGCTTATGCTCATTTGTAGAAGATCTTATTTTATAACAACACCTGCAGCGTAATGTTATGCTATGCAATGCTTGGCTTAAATGTTTTTACATCTAATTAACTCAGAGCTTCCAAACTGAGGTCCGCGAGTTAAATGTAGACCGCCCGTGTCATCTATACGGCCAGCGACAAGTAATAACGATTTATTTTATGAGCGCTGCTTTTGTGTTAATACTCTTATTTAACCCAACCTTAACTGAAGTGGTTGGCGTAAGGCCAGCCCCGCGTAAAAAAATAGGTCTTGAATCGCCACATCGCCATGGGGAAGAAATTACACTGTATGTGTAGCTTAGTTGCGTTTTATTTTACACCTCAAGATCTTGGTCTTCGTTATAGAAATCGCCAATTTTCAAGCAAGACCCAGTTGCTGTAAGGCTAGATGATGAAGACCGGCCTTTGGTACATGAATTTTTCAACCCAGCGAAGTGGATACACTTTCTTATTATTTTTTGTGCTCCACCGGGAATCTCACCCACGACCTTCCAATTACGAGTCCCCAACGTTAACCACGTCTAGACCGGTCAACCAATGTTTTTACAGATGCTAGATCACACTTTCTGGTGTAGCAAGTTTTTTATAAGAAACTTTGTCCTACCACCTTTTTCACAACGATAGCTATACATACTTTCGTAAAAATATTAAAAAGTCCTGTCAACCCTGAAAGCAACTGCAGCCCCTTCCATTGTGAATATAGTAAAAAAACTTAAACCAATATTGCCTATTGTATTGTATAATATTAAAAATTCAATCCCATATATCATTGTATATTGCTGTAAAGCCAATTGATTATATTGCATTTTAACCATCAGCGGAGATTCAATAAAGCAACCAAGCAAAACAACATCCACGATATTGTATAGGAAGGTAGAAGCGCTCGAGGTATCGCTCAATTTAACACGTGAAGAATTACAAAAGGATATTACCGAATACAAAAAACCGCACATAACCCTTATCCCGGTGGATGGTGGATGGTGCGAGGGCACAAAAAACACATTTTGCAATGCATGACGTCACGACAAAAGAACATGACAGATTGCCTCTCGCGAAACAGTGAACTGCTCTAGAGATGTGCTGAATAAACAAACAGACATACACTTGCATTACTTTATTTTACTAAAATATACACTTGACAAAAGGGATATTAAAACTAAGTAGTAAGTATGTAAGTCTTTTACTGTGAAATACGTATACTAAAGACATGATTATACTAATTGTGTGTTTACGTCAAATGTTAATCGTGTTCCAAGCCCTATACTGCGCCTACACTCAGTTTCACTCGGGAAGTGAACACGGCAGTGAAAAAGGCGTAATGTAAACATGTTCTTCCCACTGCTACTGCTCATGCTACTCGCACTGCTTGCTCGACTACCATCTTGGATGCTCTGTTTCATCCACACATTTTTCTTATCCAGTGATTTTAATTGTTTTTTTTGTGTGATTATTTATCACTATTATCAAATCCTTTTGTTAAATAGTTAACATGTAGGTATTAAAGGAAACTCTACTTATTTGCAGTAATAACATCTATTCACAAATTTAAAACTGATTAATAATTGAAAATTAATAAACTGTATAAAAAACCTTAAGGGAAATAGTTTTGAGATCAGTGTGTGTACCTGGTGTGTCACTTTTATTTGTTTGAGAATGAGCAAATAAAATAGCTAGATTAGAATCTTCTTAGTAAATGGCGATCAATAAGCTTGGTCCATAGCTCTGTTGGTAGAGTGCTTGCATTCCATGCCGAGAGCTACCGAGGGTGTCAGAAATGATTTCCCGTTTTGGTGTTTGTTTCAAATCCAAAATTTTGCCTTGAGAAAGAAATTAATACCAGCCCCCACGGAAGCTAGGAAACCTTCACTTCAACTGAAGGGCTTGTAAAAATACCTGTAAAAATAAATAGGTTCTACGCGCTACATGCGACCCCTTCGGGAATACGCGGCAAGAAGTTACGTTATCTATGTAGCTTAGCAGCGTTACTTTACCATTTGATTTGAAGAATGTAAGCATTTATTTCATTGTTATTCAATAAAAATAAATTCCTTTACACAACACTATCCCGTCCACCTCAAATCTGACTTGTAGAGCAGGAGAGCGGGACGGGTGCATTCTTTTCCTCGGTGGGGTGAGGGAGACCGCGTATGACAATCAAGAATATGTCAGGCTGTCCTAGAAGAATTCCTCGGAATCGTCGGCTGGTGACATGATTAATGGGCGCACACCAGGAGTATAATATGTGAGAGGGAGCAGGACGGCTCACTCACCCCTGAACCTACAGGCAATACGATATCAGATCTTTCTTTCTATTTTTTTGAAATAAATTTGTCATGATAAATACGGTCCACAAAATTAATTCCTCTAAAAAGTCGAGGCCTTCTAAGAAAGCAAAGTTTGTTTGAGTTTTTTCGTTCGATAGCTCAGTTGGTAGAAAGCTTGCAAGCTAAAACTTTATCCCTTACGAAAATGAGATAAATTATTTTCCGTTTCGGTTTTCTTTCAAAATTTTTGTACCATCGAGATTGAGTCAGTCTTCACAATAAAACGAACCTGTTTCCTCAGTAACTTTAAAAGATTTGATTGGTGTCAGGTCGTCTTTTTTATTTTCGGAAACAAATAGATTTAACTCGGCACATAGGATCCCTTACGGCAAAAACGCCGCAAGATGTCGCACTAAATGTGCTGAAAAGTTGCATTTTTTGTGTTATAAGGATCAAAAAATTATGCTACAATACGATGGGAATGTTCCAATACCTTTTTCATATTGTCCCCACAGAAATAAAACTACTAAACATTTCATTTTCTTTGCTGGTTTTTGAATTATTATAACTATGTTGTTTATCACATATATTACATGTATAACTGTTTGTTTGTCTAATAAAAAAATAAAAAACATGGCAATTAATTTATTTCTTTCTACCAATGTACCTATCTACCATCTGTTTGCGTGTGTAAGTGTATGTACGATTGAATGTACGTTTTCTCTGTTATCTTTAAATTTAAGTGAAATAAGTAAAAATAGGATAATGAAGAGCTGTACCCATGTATAAACGTCTTCATTTCAAGTTCAAAACCGTGTAAGGTAATTTAGGCAGATTTCTTTGCAGCGCATTCCTCCCTTGACTAGGGGTGGGAAATCTGTAAAGGCACAAAAATTCCTCGATTAACAAGAACGCTCTCCAATAAATCACACGTCAGGGGTGTCAGTCAGTCAGCCAAGCCAGTCAGGCAGTCAGCTGCTTCTGTGTGCTGTAATGATGCTGTCAATTCCGCATTGTCAACCTCAACTGGAGTATTTCAAAATAACTGTCAAATACAACTATGTATTTACACAAATTTACCTCAGTCTCCCCATTTCTACAACTTTCAGAATAATTATTTATGATGGTACCTACTAGCGTTCTGGATGAGATCAAGGGAACTGCAGGCAGAAGATGGCTGAACACAGCAGCCGATAGAGAAGCATGGAGAAGATAGGAGGAAGCCTGCGTCCAGGAGTGGACTGAGAAAGGCTGAGCAAGAAAGAAAGGAGGGTACTAACAATTGTTAAAAATGAAAAACTTTGTTATAATTCACTGTGTGAGCTTTATTTTTAAAAACACTACTAGTTTCGGTGGGTCAATATCCACCATCGACGGGTGTCAACTTAAAACTAACATAGAAATACAAAAAATACAGTCAGAATTTAATCGATTATAGAAGGGGAGGGGGTATAAGGTGGGCGGAGCTTAAGAGGAAACAATGAAAGAAGAGGGGATGTATTCGGAAATTCGGATGATTCGTGAAATAAAATATATTGGACAAACCGCAAGAAATCTCAAAACGAGAATCGATGAGCATCGCCGCTGCCTCACAAGCAACAACCACTCGGAATTTGCAAATCACATCATGGAGTCAAACCATTCTTTCCACTCCCACAAATTAAAACTCCTAAACCACATTACTAACAAAGGAAAGATAATGAGTAACTTTGAAAATCTTCAGATACACAAAAATTTAAATTCAGAAAACAATTTAATTAACAACATTGTCTTTCCGAATACATCCCCTCTTCTTTCATTGTTTCCTCTTAAGCTCCGCCCACCTTATACCCCCTCCCCTTCTATAATCGATTAAATTCTGACTGTATTTTTTGTATTTCTATGTTAGTTTTAAGTTGACACCCGTCGATGGTGGATATTGACCCACCGAAACTAGTAGTGTTTTTAAAAATAAAGCTCACACAGTGAATTATAACAAAGTTTTTCATTTTTAACAATTGTAAAGATGAACTTTCACAAAGTTACTGCTGAAAACCTAAATAAGTTTGAGGGTACTAACGTTCCATAAACTTTATCATCAAATTTAGCACTTCCAACCGAAGTATGTGATAGACATACATATTATGTAATGACTAATGACAAATGCGGTTCTCAGACCTACTCGTATTCATTAACTAAGACTAATTTGTGAAATTACACAACCTAGGGAAATGGAAAACAACTATTTTATTATTGGTTGTCACAGAATTATGTTAAAAATATAACCAATAAAATATTATTGGTTTGCCCTTTCCCTAGCAACTCGGGCATGTGACGTACAACAATTTAGTCTATGCAAATTCATGTGCGGACATCATTCCTTCTCAATGCAGTCAACATTCATTCCGTAGACGATACTACTGTTTTGTTATTAGTTGCTAAAAACCCTGGTTGCATAGATCGGTGACGTTTGCTCATCGAAAAATTAAGCATACGTTCCGTTACATAAAGATTTCATTTGTAAAAAATAACTAATCAGCTATGCCGTAATACTACTTAAACTGCAACCAAAATAACTTGATAAAACTTACGAAGTAAAAATTACATCCTTGAATGAAATGTACAATCAAGAGCATTTCACTAAATTCCTTTACAGAAGTAAACATTTTACTTAGAGACGATAATTAGCATGACTGTACAACTGTCTCACGTTTCTAGGAATTAACATTTTTAGCCTGTGCCCTTGCTCCGAGCAACGCCGCGTCTCCTCCTCCATATCGCTGACGTGTTCTGAACAGCGACCTGTCAACTTCTACAGCCTCAAAGACTTGGCGGGAACGCGCGCGTAACAATGTTCTAAATTCAAATATTCAAACGCTTGACAAAAAACGATGATTAGGTTCTTTTTTTTAATAAAGACACGGAACTTAATATCAAACATACATATTTTTACAACATAAATTTACACATTTTCTATTGACAAAAATTAGAACATCGGTTATAGTAAAATTCCGATTTCACAGTCTATTTTATTTTTTTAAATCTCACCTTTCTAGTATCTTCCAAATGAGTCGGTAACTGTACAAATAAGACTTTTTGTTAGTGCACACTGCACAGTCAATTTATTGTCATCTCTTCACTAAAAGATTAGTTTGACGCTAACCACCCAAACTGTAAAATTAGTTGACCGAACTAATGTCACCCCTATTTCAGGAAAGGACTGCAAGAGTTGCGGGATTATGTTCATTTGAGATTTGAGTTTTTATGTTGTAAATTCACATACAGCAGTGTTAGCGCGAATTTATACGTGTCTGTTTGTGGGCATGCATTTATTATGAAAATAAAATGTTAATAGATCTTTGCAACTTAGATTACAGATTGTAGGAAAACGGCCTTCTTGTCTGGTTAACATTGACGTTTCGAGAAACCAAGTGTCGAAATCAAAATTATAAGCCTTCAAAACGACCACTACGCTCTGCCCTCACTGCTGTCAACAAGGTCATAGTGCCCAAAAGAGCGAACACTTCAAATTTTGCAGACAGGAGCTTTGCGGTGGCCGGGCCGGTTGCCTGGAACAATTTGCCCGTCGGTGTTCGCGCGAACCAGCCTACCACCACCTTCAGAAAGGGACTGAAGACACTGCTATTCTCCAGAAGCCATGGCGCCCTTGAGATGGTCCTGGACCATTAAATGGCGCCACAGGAAAGAAATCATCCATCATCATCATACCTAATAGTTTATACTTACAAACGAATGAGTTGTCATTTATTGCAAAGACACTGAATAATTAAAGAAAATAATAATGCCTCAAAGTAATAATTGTGAATCTGGCGATGCTTTATACCTACTTTTATTGCTGCAAAAAAAGCAAATGAAACATTTTTTTAACAACCAAATAAAAATGTTTACATTTCGGGGAATAAAAAATATTTTCATAGTCGCGGATGATAATGTCCCAGTCGAATAAAAACGCGGCAGTTTTCCGGCGATGAATACTGAGGATTTCCATATTTCCTGAGATTATAGAGGTTTATAAGGTTTTTATGTTCCTTGTAATCCTTTGCCGCGCTCTCCCCCAACTTCTTTGGTTTTCTTTGCATTTTATGTTCTGCAAAAGAACCTCAGTAGTCGCTAAAAAATACATATTTGTAAACCGAATCAAATTTACGTAAAAAAATTTGGGTATTCTGGGTAGATGCTTCAAAATATTCGGGAATCTTAGTTCTAATTTGAGGTTGGCTTGCAAAAGAAAGATCAGTCTTAATGATGCTACACTTATATTTCAAAAAGGTTTACAACGATATTTTTTAGTTAATTTTTGTAAGAAACATCATTTTTCAATGAGAATTTAAATACAAAGATTTAAATGGTCTCAGAACCTTTAGAATTCAAAATTACTATTCAAATGAGTGCGAGAGCACAAGTAAAAAGTCCGCACATGAATTAGCATGTTCAAAGTTGTGACGTCACTCTGTCGGATAGTGAAGAAAAAGGCAAATAAATTAAAATGTGATTACTCTTCTTGTATATCAGCTTAAATTTTATCAGAAACACACTCAGTTGTCCGTCACCCCTGTGTCTCATCTATGCATCAAGCTTACATGAAATTCAAATAAAAACTTATCCTGCGCATATTTTATTTTAATTTTACTTTAGAAATTCACTTAATTACTGTCTTATAATCCACTCTGCTCTCTGGTTTATAATCCACTTTGACTTACTGTACAACTAACGAAGAGACTGTACAGGGGAAATGTCAAAGGAAAGCGTGGAAGGGGAAGACCGAGGAAAAAATGGATAGACCAAATATTTGAGATTGCAAAAGAATGGAACCTGCAGAGCGAGATAAAAGAAGAGTAAAAGAGGTGAAAAAGATATGCAAATACATAAAAAAAAATGGAAACGCATCTGTTGAGGTACTGACCAGTCCTAGTGGAACGGCGGCAGGATACAGTACAGTACTTAGAAGTCATCACATTGTTCCTTATTAATACAACAATTTGTAAGCGGAAGACAAATGCACGGATACCGAAGCATACGATTACCGAATCTTCGGTGCACTGGTTTGTATCTTAGTTAAGGGGACGAGGGCGCTTAGGGCTGTAAAATAAAAGCCACTTACCCTGCAGGCCTCAGGTGCCTTCCCTCCAAAGGATTTCCTACAGGGGCGCCTTGTTATACTTACATGTTAACAAGTGAATCAAACATAATGCGATACTTTGCTTTACATTATTGAAACAATTCCTGTTTGTGTTTAGATAAAGAAAGAGAAAATTGAATTTCTACCTTTACTCCGAGTATAAATATTTAAGTAAACTCACCTCAATCGCGTAAAATGAACATGTATTGAATATACAACTGCACTCTCAGTGAGTGATTTAGTTCTCATATTTTTTCGATGGAAGCGCTTTCGCAATGTTTTATACTCGGGGCTCTGTACCGATGAGATTAGGGGTGGAAATCTCGACGACCGTCGATAGATCTTGCCGTACCTATTTGAAGATATGATGGAATAAAACAGCTGATCGTTGGTCCATATAAAATGTTTCAGCTACGCCGTAACATTTGTTCCGTTTTACTTACTTACTTACTTATTCAGCCACTTCTTATCCACTGCTGGACATAGGCCTCCCCCATATCTCTCCAGGCGTCTCTGTCCTGGGCTCTCTGCATCCAGTCACCAGCAACTCTTTTGATATCATCTGACCATCGTGTAAGAGGCCTTCCTCTTGTTCTTTTGTCTTCACGAGGTCTCCATTCTACCACTCTTTTTGTCCATCTTTGCTCCGTTTTTTCTTCCGTTTTAATTTTGTTCCGTTTTAGCTTCAATTAAATACGGTAACATCTATCGATGGTCGTCGAGACTTCTTTCCCCGGAAAGACAAAAATGCTATAGATGGTTAGTGTTCATGCAGATGCAGCGATGGGAGGCATACGTAGCTGAAGAGCATAGACGATAGACAAGCGAGAATGGAGGAGAATTCTGGATTCAGCCAAGGCCCACCCAGGGCTGTCGAGCTTAGGATGATGGATATAATGTAGATTCGAGTAGACATAGCGTCATCTAGGTGTTGCTTAGAATACAAAGTGTGTGTACTATGTAGGTAACCCAAACATCTCTAAATTATTTGGGAACAAAATCCCCGGTATAAACTTGTAATAGGTACTTTTCACGATGGAAAATAGTAAATGAGAATTCCAAATTGTATGAAAAAATGACAAAGCGTTTTCTCATTTACATACAAATTTGTAATACTCACTTACTACGTTACGTTGCAGAACATGTTATATATTTATACTCGCTGTGCAGATTTGTTTTTGCATCTTTCGCTAAACAGGCGCCATAAAGTAGAGGCACAATTGTCAGCTAGGTGTCGCTGGGAGCGGTAATGATTGGCATAAATACACGTGTAATGAACGTTTTTATGACCCCCCGGCTCAAGCTAGGCCCGCGAGTATAAAGCATTGCGTAAATCTCATCTAAATTGCGTAAATCGAAAATGCATCGAATACACGTCAGCATTCCTAAAGGTTTATTTAGTTTTCATACATTTTCACGCATTCGAGGCGAGTTCACGCAATGTTTTATCTAAGGCGCACTGAGCCCGGTGAAGTTAAATTGAACACGCAGGCTTTGTGAATGCGACGTGGGCCTTAGAATGCTGTATCATAATAATTGAATTGTATCGCATTACCCGGCATTAGATGTGGGCATGAAGGCATTTTGGGAAATTAATGCTAGTTCCCAATGCAGGATTTAACCGATAGGGCTTCTTTGTAAAATTATTGAAGGCAAGGAACGGGATGTTTTCTGTTTTTCTTTATATGCACAAGAGGTTCCCTACATGCAGTACACCCTCCAACCATCAATTTATTTTACCTAACGAAAATGAGCATTATATATCTGTTTCAAGTTACTTACGAAAATGGTCCTTAGAAAGAAAGAGAACTAAGATCTTCAATGTCATGTAGTCATTTACAAAAACTTGTATGAAACTAAAAAAAACTTCCAAAATGTTAGCAGCATTGAAATTCATTCCTACGCGAACTTTGTGCGCACGCGTTATTATTTTTTTAATCGGTAATTTGTCAATTTTAAATATTTTTTTTGAGACATTATGGCATGTGTAATTATTGGGTGTCAAAAAACATAATGTAAAAAGCAAGAAAATACAGGATTTCACACGCAAGAACATGATTTTAAAAATAATGTTTTTGACAGGACTGGGGACAACTGTGCTCCAAAGTACGTATCAATGCCGTAAGCTGGTTTTTACTCCACAGCTATAATTTATTAATCGGATATTAAAAGACAAGTGTTATTGAAAAAATCAGTTCATCCTCAGTCGTCGTGCAGAGAGGGTGTCTCCTGAAGACGTTAGCTACGTCGCTAATGAAACGTGGAGAATAATGTAGGTATCTAATCTAATCTAATCTAATCTGCAAATATATATTAGCATTAAAGATTCACAGTATATGCATTTTCACAAGCAGATACGTATAAGCTCGCGCTTAGATATACCGCATGTGGACATACAATATAAAAACCCGAATCTCAAATGAACATAGTTGGACCGGTCCGTAGTCCAGTGGCAGCACTTCGGACTCGTAAATGGAAGGTTGTGGATTCGGATCCCGGCGGAGCACAAAAATATACCATTTATATTTCGAATGTGCTCTTCGCTGAGTTGAAAAATTCATAAACCTTTACCAAAGACCGGTCACTGAAAGGTCCATCCAACCTTACAACAACTGGGTCTTGCTTGAGAATTGGCGCTTTCTACAGCGACGACCAAGCTCGCAGAGGGCTCTTGAGGTGTGATACACAAAAAAACAGCGCTCACCAAATAAATCATCCTAATATTATTATTATTATTATACACCCTGCAACTCCTGCCGACCTTCTCTGAAACAGGGGTGACATTGGCAAAGTGAACCATTTTCTACGGCGTGGCTGGTCAGCCGCATGCCGCAATGAAAGTTATTTTATAAAGGTTCGTCTAATATCCGATTAATAAATTTTAACTGTGTAGCTACGACCGTAATTCCAACCTAAACCTAACAATTATTTCTACTCGTTCATATTATAGCTCGATGGTTTTATACTTGTGTGACAGACCCCTAGGGGCCGTCCATAAATTACGTCATCGATTTTGGCCGATTTTCGAACCCCCCCCCCCCCCCCCCCCTACAATCATCCTATAGTCATTATCTAATGACCCCCCCCCCTCTTGCTGTAATAATGGATGAGCTTAATAATTAATAATGTTATATTACTTACATAATATTTTGTATATTTTGTAGAAATTGGTATTTACAAGAACGACGTCACTTTTGGTACTCGTACATCATTTGCCATCATCCGCAGACCAGACTCCCCCCCCCCCCCCCCTTAATGCGAATGACGTAATATATGGACAGCCCCCTAGCAGATCTCAGTGACGAGGCACAACACTACAAATGCAATAAGCATGTAATCCAGGGAACTCAATTAGACAACGCAACAATGTCGTCTGTGCGGCTGGTGCAAGGAAAATATATGGATTAATTGTGATGACTTGCTTCCTCTACCCAAGTATAAAAACATTGAGTAAAAGCATAAATAGAAAAATGTATGCAATACTCAACAGCACTCCTAGTGAGTGAGTAAGCTTTCCTTCTTTATTTTTTCTATTTACAATATCGAGAGGAATTTACGCAATATTTCGTATATTTGGAGTAATGATGACGAAGAGATATTCAATTTGAGCTTTAATTGAAAATATATCTGTAAGTAATTTATGGAGGAGCGTGCACATCGAGTAGGCATATACGAGTGGGTTCCTTGATATATAGATTGGTATGAGGCTGACCACGCATTAAAAAAAATATTTCACTTTGCCAATTCGCTCCCCCAGTTATTGTTTGCCGTATACGCCAATCTTGTCAAATATGACTTTTTCATGCAGTTGTCTTATGAATCAAATTCTACACAATCTGAGCTAAGAAAACCCGTAAAACTCGATAATGTGAGAGTTCTTTTAAATATTTTTTAAATAAACTTCTTGTTTTCATAAGACACATTGGTCCAGTACACATGCAAACATTGCTCATGTAAAATTTTCTCAATGGCGTATACGGCAAACAAGAACTAAGGCAGCGAATTACCTTCCCTGTTTCATAGAAGGTTGCAGGTTGATGTTTGAACCTTGAAGTTTTGCAAATGTCACCCCTGTTTCATTGAAGGTCGGCAAAGGTATCAGGGTGTATGTAAATTTGAGGTGTGTATTTTAATTTGTAAGTACACATGTAGCATTTGTAAGTGCAAACTTGCACGTGTCTGCTTATGGGCATGCATTCAATATTAATTTTGAATGTTATGATATATCTTTACAACTCAAGTTATATATTATAAATATAGAAATAGCAGTTTGACCGTTCTATGATGCAAATAAAAATGTAGCATTTAATTTATTCATATTAAAACACTAAAGTGCACACTTTGATTTCATATTTATTTCGTATCAATGGAATCAAATAATATTTGCTACGTCCATTATGCAACATGTGTTTGCTCTAAAAATCTGGCCGGGCTCTTTAGTCTCGCATTTGCCGCAGTGTATCGCTCGTATGCAGGGATTACACGCACTCCTCCCATACGCGAGAGCAAACAGGCGGGTCTCAAAGTGCAGCCGGTATTTGCATTTCTCTACAGAATGCGGTTCGATTTATTGAGTGGTATTGGCGTGTTCCCCATCACTAATGTGCATGCATTATTAGGGATGGGAACAGAAAAAATGCATTCCAATACCGGCGAATAACGGGGATTTAATAACGCGATCACGTTACATTCTTGTAGTCATTGATTTATCTATAAAACAAAACATAATTACATAGATGATGAATTAGTTGACTGTTTTCAATGGCTCCGTTTCAAGAAGAGATGATCAACGGCTTTTTTATCATTTTAAATGATCTCAGGTGTGTTCCTGGCGAAGTAATCTTTTTTTTTCTTTATAGTCTTTAAAGGTCAAATTGACTAATTTAGCTAAGGAAAAAGACAATGAAGTCCGCACGTCAATTGACATAGACAATATTGTGTCGATTGCTCCGGAAATGTATAGAATATTTTGTTGTTGGTTGCTAAGAACGGCATTGCCATACAAGGCTGACGTTTGCCCGCCGAAAAAAGTTCCTAATTCAAAAAAAATCTGACCTCATTAGAAGTAAAAACAAGTTTTAACACCAGAGTTTTTCAAGTAATGCGTCACACACGAAAAAAAAATATTTTCTTGCAAAACATGTACTTGATTGAACAAGTTCTTTAAAATTTACTGCCATGTACACCTCAGATGCAGGAAAAGTTGAAAAACATTCTCGTTACTTTATATAAATTTACTTTTTGTTATCAATTAGTGATTACTTTTATATGTACAAGAATACAAATTATCTACAAACGTTATACAGAATAAAAAATATTTTCAAAAAATAATACTTTGAATCCCAGTTTGCTCCGCACCAATGAATACCGAATATTGAAAAAAAACACACAGAATGTCTAAAGCGCAGGGTATTGGCTGATCAGGCTCACCGTACTTAATACGCCTGGTCACCAGGGACTCCCATAGAACAGTAGCGACTCAGGCTGCATGCAAATGCTTTGATCATCTCAAGCAAACAATCCCGGGAAATATATTCATACATATAATCATACACAACACTACAACTATATGCATAAACTTTAGACCAAAAGCAGGTATGCCAATACTCAGTTTACTTAGGTCTAAGAAGGTGGTGAGTAAATATTTGTTTGTTTTTATTTTTATAACTCTAAAACCTTCCTTTATCAAAAGCATCCTATCATACCCATTTACTTTCCATGCCATTTACATTTATTTATTATTCGTACATAGGTACAAACATAATGTCTGTCCACTCAAGGCATTCTTCTGATTACTGGTGTATGTGACCTCGTTGATGGATTTTTTTTTTCGATTTTCTCTTGGAAAAGTAAACCCCTTTAATTAAGTTTCTTTCCATCCATTTCATGAACTCAAAAACTTACCTTTCGCTGTCAAAACTTCCAGTCTGTAAGCTGTAAACAATTCTTAATAAGTAAAAAGGGAAAGTGTTTCACTAAAAATACATCACAATTTTTTTTATTGTCATTCATATCATTTTCTGTAAAAGACCTTTTACTACAATTATAATAATACATACTATGCATCTATTTATTAAACTAAATTTAGAAATATATTAAAACACATTTTCGGAAATGGTATAACCTAATTTAGATAAAACAAAAACAATATCCATTCAAAGCAAAGTCGAGGCACTCTCACACACTCTAAATTTAATTTCACACATTCACTCAGATTGAAACGTAAAGCCTTCCAAACGACTCCAATGATGTTCCTCACCTCCCACATTGCAGCGCTCTCACGACTTCTTCTATTAGCAGCTCCTCGGGAAGTTGCACGGAAACAATTGCAGAAAGCTTTGCATGGGAATCTCTCAGACAGGGTGAGGGCGCTGCAGCTAATTTGATAATAAACACATTCCCTGTATGAGGATCAGGGATGTTAGGGATATCCGAAACTATCGGATATCAAAAAAAACTGAAACCATATAAAAGATTAGGATAATTTCGGACAGGGGCGAAATCTGTGTTTGTTTTAGAGCTGATGAACGAGCCTCGCGTATCCCATGCACTGCTTATTATTTATATTGCGTTGTCATAACTAGTTAGTAATTGTGGGATAAAATTACAGTTTTGACCATTTAAACTACAACTAAGTGAAAGTTTGAAAAAATGTCGTGCATAAATTTCATTATTTACAATATTTATAAAGAAAAAAACTGTTTGTTTGTTTACTTAGATGACAGTAAAAGTCTACATTTTAATTTTGTACTAAAATTTTATATACCTAATAAGGATTACGAATATTATTTTAGTTTACTATGTTTTAGTTTTTGTATTTTAAGGAAGTAGCTATTAAAATATGTGACTTACTTATTGTAAAACTAAATTATATCCTAGACATAATGTTGAACAATTTACGTTTTTATTTGCATTACTCTTTGACAATGCTTAAAAATCTGCTATCCGTAGGTAAAAGGTATCCAAAACTCTCCGAAACTAGCGGATTATCCCAAGCAATTCCATATCCGAGAACAGAATAATATTACTTGTATCCGTATCTGTATCCGAAACTTCATATCCCTAACATCCCTAATTAGGATACACGTGCAGAGTTTCCGCCAGATTTCGCCTCCCAGATAAGCCACGCAATTACAAAGTTTGGCGTAAGTCGGTTTGGCACACAGAGATACGAGGTTTGTGCAATGTTACTTGCGAATTTGCTTAAATGTGTTGAATCACTTTGCTCGAAATGAAATTAGATGCATGCTCCATTTCGTCACGGTGCACGAGTGTCTTATATGCACATCACGCAAAACCCTAATAAGCTGCGCATATACTGCAACACCTCACCACGTTAATGATTTTGCAAGTGTTTTTTTTTTCATGTGACATACTCTTAAAAAAAACGCAACGAAGCTACACAATACAGTGTAACTTCTTGCCGCGTTTTCACCGAAAGGTTTCGCATGTGGCGAGTGGAACCTATTTATTTTTACAGGTACGGTAGCTGGCTTACAGCAAACACATCAGTTGGATGTGGGGGTTTCCCAGCTTATTTCTTGTGAAGGCTGAGTAAACCTTTACGGTATTTATTTTTTTAATAAACACCGAAACGGAAAATCATCTTTGACACTCTCGGTGGGATTCGAAACCCAGCTCTCAGCATGGAAACTAAGCACTACACCAACTGAGCTATCGACTGGACTATTGGAGGTATACCTACATATTATTTTTCAGTTTCATTTTCTTTTTCTTCATCTTATTTCGTAAAGATCCGATAGATCTGTTTGTGCCGCTCTACTTCCTCGTGTGATCCAAACTGCCGGCTCCTAGTATCACGCCATCCCACGGAGTTATACCCGGACGTCTTCTTGTGGTTGGGTTCCTTTAAAGATCGACTCGTGGTATTCTATAACCTCACATTCTACGAACTTGTTCGTACCAGTATCATCTTTGCTGTCTTCTTACAATGTCCCATCTCAAAATGTCTTCCATCCTACACTTTTACTTTATTGCCATGTTTCGTTTTCTATCTTAAAGGGGGTATCCGAAAGTGCATTAAGGTTTTCATTTCCTACACTCTAAGAAGTAATTGTATCCTCGAGGTATCTGCACTAGTTTTCTTATGGTGATGTGGTCTAAAGGTCTAATCTGTTACTGTTACTGAATCCTGCCACCGTTACACTAGGGGTGTCCGGTACTTCCGCAGATGCGTCTCCACTTTTTTCTGTCCATGCATATATTTTTCATCTCTTTAACATTCATCACTTTTCTCATACATACTCTCCTCTTATTCTCACTCTGCAGGTTCCATTCTCACTTTTTTCATCTATTCATTCCTTCGTCAGTCTTTTCACGCTTAACTTAGACATTTCCTCTGTACACTGTCTTCGTTAATCTAATACACAAAAAAACAAACAGTAGCAATGTAATATCATAGAGAATATATTGAATATCAAAATATAAAAAGATCATGTGAAGATAAGTAATTTCAGATGATTGTTATGGATCACCTTCCTACATTTCTCTTACACATCATACATACAGTACAGTCTCCCCCTCTCCCTGCTGACTGATGTCTCGCATAATTTATTCATTTTCCTCATGCCGCTCCCTTTATCTGTTCCGACGGAGGACATTTACTTGATCGCTGATAATTTATATTTTCCAATGCGTGTGCTTTATGGCTTCCCGAAGCGGAAAAAATATATTTAATAAAAACATGTGACATGTAAATACGCATTGCGTATGATGAAATATAACTTGCACACGTTGCACATAAAAAATATTACTTTAAGGAAAGAACGCAACTAATCTACACAGATTGTGTAACTTCTTGCCTGCGTTATCCCTGAAGTAGTCGCGCGTAGCGATTCAGGACCTATTTATTTTTTACGGGTAAGGGGGCCGGCTTTACACTAGCCACTCTCCGTTGAAGTGGGGGTTTCCCAGCTCCCGGGGGGGGGGGGGGGCTGGTTCTCATGTCTTATGAAGCTTTAATACACCTAGCCGGTATTTATTTTGGGTTAGATATAGGCACCGAAACGGGAAATCATTTCTGTCACTCTCGGTGGGGATCGAACCTTTGCTCTCGGCACGGAGTAGCTGTTTGTTGTGGAGTTACCGTTCTTTGGTAAAGGTATACGAATTTTTCATTTAGCGAATAGCCAGTTAAAAAAATATAAAATGGTATTTTTTTGTCTTCCGCCAGGATTCGAACCCACAACCTTCCATTTACGAGTCCGAAGCGTTACCACTAGACTCCGGACCGGTCACGTTGAAATTCAATAAAACCATTTTCTTCACCTAATCAAAATCAAAAACACAAAGCTTTCTCGCTGTAGAAATTGTATACAAAATTAATGAATCTTTTACTCGCCCCAGGCCACAATTATTACGACCATAAAGTTTCAGTCTATTAACCATTCCGTACAGCATTAACTATTTAGTTCACCATTATGAAATATATATTTCGGTATGTGCGGCAGTCTCTCTTCAGGTGTGGAACCTTACCAAACAAATGCACGTGACGAATCTGCCTGTCTCACCTCGTCACTTGGACAAAAGGAAGAAATATGTGGAATGATCGTGACTCCAGCCGACACTTCAGGTGCCATAATAAACGACCTGTATAATCACCGTAGTTTTTTTAATTTTTTTTTTTAATACAGTATATTCCTCAAATTATAAAGTAGTTAATTTAAGGTTGGTTGTTAATTGAGAGAAGGCTGTTAATATTGCTTTGGGCGTTTTGGATCTTGTCAATTCTTTTGTTGTGGATTTGAAATTAATGGTCAAACTAAAATGGACATGACACTTTGTGAAATTAAGTCAAAGTTTTGATGCATAATGCTCTATTGAAATGAGGATTTTATGGGAACAAAATATTATTAGACATATAAGATGTATTTGTAACTGTTACTCTGTCGCCATTTCGCTATAGGTGACCGGAGCCTCTGTCGATTTGCCTCTATTTTTTCCTATCCTTGCATACCTCTTTCAATTCATACGTATTCATAACCTTTTTCATACATTTCCTTCTTTTATATTCGCTTTGTATTCCACATTCTTTCACAATTTCACCAATCTGATCCAGCCATACATTTTATGTTCTTCCTTTTCCTCTTTTACTATTCACATCTCCTCTATATACCACTCTATGCGTATATCTATAATTATACTCGTACACTAAGCTGCGAGGATATTTTAGCATTTAAGATTCATATTAAAGGTACGCTCACAAGCATTACATGTAATTTCTCACATAGACATGCTGCATGAGCCTTAAAAAATAAAAAGCTAAGCCTCAAATTTACATTATATATACAACTCTTCCGGACCTTCCATGAAACCGGCGATACATTTACAAAAAAATAATCAATTTTCACAGTGTTTGTGGTCAGCCTCAAACCGACCTATAAGTCAAGGAACACGAAATTGGATAATTTTCCTACATTATTTGCCTATAAGCGCCAACCATTTAAATCCTTCACAAAAATATACATAGTCAAGAACTACTTAAATTTCAATAAAAATTAACTATTGTTAGAGCTTTAGGTACTAAATGGTGTTATTCTCAGACAGTAAATCCATGGCACATCCGCAGCCTACCGTGAATTTTCTATACAAAAAATCGATAATCCGTAAATCAGCAATGGATCAAATGTTTTGTGAATAGCACAGAAATGGTTTAGTCTGCGACTGATTTTTGAAAGCCCTGCTAAACTTTAGATTACGAAATTTTGGATAGTCTACGAAATATTGTAATAAAGCAGGTAGGCGTCACACTCGTCAGCAGGAACATAAATAAGACATCCGGGACATAAATCCGAATTGAAAATCTTTATCTTTATGACGAGCCGCCCCCTTGAGGAATCTCCCTAACGCCTTTTAAAGGAGCCTCCCTGACGCCCCTTTTATGAAATACAAGCTGCGGGTGAGTTAAATCGTAAATAAAATCAATATGAATAAAGTCAATGCTAAATACTATATTTTACGATAAAAGTGGTTGTATGTTACGTAATTAATGAAGGCGAAAAAATATTTTAGCTTACCGGATGACGCGATTTCCCCTGAAAACAAAACAAAATACATTAATTAGAAAAGTAGTAAAACATCAAATAAATGAAAAAGAAAAACAATTTCGTGCTTCTAGATTTCTTTTTGAAAGCGACTATAACAGACTTGAATAATGCTTTTTGAAATTTTGAATTGGAAATTTGAAATCATAAACAACAAAAACTGAGCTGGAACGTTTTTTTCAAGGATGTTGGGAATTAAAGTTAAACAACCAACAACGAATTATGAATGTTAATTCACTTTCGTTAATTCACAAGGTTATTTTACCCAAACAACCCGACCGTCTGACGTTACAACTTTCTTGAGGTTTTTAAATGAGCGTAAATAATCGGTACCTACAAAAAAAACATTTTTGAAAATTAAAGTAAATTGCCAATCGATTTATTTTAACGAGGTGACAAGAAAGCAACATAGATGACACAAAATTATTGCGATTTCACAAAAAAACGTCTGTGAAATCTCCAGATGTAAGGTTCGTATATAATGTGTATTTGATATTTGTATTATTCGCAATCGCTCGAGGGTTTCGTGTTCTAGTAAAGTCTCGCATTTTCCAACTCTCAATGATTCGAGAATTATCTTTAATCTTATTATAAATAAGAACCAAAGCTCTGAAGAGAGAGAAGCCAATCAACCATTGTATGGTGAATGTGTAATGTGACTATGTATGTGAACCGTATCTGAAATAATTGTGTAAAAATAATTAATCTCATTTTTAATTGAATTGAACCCGCGAGAATCATAACAATATGTTTCAAGTTGATTGAAATTCGTCAATGATTCCGTGCGAACCCTTACAATTTATATTGGAATGCCAGGTTGGCGCGCGTGCAGTAATGTCTCAATAAATTTGCGCGCATTCCTCTGTCATGGCGGCCGCACATTTCCTCCCCGTCATGAATTTCATAATTCAAACTTTTATGTTGTTTTTGTTACGTGGATGCCGTAATAAATAATAAATCAGGCGCATTCACAGCAGGCAAATAAAATAACGGAATATATGAAGGCGGGAGATATAAATTTCTCATTTGAACAAACACTTCTGCCTCCTGCATATGGACGGTCAGCATTTAACATTCTTGCATCTCAGTTGGTAGAAAGTTACTCTATATGTGTAGTTTTTTGCAGTGATGGATTAACGTCAAGAGCAACAGTGCAAAAAGTATTCATTCACAAATACATGGCAAGAGTGTCATGCATAGATTCTTCAAAATTTACAAATTTACGAAAAAAAGTGCGGACAACAAGAACCAAGCTTTTCGCTGAAGCAAAAATGTAAATTGTTTTGGCGTAGCAGGCGTGAACCTCATTTGCGACATCAAGCTCACGCCTCTACAAAACGAGTTATCTTATCTGGCGTAGGTAGAAGACCTGATTTTTTCGACAAGATATCTCGTCTACGGTGTAAGGCTCATGACCCAAATGAACTGGTTATTTAATTTGGCGTAAGAGACATAATTTTTTCGACGGGATATCTTGTCTGCGTCGTGACTTTCATTTTTCTAAAAGACAAGTTATCTTGTATTTAAGGTATCAGACACGAATTTGTTGACGAGATATCTCATCTACGGATAAAAAAGTCCATAACTCGAGTACCCTGCGTAGTATTCCTCGTTTATTGACAATATATCTCGTCTGCGTCATATAACCCATGGCTTTACAAAAAAAAACATCTAGTCTCTTGGCAGATGCGCATTAGTGAATAAGATATCTTGTTTACAGCATGACGCCCATGGTTTTACAAAACACGTGATCTTGTCTCTGGCGTAGCAGACAAGAGTTAGTTGACAATATATCTTGTATCTGGTTGTTTAATATGTTGAGTAGATATGCTGTTGGACGTTGGGGGTCCAGCATGAGTCATATCCTCACAAAGCCTCCACTAACCAGCCAAGTAATGTGCGGAACTAACGCGGCCTTAAAGTCCGACTGTCCATCATCGTAACGATTGTTACAGTTATGTGAGTGTCGGCAGTGCGGGTACGTCACAAGGAATGTTTGATGAGTTAAAACTTCCGACACACTTACTAAGTGCAACAATTTAAATAACTAGTAGAGCTTACAGATTTCTAAATTGATTTGATTGATCATTTATGAAATTGAATGTTGGCGGCTAGGGCTAGGGTTTTGATGTTTATACATATTATTATTTGTTTATTTTTTTAAATGTAATTTGTTGTGTATGACCGGTCCGTAGCTCAGTGTTAACACTGCGGACTCTGAATGGGAAGGTTGTGGGTTTGAATCTCGGTGGAGCACAAAAATATTTATATTTTCAAATTTGCTCTTTGCTGGGTTGAAAAATTCATAAACCTTTACCAATGACCGGTCACCAAAGGTCCATCCAACCTTACAGCAACTGGGTCTTGCTTGAGCATTGGCGCTTTGTAGCGACGACCAAGCTCGTACACCTGTGCGGCACTACAACAAGTGCCATAGACCCCTAGAGTCTCTAGAATCTAGGGAATCTCCCGCACAGGATTTCTTAAAAAAAAATATGTTCCTTGACTTATAGGTTGGTATGTGGCTGACCACCCATGCTGTAGAAACTGGCTTACATTACCAATGTCACGCCTGTCCCAAGGCAGGTCGGCAAAAGTTTCAGGGTGTATGTTCATGTGAAGTTAGGATTTTAATTTGTAAGTCTACATGCAGCATTTTAAACGCGAAAGCACACGTGTCTGTGTCTGAGCATGCATTAAATATGAATTTTAAATTGTAATAAATCTTATATTATTATGGTTTTCTTACCTGATGATGACCAACAAGGTCGAAAACGTTCGTAATTATTAATGAAAATAAATCGATATTTGTTATAAGAAACAGTGTTTCATTAGAATTTTGTTTCCAAAATATAAAAATCAGGTAATGTATCTCTTTGCAACTTAGATTACAGATTATAGATTACACTACACTAGTGATTATCCTACGGTTGAATCTACGTATACTTTTCAAAGGCTTACAAATTAAATGGAAACATTGAAATCGTCCTTGTTACTTTTCGAGTTAAAAATTTCAATTCAATCAGTAGAGCATTGCTACTTTTTAGTTTCTCTTTATCTTACCTGCTTCCTTGTATATATGTTCTACTCTATTTGTATATCCGTTTTCTCTACAGCCAACTAAAGCTGCTGACTCGACTTGGCGAGCAAAACTTCAACACATCTTAAAGGGGATCGTTGGAAATTTTATCTAAACATACAAAGTGATCATTGCGAGAATCCTTTGTTCCGGGAGCTCCTTACTTCTTACCCAGAGGTTAATGAACCGCAGCTCTGTGTTAACGATGCTTTGCTTTCTCATGCGAAACGGCAAAAACTTGAAAGACAATTTTCATCTAAGATATCATAGAAGATGTGAGTGTTACACAAAGCTTCAAAGATTAAGGTCATTCGAAAAAACAAAAAATGAAAACTTGTTACGTTTATTGTGTGAAACCCACTTCAAGGGTCCTGTTTAAAATGGACTTGGTTCAAATTTTACTGATTTCTGGGTCTCTCGAACCAACCTCATACCTGTCCTGTATGTATGTGTCAGAAGGACCCACAGCACATGGAAGCTCATACAAAGCTATATATTTTCTCAAGTGGCGGAAGGCCTTCCCGTGAAGTAAAAGCAACGACACGACAAAACAATAACTTCTAGGTCAGAGGCGTGCCCAAGACTATGTTATGGTATGTAATGCATACATAACGTAACCATGTAGATACATAGTAGTAGGTACATTATTCTCTCTTGTAAAATTTACCGTTATCCATAATACTTGCGGTTCAAATCTCACGGTATATTTTCGCTTATTTTATTTTTTTGCAAATTCGAGATGTCTTGGTTCCACCGGTTCGTAGTCTTGGGATTCGTTATCGGAAAGTTGCAGGTTTGATTCCTGGTAGAATATAAAAAACAATGAATTTTCCAAGGTTATGTATCTTCGCTGCGTTGCAAATCAGCTTTTCCCAAAGACCGGTAATCAAAGGTCCTTCTAGCGTTACACCAACTGGGTCTTGTTTGATATTTGACGCTTTCTATATCGAGAACCAAGCTTGCAGTGGACTCGTGATATGATTCACACTAAAACAGCATTCACCAAATAAATTACTATAATATTTATTTATTTTATTGTTGCTGACTTCCACATGAACTTCTTAAAATATGGAGAACCGAATATTGGTAAACGGCAAAATATACTTTAAGATGAGCTTATAATAAAAGAATATGTAATACAGGAGCTTGTGCGCGCTAGCTGTAAAGGTCATAAGGAAGTATTATTTTGTAATAAGTATTGTGTTCTGTGCATGAGCTACCTACATCAGCTAGTATGGGACGCGTTTTATTGCCAGTTTTATAGATCTCCTCCTGCAATATTACCTCTGTGCGGGCTTTGCTGCCAAATACAAAAATAAGCTAAGCCTGAACACTTAGTTGGGACGGAGATAATACGCTGAAAACTTCAATAGAGTTATGATATGAGTGAATACAGAATTATTGACAAATTAAAACTGTAAATTAAAAAAAATATTATTAATGATACACCATGTAGACAATGACCTATAAAAGAAAAACGTGTCAGTGTCTGTCGATAGCTTGTGTTCTATAATAATATTAATATTAAGATGATGTATTTGGTGAGCGCTGTTTTTGTGAGAATCACACCTCAAGAGCCCTCTGCGAGCTTGTTTGTAGCAGTAGAAAGCGCCAATTCTTAAACAAGACCCAGTTGGTTGGATAGACCTATGGTAAACGGTCTTTGGTATAGCAGATTCATTTTTCAACCCAGCTAAGAGAAAATAAAAAAAAAAAAAAAAAACTTCCGTGGTCCACAGGGATTCGATCCCACTGCCTTCCAATCACGATTCTGAAATGTTAACCACTAGACTACGGACCTGTTGAATTGAATGTTCCATGCCTGAAGGCTAGGGTTAGATCTCCACCAAGGACCTTACAAAAGATTTCGGATAAGGTAAGAGGACCGGCCCTATTATCTGTGAAAATAAATAGGTTATACACCCCTTCTATTCACTTTGGAATACTTAAAAAATCAATATATTTTTCAGGAAAAAGTTCTTTGACTAATAGGTTGGTATGAGACTGACCTCCCATACTGTAAAAAATAGTTTCACTTTTTCCAATGCCACCCTGGTTTCAGGAAGGGTGGCAGGAGTTGCAAGGTTTATGTTCATGTGAGGTTTATTTTTTTTTACGGGCAGCATGTGTATTAGCGTGGAAGTACATATGCCTGCTTATGGGCATGCATTGAATATGAGCCCTAAATTTCAATATATCTGTGCTGTTCTACATCGGTCTTGTACTATGTTTATATTTATTTTTAAATTATTAATTGAAAAGAGAAGTGACAAAGATATTTCTGCAGGGGTCGCATTCATTACATTTCAACATTTACAATGCAGATAGATTCCAACTAAGATATCCCTTTTGTGCTTCTACAGCAATTTCCGTTTAATTTTTATGGCAGACATTATAAAATTTTACTGTTAAACTTTTTGATGCAGCTTCTTTGGAAATTTCTCAAATTTAATCTCTCCCCTCCGACATATTTTACTCTTGGCGAGGAGCTCAGTTTATTGCTCCATTTACCGACATAGTAATGTTTGATTTACTCTTTAAAAAGTTAAAGCTAAAAACTTATGGCCGGGAGAGTAACAGATCCATCAAAAAGTTAAAATAAATAGTATAGTGCATTGCTTAAACTATTATAATGGGTCGTTAAGATATTAACCCAATGAGTGCCAGAGATGAGATATTGTATTAAAAAACACTCCTGCCACACCAGAAACGCTATACTTCTTAATTCCTTACACTTTGGATATCAATCCAAGTCGGAGGTTGCTAGAGCTTGCGAAAGAACTCCATGGATAAAAAAAGGCATAGAAGGTACACCTTATTAAATGAATGGTATATTTTTTGTGCTACGCCGGGATTCAAACCCACGACCTTTCATTCGCGAGTCCGAAGCGTTACCTCACTTACCACTAAACTACGGACCGGTCTTTGTATTTGAAAACTTTTCACTCACCTGCCGGTAAGTATCAACATTTAAAACACAATTTTCTTTTCACAAATAAGATTTCACCTATGTTATCTTTTTATTGTCGAAGGATTAACTAACTATTTATAATCTAATCTAATTTAATCTAAGTGGCAAAGATAGGTAACATTAGGGATTCACATTACATGCATTTTCACAAGCAGACACGAATAAGTTCGCACTTGCACACCTACAACATAAAAACCAAAAAACTCAAATGAACATACACCCTGCAACTCTTGCCGACCTTCCCTGAAACAGGGTGACTTTGGCAAAGTGAACCATGTTCTACAGCATGGTTGGTCAGCTGCATACCAACCCATAAGTTAATGCTCCCATAGTAATGTGGCAGATATAAAATTATTTTTCTTGCCGTAGAGAAAAGGTTATAAGTACATGAATTAAAGTTGAAAAACATATGAAGGATAAAGTAACAGATCCATCATAAAAAGTATATCAGTAAAATATTACTTGGACTATTATAATGGGCCGTTAAGGCACCAAAGTCAACACCTCTTTAAACATTTTAGAGAAGGCAATTAAAAGTGCTACTAAGTCGTTGGGATTCATAAAGCTATTAAAGTATACAACAATAAATCATAAACTCTACATTTGTAATAGGGTGACGAGAATTTAATTGTCAAAAGAGTTTATCATAAATTCAATTGAAGTATCTCAAGGTAAAATTATTAAGTATGTATTTTGCAATATTTAGGTATAGAGAAGAAATTATGAGAACATCGTAGTTACAACGGTAATGTGGTCTCTAAAAAAAGGGAAGAAAATATCATGGATTTATAAGTCCAGGGGGAAAAAGATCTTTAAATCGTATTTTGAAGATGTTATACTTTGTGACGATGTTCATCATCATCATCGTGATCTAATCAGCCCTGCGTAGGCTTTGGCTGAATCCAGGATTCTCCTCCACTCTCGCCTGCTCATCACCTTTGCTTATCGGCTACGTACATACGAGTATGTCGGCCTTGGCTGCATCTGCCTTAACACAGCCTATCCAACGCATTTTTTTCCGTTCTTGTGATGACTTTATCCAATAGGAGATAGAGATAAAGGAGATATGTTAAAAATCTATTTATTTATCCTCTTTCTTTTAAGCATACCTTGCGTAGCACTTAAAAATCAAATTCTAATTTTGCAACTTTTTGCTGTCTCATATTCTCTCTTATCTCATTTGGTGGGTGCTATTTTTTTTTGTAAATCATATCTCAACAGCCCACTGTTAGCTTGGTCGTTGCCATTGAAAACGCCATGTACTCCAGAAAATTCAGTCGCTGCATGGCTGGATGGACCTTTAATAAACATTATCTGGTAAAGACACATGAATGTTTCAACATGGCACATTTTGTTTTTTTTTTGTGCTCTGTACCCTTAGTACGAGTGGCAAAACTTGAGTAATGTAAAGTTTACGGCAATTATTAAAGAGTGATTTCCCCCAAACTCTGCCGTTTTTGTTTGTTTGAATTTGATTTTATTCATCACTGTAACTCTTTTGCTAAGACCATAAAGTGTAAGAAACAAAAACGGCAGATTTTGGGAGAAATCACGGTTAATATTTTCCGTAAACTTTACTTTTCTCAAGTTTTGCAACTCGTACAAAGGGTATTGTAGAGAACTACAACACCTTCCGATTACTAGTCTATTACGTTTACAACTAGACTACAGAAAAATAAAATACATAACGTCTAGCTTATTTCAAAATAAACTATCTGACTTGTCCAACGCTAAACAGCTCGTGTGTAAATTACATCATAGGGAAATATTATACAAAATCACTTCTTGTGAAGATATCAAATCTCAGAGATGGTTTTGTGTTTACTGATTTCTATTCAGTGCATTTTACGATTTCAAAACCCAACATTGTATACCTTTGAACTCTACAATGACCCTGTACCATAATAAAATGCAATAATGAATAAAAACACTCAATAAAAACGACGTTAAATTGTTGTTTTTTAAATGAACGAGGCAATTCAGAATGTGTCGCGTCGACTCGCCTTACATCTGACGAGAGCGGTGATTTCAATATTTAAAAGGCGTCGTAAAACATCGCAATAAACCGGGCAGAGATGCTCTACAGTCTACAATAACCGATTGTTGATATCTGCGCACCGCTGAGCTTAACACTGAGATTCCTTTGTCCGCGGAAAAGTGAATCTGCAATGAGCTTATTATGCAACATAATAAAAAAGGCATTTTTGCAGTTGGTCGTTTTTAATTAAAATTCGCAGGGACACTTTTATGCGCGGCAGGATGACGTGTTTAAAATATTTCACGTTTTGATGAATCATAAAAACGTGCATCTATATTTTACCTTTAATTATCTCACATTAGGAGATACTCTGGGCAGCCACATCGAGGCGTGACCACCTTCTGGTGAATAGAGTACCACTCTCCATAGGAGGTAAGCTAATCCAGCCTTCTGATTCGGTAAGACTTCTAGGAGTCTTACTGGATCGTAACCTGACACTGGATAGGCAAATAGATGCCACAATAGCTTCTTCTTTTTTTTCGCTTCGCCAAATAAAGGCAATAAGAAAATGTCTGCCGTCGGATGCGGTTAAGACCCTGGTGAGTGCGTTTGTGATGTCTCGGATTGACTATTGCTCGACGCTTTATAGTGGTCAGCCGAAGAAACAGTTTAATCGCTTTCAATCTGTGTTGAATTCGGCAGCAAGACTCATATTCGGGATTCCCAAATTCGCTCACATCACCCCGCTGTTAAAAAAACTTCATTGGCTTCGTTTCCCGGAGAGGGTGGTCTTCCGTGTTTGTTTAATGGTATTTAAAGCCATCAATGGCTTGGCCCCACCTTATCTGGCTGATATGATTTCACCTGTTGAAATGGGTGTTAGGAGGCAGACACTCAGATCTGCGGGTGATGGAGTAGTCAATTTGGTTCAGCCGCGCCGTCAGATTCGTACAAACTTCGGAGACCGCGCTTTCCGTGTTGCGGGGCCGGTGGAGTGGAACAGACTGCCACCCGGAGTGAAGAACTCCAAATCTGTGGGTGTATTTCGAGGAGCACTCAAGACACACTTGTTTAGAAAGTCTTATCCATGATCGGAGAGGGCCCTTGAGGTGTGACACACACAAAAACGGCGCTCTCTTATCATGTGTAATTTAAAATAAATCAGCCTGTTATTATTATTATTATTATTATTAAGAATATTTTTTTTTTATAAACATAAAAAGAGAAGCACTTTTTAATGTTTTGATAACAGTATTAAAAGTCCATAATACGAGTACCTACTTAACTTAACTTAACACCACTTAGGTGATATCAGACGATTGACTTTTTGTTGATACACGGATTCGATGGAATGAGCCGTTGGTTGCATCTCACGTCTCAGCTGTAATAATAATGCAACTTCTTGACGTAGTGTCCTCTTTTACATTGGCGTGTAAAACTTTTGTACAGGCTTACATCAACCATTTTTTTGAAGTAGGAGTTTTCCTGCTCCCAAGCAAAATGTAATTTTTTGTGATGGCTGAGTAAATTGTTGATAAAGAATTATTTATTTAGTTTTACAAGAATTGCTCTTTAACTAAAAGAGCTGTTTTGGCACATCTTTACTAAAAGTAGATCATAGACTTATGTTACTTCCAAGATGATGAACTAACCTGCCAATGGCTATGCTAAATGAGATCTTTTCTTTGGTTGATATCTTCCACCTCTCTTCCTGTTAAGGTAATCAATTTTTTTGCATTATCTTATTTATTTGTTTTATGTCTACATTCTGCAATTTATAATTTTGTACAAATTTGACCTTTGTAATAAATCGATTGTCCATCGTCTTTATTTTGTTCAACTCAGTGCAGCGCAAAGAATTTTTCAAAATGTTTTTTGGTTGTGCATTGAAAATCAAACACACTACCAACTAGTCTAGAGCGTTAACCTCTGGACTACGGCCGGTCCACGTTGAATTTGCTGCATTATATTATTTTTGATTGCAGCTCCCATCACATTCTTCCTGGAATGGTCATCATCACGGGTTCCCAGAGACCTCTTGGCTCTCCTAAAGACTCTCTGTCACTCTGCCACAATGGCGGCAGATCAGTAAACGTCAGTGAGCTGACTTTACGGTAATTTACGTGACATTGGAGATATCCTGCGTGGGGATCGTGTACACGCATTCCATAAATGCATACTCCTTGTGTAGTGTAACTAAGCTGCACATTTAGGGCGCATTTTTAAAGCTTCATCTCCGGAAAGGTAGCATATGTGTGCAGAACTTTTTTATTGGCGCCTTTTAATATGCGGCTGACTACCCATGCTGTAAAAATGGTTCACTTTGCCAATGTCACCCCTGTTTCAGGGAAGGACGGCAAGAGTTGCCGGGTGTATGTCCATTTGAGATTTGGGTTTTTATGTTGTAGGTTCACATGCGGCATGTGCAAGCGCGAACTTGTACGTGTCTGGTTGTGAGAATGCATGTAATGTGAATCTCTAATGTTCATATAATGTGAATCAACAATGTAACATACCTTTGCAACTTAGATAAGATCAGATTTGATTTTAGATGTCCGCAAGCAACTAGGTTCATTTAATTATCAGTATTTTACAACTTTTTTTAACACTGATATCAAAACAAATTGTCAAAGATCCTCGGATTACAATCTAAGCCACTACGAAAAGTTTTTATAGCAATTGTTTACAGCCCAGTCGATAATTCAGTTGGGAGCATGCTTGCATTCCATGCCGGGAGCTCGGGTTCGATTCCTACCGAGGGTGTCAGAAATGATTTCTTGTTTCGCTATTCATTTCAAACGCAAAATAAAATACTAGCAAGACTAAAGCCGTTTGTCCACCGCACGCCGTCACCGTCACGTCACCGGAAACGAGATGACGGCGCCAAAGTAGCGGTATATGTTATGTATTTATGTTTTGCCTGGTTATAGGCAATACAATATATAACCTATAACCAGCGAAATCGGTCGCGGTGGACAAACGATCGCCGTCATATCAATTAAACTCGGCCCGAAATAATCTCGTTCTCGGTGACGTGACGGTGACGGCGTGCGGTGGACAAACGGCCTTACTCAGCTTTTACAAAACATGTAAACCAGCCCCTTCTAGAACTGGAAACTGAAGGGATTGGCCTGCTTACCGGGGTCAACGGAGTAAGAAGTTACACTATATCTGTAGTTCAGCTGCGTTTATTGGTCCGCGAGCCGAGAAGTACAAAGCCCTGGACACGCGTGCACGCTAATAAAATACCTAATAATACTAACAATAAAGGCGAGATTGGCTTTCATTCGCGAAATGACCCCGCGCATTCGAAACGATAAAAAGGTTGACCGCGGATGTGTTTCTTTTATTTCTTTGGGAAATACCATCAAGACACTTTTAACGGCCGTACAAATGATTTCCGTTGCGTTTTTAAGATCAATTGTTTGATGGGATTAAAATAGGCACCTACATATATTCACTTTGAGAATAACAAAAGGCTTTAATTAATTCTGATTCTGTCTTCTTAACGGAAGGTTATGATTTTAACTGGGGTTCTCTTTTAATTAAACTGCAATTATTTATTTTAAACGGTTTGGTTCACAATTTAAAATGTGCTGATTTCTAGCTCTTGCTTTCGACTTCAAGGCTCAATGTTTTATTCGACACTTTGCCCTGCAGGCAATTCCGGCTTACATTTATACTCATATACGTTCATACGGATGTTTCTCAATTGTTCTTGATTTCTCGAACATAGTGGATGATTCCAATACCACAGCGTTGTTCCATCAGCGTGAGTATTAAGTAAAGTAGAGAGCGTTGTATCATGTATGCACTAATACTAACATACGCTCGTAACAGTAACTAAATTGCACATCTAGATCAACTTCTTACCGAATTTTCCCGAACGGAGTCGCATGAATCTATTTATTTCTACAGATCCCGGCCCTACGCCAACCACTTCAATGGAAGTGAGAGTTTCCCAGATCCGAAGGTGTCTCGTTTTCATTTTTTGTGAAGGCTGAGTAAACTTTTTCTGTATTTTTATTTTGGGATTGAAACAAACACCAATACGGGAAGTCATTTCTTACACCTTTGATGGGGATTAAACCCTAGCATTTAGTATGGAATGCAAGCATTTTATTAACTAAGCCATCGACCAGACTTACTTTCTTACGTCCGGATTTATCGGATTACGGTTTACTTTTTAGCTTAGTTTTCTATTAAGGATAAAAGAAAAACAACTTTGTTTTCGATTACTATGGGTAGGTATATATATTTTATACCACAACCGATTTCGCAAACATCTGTTTGCATCATCAGGTGGTTGAAGTAATTAACTAAGTTTTATTAAATTAATTAAGTTAATAATTAAACACAAAACAAATTTCTCAATCAAGAAAGGTATTCATTTAGAAATATATTGTCCCCCCACCCCCCAGTGCTTATCTACCATTTGATTTAAAGATGACCTTTCAATGAGATTGTCTTAAGAATCACATTCTACATAATGTGAGCTAAGAAAAAAACGTAAAACACGATAAAACACAATAATCTAAGAGTTGCTAAAATACAACCAATCTCCAGTTTTCCTAAGACACATTGGTCCAGTACACATACAATTATACAAACGTTGCAATTACATGTGAAATTACTTCTAATGGACATAAGACAAACAAGTACTAAGGGGACGATATATCTGCAACTTCCATTAAATATATTTCAGCAGAAATTTTTCTCTTTTATCTCTAAAAATCTGCATGCTATTTTATGGTTAAAAAATATGAAGATAGATTTGTATCCAAATACTTTAAAAAAGAAATACGCTCACCGGCAAAACCATTTTTTTTATCTATCGGAATAAAAATGACAAATTGATGTAGGTAAAAAAAAATCGCAAAAACTATTTTCGGGGATAAATCTCTTTGATGTATTTTGCTTGTGTGGTTTCACATAGTGATGATCTATATGAAAGTGGGCAGGTTGGCATTGTTATGGATACGCCACGCTCTGCTTGGGGGACAACTGCGGGAGGTTCCACCCCGGTGACAGCTTAGAACGGCACAGTGACAAAACGACACATGATAAAACAACACATGATAAAGCGACATATGATAAAACGGCACATAAAAGAACAACACATGACAAAACACCACTCTGACAAAACAACACAGAAAAAATCACTATGTATGAGGCTGACCACCCATACTGTAAAAATGATTCACTTTGCCAATGTCACCCCTGTTCCAGGGAAGGTCGGCAAAAGTTGCAGGGTTTATGTTCATTTGAGGTTTGAAATTTAATTTGTAAGTACACATTTAGCATTTGTAAGCGCGAACTTTCACGTGTTAATTTGTGGACATGCATTTGATATGAGCTTTGAATGTTTATGTATCTTTTCAATATAGATTTATAGATAGGTTATAAATGTCAAAACAACACAAGGACAAAATATCACATCAAAACACAGCAATTTTTCATGTGCCGCTTAGGGTTTTTCTATTTTAGGTATCTGATGCTTTGTCTTGTGATGTTTTGTCATGTGATGTAATATCATTGTGATGTTTTGTCATTGTAATGTTTTGTCATGTGTTGTTATGTATCGTTCTGTCATGTGTCGTTTCGTCATGTGTCATTCTGTCATATGTCGTTTTGTCACTGTTCCGTTCTACCATGGAACCGTTCCACCCCACACCGAATCGGTCACGTGGTAACCAGGTATATAAACTCCATACAAAATTATTTCAGAGATTTGTATGATGCGGAGAGATGGTCGGTCAATTAGGGAATTGGGGGCTTTATTCACTTTTTGTGAGCTTTATAAAATATATTTTAGAATATAAAAAAGGCATAGTGAAATTGTTATGTATCGGCCGTGATTGCTCGAGTGTTCTAGTAAAGTCTCGCATATGCCAATTCTCAATGATTCGAGAATAATCCTTATTCTTGCTACAGAGACTGCAGAGAGAGAAGTCAAGCAATCGTTGTATTGTGTAGATGTAAAGTAGACTGTGTATGCGAAATAAATTGTGCAAAATAAATAACCGCAATTTTTATAATATTAAATTGAACCCGGTAAAATTATAACAATTTGATAATGGTATTTTTTGTATTTCTACCCTTATATGGCTCACTATTTTGATTATCGATTTTTAAGTCACAGTTTTTGGCGATTTACGCTTCCTTTTCATCTTAATTTTAAAAAAGATTTGTTCATTCGGGACTCCCTCTTGTGGTACAGATAACAGAAGACCAGCCGTTCTTTCATCTTTTGGGTGGTCTGCCCGGAAGACGCTGACCGTCGGGTAATTCGCAAAAGATGTAAATAAATGGAATGCATAACTTTTTTTTTAAATATCACATATTTAATTTACATAGTTCTTTTTAATTTACGTTGCTGAATGAAAAATAAATTAGGTGAAACTCAGTTTGAAAAAAAAATGTTTGAATTTTTTAGTTTAGTTTTCATTTGGAAGAAATGTCTGCTTATTTTCAACGTCATGTAACTACACGAACTGCTTTACAATTTTAATATTTTATGTCCCTGTAAAAAACATAACAAATACTCGTCATTAAAATAAAATAACACAAAAGCGCAGTGATGCATTTAGACTTTTCTTCGCTCACATTGTTTATAATGTGATTCTTAAGACGATTCAATTTTAAAGTCATCTCTGAAAAAAATGTAGATAAGCCAGACAAGCACTCGGGCTGTTTTCTCTTGAAAAGCACCGTCAGTGCGTTACATAAGCCAGAGAGCTTTTTACCAAAGATTGAGAGGTGACGCTTCATGGCATTTTCGACCTGCGCTTTTGTGTCTCACAGCTCTGAGGTCCAATAATAAAGTTTACAGGCACAATATTTATGGCTCCTCATAGCGTAAATCAATCGGGATTATGTTACTCACATACTCGCGCATACTTTAAACGAGTGCACAGAAAATTTTATCTCACCTTTCACTTGTGTTTTGACCCGGCAAATCGATCTGCAGAAAAGTCGTTGCCATATTTTTTTTTAACTCTACATCCACTTTGATGGCATGATTTTTGGATTATTTACTCTCTCAAACATAGTAAACATAGCTTTCTATATTTTTCAAATTGATTAAAATACACTAAAGACTTGTCTGACAAGTATTCATTTTTTTTATCAAAAGCATAATATGTAACTCAGTAATTTATCACGAAATGTTTTTTTTTCTACTCAAGTCAAATAGTTTTCAAGGTTGTACCTATTCCATGGGAAAAAAACATTTAATAATAGTTTATTTACAATTTCTGAACTTTTTGTAGAAGCAACATTCCAAAAAATATTTTTCACAAGGCCAAGAAGTAATGTCTCATATCTAGAGAATCTAGAGAGAAATATCAAGTTTTTGTACCCAATCGTCAATTTTCTTGTTTCGATTTCTGGTGTGTGCGATCTGCTTAATGTTACCGTTCATGTGAGTAATCTTGCAGCTTCAAGTTCAGTCATAAAGTAAAATGGCATATTTAGTTTCATCATGGGAAAGTATGTGAGCGCCTACATACGGCTGGGAAAGTTATTAAATGGCATTCAAGGGTCATGACTGCATGACCTCTTTTAATAACAAACACTATTTACGAGTACTGAAAACAATCCATGTGTGCACTTCATAATATTTTGTATTGTTTGTAACGATCTACTAGGCAAGTTATCGGAGTTGCACAAGACATATGTATTTAAATATCCTTGCAAGGTATGTGCAAAACTTAAGCATCATACGTGTTGTAGATGTATTTAAAAAAAAACGTATGTTCTATGATGGAGCTGTTTATTGACCATATATTGTGTGTGACCAAAATTTCATTGACCAAGAAATCGTCTGGACAAACTGTCGTGTGACTGAATTGTCCGTGACCGATGTGTCTGTGAAACATTTGTCGTGGAACCCTTGGTGACCGGTCTTAATACAGTAAAGGCATAATAATTTTTAACCCAGCGACGAGCATTTTTTTTATTTTTGCTTCGCCTGCAATAGAACCCACGACCTTCCTATTATGGGACTATAGCGTTAATCACTAGACTACGAACCAATGGAAAGAAAACAGATGAAAAAGCAAACTATGTAGGACAGGCATGTCAAACGCGCGGCTCGCCAACACATAAGTTTCTTATCTAAGTTGCAAAATATAAGTGACATTAGAGATTCACATTACATGCATTTTCACAAAACAGACATGTTTAAGTTTGCGTTTAAGCATACCGCATGTAGTCCTACAATATAAAAACCCGAATCTCAAATGAACATACACCCTGCAACTCCTGTCGACCTTCCCTGAAACAGGGGTGACATTGGCAAAGTGAACTATTTTCTACAGCATGGGTGGTCAGCCGCATACCAACCTATAATTCAAAGTACCAACCTATACATACCAACCGCATACCAACCTATAAGTCAAGTTTTAAAAACATAATATCAAACCAAACCTATCAATTTGACGGTGTTTTTTAAAATTGGGAGCTTTTCTTCCCTCCTGTCTCATTAACCATTTTCTTTTGATGATTTTTTTTGCATTCGGTCCTGTCACCTATGGCTCACAATATCCTATGAGTTTCACATTATCATCATCATCATGATCCTGACAGCCCTGGGTGGGCCTTGGCTGAATCCAGGATCCTCCTCCACTCTCGCCTGTCCATCGCCTTTGCTTTCCAGCCACGTCTACCCGCCTTGGCATGCTTGATGTAAAACCTTGTTATTGTAGTGCGCGGTGAAGTGGAATATCCTTTATGTTGATTGAATTTTTCTTTTTATTTAATTTCTGACCACCCCTATGCAATGCCTTGTGCAGGAATGCTACCCCTAGCTCTATATAATATGACGAAACCTCCCCGTGCATCGATACCCACAATAAGATTTGGCGGCCATTCAATACAATACAATAATGCACTGAGCACACGCGCGGCTTCTTTGATCAATCACCTACTGAGATGCGCCTCCCTGAAACTCAATCTGTACCCCGAGTATAAAATATTACGTAAACTCCCTTCAATCACGTTAATATCAAATATGTATGCACACTAAATCACTCACTAGGAGTACTGTTGTATCTTCCATATATGTTTCTATTTGCGTAATCAAGGTGGGTTTACGGTTTACGCAATATTTAATACTAAGGGTGCTGTAGTCCAGTTTGTGATGTCCAACTACCCTTAGGTAGGCACTTACACGAAACAGGTAAACAAACATTCAAAATCATATTAACATACTGAATTTTAAAAGTATATTGAATGTGTAAATAAAAAACCTTGATAGGGAAGTCAGAGTAAGATTGATTTAAATTTTCGCTTTTTTAAGGACTTAAAGGTTGCTGGAGTGATGTTTTCCGGGATCTATTACCGTGGTCTATGGGAGCTGGAGCTTCCGGACGTTGCACCCATTTCTACGATGGGCTTCTTCAGCGTGAAGTGTTTGGTGGTGATGAAACTTCTTCACATGTAAGCCCCAAGTGTACACACACTTTCATCACAGTTTTCATCAAGATCATCTTCATCATCACCAAACACTTCACGCTGAAGAAGCTCATTGTAGACATGGGCGAAACGTCCAGAAGCTCCAGCTCCCATAGACCACGGTCATACGACATAAGACCATAGCTCCAACAGATCCCAAAAAACATCACTCCAGCATCATCAGCCGGCCGTGTAAACCTAAAAGACTTATAGGTTGGTTGGAAGCTAACCACGCATACTGAAAAAAAATGCTTCACTTTGCCAATGTCGATCATGTTTCAGGGAATGTCGGCAAAAGTCGCATGACCTGTGTTTTTTAAGATTTGAGTTTATATGCTATAAACTTAAGTGCGGCATGTACTCGTATAAGTTATTTGTGTAGACATGACCAAAATTTGCCGTTTAAAGAAAAAAATGACGAATAAAGTGGATGTTTAATTTTTCGTTTTTCAATAAATATTCCTATGATACCAATGCGAACATGCAATATTATAACAGATATGTATTGAAGCACCCTCAGCAAACGCTGTACAATATGTGTAACTCTAGCTGTCCATATCGCCTAGTAACGCTGAGGACACCCTCATTACGGCAAGGTGATATAAGATATCTACACAATACTCCACATTTCTGTAACATCTCCATTGTAACGGAGGATTACTTACACTGAGTACCTGCTTACCTCAACTTCCCATACTGAATAGGAAAAATATATGTAATATTAAGCTATTGTGTGAGCACACGGCAATTTCAATTATTAGTATACTTAAAAGATGGCACATGATGAACTTAATAGAAACCAAGGATGGTTTTCAAAATGGAAATAAAGAAATATACCTAACTTCACCGCAAATAAAATAACAAGTCACATTCTGACATTTGAACGAAATATTTGTGATGTTTATAAACACATTTTTGTTTTTGTTTATTGCTTTTGTGTCTTTAATCATTTTCAGAACCTTCCACACAACTTGGAAACATAATAAGAAGTAGAAGAAACCACTTCAGTTGAAATGGGGTATTCCCAGCTCCCGAATGGACTGGTACTCATTTCTTGTGAAGTATATTTCAAACCAAAAATAAAATCTTGGCATGGTTTACTCAGCCTTTTCTAAAATTAAGTACATGCCCCTTCGGGAGCTGGGACCTGTAAAATAAATAGGTCCCTCTCGACACATGCAAGAAATTTCACTGAATGTGTAGCTTAGTAGAAAAAAAACGATCAAGAATATAAAAGTACAATCACGATGAAATAGATTTTAAAATCTTTAAATTCTTCAGTTAGTAGGACTGAATAGCTCGTATAATTTTATTCTGTTTACCTTCACAGTCCATACAAAGCCCACGTTACAAAGGTGTCCGACGTTCAACGTGAAACGTATACAAAGGGAATATTTCCGAACAATTATTACTATTAAAGGAGTATGAGTCATCCTTCAAATGGGATGAACCAAATAAGAAATAAAGGTGTTTGTTATTCAAAATATTTTCTATCATAGATCGCCGCTAAGCAAGTAATCTGGTATACTACTAGTGAGAATAAAAAAGTAATGGAATAGAGTTGACGAAAAAACCTTCAAATTTTGTCTGCATGGAATTTGATTTATTTAATAAATCTCATCTTTATTCTTTAAAGTTACAAAATTAAACTAAAATTAAAAAATAATATTGAGTAATTCCTTGACTTATAGGTTGGTATGAGGCTGACCACCCATACTGTAAAAAATGGTTCACTTTGCCAATGTCACCCCTGTTTCAGGGAATGTCGGCAAGAGTTGCAGGGCTTATGTTCATTTGAGGTTTGGATTTTATTTGTAAGTACACAATCAGCATTTGTAAGCGCGAACTACACGTGTTTGTTTGTGGGCATACATCTGAGAGCTTTGAATGAATATATCCTTGCAACTTAGATTATAGATTATAGATATAGTACATTAGATCCACAAATAGGCAGGTGTAAGATGGCGCTTACATATGTTGGATGCCTAGATACTGGCAAAATGTAGCCCATGTAACGTGCCGACTCTTGGCGAAATATCATGACCGGTGGTTTGCTTTTCGAACTCGTAAATGGAAGGTTGTGAGTTCTAATCCCGGCGGAGCACAATTTTACTTCAAATATGCCCTTCGCTGGGTTGTAAAATTCATATACCTTTACCAAAGACCAATCACTAAATGTACATCCAGCAGCTGGGTATTGCTTGAGAATTGGCGTATTCTATGGACTCTTGAGGTATGATTCATGCAAAAACAGCGCTCACCAAATAAGTCATCCTAATATTATTATTATTATCATTGATCAGCGTCATAGAAACCTATAATCTAAGGAACTAATATCTTTTTTATAGTAATTCATGGTATTTTTTAATAAAAAATAGACATTCACTTTCCTATTTTCCATGTTTATGTCCTAGAGCAGAATATTTTTTCCTTAGGCGGAAATTTTTCATCAGTCCCAGAAAAACTGCATCTTATTTGAGCTCTACGTTGAACTAATAAATATTTCGTGGCATTTATAGTATTCATTTTAAATAGTATTTAAAAAATATAAAGAGCAACAAGCTTTTATTTACCTTTAAAAAAAACAAAAAAGATCGGTCCTTTAACAATCATCAGGAAGTAAAAAATAAATATACTTCTGTCCAAGCTCCAATATGGGCCTGCATTTATGTAATAGTAGTATGACGTGATGAGTATGTTTATCGGTGTGTGTGTCTGGAATGTACGTGGCTATAGCAGCGCTGCCTCCCCTCACAAAAGCCTCACCCCGAGCAAGATGAAAAATAAACACGACATTATTATGGCGACTCAAAAGATTTGTTGATACCATTTTCATCTCTGGCCAGTGACGGACGGTGCATGGTATTTTTATTTTTTTGTAAATAAAAAAAATAAAAAAATAGTCTTTTCAGGTTCCGAAAAGTCTATGTAAGATTTTAAAAAAGCATGGTATCACGCGATGCAACTAAACTGCACGAATAGTGTCTGCAACCTATTGGTTTTCACAGGTTAGGAGCCAGACTTACGTCAACTACTTCGCTTGAAAAGTGGGTTTTCAGCTGTTGAGGGGACTGGTTACTATTTGTATCCTATTTACTTTCACAGGTAAGGGGCTGGTCTCACGCGAATAACCTCACGTAAAGTGTGGGTTTTTAGCTGTCAAAGGGGCTGATTATTATTTGTTGTGATGGCTCAGTAAACCTTGCCGATATTTTGATTTGGATTTGAAAAAAACACCCTAGCCCTCTGGCATGGAACGAAAGTATTCTAACAACTAAAGTATTGACTGGACTCATGTCATAAAACACTTATCTACTTACACACAAATTGAAAAACTATATCCATTAACATAAGACCTTCATCAATACATGAAAAAAACTTGAAATAAATGTCTCTCTTTGGGGGTATAATGGTTAAAAGTACTCGTAGTACATATGCAGCTTAAATATAGAAAGGACCGATGATTTTTCATGAAACAAATTATTATTTTCTGTTTATTAAAAAATATATTAACTGATTTATGGCGTAGCGCCTCTGAAATGATTATAAAACGTTGTATTGTAGAACGTCTTAGTCTAATACGGCACAAGTCCACATATCCGTGAACCAGCCCTGCTATCCACCCTTCCCTACTACAGAATCATATTATTTAGACGAGCGGCGATACCCGGCCTTTGTGCCCAAAGAGACTTTATAATGGGCCAATATTTCAGGTCGCCGTGGATAAAGGGCCAAGGGGCCGGAGCGATTCATTTGTGGCCCAATACGCGATAGCGGCCCCTCTCTGATGCCCGGGCATTCATATTGTCAAATGTTTGCTTCTCAAATACATTATAATAATGTGAGTGAAGACATGCCGATATACGGCTTAGGTTTGAGCTTTTTATAGCAAATACAAGAAGAGCTCGCCCGAAATATCTTCGCTAAATTGAGTAAAGTACTGTTGTGCTGAGATTTAAAACTTGAACTCCGCAAGCGCATGGTGAGGTGCTTTGTTTTCTCAATAGCGCTATATGGTATGGAGGGATGGACGCTCCCACAGACACTATAGAGAGAAAAATTGAAGTGTTCCAGATGTGTGTCTACCGAAAAATGCTATGGATCTCTTGGCGTGATCGGGTCACCAATGAAGAAGTTCTCCGACGTATCTCCGACCACAAAGGAACTTCTGCCAACCATTAAGCAATGAAATCTGATGTAGGTACTTCGGTCACGTTCTGAAAAATACCATCTACTTCAGGGTAAGATTGAGGGGAGAAGAATTCAGAGAAGCCGAAGGGCATTCTGGCTAAAATGCCTGTGGCAATTGTTCAACAAAAGCACCAAGTCCCTGTTCGAGCCGCAGCATCCCAGGTGAATATAGCCACGATGATCGCCGATCTTCGATAGAAGTGACACAAATAGAAGAAAAAGAAGGTGAAGACTGAAGGCAAGATTAAGAAGTCCTCAAAAAATGTGTATGCCTTAGGGTATGCGAAACTGAGATGGAAAGCGGCACTGCCAGTTGTGTTGTATGAACGTGAAGTCTGGAGTCTGACTAAGAATCAAATAAGTTGTAGATCTTGAAGTGTATCTTTTTGAAATACAAATTAATTTTCAGTGCTAATACACAAACCATTAAAATAATGTAAAACTAAAAAGTTATTAGCTGTTTAATTGAATTGCAATGGGTCCGTTTATTTTAGATATCCTGAAAATGCTTACACGTATATTGGAATAGTATGACTCGTAGCGCTCCTGGTGGTTTATTTCTGACCTTGGACAAAAATGGTCTCATAGGAGATGTAGGTACCCTCTTTATAAACGTTGAAAGTAAGGTTAGACTATTTTTAATAAGATAAATAACCTCTAGAGCCCATTATAATTTCATCGCAATAATACCATTTTAATTCCATGAGGAATGACCCCTCCGCTGTGTTGTATGGTCCTTGATTGATTGGAGACATTTGATATGTGAACATTTCGTCTCCACGAGGCCCGTCACATCTCCTGGTCATTTCATACAATGGCCATAGATAAATATTCTTAATATACCAAAGTAGTATATTATACAAAAGAAATGTAGACGACTTTGTACAATTCATTTATCACGCATGTTTAAAATAATCTTTTGTATCTCCAACTTGATAAATCGCCACAGTACTGATACGTATACTTTTTTCTAATGTTACTTATTTATTAAAGTGGCCATACGTGTGGAAACAATGAATACAAGGATATTTTTTTGGTTCGTATTGTTTTTGGGTGACTCTCACCTCAAGAGCTCTATGCAAGCTATTCGTAGCTAAAGAAAACCCAAATTATCAAATAAGATAAAGTTACTCTTAAACTGGATTGACTTGTTGGACGGTCTTGATAGGAAAATCAAATAATTTTCCAGGTCGGTGAAAAACGTATTACTTGAAAATCAATGCTTTTTGAGTTCTACGTTAGGAATTGAGCCAGCTGTCTTCTATATCGACGGTTAAAAGGCAGTATGAAGCAGTTATGAATGCTATACTACTTGAAAATTTCCGCTCTTTCTAATGCGCTAACTCCCATAGCTCTACGATGATTTTTGTGTTTATGCCCAAGCAAACAACTGAGTTTTCGAAGTATGATTTTGGTGTAACCGACAAGATTTTGGCCTTTTTGGTCCTAAAGGCGCTTGGCGTAAAACAGCGTAAAACCACATTAATAGGAATGCCAATAAATGCTTTTTTTATTTTAGAGTTGTTTTGATTTTAACGATATGATAAAAAATAAAAAATGTTATGCCATTTTTCTGCAATGTCAAAATTTTAAACTGCTCTCTTGAACAATTTAGTTTATGTCGCTTATGCTCTACTGCCTTTTAACCGTCAATATACAAACTTTAGCTTAATCCGAAGCGTTAACCCATTGACTACTGAGCAGTCGAGCTTTATTTGTCAATTGGCAAATCATTAAAAACGAAACCTCACATCTTACATTAAAAGTATAGAACAAATGTGGCGTATCATTTATGTTCTATTTTCTACAAAATTTCACGTGAAAAATGTGAACGTTGTTTCTAGGTTTCACTATCATTTATTTTTGATGTAACTTAATATATTTTACAAAAAATAATGACGTCCATCCCCGAAGAAGTCCACCTTGTTTATTGAGCATCATTAGATTTTCTAGAGTATAAAGTGGACTATAGGAGCATAATATTATGTCCCTTCTGGTGTATTATATTCCTGTATGAAGTGAATCCGCTGAACTCCCCTAAGCTGGGAACGCACGTGACTTTACAATCAGCTGGTCCGGCGACTGGATGCACCCTAGCTCTGTAAAATACGGCTGGAGTGATGCAGAACCAACGAGTGGAAATATTATACAAAAAATAAAATCAGTTCAATCAAGTGTGGTACTTGAAGTGTTTAAAAGAAGAGTGCTTTGCCGAGGATGTTGTCCAGTACAGGAAGGCAAAGAGTGGCGCATTATGCGAAATGATGAACTATCCAGCACATCCCAGTGTTTCAACATCTATAGACTGCGATGGTTCCGGTGGGCTGGACAAATACACGGAATCTCATGGATGGAAAAAGAAGAGTGGGAAGGCCCCGACTGAGATGGAGGGATGAATTGGTGAAGGATGTGACTCTGCTTGTACAAGCTGCAAACTGACCTAAATTTCTACCCAGTGAGCGAGATGATATCACAAAATATAAACTTCAATCTGAGATGAAAATATATGTTAACATTTAAGATTCATATTAGATGTAGGTATGTCTAAATCAAACATGGAGAAGTTCGTATATTCACATGCTGCATGTGCTCAAAGTAAGACACAAACCACTTTCAGGCATTCCCTGAAACTTGGGTGAAATTGACAAAATGACACACATTTTATTTTTATTAATAAAACTCATGATTGCAATTTCAGGACGGAATTTCCATTTGTGTAGCTGTAACTCTGTAACCATTCCACTAGGGGTGGTCAGAGCCTCTGCACATTTGCCTTCATTTTTTCCTATCCTTGCATAACTCTTTTACCTCTTTAATTAACTTCTTGTACTTTGGCTTTGTATATCCCATTCTTTCATAATTTCATTGCAAAAAATCAATAAAGAGTTTCGTCAGAAGGTTGTGATCTTCTGTGGTAAGGAATAAGAATTCCAGTCCGTCTGTCCGTTTTCCCCCAGTCCCTTTTATCTCTATCAAATTGAACCAAATAAATTGGGTTTTATGTTACGGCAAGTGGCGGTTATTGAGAAGCGATAGCCGTGTTATTCTAGCGCATTAAAATCCCTCACGGAAAAAAAATATGACATTCGTTTACAAAAGTCCAACCCCGACAGACGTGGGCACTCTGTCTTTTGACGAAGAGGGATTATCTGGTCCTTTTCAAAACAAGTACTAGTCCGGTAAAAAATATACCACAGATGGAGTTCTATTGAAAAGTTTGATAGCGTCAAACGCAAAGAAAACACCATATCGCGCTCTAAGCTCCCGCGGGTGTAAATTCCTTACTTTGTCAAAATAGTTTATTTTTATTGAGACTAAATACAGAATGTTGTCCTCGATAGAAGAATGTATGATGATGTGATGACTTTTTAGGAAATAAAAAAACATTGTGCTTCTAAGGAGAACAAATTACAGATATCCCACTTTTTACTGAAATTCCATAGAAAAGTGTTTTCTTTTAAAAATAAAACACTTGCAAAGTGTCTTGTAAATATGGAAAAAGGCTGAATGAACAAGATATGCCACTTTCAGAGCTACGTCCTGTATTTAAATCAACTGTTGATTTCAATTCGTTCTTCATATTTTTTTGTTGTTTCTTTACTTTACTATACATTATACAATGTAAAAACTCTTTAATAAGTATTGAAAATAAATAAAAATATATACGTAACTGAAATAGTTCGGCTTTTATGCACAATAGTTTGTTGAATAAGCATAAAAATAGGTATAGGAAACTACAAAAGATAATCCAATGAGAAAAGGATTAAAAACAAACTAATATAAGAGTTGTATAGATCTGAAACTGAGATAGCAAGATGAGCGTATATGGTATTTGTATGTACAATTATAATGAAGCATTATACCCATTGACTAGTGATATCTGTGGACTAGAAATTATTTCAACGAAAATAGACTTTATATATCTATATGTTTAAACTTATGTACTTACGAAAATGGTCATTAGTAAGAAAGAAAACAAATATCTTCACAGTTGCATTTCCATGTGTCCAAAAAACTCGGACGCATGTAAAAATGTTCCTAGAAATTTGGTACTGTTGCGAAAAATAATGGCGCCGGGTTGACAGACAACACGCGTTGCAAATATTGTGATCGTTAAAATTTATTAATTTTAAAGTAAAAAGGCTTTATTTTTCGATATTATGGCATATATGTTATAATTGGGTGTCGAAACACAAAATTGATTTGGACAACATGGCCTTATTTCGTATAACACACCAATGCAACGTTTGACAGGACTATAGTATGTATCAATGCAGTAAGTTAGTTTCTGCTCATCTATGTTATTACTCAATGATTATAGCACATAGCCGGTCCGAGAGATCGGGTTGCTGGTTTGTTAGGAGGCTTCTGCGTGACATGCGGATGACAGGTCACGTCAGGGTGCCCCCAAGCAACACAAACCAACTACTTTTACAAGCTTTCGTGATTGAAATATTAAACTTTATTTTGTATTTACTGAGTTGGATATACTCGTAGATATGCGATTGATTCGAGAAAATCAACAAGCTTGGGATAGTGAAAGTTGAATTTAATAAGCGAAATTTCAACCCAAGGATAACATATCCCTTGGTCGCATAAATAGAGAAAAAATCATTTTAGGTGCTATTTTATCCTGCGTATATTTTTTATTTACACAATCGATGTGAGCTTACGGGATATTTATCCCTGGATCATTTTTTTCTTTGAATTTAATATAAATGGTAGTTTTCGATCGTTGCTTGGAACTCCACTAGTGTATGGTTAATTAGAGCTAAGAGAAAATCTTCACAATCATTTTGACTGAGTTTCGGCGAAATGAGAAAAAAATTGAGCAGAGTTTTGAGAGTTTAATGGTAACATACAAATCTGACGCTTTACAATATTAAAAATGTGTATTTATATGTATCAAATCTTGGACCGGTCCGTAGTCCAGTGGCAACACTTCGGACTCGTAAATGGAAGGTTGTGGATTCGAATCCCGGCAGAGCACAACAAATATACCATTTATATTTCCAAATGTGCTCTTCGCTGGGTTGAAAATTGCATAAACCTTTAGCAAAAACCGGCCACTGAAAGATCCATCCAACCTTACAACAACTGGGTCTTGCTTGAGAATTGGCGCTTTCTACAGCGACGACCAAGCTCGCAGAGGGCTCTTGAGGTCTGATACACACAAAAACAGCGCTCACCAAATAAATCATCCTAATATTATAATTATATTATTATTATTAAATAGTTTTGGTTACTAAATTTGTATGATTTTGTTAAAAATAACACATTTGCGAAAGTGGACTCTCACACGTAGGAAAAAATCTAAAAACATATTGATTCTGTAAAAACACACCAGACTGTGGTTCTGTAGTCCTCATTTTGAAATAATTCTTTTAAATTCATGTAAACATTCGCTTACACAAAACACCATTTAATCCCAAACCCTTTCTGGTTTCAAGAAGACGAGATTACTTACAAAAACCTAAAAAGAGATCAATCTTGTAAACACCCTACCGCTGATCCCACATCGTACACAATATTTTAAATTAGAAAAAAAAAATCTCCAACATATTTCGTTTCACAGTCATTACAGTCCTAGGAATATATTCTTTGTATGGTCTCTCTATCCCACTAGTCGGCGGGTATTAGCGTCAGATTAAAATGACGCATCTCGAGATATCAGTTCTCCTTTTGTGCTGTCAGTGTTCCTTAATTCAACGCAGGCAACACATCGCTCCACTTCTGATGACACAAGAAAAATATCACCAATAAAAAACATTTCTTTAATCCACCGACTGTTAGTAAAATATATCGTTTGGTGTTTGTGAACTTAGATCACACAGTTTTCACGGGGTATGAATCAAATGCCATGATCGAGTGGACAAAACGCTTAGCTACGACTTTGATGCTTGGATTTGAACCCGAAGCGCTATTCTGCTAAATTCCTTACGAACTTAAGGCGACGAGATAGCAATTCGTGCCCTAAAATAAGGTGTATTGTGTTTTTTTTTATCTATGAAGATTTTTCGCTAGCAAGCTCCGACTTGGACTGATATCCAAAGTGTAAAGAATTTAGCAGAATAGCGCTTCTGTATGTTATAGACCTATATTTTCAAGTCGACGTTATGGTCGAGCGGACAAGGCAGAAGCACTCGGATGTACGTACTTATTTGAAAAAAGCACCGGCACAAAAGACCCGTCATGCTCGTTTAAAGAAAAGTTGCTTTGATATTTAGTCAACAGATGACTTTGGGTAATTATAATTGAAAAATTCGTGAAAAAAATTATTGAATATTATAATAGAGTTATGCAAGAATAGGAAAAAATGGAGGTACGTCTGGAGAGGCTCTGGCCATCCATAGCGGAATAGTCACAGATTACAGTTAGAGCTACAGCTATAACCATGTTATACTGTAACTATAACTCTGTCGCCATTCCGCTAGGAGTGGCCACTGGCCAGAGCCTCTGCAGAGCTGCCTCTGCTGTTATGTTAAAACAAACAAAATAGATCTGGGAAAAAAGTATAAGCATTGAATAGGTATATTTAAAATAAAATCTCTTCATTAATGTTTTGAATCATAAAATATCAGAAAATTAAGTAATGTATAAGTATGTCGGTGTATTTTTTTAGTTTTCTGAGAAAATTCATAAATCCAGCGAGGCATCAATAACGATCATTGTTCGCCTCTCGTTCTTTAATGATCATCTGTGCGCAAAGATATTTGCATTTATTTTTAGCTAATAAAATCCCATAAACCCGGCTCCGAATACCTCGTGGGCTAACAAAGACTCGAGCCCAGAGCCCGCGGTACGTAGGTGCGTCGTAAAGCCGCGAGACCGCTCGTAAAGCCGCAACGAGTTTAAATGCAGGCAGTAAAAGTTGCAAAAAACACGGATAGTGCACTCCCGGGTAATCACGGCTGGCATACTGCACGGATAATCGAATCGACTTGTCAATACTAATAAACTTAATGTGAGGGAAATATTTATAACTTTAATTTTCTGCATGAAGTATATCACATGAACATCACGTCATGTACATCTGTGATGCGCCCTTGAAGTGACTACATCACGAAACGGCGCTATAAAGAAATCATCAACTCATCACCCTAGATTTGTAATGTTGGCGGCATGTTTTTTCATAATTTTATGTTTTGTTTATTGTAGACCTATTGCCATTTTTTTGTATCGATTTCTTTTTAAGATTTTGTTGTTTACCTGTTTATACCTGAATGTTATTTCATATTTGTATTCCTTGACTTATAGGTTGGTATGAGGCTGACCACCCATACTGTAAACAATGGTTCACTTTGCCAATGTCACCCCTGTTTCAGGGAGGGTCGGCAAAAGTTGTAGGGATTATGTTCATTTGAGTTTGTTTAACAATCAGCATTTGTAAGCGCGAACTTACACGTGCCTGATTATAGATTATAGATATCATGTATATCATTACAGATGAACCTTAAATGTCAATATATCGATACCTTAAAGTTAAAACTGACTAAGTAGCATATTAAGCATGGGTTTCTCAATTGAATGCGCTTTTTTCCTATTTTCTACGAGAGAACACACTACAAAAATGTGAAAATCCTGTAGTGTAGAGGTTCTCCATGAGCACTGCCTAATAATAAATCCACTTACTATGAGAAGTTACACACAATAAAAAAATATATCCACGATTCTTCAAATCAGTAAATCCGCACTTATATAGTTTTACCTTTAAGGTGGCTATATCTTTGCAACTTAGATTTTAGTGAAATTCTTCCATGAGAAAAACCTGATTTTTATGTATTTTTTGGGTCACCGGACTTCCCTACATTCACCTGGTACCATCTCACACAATTCCCAAGATAACGCTAAAACCAAATGGGTCAAAAATACAAAGCTCTAACTGTTTACGATCTCATAAACATTGTAACGAAATGTAAGGGACTCCCCGAAGAAGGGCTAGATGAGATAAAACTGGCATGTCACTTGGCTGAAATTCAGACACTTGTGAATGGAGATTTGAGCGGTCGGGATGATTTTATATCTTTATTCGACAGATTTTTAGAGCGTCGTAAAGCGCTCCTTTGATTTCAATCCCTTTGACGTGGAATTTGGAAGAAATGAAGAGGTTTGTGGTTAATTCATTCTAAGCGATAATTCAACTGTTTTTCTCTCTCTTGGATTTGGTTTTGAAAATTGAAAATTGAAGCACCCTTCTAGAATCTTTGCTTTATGTTAAATGCATTTGAAGAATAATAAAATGTACCTATGTGAACAGTCATGAAAATGAAAAGATAAATTCTTCTTACGTTAAAAAAATAGTAAATCAAATTTATAACATTTTATCATTTTGTCCTAAAAACATCTGTACCCTAAGTGTAAAGCTCGATTGTGATGCTCATTCCAAAAATAGATTTTCGATCGTTAGTCTTGAAAAGAAGAACTCATATGTTATATGTCATGTTGTATTGTAGTTGTCTTTAGCCTGCCTTCGTAGAGAACAGTACTCAGAGTATGAAAAATTGCATAAATACCCATCTATCGCGTAAATGAAAAAAAGTAATAGAAAATACAACAGGAACCCTTGTGAGAGATGTAGTTTTCATACACTTCATGATATTTACGCGATCAAATGGAGTATACACAAAGTTTTTATACTTCAAGTACTGACATCAAAAGCCTACCCACATCTTTTCAGTAGCAAGATAGACAGAGTTAAAAAAAAAAACAATTCCGATAATACAGGTTGAAACAAATAAAGTAAATAAATCTTGATGTCTTTTCTTTTAATTTTTATTATCTTTTTTCATTTATGTTACTTTAAACATTAGATTGACTTAACAACAAACAGTCGATTCTTCGGATTTTCGTTGACAGAATAGAGAAGTCATTGTTAATAAAGCCAGAAGATAGTCGGGGACATTAAGGGAAGCTCATTTTGAGAATCCATTCAAATTGTCGTGGGGCTCATCTCTAATGGCAGCTGGGGACATTAAAAACTGAAAGAAAACGGAAGGTAGCATGAGGATTGAGGGTGCTACCTCTATCTCAGAGAGGAACAAACTTTTCAAATAACTGAAGAAAAACAATAAGTAGGTTTTGTTTTTTTTTTTTTTTGTATTAGACTCGGCAAATGAAATTGACATGGACAAAATTGTAACGTCATACAGCTGGATTGTCAGGAAAATGCCAAACAAATATATTCTTTTTAGCGCTTTAAAACATTTTTTAGTTCATTTCCTTAGCTTATAAGTTGGTATGAGGCTAAACTCCGATAATATAAAAATTGGTTCACTTTGCCAGTGTCAAAGCTATTTGCAGGAGTGACATGCAAGAGTTGCATGGTTCATTTAAAGCTTAGATTTTTATTTTGTGTGTACACTAAGGAGGGCCGATTTTTTTTTTTTTGGATAATAATCATCTAATAGTAAGAATATGTTGCCAAAAGAAGTTCAAATTACGTGTGTAAAATAAAATTCCGTAAAAGTATCCATCGTCTGTCTCCAAATCGGCCTCCAAGTTTCGAAAAAATGCCATTTTTATCATTTTTCATGAGGGCTAATAATACAATAAGGAATTGAGATTTTACGGTAATTTCTATATTTTTGTGCATAAAATATAGTAATCCGCGCCAATAATACAAATAAACAAGTTATTTTTTCACAAAATAAGCAGTAGGAGGGGTAGAGAGAGCGTCAAATTTCACTATTTTGCAAAGAATTTGTGACCGCGCGTTGTCACTATGAGTTGAATACGAAACTTATTTCAATGCCCTGTGACTGGTAAAATTTGTTTTATTCTTTTAGAAAGCATGAAGTGTCATGAAATGTATCTTTTAATGCAGTAATGTAACTGCACAACTGGACAAGAAATGTTTTGAAAATCACGAAAAAACGCCAAAATCTCCAAAAACAACTGATATTGTTTAAAAAAAGCCCACCCAAGACTGTTGAGCTTATGATGAAGATGATGAATAATGTGCTGTTTTACATTTATTGTCCTGTAAATGTAAATAAATAAATCAATGCGCCTTTCATAGAGATTGCGGAGTGTTCGCACAAGAGTGAAGCTTCCTAACTGACTAGCAAACATCAGGGAAAATGATTATTGGAAATAGGTACAGCCATAGTCGTTATAAAGTAACTAAGAAATCATAGAAAAAAGAATCTACGTAAAAAAGCTTAGATAATCGAACCAAAATACATTGATGGTAAAAGAACACGCCTAAATCTTAAAATAACATAAAACACCATCATCATTGAGTATGTATATCTCCACAGCCAGTCTCACAAGATTCATTTCCAAAGCTGCATCGCCAACTTTTCAAAAAAGGCTTACTAGATGCTTTTACATTGGCAAAAACTTTCTACAGGTATTGAGTTTTGGGAAAAGTGGCAGCACTCATAACTTCAAAAGTTCTGCATGGTATCAAATGTGAAACATTCAATTACTTTACTTTTACTTACTTTACTTTCTTCGGCTCATAAGCCTTGAAGGCTCAGGGCCTCCCGCACCACAATCCTCCAGGACTCTCTGTCTTGTGCTGCTTCCCTCCATGGTCCCCTCACTCCCAGAATTTCGGCATCGGCTTCAATGTTGTCTGCCCACCGCATCCTGGGACGTCCGAGTGGTCATTCGAGTGGAGTGAAACATTCAATTAGTTTTCAAAAAAACCTTTAATCCCATTATGATTTATTCGCACAAGATTTAAGTACAGATCAATTATATCTATACAAGTTTGTCTTAGAAAACATAAACTTAGCCCATAAAACACCAGGAAAAAAATCCTATGCTTGGTGGATTCCGCGAGCTATAGAGCTTAGGATCCCTTAAAGAACTTATTAATTTGCAAATTATGTTGTTCAAGCATACGCTTTAGCTTGATTTATAATAATATGTCTTATTTTTTTAGCAGTAACCTTCTTAAGGTACATAGGTACATATACTCAAAAAAAATGATTACTTTTCAGTTTAACTATGTTCAGTTATATTTATGATATTTGTAAGTGCCATCCTATTGCAAAGATGGTTTCCGACATTTATCGAAGTTTATTTAAATTAAAAATATTCATCAGGAGAACCTAAAATGATAATTGATTGCGCCAAGTGAAAAAATAGTTGCTTTGCTCATTCAGAAAACGTACTGATAGCGAAGTTACGAATCTTCACAAACACCTAAGTGAACTCCTCGCAGATACACGTAAGATTCTAAAAATTCTTATCATGCAAGGTGGGAAAATTGACTCTTACAAGTTCCATGAATTAACTTTGTTGTTGCAAGTTACTTTGGTATTACAATTTGGCAGAAAAATACATCTGGACCACTAACATCTCAAAAGACATTTGATGGAGATCTCATTTTTTTTCACAGCACACGGTGGGCAAATGGATCTATCTCATCTGCGTTTATCATACGAAAACTAGCAAAATGTCTTTGAAGAACAGCACAAAAGTCTCTGCAACGTTTTTTTTTAAATCAACATTAGAAAAAAATATTTAACCTAAAACAACGTCTCGCAGTGTCAGGCCAAAATTCGAAAAAAAAAGGATTTTTTACGTTATCAATAACAAAATTTTACTTTCTGTAATTTACTTTTTTCTCTCAAATGTGTTATTTTATACCTTAAACATTTGTTTTACATGATAAATAAAATTAAAAAATCGGGCTTAAAGTCAGTATGTAAAAATATGTTTTTCGTGTTTTTTTTCAATTTCTCATTATTTCAATGTTGATTTGGAGACAAAAGTTGTTGTTTGATTCTAATGAAACTTTCTGTAAAATAAAATTACGTCATTTAGCAACATAATTTCACTCTTAGATTAAAATTCAGCGTAATTTTTTTTTTCCTATACATCAGTGGCCCTCCTTAGTGTACACGTGCAGCATTGTGTAAATGCAAATTACACGTATCTATTTTTAGGTATGCATTTATTATGAATCTATCTAATCTAATTTAAGTTGCAATGATATGTAACATTGTGGATTCACATTATATGCATTCTCACAAGCAGACACGTAGAAGTTCGCGCTTGCACATGCCACATGTGAACCTACAACATAAAAACCCAAATCTCAAATGGACATCCATCTTGCAGCCGATCTTCCCTGAAACAGGGGTGACATTGTCAAAGTGAACCATTTTAACTCAAATTAAAAAATACATTTTCAGCTTAGATAAGTACTTAGTAAAAACCAGAAAGTTAAATTCAATTTTTCAATATTACATGAATACGCCATATCATGAATATACATCTAATCTAATCTAATCTAATCTAAGGTGCAAGGATATGTTACATTGGAGATTCACATTACATGCATTCTCACAACCAGACACGTACAAGTTCGCGCTTGCACATGCCTCATGTGAACCTACAACATAAAAACCAAATCTCAAATGGACATACACCCTGCAACTCTTGCCGTCCTTCCCTGAGACAGGGGTGACATTGGCAAAGTGAACCATTTTTACAGCATGGGTGGTCAGCCGCATACCAACCTATAAGTCAAGGAACAGATACATATAAGAATATACGGTTCAAGTCTCGCGTGCCATCGTTTGCAATCACTTTAGATTTCCCGTAGAGGGCATGGACCTCCCCGGCAATCAAACTTTAACGAGCTATTAAGCAACCTCCTACCGAATAAAGATACAACCTTCCGAGGAAATGAAAATCAAAATGGTGGACGACGTCAGCCGCGGAACAACGGGATCAAATGACTTTTTTAATTTGAAATAAAATTTAATCTGCTTTGCTGCAATGATAAACATGAGATAACGATGTACCTATAATACAATAAAAACATTTTATTTTTGTTTAATTTCCTTGCCACAAATAAAATTTTAATTTAAAAAAATACTCATTTGTATTTAGTAGAGTCGAAGGTTCGAAAACAAAATTCCACTTGTACCTTAAGGTCCACCTTTTACCGACTGTCCGTATTCTCGTGATTATTAGTCACGAGAATACAAGTCCCCGCTACAGACAGCCTTAGCGCTTTATATAGTATGACATAAGGGCGGTTCACGAAATATCGGGGACTGGAACAGTCATGACTTTGCTAGAATATTATATTTAGAAGATTCGAGCAAATGCTCACACCATCGAACAGATACAACCAGCATCTAGAGACATAGACACACTCACACAAGTAAAAACACAAAGACACACAATCACACATTCATAACACTACCAAGAGTGCAATAAATAAAGTAAATCCCAAGTAAGTGGGTGCAAGTTCACTTTTGAACCGATCTGAGTACCAGTGTATATATATTTTTTTTTATAATGCAATCTTTCTGCTATCGATCGACTGGACAATAAAAGACCATTAACGTCTTTTAATCTTCGATCTGCTGAAGAGTTTACGTCTGTCAGCACGCTAAGAGGTCAACAGGCAATCTCCACTGGCAACAACGTGTACGTATACAATCCATCAGATGTTAATGGTGTCATGCGCCACTCACGTCTGCTGCAGTATGATCCTTTATGCGGTTATAAAGTCACAATCCAAGTCAATTTGTGCAAGTAATCGATGGACTGTAATGTTACGAATATGCTAGATATAAGTAGTTGTGATGTTGCACTCAACATCTTTGAAAGGAATATTCATCGTTGTATTTATTGCTCAATTAAAGATGGAAGCATACGAATGGGAATATTCAAATGAATTACATGACAGTTCTATCAAGGCAGCTATGCAGTATGTATAACGTTCGATAAAAGTCAAAATATGTTTTTATTTAAGGCGCAAAGAAATTAAAATATACCGGAAACAAGAGAGGATAGTTTTGAAGACAGACCTTGAAGTACTTAAATGACAGTGAGAAGATTCAGAGCAAGGTGGCTGAACAGAAAGGTGGTGGACTCCTGTGTAGTAGGAATCTAATAAATGAGTACAAAAAATTGGAGACGAAATGATGAAGAAAACTAGCATTCATCTTGAAATGCTATGACAACGATAAAGAATAATAAGTATAATCCTTTTGAGGGTTTCATGAACTTTTTTTTTTAATTTTGTCAGTAACTCTAGGCTTTCAAGCAAGAACTCGCTTGAGTTTACCCTCAGTCGCCAAGCAGAGAGAAGAGTGTCTCCTGAAGACGTTAGCTCCATCAAGAAAAAATATTAGTCCACCTAAATACTGTGGAGTTATTATAATATTACGAATGTATGAGTTTAAGTCTGTGCATGTTTACTTATGATTGTGTGTCTATGTATTTTTTCTTACTTGTATATGTAACTCTATACGTAAGTATTTAATGGCTATACTGACTCGTGTTTGTTCGAAACTTCTGTTCAAGACAATTATGGTTTGGTGTAGTATATGTTAAAATAGTCTTTAGTCGCGTATAAATACGGATTGCAGTGCTTTGGAAGGATCAGTGTCCGATTAGTACCCTAGCCGTTAAGCGAAAAGTACAAAGATTTAAACTGTGAACTATATGTGAGGAAATTCTAAAATAAATTGTGTAAACTGATTTTTAATTGAACCCAAGCAATTCGTTACAATAATGTGTTAAATGACCGAAATTCAAGCTGAAAACTTAAAAGAATTATCTTGCCAACTGTCTGAGGCAATGACCAAAATTCATTTAACAACATTATAATATTATATTATCAATCATTTATTTGACTGATCGTGCAACCGCTAATATCCACGTAATGATGGCAATAAACGTATGGGGGCGCTTTCCGTTTAACAGCGTCGTGTCGCGTCGGGCGTCCCGACGCCCAAACAAAGGACGTCCAGCACAAATAATTTTATTCATTACTCCAATATAATACCTCCATACATATGCAGCCACGTACGGAGCGCGCGCACTTCTCGGATACTTTATTTATTTCAATTTACTTTTATTTTTTACCTAGTCTGGAGAGAATACGAAATACTTTATTAAGGCAGAGATTTCGCTGTTTTGATGTCGCAAACAAGATGGCAGGAAAAATAACAACTCCAGTGACCAAACTTCATCCCTAAATTCCAGCTTAGTTCTCCCAATGTATGCATGAATATTTGAGTGAATTGATGCAGTAGTCCAATTTATCAGACACATTTCTAGAAGCTAAGCATTGTGCTTAATCTATTCGAAGTTGCCACATTTTTAGTATACAATATCTTAGCGCTTTGTCCATGAAAAATGTGTAAAGCTACAAATATAGTGTAACTTCTTGCAGCGTTTTCCTCGAAGGGGTCGCATGTAGCGAATGTAACCTACTTATTTTTACATGAAATGGGGCCGGCCTTACATGAAAAACCACCAATGCAGTTGAAGTGGAGGTTTCCCAACTCCCGAGGAAGCTGAAGCCGAATGTCCAGTAAGTGAGTATCTATAGTCCGTCAAGATCTTACAAATCTGCACGCTTTCAAAGTTTTTGGAGGCTAAAAGTCTATTTCTACAGCGTATATCTATGACCGGTCCGTAGTCTAGGGTCTGACACGTAAATGGAAGGCTGTGGGTTTGAATCCCGACAAAAATGTACCATTTATCTTTTCAAAGATGTTAATCGCTGGGGGAAAAAATCATGTACCCTTACCAAAGACCGGTCACTAAAGGTCCATCTAGCCCTACAGCAACTGGGTATTGCTTGAGAATTGGCGCTTTGTAGCGACGACCAAGCTTGTAAAAAGTCCGGTCGATAGCTCAGTTGGTAGAATGCTAGCATTCCATGGCAAGAGCAAGGGTTCGATCCCAAGGTGTACTCAGTCTTTACATGAAATGAGAACCAGCCCCCCGGGAGCTGGGAAACCCCACTTCAACTGAAAGTGGTTGGTGTGAGGCCGGCTCCCTTACCTGTATAAATAAATGGGTGAAAATTGTTTTACATTCGGTTTAACCGAATTTCGGCAGCATGAACCGAACTTCGAAATTCAGCCGAAATTCGGTTCAAATACCAAACATTTCGTGTGAGAAAAAGTAAAACAAAATACCTACTTGCACCATCTTAACTGTTATAAATGGATGTCATAGTATTTTTATAACCGTAAAATACAAAATTAGGCCTTTAAAGACTCACTCATGGACATTTATTTTAGTAGGAACAGGTAAACATTAACTTACAATTTGATAAAAATTAAATCTTCTTCTACTCCGTTACATAGATATCAGATTGAAACAAAGATGAAATAAATTTAGCATTATAACAATAACTAGAAACTATAATGGGTAATTTCTTATCCTTTTTTACTGAACCAAGGTTCGGCCGTTTTTTTTATTTTAACCGAATGTTCAGCCGAAGTTCGTATTCGGTTCAAACCACATTCAGCCCATCCCTATAAAATGTAATTAGTTTTATATGTTCCTTGACTTATAGGTTGGTATGCGGCTGACCACACATGCTGTGGAGAATGGTTAATTTTGCCAATGTCACCCCTGTTTCAGGGACGGTCGGCAGGAGTTTCAGGGTGTACGTCCATTAGAGATTTGGTTTTTATGTTGTGGGGCACATGCGGCATGTGCAAGCGCGAACTGAGAGAAGCGCGAACAAGGCTTGTGAGAATTCATGTAATGTAAATCCCTAATGTTACATATAGTTGCAACTTAGATTAGATAGGATTAGATTAGATGAAGTCATGTTCCGAGACCTTATCTACACTATGTTTAGTTTCATAGCAGTAGAAAAACAAAAAAAGAGAAAAGAAATGTCATAATACAGCCGCTTAGCAATGCGGAAGTCCACAGGTTCTCCCTCCCCTCCCTTGTCTAGTTTAATGTATTTTTCCGCCCCTATGACCTCTCACCCTTAAGCCGGCGCTACCCCCGGATTAGTGCAGTTATAAAATAATCTCTTTTTATTATCCCCGAGCATAAAATTCCTTAAATGCAAGACGACCTCCCGCCTTCAAATTTTAATGCTCATTTACGAACGGCTAGAACTGAAAAGTCCGAGATCCGTTTCACGTGCTGGCAGTTCTAGCTTTTTGTTTTTTACGAGTGTTTCTATTTGCTCAGGGTTAATCGCCTGGATGGAATTATGAATGTAAATGTAGATGCATTAATCGTTGGAATAAAATGAAGATTTTTATGATTTAAATAATAGAGAAATCATCTAAGTTGCAAATATATGTAACATTAAAGATTCACATTATATGCATTTTCACAAGCCAACACGTATAATTTCGCGCTTAAACATGCCGCATGTGGACCTACAATATAAAAACCCGAATCTCAAATGAACATACACCCTGCAACTCCTGCCGACCTTCCCTGGAACACGGGTGACATTGACAAAGTGAACCATTTTCTACAGCATGGGTGGTCAGCTGCATACCAACCTATACTCTTACAAATGTTACACTACTCCTTGTTGCTCGTCAATGGTTTTTAGTTTCAAGAACAGTTTGGCGACTTAAACTTGATGCTTTCCAGACATAAAGGCGATGGATTGATAATGATTGTAGAAAATATCTACACAACAAGGAGTGATGGAGCAGTCTACACAACAAGGAGTGATAGAGCAGTCTACACAACAAGGAGTGATAGAGCAGACTACACAACAAGGAGGGATAGAGCAGTCTACACAACAAGGAGTGATAAAGCAGTCTACACAACAAGGAGGGATAGAGTAGACTACACAACAAGGAGGGATAGAGCAGTCTACACAAAAAAGGAGTAAAAGAGCAGTCTACACAACAAGGAGTGATAGAGCAGTCTACACAACAAGGAGGGATAGAGCAGACTACACAACAAGGAGGGATAGAGCAGTCTACACAACAAGGAGTGATAGAGCAGACTACACAACAAGGAGGGATAGAGCAGTCTACACAACAAGGAGTGATAGAGCAGTCTACACAACAAGGAGTGATAGAGCAGTCTGCACAACAGAGAGTGATAGAACAGTCTACACATCAAGGAGTGATAGAGCAGTCTAGACAACAAGGAGTGATAGAGCAGTCTCAAATCAATTGCTGTAAATTGTGAACTAAATTGTGTAAAATAAATTATTTGAAAATAAATATTGCAGTTTAATTAAAAAAGAACCCAGTAAAAACATAACAATATATTGTTTGTGATCAAATTATTCTTAACCAAAAAGTCGTATGGACGAACTGTCGTGTGACTGATTTGTCCATGGCCGAGCTGATTTGTCGTGGAACCGTATATATGAGTAGCTTTGTGTAGTGGTTTGGGAATTTTCTTGACCCAATATCCCAATACGAGTAGAAAAAGACATTATGACTAATGTAATATCGGATTAATGCACATTATTTAGTACAACATGCACTTTTTAATTTCCCGGCGTCACTCTACTTACAACGAAACTGCAAATTTACGGTTCGGGGCCGCGTCTGTTTTTTGTTGGCAATAATTATCCAGCAAACAGAGCAACAACTCAGGAGCGCACTGTTCTTTGTTCCCGCCCTAAGTACCAACTGCAATGCTCTCCGTGTAAGGCAGACATTCAATGTAAGAAATGCAAAGTGCAGCCAACGCTACTGCAGTTCCGCTGCGAGATTAGCTTTCAAGAAAATATATTTTTCCGAGTATTTTCTTCAGCTTCATATTGTATCTACCTAATACCTATAATCTAAGTTTCAAAGATAAATTATCATTCGAGATGCATATTTCATATATGCCTAAAAGCAGACTTGTTTTTGTTTGCATTTACACATGCTGCATGAGCACATACAAAATAAAAACCTATAATGAACATTAGACTTACAATTCATAGACATTGGCAAGCCCGATCCAATTTTTTTTCAGTATGGGTGCTCACTGCTTAGCCTCAAACCTGGGTCAAGGAAGGCAGTGCTTTTATATGAAAATACGGAAAGAAAATCTGCCTCCACATGTACACGTTTCTTCTTTCATTCTTTTTCTTCTTTTCTTTGTAAAGTACAACAAATATACTTTAAAGTTATTACAAAAATGACTAATTGAAAAAAATATATCCTTTCTTTTCTTGTCCAAAATAAAAATATAAATTTTTTACAAAAGTAAATAAAATTCTAGTTATAAAAATAGATATGAGCAATAAAGTTCATATTATAATCAATTAGGGTTCAGTTAAAAAAAAATAACGCTCTGGATTAGAAAATCCAAAAATATAGAACATAAACAACAAGAAGTTTATGATCCAGAAAATCTGAAAACTTACAACTGAAACGGTGTTATTCTCAAACAGCAAAGTTATTGCTAATCGCAAGACTACAGAAAATTTTCCATACAAAAAAACGATAATCCGTAGATCAGTCATAAATCACATGTTTGAGTCAATAGCCCTCTTACAGTGCTATTCTTAGACATTTTAGTCGTCCGTTGAGCCCACGCTTTCACAAACTAATGATGCCTGGGTTGGAAGTCTCATCACCACGGTCATTCTTACCTACCGAATTTTGGTAATATATGTATCGCAAACGCAACGCAACTAAGCTACACATGTAGTGTAACTTTTTGCCGCGTTATCCCCGAGGGGGTCGCATGTGGCGAGTTGAACCTATTTATTTTTACAGGTAAGGGGGCCGGCCTTACGCCAACCACTTCAGATGAAGTGGGGGTTTCCCAGCTCCCGAGAGGGCTGGTACTCATTTCTTGTGAAGGCTGAGTAAACCTTGCCGGTATTTTTATTATGGGGTTTGAAATAAACACCGAAACGGGAAATCATTTCTGACACCCTCGCCTCGGCGGGATTCGAACCCGAGCTCACGGCATGGAATGCAAGCACTCTACCAACTGAGCTATCGACCGGAATATGTATGTATGAAGACTAATCAACTGTTCACTTGCAGCCATCTTGGGTTGACCTTCGTACAAATGCATCATTAGTTTGTCAAAGCGTGGGCTTAACGTAAGACTAAAATGTCTAAGAATTGCACCGCAAGAGTTTAAAAAAGACATAGGAAAATGTATAAAATGTGAGGAAACATAAAAGTCGCTTTTCATTTTCATATCACTTGACCTGTGCAATGTGACCGCTAAAACGTTTCATGTTGGGATACTCGTGAGCTTAAAAACGTTGTTGCTCTTAACGTTTTTATCATAAAGTGCCCTTAAATATTAATGTGAGTCAGTCTACAATGTGGGCGCACGTTAAGAGTCATTTTCAATTACCCGGGAGGGCAGACTCCGGGCATTTATGGGATTTTTACTACTGAAGGGTATCGTGAATACTAAATATCGCATCAAGTGCACGTACTTGGCTAATAGATTGGTGTGAGGCTGACCGGAGCGACCACCTAGACTGAACTATGATAATAATATTAGCATGATTTATTTGGTTAGTGCTGTTTTGTGTAAATCACACCTCAAGAGTCCTCTTAGTCGTCGCTAAAGAAAGCGCCAATTCTCAAGCAAGATTGAGTTGCTGTAAGGGTAGGCACTTTACCCACCTCCACCCACCAAGTTCATACAACTCATGCGGAGTCGCTTCACTTGGTGATACTTCACTTGCAATGTTTTTTTGGCGGCGGAAGGCCTTCCCGTTGAAGTTTATCAGCTAAAGTTACTCTACTCAAGAAAGGAAAAAGAGAATCCTCAAATCAGGGGCTAACGCATGACTCTAAGAAGTCCCACCCTCCCCAGAACGTCGAGGTTACTGAAGCTAATGTGCCTGACGGGAGCCCTTCATTGACGTGTATCGAACGAGTTGCCATCCGCGCTGAGCGCAGTAAGTTATGGGTGTACATACGTCAATATGTATGGGTGTCGCGAGGACTGACTGAGGGCTAATGGTCACCTCTGCCCAGTCTTGAGCCCGCGGCTGCGAACTCGTGCCAGGACTGGCAGAAGCGGCGGAATGCAAGGTAGTTGGCTCTACTGGCAACGAGGTCCGCGTAGCCGACCGGTCCGGAACCGGCCGGCCGGACTGCGTCGATGAGGAGCTCTCGTTGAGAGTGCAGCAGAGGGCAATCCCACAGGACGTGCCGCACGTCCTGGGCAATGGGTCCGCACAAACACTCTCCTCCACCCTGAGAGATGACGCCCCGTTCTAAAAGGTAGTGCGCAAATTTCCCGTGACCAGTGAGGAACTGGCTGGTGAAGTGGTCCGGGACGAGCCACCGCGCAGCCATGCGCTCCCTGATCGACGGAAAAAAGGAGTAGATGACCTTGTCACACGATGTGACGTCCCAGTACCTTTGCCACTGTGCGTATATAGCGTCGCAAACCGAGTCCCTGACACGCTGCGTCAGGCGTCCATCCGGCGGCGGCGGGATCACCTGATGTTCAAGCTTGGCCGGGAGGCCTCGCCTGAGAGAACCGATAGCGGCGCGGTACTGGAGCTCGAGGTCGAGGGGGAGCACTCCGGCTAGGGCCGGGAGCGAGTCCGTCGCGGTGGATCGGTACGCTTTTGTCAGGAGGAGCAGCAAACTCCTCTGACCGGAAAGCGCCGCGCGTCGTGCATTTCCACGCCGACACTTGTCCGCCCAGCATGACGCCGCATAAGCGGCGGTGCCGAGGAAGACCGAGTCATAGAGGATGCGGAGTGCACGACCCCGCAGGCCCCACGACGTGTTCGATAGTCGAGCCATCTTCCCGAATGCGCTATTCGCCTTCTGGGTGATGGCTTTCGCGTGCTCAACGAAGGGGAAGTTGGCGTTCAGGGAAACGCCCAGGTATACTACGGTCCGCGAGAATTTTACGCGTGTGTCTAGGAACATTATTTTTGGGGGTCTACCGACGTCTAGCTTACCCTTGAGGAGGATAGCTTCGGTCTTGTGGGGAGCAAAGGAGAGCTTATTATTAACCCCCCAGTCTGCTATGGCGCGGAGGGCTGACTGAGATAGAGATTCCATCTCAGCACGTGATCCCGCCTCCACAGTGAGAAGCGCATCGTCCGCGTAAGCACGCACCTCGCAGCCCTGGGGGAGAGGGAGAGAGAGGAGATCATCAAACAGGATGTTCCAGAGGAGGGGCCCGAGGACTGAGCCCTGGGGGCATCCCCTGGATACATCCCTCTCAATAAGGGTGGGGCCCGCGTCCATCGTAACGCGTCGCGCGGGTAGATGGACATTTGGTGATCGGTCTTTGGAAAGGCACATGAATTGCTCAACCCAGCGAAGAGCAAAGTTTTAAAAATTAAATGCTCCGCCGGAAATCAAACTCCAGTCCTTTAGTTTAACTACTGGACCACTAGATTGGTTTAAATATACAAAATAGCTTAGAAGAGAATATAAAGGCTTTGAGAATTACAGTATTTGTGTTGATTTGCGTCCCAGATGTTTTTATGTCAGTCCACGTGTGAACTTATGCATATGAATCTCTGTAAATAAGATGATGGTATTTTTTTTTAATGAGAAGAACTTCTTTGGTGGTTTTCTTACACTTCTTCGTCTTAATCCTTATTGCTGAGGGCTTTAACCCTTGTGGAAGTAATCACTCTTCTCCAGTTCTCTCTAGACTGCGACGCTCGTAATGCTCCAACCACCGAAGCTGTTTTTACTAAATCGGTCCTTCGCGTCTCTTTTAATAATAATAATAATAAACACAAAATTTATATAGCGCCTTTTATGACAATGTGTCACTACAAAGGCGCTTGTCCATATGATTGGACGAAGAGGTGAGTCTTGAGACTTCTTTTAAATTGCGTCTCCAAATCCAGTTCCCTCAGTGTGTCAGAAAAAGCATTCCAGGTCATTGGAGCGGCTGCCTTGAATGCCCTGTCTCCAAAAACAGTGTGGGGTCTTCTTGCTGGGACTTCCAGGCAGCTGCTTCTTGATGCAGCTGACCTCAGTGTTTGTCCACTTTTGGTGTCAATCTTCCTCTCCCTCTTTTCCCTCCAGGCTACCAATCACAACCAGTCGTTCCAAATTATCTTGACTGCTCCTCACTGAAGATTCCATCGTGTACAGAAACTGGCCAGAGTCAAGACATCCAAGAGCAGCTCTCAATGAATGGACTCGTTAGAACGTCAAACCGTCCATGAGACAGCATGCGCTTTCAGTACCATATTTCAAACATGTCATTTTTCCCCTTTCTGCTGCTTTAATGGTCCATGTTTCAGCAGCAGAAAGAAAAATGCAATGTACCAGACTCTTAACAAGCTTTATCTTTGTACTATTACACTCCGGTCTTCACAGATTTTGTCTAGTTTAGACATACTACTTTAAGCAATTGCGATACGTTGTTTATTTATGGTTAACTTTAGATCCAAGGAACTAAAATTCATTTTTTTTCCAGTGTTGTACGGATGCGAAGCCTGGAGTCTGACTCAAAAACAAGAAAAATCTCTCCAGGTCTTTGAGAACAAAATGCTTCGTCGCATTCTCGGACCTGTATTTGAAGATGACAGGTGGCGTATCCGGACCAACGCGGAGCTGATGTCCGTGTTTCAAGATGCAAACATAGTGTCGGTAATGAAATCAAGAAGACTCCAGTGGGCCGGACATGTAGCACGTGCAGAGGACTCCAGGATCATCAAAACAGTCTTGGATGGTGCCCCCTCAGGTGTTAGACCACTCGGACGTCCCAGGATGCGGTGGGCAGACAACGTTGAAGCCGAAGCCGAAGTTCTGGGAGTGAGGGGACCATGGAGGGAAGCTGCACAAGACAGAGAGTCCTGGAGGATTGTGGTGCGGGAGGCCCTGAGCCTTCAAGGCTTATGAGCCGAAGAAAGTAAAGTAAGTAAGTAAGTAGATCTTGGAGTGAGTATTCAAGTGACCAAACTTCTGCATCGATCTACAACCATGATCTTGGTTTGACTCTGGTCCTTCTCCAGTCCCAGTGCTCTGGGTTGAGAATACAGGTATCGATAATATTCGTTATTCTTGGATAAAAGAGAGAAGAAGAAAATGTTTAAGATGGAAGTCAATGATACAATGTATCGAAATGTAGGAAATGAAACCCAAATAACCTGGGATTACGTCAATCCTAAAAAGTGAAAAGTCCCCTTCAAGTCTTTGCTTAACGTCGGCAATATAAGAATATCTAAAACCGTTCACAGTCGCTTTGTGTTCACACATTTTAAGTTATTGTGTCGCTTAAACTGCCTGAATGGGTCGTACAGAAACCAATTTAATGAATAGTTTGGGAACATTATGGCTTTTTTCTAACAAAAATTTCAAATGAAACATACATTGTATTGCCGCAGTCAACCCATGACTATAACAAGGGTGTGAACAAGAAGAAAACGCTCTTTGCTTGTTCACTATTGGTTGCAAGGATTTAAGATTTACATTAAATACATGCCCATAAGCAGATCCGTGTAAGTTTGACCTTACAAGTTCAACACAAAAAGACGCTGATAGCGTAATTTATGTACAATTTTATCATCCTTTTTTGAATGAAGTATTAACTTTAGATGGTAGATGAGCGACAGTTTTGACGTGTGTGAAGAAAACCGTTAGTTTTAAAACCGATTTTTAAGTGGTTTGACTCCTAGTTGTCAAAAATGTCAGAATACATTTTTTTTTAAATAAAGCATAAACAATTTCAAATTTTATGTATTGTTTTGTATTCTTTCCGCATCCTTTCAAAACAAAAATCATTCGTTTTCGCTTTCTAACTAAACTACAAAAGTACCTATCCCAAAAATATAACTTTGTATTGTTTACATTTCTACAGATGGAGCCGCTGAGAGAATAAATTTCTGACAGTTAAAAAATATGTTGTGTTCTAATTTATTTAACTTTCCATTTAACCCAAAATTATAACAAATATTTCCATTTAACATGATGATTTATTTTTAAAGATTTTCATGCGTTAGAACGCCATTTTTTATTCGGTTTAAAATTATTGTAAATTCTTCAAAGTTACATCGTTCATACTATTACGACCTGTCAGAAGTTCATTCTCTCAGCGGCTCCACTATACGTATCATATTCCATCCTGAAAGTCTGATTTCAAGAATATGTAAATACTACAAAACATTCTCTTCCTAATCCTTCAATTGTACCAACTGGTCCAACGTGTTTAATTATAGTTAGGTACTTTCTGGCTCATACATAGTTTTATGTACAGACATGTTAAAAAGGAAACACAGTTAACAATAAAGCATGTCGGAGTTCTTGACTTACCGTATTTTAGGACATTACACGTGAATGTTAAAAGATATAAGCGTAAAGCTCCCGCGATAATCAAATTTCAAACGCCAATGGTACAAAGATTTTTCTATGAAATGTTTACGGCCCATAAATTGAAGTGTATGTGGAACTCATGCTAGCGTGTGAGTAACATTTTTTATGTTTTTGAAGTTTATACAAAAGAGGAGGCTTGTATTTGAAAATTGAGATTTTCTAACGGTCTCTCAGATGTTTCAATTGGTAAAAAGCTTGTGTTTGGAACGGGAAAACTTAGGTTCGAATCAAGAGTTTTCTCTTCATTATGGAAAAAATCAACTTTATGGCTTCGTGTAAAATGATGATTCTATTTTTTGGGAGGCAGGAAAAATCCCAAAATAAAAGGGATTGGCGTAAGATTGTCGTTTCTTTTCCCTACTCATGAAAAAACGTTGTCACTGACTACAACCGAGCTATCAAAGGGCCCTTGAAATGTGATTGATGAAAAATTGATTTGTCTAGTAAATGAGAATCAGAAGCCAAAACTGCAATGGATAGATAGTGTTAACGCAAATACAGCCAAGGCAGATATACGTAGCCAGAGAGCAAAGGCGATGGACAGGCAGGAGTGGAGGAGAATCCTGAATTCAGCCAAGGTTCACCCAGAGCAGTCGAACTCTTGATGATGAAAGAAATGAGTCTTGCTTGTTTTGTCTCCTTTTAACGTACAAGTATAAGAAGAAAATACATATTTCTGTACATTTAATTTATTTCATACAAAATTGCGCTCGCAGTTAGACTACAAAACTTCAATAAAAATATGTCAAATTGAATAAAACATGTTTAGTGTATGAGCTAGCTAGTGATGTGGCCGCTGGTATAAAATGCTTTTATAGCGGATCTGCAGTAAATCGCTTTGCATTTCAGCTCGCGCTGCTAAAGCTCAACACTAACCTGCGACAATGTTGCACGAATGTTGCATAACTGTTGTTGCAGCATTTTAATAATATTAATTCATGACAATGAAACAGGCTTCCGACAACCTGTGGTCTGCGAAACACATCTAGCAGTTTTATTTATAAACGAACTACACGTGTTTGTTTGTGGGCATGCATTTGATGTGAGCTTGAAATGTTTATATATCTTTGCAACTTAGATTAAAGATTATTTATTACAGATAATATAGCCATCCCGGTTTTAGGGAAAGGCGGCTGGAGTTGCCAGGTTTATGTTCATGTGAGGTGCTATTTATTTATATGCACACATGCAATATGTGTAGGTGCAATATGTGGGCATGCATTTAATATGAGCCTTAAATATGAAGATATATTTGCAGCTTAAATTACATATTATTAAAGATAGAAAGATAATAACTACACAGTAAAGTAATTAAACTTTTCTGATATTAGACGAACCGTTATTGGAGAACTTACATCATTCTCGACGCTTCGCTGGCGACGTAGCCAACGTCTTCAAGAGACACCCACCTTGCACGATGACTGAGGTTAAACTGTTTTATTTTATAAGAAAAATTGCAACTTATATAAATAACTAAATAACTACTAGCCTAGTTTTATATTGGAAAATGTGAACCAAGTTTGTACAGCATGAGGAGTTAACGTTATACGAATCTATTAATCAAGGAACATGCTTTTCTCAATTTACCAAAACGTTTCATATCACTGCTCTACACTTTTCATATTAATTTGATGCGTTGAATAATTCCATTACGTAGTTATCTGGGAGAGCAGCGTCCATCAAAATAAGTATGAAATCATAAAGCCGTGTACCCACTAATACTAGAAACTGCACTCTGCTTTATGGGAGCACTGCAACTAGGCGCGGATTCCATATCAGTTACCTGGCTGTAAAATTAATATTTATAATTGGATTAAAATCATCGCTTTAATAATTTTACAACCCTCATATAATTACCGCAGCAAAGTTGATATTTCCTTGCAATGTCTATTATTACAAAATAATTATTCAACTAATACATAGCTTAGTGTGAGGCTGACCACTTATGCTGGGATAATAGTATAAATACTTTTTTCTACTCCATTTGGTAATTTAAGAAATACAAAACGGCTAACGCAATCACTATGTCATACATTTATACAGCCCGTTTCGTAATGGTCATTACGCAATGTGCAACCGTGTTGAAATAACAATGGCGAATGCGCATTGTCAGAAGTGGAACCATTTTTTAATTTCAAATATCAACCTTGTAAGCAGCTATCCTTCTAAGCAATCGATAACAAACTATTATTTGCCGTTTTCATAGCAACCACGTTCGAACGTCAGCCTTAGTACATGAACATTTTCATCTTAGTGAAAGTTCCTTCCTGCTATGTTCAATCCCTGTTCAAATGAAAATAAATATATTTTATATGTAGAGTCAAATACAAATTGTTAATAGTGTTAAAATCCATCGAATTTATTTATCTAAATACTCCAAATTGTTGCTTTCCCTTTTTCAAAAGAAAACAAAAGGTTTGAAAGAAAAATAATGCAAGATATGTTTACCATCATCGTAGATTCTCATTTCAAGACAGTGACCCGTTGCGTAATGACTATTACGCAACGGGCTGTAGAAATGTACGGCATTGTGATTGCGTTAGCCTTTTTGTATTTAGTAAATTACCAAATGGGAGTAGAAAAAATAGATTCATGATATTTTATCAGTATTCTTGCGGAGCACCTACAGAGGCTTTGCGGAACCCAAGGACTTCGCGGAGCGCAATAAACTTTGAGTGTAGCTGGAATAACTTATTAAAAAAAATAAAGCATAATGTATTTTTTCTGCATATATTTAATTAATTATTGCAACTTTTTAAGTACGTGCATTTAAACTATAAAGTATAAATGCCCACCTGGGAGCTCGGCTACGGTAAAAATTCAAATTTTTAACGAGCGGTCATTCGGCGGACAGCGCTTTGCTCTAAATGAGATTAAATTAAAGGCAAACAAACGCACGGCGTGTCATATAAAGCGACAACTGTGCGTAGGAAATTAAAAAGAGCTTTTATTGCCGAGCGCAGCCATGCAGCAAAATGCTCGCACACGTAATACAAAATACTACGTGGAAGCAAAACCACTCTAAACTTTTTTTTTTTTTTTTTCATAAAATAGATTTGTTTAATGCGGCAGGAAGTTTCACTAAGTGTGTAGCTTCTTCTACTTATCTGTGGCCCGAAACAGGGCTTTGGTGCTTCTGCCGAACCACTGTCGCAGCTTTTTCAGCCACGATGTTCTTCAGCGTCCCTGAGATCTTCTCCCCTCAATCTAACCCTGTATAATTAGATGAAGGAGACGGTACTTCTCATTTCTCAAAGTGTGACCGAAGTATATAAGCTTTCTCTGCTTAATGGTTGGCAGAAGCTCCTTTGTAGTGCGCATTCGTTGAAGGACTTCTTCATTGGTGGCTCGATCACGCCAAGAGATCCAAAGCATTTTTCGTATGATTTTCATGTGTAACTTAGTTGCGTTTTTTGCGTAGATTTGTGAAGAAGAATGTAATTCTCCAAACTATATCGCCCGGTCTGAAACACGTTGTATGCATATATATTTTTCTTATTTCAATGAACATCTGTTTAACCAGGGTCGAAGTTATGGTCACGAAGTCGAACAGGAATCAAACCAACGTTATTTTATTTCAAATTCGCTAGTCGAGATTAGCATCTTGATTCTCTTGGCCATACTAAATTCATTGTGCGTTTTGTTTGTTTTTATTTTTTCAGGTGAGGTGGCCGGTCATGCACCAACCACTCCACTTGAAGTAGAGGTTTCTCAGCGCTTAGGGGGGCTGGTTCTAATTTCTTGTGAAGGATAAGTAAACCTCTTCAGTATTTTATTTTGGGTTAAAAATAAACACCAAAACGGGAAATCATTTGTGATACCCTTGATGGGGCTTAAACCCTAGCCATATCGCTCCCCCAGTTCTTGTTTACCGTATACGCCAATCTTGTCAAATATGACTTTTTCATGCAGTTGTCTTATGAATCAAATTCTACACAATCTGAGCTAAGAAAAACCGTAAAACTCGATAATGTGAGAGTTCTTTTAAATATTTTTTAAATAATTTCTTGTTTTTATAAGACACATTGGTCCAGTACACATGCAAACATTGCTCATGTAAATTTTTCTCAATGGCGTATACGGTAAACAAGAACTAAGGCAGCGATATGGCATGGAATGCAAACATTCTTCCAACTGAGCTATCAATTCTGTACCTTAGAGCATAAACAACGGTAGTTACATTTAGTAAAATGTGCAGGAGACGAGTTTTAGTGAAAATGTGCACTTTTATAAAACCATCATAACTTCTAAACTAGACGAGATATTTTTGATCTGTAAAACTGTTTATTATCTTTTTAAATCAATATTTATTTAATGTGAAGTAATGTGAACAACGTATGTGGAACTTCCGTGGTTTATGCTCGCACTTTTATGTGCATCCCATATTTATTACACTTGATATCTCAGTAACTATGAGTCCGAGGACTCTAATATTTTTACCACTTATAGAACAGCTAATTGTTATAATTTCTGCATCATTAGCTCAAAAACGCAAAAAAGTGGACTTCCGTTGTTTATGCTCTAAGGTACAGAATAGGTTAATAAACATACATATGTCCAGGAGTTAGTTAAAGAAGCATTTAATAAAAATACAACCCTTTCATTTAAATTGGTAACCGATTGAAAGTCAATAACTCAAAACTTAAACGCCATGTTTAAATGGCAGTTGGCACCCAGCCCCATAATCACCGAAAGTCAGCGATGGCCGGTCACTGGGTCTACCTAGTCCCCTTATCTCTGAATAACCCTTTAAGAGCTGCGTGACGTCAAACCAAGCGCTATAAACCATTATCTGTCGTGGGGTCCCACAAGCCCACTGGAGTATATTTTTAATTTATTAATATTGACCGGGAAAAGCTAGTCAAGCAGTTTTTGTAACCCTAATTTAACTCTAAAATATATACATTTGTATTTTTTTGTGTAGAAAAGCTATTTTTATTTTAAAGCACCCACGCACACACATTCATATGATGGAAGATTGTTAAAAATACAATCTGTAAAACTATTTTCATGAAATCATGTCAGGAGATTTTTATATTTTATTTTTTCAAACCCTGCTCATACCCATCCTACATGTATGTGTCAGAAGCACCCACAGCATATGGACGCTTATACAAAGTTTTACATTTACTGTGGCGGTAGGCCTTCCCGTGACGGTAAATCAACGGCACGATAAAACAAAAACCAGAGATATGTAAGTCGAAGTATTTTATCATCAAGTAGAATAATTTAAATCATTGAGACTGGATTGTATATTTTTAGACCATTCTACAATAACGTTGCCAAAATACAAGAAAGCATTTTTTTTTTGTTTTATAAAAAAAAAATATTATGTTGTAAATAAACTGTTTTAACTGGAACATCCAAATACTTGCAATATAAATAAAGAATCAACTAGTTTAAAAAAGTTCTGAGTTCGTGTCAGATGCGATATGGGTTTTGTAAATATTCCCTGGCCTACAATAAAGCTATCACAGAGGCATAATTAAAACAAAATTCTAATGGATATTAAAAAGTTCAGAGCTGTCACGGCAAATTATTAAATAAAATATTCATCGCTCCACGCACCATGCTTTTCCATAAACTACCTGACAAATACTTTTTAGATTCTGAATGAGTTTTGTAGAAACCCCCAAATTAATTTTGTCCTCTTAATAACATGGTTAACTGTATTTTTTCCCCGTCTTTGACTCTTCCATATTCCACAGTTTTTTTTCATACTGGCTGCATTTTTAAAAAATGGTTCATATAAAAGTTGGAAGTTAAGTTCGGTCGATAGCTCAGTTGGTAGAGAGTTTTATCTATGCAGGGAGCTCGGGTTCGAATGCCGCCGAGAGTGTCAGAAATGATTTCCTGTTAAGCTGTTTATTTCAAAACCTAATAAAACACCGACAAGGCTTACTCAACTTTCACAAGAAATGAGTTCAGACTCTTTGGGAGCGAGAAGATCGTTTCATTACCTGTTGATTTAAATAAGTTACACAGTCAGGCCTGGCAGTTCGAACGGTGGGATCGAACTTGAGCCCCCGCGTCCTGGGGGGGGGGGGTCATAACGTTTTAGAAAAATATAATTCATAGAATTTTTTAACATAAATTTGTCAGGAATCGTTTTAGTTCGTAAAAATTACCCATTAATTTTGTTATTGGCACAGGGAGAGAAGAAATTGGGAGGTTGGAGGGGCCCTCGACTATTCTCTGCACCAGGGCTCCTAATGGTCTTAATCCGGGCCTTCATACAGTAATGTACAATCACTACTCTTTCTAGTAATCTCTGGTGTTTTGTTTCATTCACTATTTAATTGTCTACCTTCAAATAGTATCATCTCGAATCAACTGTTACGAAAGGTCATTTAATTGTTTACCAAGAACAGAATTAAAAGTTGCAAATAACACAGAGTCGTAACAAATATTTAAGATATCCAGCTCGGTGCAGCGAGTATTCCCGCGATGTCTTACCTGCTATGGAAATAAATATTTAATAGAGTGTAATTGTGCGGGCTACTGCAATTACTGCAGATTAAATGTGTATTGTTTCTTATGTTGCAGTTGCAGCTGAGATGCACTTATCGTTAGCTGCATTTATAATGTTTTTGTCTCGTGTTAATCAGCGGATGAAGGTGATTATCGGAGGAAGAGGATTATTATAGAAAAATGAAGGTTACTTTATTGTTCGCGTTAATTTGTATTCATTGTGTGATGGTGAACTTTATTTAACTGCTTTGTTTAGTAAAAGTTTTGCACATTATTTTTTTTTTCAAACATACCAAAATACCGATCTGAAATAAGGTAACTTATTTTTTCCTCATTCCCAACGATGTTTTCCTTGTGATGTTTTCCTGCCGTGAAAAGTTAAATTTTGAACATTTTAGCAAATAAAGTAAAGCAAAATTGCATGGATGCATTAGTCCAGCCTGCAGTTAAGTGGTTAACGCTTTAATATTCTAAATGGAAGGTCACGAATTAGATTCTTGGCGGAGCATAAAAAAAAACTTTTTTTTTTAGAAATTTGCTTTTCGCTGGGTTGGATAATTTATTTTCCTTTACCAAAGACCGGTCACCAAAGGTCATTCAGCCTTATAGCAACGACCAAACAGAATCCCAACGTTTGATGATATGGCTCATGTTTACAATAATAATGACTACACAGTTACAATTTATTAATCGGATATTAGACTAACCGTTATAAGAAAACTTACATTATTATCGACGTTTCGTTAGCCACGTCGCTAACGTCTTCAGGAGACACCCTCTCTGCACGACTGAGGATGAACTCTTTTTAAAATTATGAAATACTGTTTAGCCTACACGTCGTGCAGAGAGGGTGTCTCCTGAAGATGTTAGCTGCGTCGCTAACGAAACGTCGAGAATAATATAACGGTTCGTCTCATATCCGATTAACAAATTTTAGCTTTGTAGTTATTATTATTGTAAATGTGTCAAACGACAGTAATTCCAACCTAAACCTGACAGAGCCCATTATTTGAGAATAGCAACAGACTAGCAATCTCCATAATCACATTTCATGATTATTTTTCTAAGAGGTTTTGATATCCATTAAATTAATTACTGAACCCACTAGTAGATATAATAGCTTATTCTACACTGGTGTACGCGGTGCACTGGTATGACCCTTCATTAACACGCACGACTGCCGCCCTTATCGGATTCCCTAACGCCAATCATCCACACGCGCGGGTCCCATTGCGAACGAGCTCACGAAACAATATTCTTATTGTGTAAAGAGTCCATATAAACATCATCCTTATGCATATCTTGTACTTATCTAGCCGCCATCCCACAAGGAGGGGGCCGGTACCTCCGCAGCTGCATCTTCACTTTTTTTTGTCCTTACATATCTCTTTCATTTCTTCAATATTCATCGCTTTCGTCTAAAATACTCTTATTCTAACTCTTATGTTCCGCTTTTTCGCAATCTCACCTATTTGTTATGTCTATTCTATTCTCGGTCTTCTTTCGGCTTTTTCCACGCTTTCCTCTGACATTTCCTTTGTACGCTTTCTTCGTTAGCCGTTCGTAATCCATATGGCTGAACCATCTCATCGTATTTCTTATATTCTCTTTTATACCGCACTCGTTCACCACCCAACCATTGCGGATTCTATCATTCAGTGTCTTTCCAGTCATTGCTCTCTCTGGATACATGTCTAGATTACATAAGTGAACTGGGGTAATACAAGGCATAAAAGAGTAAAATATTGCACCAACCGCGCTAGAATACAATTGGTATTATTATTGTAACCAAAATCCAAAAATACTCGAAAATATAATTACAAGGCGTTCGGAACGAACCTGTTAGCCATATACGCTACAAAAACAATGGTGATCAGTATGTCGGCAAGAAAACCATACGACTAATTTGTGAATTACGCGCTCTGCGAACCGCGACAGACCTCTGTGGTGCTATGGCCCGCGAGGGGTTCGTAACAAGGAAGCAGAAGACCCTTGAAATATAAAGCTTAGAGGGTAATTACATGAAGAAATGACAAACCTCACATATTTAGGATTCCTCTGTAATTGGACTTAACGCAAGAAAAAGTAAGCAAAACTTTTACCCTTCTTTTATCTGCGTATTATATTGCACGTGAAATGTTTGGCACAAAGCTCCATATTCCAAAACAATCTCTGTGGGTTCAACTCACAGGTCTAGGTGACTAAGGTTCTTAGCAGCCAATAGCATAATGTTAGTTACCTAACCTATATCTTAGCAAATTATTGGCTTTTGTCATTTCACATTTGTGACGACTTTTACGAGTATGTGCGTCGCATCTTCAGGACCTCAAGCAAGACTTATTTATTGTAAGACTAAATTTACTTTTGAAGCTTCATTATTCTCTACGTTTTGCTGGCATCGTAGCCAACGTCTTCACGAAAAACCCTTTCTGCATGACGATTGAGGATAAACTGATTTTAATACATCACAATTTTAAATATCATTATGTACCCTTGAGCGTAGGCTTTAATTATAATAATAAAATAAAGATGATTATCATCAATTATTATCTTTAAATTTTTATTTGAGTCGATCTCAGTTTAAATTTAAATGCTTTTTGGACAGGGTTCATTGTGTGACGTCACTCGGGACCGTAAAAATGACGAGTCCATCTAAAGGTGAGCGGGTCGGAGGTGATCGGGAGATTTATGTGAGAGGGTACCGCGGCTTACTGAGCATTACTAGAGGTCCTGACCCACAAGGGAACTAAAAACCCAGTACAGAGTGGAGTAAGTTACTGCCTTGTACCATAAACGTGAAGGCATTGTAAACAGGACTTCATAATTTTTAAAAGAGTTGAGACTGATTTAAAATGTATCATGTTAGTATTAAGTATGAAATTTCACACCGCTTTGTCTGTTCAAGGAGCATTTCTTTTTTAGAGTTTTTTTTTTCATGAAAATATGTACCTATGTACATTTGCTCTTACGCTAACCACTGGGATTTTTCATTTAGTCCTGGCAATAGAAAAATAGGGAGACAAAGTGAGTATTTTTATAGGTTATGTGAACCTCAAAAAATTACCAAAACGTCAAATACCCCCACTTGGATTTGACCCGTAATTCTTTGCTTAAAAATCTTGTTACGGAAAAACACAAAAAAAATGACAATTTAAATAAGTACTTATCATTAATTTTTTGCTTGAAACAAACTCGTATTTTAGTTAAAATATCATCCGAAGCACTTACAATTTATCTTATTCTACACGACAAATGAGCAGATTTACGATAACACGTTTGTTGTTCTCAAGACGCGTTATCTGCGGTCGGCTCGTGTTTCGACAAATCCATAAGTTTCGCGGATAGACCGGAATAACCCGGCATAGAAATGTTAAACCGAACGCGATAAACAACTTGGAAACTCGGAGCTTGAGGTAAAAAACGATCCAAAGGCAATTAGAAGTGTTTGTTTTAAGATGAATGTTGCGCGAGGGGTTAAACCGCAAGAGCGTTGCTAACATAAAGCAACACGTTCAAATGCAAATATTTTTATTACTTTTTTTGCAGTCCACAAAACACTTTTAAACCCTGTATCAGGGTTAATGCTCATTAACAATTTATATCTAAATTACCTATTACTTTAATTAATAAAATAAATTGAAAAGTGGTCGTCGAGAGTCATCGCTTTTGTTTTTTTTTTTTTATATTTGCACTTTTAAGGAGTTACGATTCATTTTTAAGTATTTCTTAATTGTATTTTATATTTCTTATGGTTTGTGCGTTAACACTGTGAAAATTCATTGTTTATCTTTTTTGTATAAAACTTTAGCGATTTAGTGATAGTGATTTTTTTATGTACCTACATAAAATTTAAAAATATATATCTCTATAAAATAAACGAGTGAATCAAAGCAACCTCCGTAATGCCTCTGAAGATGGACAGATAAAGCCCCATAGCGCTAATGCATAAAAAGCATTTTTTTTCTAAAAAAAAAAAAAAATACTAAAACTGATTCATATTTTAGCATGCCAAACAAAATGCCAGTTTACTGCAAATTTTCTTTTTGCCATAGAACTGATTTTTCTAAGAGTTAAATTTCAAATGAAAATTATCGTGATGACGGTTTTTTTTTGTTAATTAGCTGATCTCATCATTATTACACCAACCTTCGTAAGAAGCACAACTTAGTGCTGAAGAGATATTTTTTAAGATGAAAACAGTAAAAGTGATATTTAGTTAGCTTTAATTTTAAATTTAAATATGATTCCTTAGTTGTGTCTTAAAGTTATTTTTTGTAAATTATTTATAAATTTTTGTGCTCCTCGACTAATAGGTTGGTATGAGTGTGACCCCTGTGCTGTAAATATTGGTTCACTTTTGCCAATGCCACCCTGGTTTCAGGGAAAGGCGGCAGGAGTTGCAAGGCTTATGTTCATGTGAGGTTTTCTTTACTTCTATGCACACATGCAGAATGTGTAGGCGCGAACATACATGTGCCTGTCTGCGGGCATGCATTCAGTATGAGCCTTAAATGTTAGCATATTTTTGCAGCTTATAGATTATAGTATCCGCTCGTGTGGAATGGTCGCTACTCTCTGGTGGCATTCGTTAATCTCCCGACGAGGATAATTTGTCGAGAACTGTCTGGCGCTACAAGGCTCTCATAGGGAACACGCAGCTGGTGGAGTGAGCTGCACAACAAACTAAAGGCCGATAACAAATTACAAACGCCAATCCGTAAAAACACAGCGCTCGTGTTACAGTGTAGGTAGCGCGTTCAAGATAAGCATTCTGAATTTTAAATCGTGCTAATTTGTTTCATTTTTTTTGCCATCTCAACAATAGTGGCAACGTTCTTGAATCCTAATTAATAATATAATTTAATGAATTACTGTTTAAATGATTGATTTTTTGTGGATTAAAAAAAATGTATTTAAAATATATAAAAAAATTGAAATGGCTTACCTGAGAGCAATGGCTGGAAAGACACTGAATGATAGAGTACGTAATGATTGGGTGATGAACGAGTGTTGTATAAAAGAGAATATGAGAATGAGAGTACAAAAAAGTACGATGAGATGGTTCGGACATCTCGAAAGAATGGATGATGAACGACTAACGAAGAAAGTGTATAAAGGAAATGTCAGAGGAAAGCGCGGAAGGGGAAGGCCGAGGAAAGAATGGTTAGACCAAATAGGTGAGATTGCGAAAGAATGGAACCTGCAGAGTGAGAATAAGAGAAGAGTATGTATGAAAAAGGTGATGAATATTGAGGAAATGAAAGTGGTTTGTAAGGACAGAAAAAAGTGGAGGCGCATCTGCGGAGGTACCGGCCACCCCTAGTGGAACGGCGGCAGGGTACAGTACAGTACAGTATGAAAGCTAATGGGGCTTCCACACGCTTGCCAACCTAGCACAAGTCAAGCGCACAGTGTGTCGTCTAGAACATGCTAGCTGGACAAAATTTTGTCTAATGGACTAATTTTGTCCAGCTAGCATGTTCTAGACGACACACTGTGCGCTTGACTTGTGCTAGGTTGGCAAGCGTGTGGAAGCCCCATAAAATACATTCCCATACACTACTAGCGGCCGCGGCGTTACGATCCGGCACCGGACTGTGCCGTGTGAAAAGAGCTTATTATGTATTTTGTGCTCTTTTGACGTATGTATATATTCAAAATTGGTAAGAAGATTCGAGCATTATTCTTTACGTTTAGTTTCCAGTACTTAGTTATACTATAGATACAACAGAATGGGAAGCAGTAAATCTTAAATCTCACCCTTTAAACTAATGTCATTTCCTCAGTTCATTTCCATCACTTCACATTCAAATACCAAACGCAGCTCGTAAATCCCAACAGCTACCTGTTATTTTTAAATAACCGCACATAACCGCCGCGCCCCGGTCGTTTGTCGTCGGAAACACGGAAAAGAGCGTGTTTTTGAAAATAGCGCGCTTATAAATCAACGCGAGGGGGACAAAAGAAAGATGCGGTGCCCTGCATTCCTCTCCCTCCCCCAATCTGTAGCGGCAGCATCCTCAGCAATGAGGGAGGAAGTCTTGGGAAGACCAAGGCAGTCCATAACTCCTCGCTGTAAATCTCCAAGCAGGTTTCGGTTTCAGAATCAGATGGTTGAAACAAAAACCTGCATTGACGGGGCGAAGTGTAATTAGGGGAAGTTTACGCTTCTGTGTCAAAGGGAAGAGACTAGGGGAGGGTGGAGTATTGTGTAGGGAAGGAATGTGTTGTTTTATTGGGAAAGCCAAGAAATAATTACATTGATTGTCGAATTGTAGTTGTCTCATTCACTCTACGTTAATCTGTACATTGAACGTCGCGTCGTGGTTATATATAATCTTAATCTAATCTAATCTAAGCTGCAAAGATATATATCATTTAAGATTTATATTAAATGCATTCCCACAAGCAGACATGTATAATTTCGCGCTAACACATGCCACATGTGCCTGCAATAAAAAAAACCCAATCTCAAATGAACATAAGCCCTGCAACTCTTGCCGTCCTTCCCTGAAACAGGGGTGACATTGGCAAAGTGAACCATTTTTGTACAGTATGGGTGGTCAGCCGCATACCAACCTATAAGTCAAGGAACAAACATCACAAATTACATTTTTAAAATTAATAAACAATAATATAATATAAACATGGACATGGACATCAAAAAAAACTAAAACATAAAACAAATTTCACTTTAATAAACCCTAGCCGCCAACATTACAGATCAACCGCCATTTCTTTCTATCCTTACATACTTCTTTCATTTCCTCCAGAGTCATAACCTTCTTCATACAAGCTGTTCTTTTATTATGACTCTGGATATTCCATTCATTCGCAATTTCGGATATTTGGTCCATCCATATTTTTCTCGGTCTTCCTCTACTACCATCTTAGCTTCAATAAAATTTGTTTTTGGTAGAAATGCGTTCTGTTTGCATGAACAAATTGTAAAATAAAATAAGGGTATGACCAGTATTAGTCTAATGTTGAAAGCTCAGGACTACTCACTAAAATATACCCGGTTCAAATATTAAGTAGCTAAATAGGGGTAGGTACAAATTTATTAATTTTCAAAAATCCTTAGATTGAATTTTCGGGTGCACTAAAAAGCAGTCCATTTCATTTAGATTAAGAGCAACTTCGCCTGTCATTAGTTACTTTGATACCTTTAATAAATGAACCTCTTCCATAAGATATACATAATAAAAAGGTTATTTTTAATGGAAATAATACAAAAAATAAGAAACAACACGGTACACAATGAACTTAATGGTTTATTACCCTTGAAAACATTTAGCACAAGGTCAATTTCACGCTAATTTATAGAGTGCAATACCTCGGTTAAACAATCACCGTGAGCTCAATTAGAGTTGCTTGCATGCATGCAGCTCCTCTCAGTGCGCATCAGTCTTGCTGGTGCAGCATGCAGCACTTATCTGTTTATCTGCTCTCCAGTCACGATGGCAACGTTTGCAAATAAATCTAACAAAACGGCAAATCACAATCTGTCATTGATCTGCACACACAAGTCGTGACAGTGCACGGCCCTGTAGTAGTGGAGAGGTGATTGCAGCATTCACTCGAGTGTGTGCAGATAATTATGGGAAACATGAGCCTCTTCACTATAAAGTAGCTTCTTGAGAGGAAATGATATAAAATGTTTAGACAAACTTCTAGATTGATATTGAGTACATTTTCCATCAATATATTTTTTTGAAAATCTATAAATAAACCTGCAGATTATGTTTTTTTTTAAACTGAAGAAACACATTATATTTATTTTTATGAAGCATGTTAATTTCTTAAAAATTCTAAAATCTGATTGAGAGTAAAGCCTTGATAAAACAAGTAGGTAATAAAATGACAACTTTGAAGTGTAGCGTCCAATTCTAGCCATGCAGTCATCGAAGGGTTAGATGGAATTTCGAAAAAACCGTAAGCAGTTTTTTCGAAAAAAGTTAGGTATTTCGACAATTCTTTACTTGTAGGTTGGTATGAGGCTGACCTAATAAATATCCCGATAAAAACCTAATATTTACACATACACAAAAATACGAAAATTACCAAATGTGCAAATAAAATAATAAATAAAAATAAGTATTCGGGTAAGCAAAGCCAGCTGGGATCTGGCTCATAATAATGTTTTTTTTATTCAGATACCATTTTTCAAATGAAAGAAAATTTTTGGTAAGCTGCAAAAAACAGCACTTGTAACTTACTTCCAGGAAAACCACCATCGAAATATATATGTATGTTCGATATCAAACTTTCAGAGAAATCTCCAAGCATAATATATGTTCCCTAAAGTTATCGAGGTTTTGTTCTATGCACTTATAGATTGGATTCCTTGACTTATAGGTTGGTATGAGGCTGACCACCCATACTGTAAGAAATGGTTCACTTTGCCTATGTCACCAAAAGGTCGGCAAAAGTTGCAGGGTTTATGTTCATTTGAGACTTGGATTTTAATTTGTAATATACATCTGAGAGCTTTAAATGAATATATCCTTGCAACTTAGATTATAAATTATATTATAGGCATGCAGCATTTGTAAGCGCGACCTCACACCTGTGTGTTTGCGGGCATGCATTTTTTATGAATTTCAAATGTTTATATATCTTTGTAACTTAAATTATAGATAAAAGATTGTAGAATTGCTCGGAACAGTCATCACCATAAGACTATCAAATCAATTAGATCGATCTTATAAGTTAATAACAAACAAATATCTATGGATAAGTCAGGAAAAAGTGCAGGCATAAGTCACGAGGTGAGTGCCTAGGCAAGTTGGCACTAAGCATCCGGGACAAAGATTAATTGCTTGTCATTACACGGCGCGTCCAAATATGCGAAAACCAATTATTTCGTCTTGGGGGAGAGGGCGCCCCCAGGGGGAGGGGGAGACGGGGGGAGGCCCATGTCAAGACAATGTCCCGCCAAGCAGCGGGAAGAATTATTAGTGAGAGTCCTTCATTCAATTACAGCGTTGTCCTCCTGTGATTAGCCACGCGGAGATCTCAGCAGAACAAACAGCGTCACTTCTGTACAGGCTTTTGTTAATTCAAGTCCCCCAATACCTCCATGATTCTCAAGTCAGAGCAAGTACCTAATCAAGATGAAGTTTCAGTAGTGGATAGATTCAATACATTTATGATTATTATCGAGCTAAAATAATTGAATTAATCTTCTTTTAATTTATTTGAATTTGTGGTTTAATTTTTTAAATTCATTTTTTAATAGGAATGCCATTCCCTAGCTACATTGCTTGGCCAGAAACAGGCCTATTAACATTTTCTATTAATAATTTACTATTTCCCAGCGACTATTTTTTTGTTTTATTAGTGCTTTGAACTTATACGTTAATATGTAGCTGATCACTCACACAGTAAAAATTTGTTCACTTTGCCAATGTCACCCCTGTCTGAGAGAAGGGTGGCGAGAATGGCATGGTTTATGATCATTTGAGATTGGGTTTTTTTTTCTTAGTGAAGCATGTGTAAGCGCGAGTTTACACATGCTGCGAGCTCGGACATGCTAGGAGTACTGATTACATAGCAGCAGATTAAATGTATAACTAAATTGATTATTTTAGGTAATGATATTTTTTCTAGACGTACCTATATCACAATATTTTTTCCTGTTTACTTTTTCGATAAACTTTTAATGTACTGTATACATTAATAGATAAAAGTAATTCTCTTTATACCTACATATCTTTAACATCTTCAGTTTTCCTGCAACAATTATTTGTATTTCGTAAGAATTTTCACCCTTCACTGCGCCCCAAGTTCATAAATAACCCGGCTGTCTTTTTGGGGTGTGGAATTGAATTGTTAAAAAGGTGTGGTAGGCGTGTCCTTGAGAAAGGGCGTGGCCAAGGAAGGAAGGGGGAGGAGTCAAACAAATGGGCACGCCTACCATCAAAACGCTTGTCAAAAACAGGCCGACAGATAAGGAATTTCCAAATTATTTATTGAACTTTAAAAATTTCGCTTTACGTGAAATTTAATCTTGAAACTTGCTCCTCGAGGTAAAAAACCCCTAATATTGTTATCAAATTAAGGTTGCCGTGATCTGTGGATGCCCCTATACTTTAAAAAAAAATGTATTGTCTCTAATAACCATGATATTTATTATTAGAAAATAAAAGTTTTACTAACCAGCTTGTTAGTGGCCAACAAGTTAAATATCAAAAATACATAATACTGTCAATAGTTTGGTAGAATGCTTTCCATACTACAGGCCTTGGGTTCAATCCTCACCAAGTATTTCGTAGTTTCCATTTTCGATGTTTATTTCATCATCAAACCAAAACGGTTTACTCAGACGTCGCAAAAAATGATAGCACGAGAACCATACTCAAAGCAGGCCAACTTTCCTGTGAAAATAAATAGGTTCCACACTCTACAAGTGCGACCGCTTCGGTGACAACGCGGTGAAATGTTGTACGTACTATACGTGCAGCTTAGTTGCGTAGAATAAGGAATTGAATTTTGTCGAAAATTTTAGTGACGATTTTAAAAAAAAAATGTACTTACATGTTCAATCAAAGCACGACTCTATTATAAAATGACGTATGTCTGTCTATTACGTCTTTCTATTAGGAATCAGCAACAGTACCCAAGGTTACTAAACTATGAACTCAAAAAACTATAAAACTAGATTCCCTACGTACGAGGTACCAGGATTAGTAAACACTATTTCCTCGGTTTAGCTAAACCTGTTATTTTTGGTCCATAAAACCAGCTCGCTGTGTGGCGTCGCTATAAGCAATATGAAATCCCAGTCAGACTGTCGCATAAAGCAGTTATGAGTGAGTCTTTAGAAGTGGCTTATGGAGTCTTTATAAAGTCACTGCGCCTTGATAACATCCATTTATACTCTAGGGATGGCGACGAGGAACTTTCTGGATGTGTATCGAAATTCGTAGGAGCTATTTTGCAAAAAAAAAGTAAGAAAATACCTAATACAAATTTAATTCAATTCATATTCTAGTTGCAATTTTTTTAATCTGCTAACGTATCGCTTGAACGAGCAGAAAGCATTTTCAAGGCTGGGTATCAACACGATGAAGGGGTCGTTGCGTAAGCTTATTGTTATCTACTGGCTGGGAGTATATTGTGTTGCCGTTATGGATAATGAAAGTGAAATTGAAAGTATAAACAAAAATAAAAATAGGAATTTATGTGGTGTGCTTAGGGAAATAATTTGTGGAGGATGGACTCGGGACAGAGAGTCAAAATATGATTTTTTTCTTGATGGTAAAATGTCACAGGTTACAAAAACGAAAGGGAAGTAAACACAAAATCAAAATGGAAGGAAACCTTTTTCTTTGCATCCTGACCGTAACTGGCATAACATCCCAACTGTGAGTGAATCGCAAACAATTGATTAAAAAAAGAAGGAGACATCTCAAAAACTCTCTGACTCTCTTGGATTAAAAAAGAATAGCTCCAGGAATGCCACACCTCCATAGTTGAATGCATTCATCTGATGCGATACATTTATGAACACGAGAGTTAAATAAGTAGAATAAATGTTTCTACTAGAAATTGAATAAATTAAGATATGGTGTTGCAACTCATGAGGTGGTTTCTCTCTGTAGTTGGAGTCACTGTAGTAACTTAAAAATATTTTAGCACGCAATGTTCTAATCAATAATCTCTATCATTAGAATATTCTCCTATGTTGTTACATTACCAACGGTGATGAATACCAGTGACTCGATAAACCAAGTACGTTCTTGCAAGCCTCATCCCTAGTGGGTTAAAGTTATATGGTCGTGTGCCAGAGTCACGAGTCACTGGCAGCTCCATATAAACTGCAATAAAGAGCACCAGGGCCCTGGCCACACGGCACTGGGCACTGGTTACTCAATACTCACATTGGTAACTTAGACATTATGAGACACTAATTCGTCACACGATTTGATTGGATTTTACTTAAGTGGATTCGGAACGCTTATCGACTCGTAAGTAAGAGTCTTAATATAACGTTTCTGAATAAAGGGGAACGATCAAAAATACATTTCACATCATCCTAAGTTTAAACTTATTTTTTGACGCTGACCTCGTATTTGGTTTTTCATATTATTCACTCGTAAGTAGCCTTTTTAGTAAGCACTTAGAAAAAAAAAAAACTTTTCGCCAAGAGCACAATTGGTTTTGTGTCCACATTTAGAGAAATATTTACAGATTTCTCTGTTTTCTTCTTAACAAAGGATTCAGTTTGTACTATGTATGTTCAACGTTCAGATTAAAGCTATCCCGTGGATAAGGGAACGATCTTAAGATATTAATCCACTATTTCAAATTCAGTCAAAGCTGAAAAACAATATTGTCGAACATTGTGAAAAAGTAAAAAATGCATTTTAGAAATGAAAACTAATGGAAAATGGAACTATTCAATTTCACATTAAAATTTCCAAACCAAGAGTTCCATGGTAGCTTGTTAATGTTTTGTTTGTAATTTTGCATCACTTGGTAGGAGCAGTTCATCTTAACGAAATGGCATCGATTGGATGGCCAATCTTCTATAAGCGAGATATCAAGAGAAGAAAGAGTGCGTTATCTTGACTATTGCGTCTGTCTCAACTTATAGTTGGCGTCAGTGTCGATGGAAGTGTAGATATTGATCTGTTGTATCCACGAGCCCGGCACGTGTTCCAGATCACTCAAGTAGCGGACAATGCAGCAAACAAGTCTTACACTTAGGAGACATTAGACTAACCGGACAAGACAGACGAGCGAGATAGCGAGTGAGTGGCTCTCAAGAGGGAAATTAACTAAAAAATGTCAACACTTCACGTATTATACATACGGTGATAGACACTAGCAGAATTATATTTCATCAGTACATATTATTAGACCACGAATTCAGTGCTACTTTTGAACTCTGCTTGGAAGTACAGCTGGGCACTTTTTGATGCCAAGACCAATAAAATACAACCAAATGCACTTGAGAGTGTTTTTTTTTCTAGTAGACTGAGAAAGGATATCAAAAGAGAAAACGCAAGGGCTTTGGTGAGACTGTTACAGTACAAAGTGAGTATAATTAGTTAGTATCTACTTCGTAATATTTAACAAAGGCGTCTTACTAAATTAACCCATTGCATATATCTTTACGCGAGGTGTAAGTGCACGGGCAGACGCGCATTCACAAACTTATTAAAAGAAGTTATGACGAAAGCGCCCTAAAACTTTAATGCTCACGAAGCATAAAGTATAATAAAGCAGAATGCAAAAACGTTAAGCAAAACGCTGCAGCGGAGAGTGCAAGTGCAGAGTGCGGGGCGACGGGGAAATGATTAGAGATATCGCATGCATCGCTAGTGGGAGGAGGAACTCATATCTGTGTACTGCGCAAGGCTTTCTGCCACGTAGAAAATATGAGCTTGTATGGATATTGAATAAAATATGTAAATACAATCAAGAGAAGAATAAATCTTCGCTTTGGCTGACAGAAAATGCAACCACTTTCCTGGCTTCACAATTGTTGGTTTGGGACTGAAACAGAACTGTTTTACACTTTCTGAAAAAGAGAAACATTCTCCCAAATCATCGTTGAAATGTTGAGACCAGACAGGAAACTTAGATGAAAACATACGGTTTTGATGTGAACCTTACTAAGTATTTCTGGATGAAATATACCTACTTATTATGCATTTAATATATTGGTGGTTGGTATGAGGCTGACCACCCATACTGTAAAAAATGGTTCACTTTGCCAATGTCACCCCTGTTTCAGGGAATGTCGGCAAGAGTTGCAGATGTTCATTTGAGGTTTGGATTTTATTTGTAAGTACACAGTCAGCATTTGTAAGCGCGAACTACACGTGTTTGTTTGTGGGCATACATCTGTGAGCTTTGAATGAATATATCCTTGCAACTTAGATTATAGATTATAGATTATGCGAGTGAGACTGGTCCGGAAATGAAATGACAATCATCAAATTGCTGTGTGCCCTCGACGCATATTCTTCCCATCGCATCACCCATATTCCTATTTTTTCAGCTGAGTTACCCTTGCGGATAGAAAAACCACTAAGACGTAGTATAAAGTAAAACAAGAAATCATATTATTTAAGTCTTAAATTTGAGTTCAGGACGCTATCTCAAAAAACAGCAGTTCTGTCAGTTGAACTATCAAAAGCTGACTCATTGAAAAAGAGGGATATACTTTACAACACAAGCAAATGTGAAGTCTGTATGCCACCTAGGAGCGTGTACTTGTCGAGTTCTCCCTGCTTTGCTAATACTCGTACTTGACTGTTGTAGTTTTTATGTTTCTCTCTCTTCACAGACGTCTAGAGTACCAGCGCGTGTTATTGCCTGGCTACTAAATGCTGAGAGCGGCGACAAGGCGCAGCCTTATCTAAAGTGGCCCTTCTGGTGCTGCCAGTCATTCTCACTGGACATACCAGGCCCGCTCAGCCGGAATATCTGATACAGACTAATCCAAGGAAATGAAGAACTCTCTTGATGAGAGATAAACAGTGTGTCTATAAGCGCAGCACGCTTCAGGAAGTTCATTTCTTTAGTCAATAAATTGTGTAATAAGTTAAGAAAATATTTAATAAACAGCAGCATGGATTATCGATCTTTTTAATAATGACAAACTGGTTTAATAAATGCAAAATCATGTGATATACAAATAAATTATCTTAAATACATGTAGATAACAAAAATACAGTAAAATCTAAACAAAGACAATCTACAAAAAAACGTAATACGTGTTAAATTGGTACTTATATTATGCAAGAATACTGGATAGGAAGAAGTGGAGGCAGCTCTGGTCACCCCTATTGGAATGGTGACAGAATCACAGAACATGAACAAATGGATACCAGTATGAGCCTGTAAACTCTCTGTCAAATAGATTTAGCATAATACTGTGAAAAAAATGTATTTCAAGTAAGACGTCGGTATCTATCTCAAAAGCATACATGATCTTAATTAAGCCACCTAAACTCTCATTAAGAATAATTACTATTAAGGAGTAAAGCTCGTGGCTTTGTTGTTACAATACTGTCTCTCACTAATTCCGCAATTATTATACAGGACTAAATCAGTTGAAAATTTAAATGATTATGGTTATTTCATAAAGGACACTGTTTTTTTACACGTAGATACTCGTATCCTTATTTCACGTAGCTAGATGCTTTTGATTTGAAAAATTCGAGATATTTCCGTTCCAAAATATAATCGTCATGTTGGAGGTTTGGTCCTGTTGTTTGTATTTATCTTACTTATGTACCTATTACATTGAGAGTGGGACAATGGCCACCTTGTAGCGAGCTAAGGTAGCCAACAAGATCAGCTGTCTAGTGCCATAAAGGCCAAACCAACACAGTGTATTCATGAGACATGTGACGTCATAGGGAGATGTGGCACGCGCCGATCTTAATGTCGGAGGAAATGAACAAAATACCAGTTGTCTGATCAGTTATTCTGAAACGTGACAATACCTTAAATGGCTAATGGAAACGTGTTAACACAGATAGCAGGGCAATCTCACCATGGAATGAATCATACAAAGATGTGTAAAATGTAAACTGATAAAACAATGGAAAAATGTAGTCGAATTAAGTAGAAAATATTGAGTGAATCTACATTTTAAATGTAAGAGTTGCAAAGTCTGATTATTATTTGAAAAAATATATCCGGTTGACCTTGATCCAACTTATACCTACGTATGTACAAACATATTTGAACATTGTTGTATATTGTTTTAAAAAATAATGTTTTTTTTTTATTTATTGGTGTACAACCAGCCATGGATACTAATATATTGAAATACGAACATATTGTAATGCGATTAGTACAAAACATACAAAATAGGGTAAGGCGGCACGAATTGGCGCGCAAAGCATTAAACAACTTTATGACGTTAAATTGAAAAATAAATCATAACAATTTAGTAAATTGACGTGGAGTGGATTGCGGGCATTGTCAAGTACTGAGTACCAGGCACGAGCGGGAACCAAGACCCCTCCAGGTAACACCGCTTATGAAATCACCTTATAATGGAGCCAACGCAACTTAGCAAGGTAGAAACATACAAGGTGTAGCCTAATACCCTTTTCACACAGCATGATTTCTGTCCGATTTGTGTTCGGTTTGTCTATGGAACGTTGGATAAACCCTGTGAAAGCTATCCTACATCCCCATACACTGCTAGATTTCCGATCCGGTATCGGGTAGAAAAAAGAACATTGGTAAAGTGGACAAAATTCTGTGTGAAATGGGTAATGGGTACGAATCGCAGGCAAAACTTACAAATTATTATTTAATTTCTGAGATGAATATTCAAGTGCCCTATCACAAGACTATGAGGGTTCACCCTGCATCGTACCCATCCAATTCTGGGCATCCAATTATGTTTTATATCCTTTTATCATTAAATAAATACGGTAAGATCTACCGACAACTACTGATTAAATATGCAGGCCTAGATCAAAGATAGACATCTTGGTTGAAGAACCCAAAGCACTGGTTTGACACAAACACAAGAGCCCTATTTTGTGCAGCAGTTTTGAAAGTTCAAATTGCAGTGATCGCCAATCATCGCTGAAGAGGCACAAGAAGAACTAACAGACTTTCAACGATCTACGAGAAGCAATCGATCAATTTCAAATTTGCGACACACCTGGAGTGAATAAAACCCTGACAAATCCGCCCACCTGGTCGTGAACAGGCATCAATTTACATAAATGATACTTTAGCGGGGCGGCAGTCTGTGTCGTGTCACTTTAAAACCAAGAAGTGAACTTCCCATACGGCCGGAGAGTCATTTCACAACTGTTACGTTTCACCCTTAATTGGGACAATCGCCCTTAATTGCATATTCATGAGTCTACGATTTATATGGAAGGTGTATGCTAATTCGGTGGTGATAATAAAATCTGGAATGATGGAGGTAATTTGAGTGGCATATGCCAACAAAATCATTGTCCGTGAACTATTTTTCTTCTTTTACTTAAATATTTTTGATTTACCATTGAAATCGGCACGAATTAGCTGGAGAAATATGATGACACTCGGACAGGTTTCTGAGTAAAACGCAAATATTTTGTTAGCTTACATTGGACCATCGTCCACGTCAATTGAACGGATTGGCGTAAGGCCGGCCCCCTAGCCTGTAAAAAAATAGGTTCCACTCGCCACATGTGACCTCCTGGGGTACAATGCTGTAAGAATTTTCATTATATATGCGGATTAGTTGCGTTTTGCTTTGCTATCGCTAAGGAGGCTAATCTAGATTTGTTATTTTTTTTAATGCTAATGGTTTAATGCGAATAAATTCGGAATTGTATTCCAACCCCAATTTTAAAGGAAACATTAATCAAAAACCAAAGGCAGCAATCTAGTTTTTTAATGGTATACACATGCAACATAAATAAAGACAGATAATACCATTAGCAATGTATATCAATTCTGTATATTGCGGTATATAGGTACCTATCAAGTATCAACCAAGAAGTTATTTTTTTTTAGGGTATTATTTTTTTGTGCTGGCAATAATGGTTTTTACTCTCGTTCTATTGGTTAATTTGAATTTCGAACACATCACATGACCATACTTTTTATGGCTGGTTGATTGGTGAAAGATTTCGAATTTCGGTAGGTTTAACTATTTTTTTTTTTTTTAAAGGAACAAAAATATTTCACATACTGGCAATAATAAGTTTTTTCCCAGACACATTATATCGGTCAATTTAAATTTCGAACAACTCAAAATTTTATGGCTGAACAAATGCAATGTTTTTCGCGGGTGTAAATGTTTGTTTCATTCCTGCCTACATTTAAAGGCAAATAAAATAAGAAATATTTTGTTTGCTTGCAATAATAACTTTTATTCCCAATGCCCTCATTGGTCAATTTGAATTTCGAACACATCACAAGACTAAACTTTTTATGGCTATTTAATTTGTGGAATATTTCGAATTTTAGGAGTAGATATCCATTTTTACTTCAACAATGAAATAAAAATGTTATTTTTTATGCTGGCAATAATGATTTTTTCCCGACGTATTAGGTATATTGGTCAATTTGAATTTCGAACGAGTCATATTTTTATGGCTAAATGAATGCAACGTTTTTCGCGGGCGCGATTAGTGCATTAATACCTACCTACATTTAAACAAAAGAACATTTTTTGTTGTTGGTAATCATGAGTGCTGACGTGTCCTATTGGTAAATTTGAATTTCGAACACATCACATGATCTCATTTTATATGGCTATAAGATTTCAAAGACTGGTAAATTTATACATACCTACATGATGGAGTCAGCTCAAACGACATTGACAAAGAACTGTAAAGCTCCCGGCCGAGTCGCTAGGGAAAATGATAATAAATATTAACATACTAATTGGTTCCTAGCGATTTTTTTTAAATTATGATTTTTCTGTAGTAGGTACTCTGTATTTGATTATAAATTGTAATTTTAGGTTCCCACTTAAATTAAGCCAGAGCAATAACTTTCTTATGGGGCAGTGTCGCGCGATAGCATCATTATCCCTGACAATATTAAACTTAAAAGATACCGTTTGACTGAAAAATACTGAAGGTATTTTCCTTGACTGTTGTTGTTGGCGCCTGTACCTACATTAATTTATGGCCATATTTTCTTATTAAACTTCCGAGCAGATCATTTGGCTGACATTTAAATAAAAAACTACAAAATTACTCTTATAACTCGCAAAAAATTAAATCACATGCAGTTTTAACTGAGAAATTCATTTCTCTCGTATTTTTGGTCCTGGATTTTTTTATTAATAAAATGTTTAATTCTTTCTGTAAACCACTTATCATTAAGTGATATTGTAATAATATGGATAGATTTCGGAATAGAAACAAAAAATATATATATTACTAGTTTCAACTGCTGAAATGAGAAATAGTTAAATAAATAATTAAAGTTTGTTATGGGAATGAAAATATTTTAACTATTGTGATAGTAATTTACACCAATAAAGGTTCTTTAGTTAATTTTGTATGTGACGCACGGTCTATGTTATTCTCATACAGCTGGTTAACCCCTGACTAAAATCGAGGTATCACTTAATGGAGTTTTAAACAAACATACAAGGCGGTAAATTAGATTCTAAAAAATCAACAAAGTGAAAATTTGAAAGTTGTATAATAATCTACTAATTTGTTTGATGATCCTCTACAATATTTTTTACTTTTTTTCTGATAGTGGCATGATAACACAATAATTTAAGGGTTTTTTTTAATTTTGTGACTGTCTTTTTTGATAAAAAAAAAAACACGTGTAACATGGGCTAAATTTATTTTCTTAGAAAATGTTTTATTTTTCTACAGTCTCTAAACTTAGTTACTAACAGTTATTGTCATTTTAAGCTCACATGTAATGCACGCTTACAAGCAGATACATGTAAGCTCGCACTTACACATGCTGATATAAAAATAAACAAAGCCTTTCCCTAAAACGGGATGGCATTGGCAAAAGTAATCCAAGTTTTTACAGCCTCATAAGAACCTTTGTCAAGGAACTAAATTACTCGTATTTTATCACTAGCCTAAACCTTTTGTACAGCCGATTTCTCAAGCAAGACCCAGTTGCCGAAAGGCTGGATGTACCTTTTGTGACTGGACTTTTATGAATGTAGATGATTACAGCATATTAGAAAATAAAAATATTTTTTGTGCACCCACTACCTTGCGAATACGAATCCTAAGCATTGACCACTAGACTACGGACTGGTCAAATAAAATAAACGTAACACAACATCAATACGCAATCCTTTCAAATTAAATACATTATGGGGGTGATACAAATTATTGCTTACACCAGTAGCACGAGTATAATATAGCATTTATATAAACTCTCCGTTTCGAAATAGTAAAACGAAAAGTAGGGAAGATAAGACAGCACTCCTAGTGATTCATTTAGTTTTCCTAAATTTCTTGAATTTACGCAATCAAGGGAAATTTTTGTAAACGCTTTATACTCAGGGTACAGGTTACAGGTACGAGTACATTAACTGGGCAATAATTACAGGCGACGATAAAGTAAATAGGTGTATTATGAATAGACGTCGTTAGTTACCTGGACGCTTTTAAATCTAAATGTACCTATATGCATTAGATCAAATGCGTTATTGCCTAATTAAAAAAAAATCATGATTGTTGTTATTTAAGAAAAAACTACCTCTATTTGAAACTCTTTTTAGATCCTTAATGATGATAACTAATCTAATCTAATCTAAGCTGCAAAGATATATATCATTTAAGATTTATATTAAATGCATTCCCACAAGCAGACATGTATAATTTCGCGCTAACACATGCCGCATGTAGGCCTACAATATAAAAACCCAATCTCAAATGAGCATAAGCCCTGCAACTCTTGCCGTCCTTCCCTGAAACAGGGGTGACATTGGCAAAGTGAACCTTTTTTTTTTTACAGTATGGGTGGTCAGCCGCATACCAACCTATAAGTCAAGGAACATACATGACAAATTACATTTTTTAAATCAACAAATAACAATATATACATGGACACCAAAAAAAAACTAAATCATAAAACCAATTTGACTTTAATAAACCCTAGCCGCCAACATTACAGATCAACCGCCATTTCTTTCTTTCCTTACATACTTCTTTCATTTCCTCCAGCGTCATAACCTTCTTCATACAAGCTCTTCTTTTATTATGACTCTGGATATTCCATTCATTCGCAATTTCGGATATTTGGTCCATCCATACCTTTCTCGGTCTTCCTTTACCACGACATCCATCTATTCTACCAACATATACTTTCTTCGTCAGTCTTTCCTCATTCATTCTCTCCATATGCCCAAACCATCTAAACAAACTTCTTTTAATCTTCACTTTCACACTTTCTCTTGCACCACATTCTTCTCTTACAAAATCATTCCTCACCCTGTCACTCCGTTTTCTCCCAATCATACTTCTTAGAAAGTCCATTTCAACAGTATGGATTTTACTAATTTCACTTTCATTCCCCTTCCAGGCTTCGCTTCCATACATCAAGGTGGGTAAAAGTATGCCACTGCGTACCGCCAATCGAGCATTTTTAGATATGTTTTGATTTTTGGCGATACAAGCTGTGGCACCCAGTACACACCTGCCCTTCATTACTCTTCTTTCAAGTTCACCTGTCATTCTTCCATCTTTTTCAAACTTACTTCCCAAGTATACAAACTCATTTACCACATCAACATTCATTCCGTTTATTCTAAATTCATAGTTCGTATTTTCTTCATTTCTTTCAAAACAGATGTAAAAAAATTAATATGAAAATAAACACTGTTCTTAAAAAAACAATATTGATTAGGTACGATTGGTTTCGGCCTCTTGGCCATCTTCAGATTAACTCAGCTAATCTGAAGATGGCCAAGAGTTACACTTTCAAATAATGTTTTTTTTTAATATTCTTCCACGTTTATAAAATATTTTTCCTTTTTACTGCACATGTATTTTATTCAACCATTCTGTATTCATATTTGGTGTAATCGGCATTTTGAAATTAAAACTAACAAAACAATATTACTTATATAGCTTAACCAACATTTCTAAATCTAAAATATTCTAAGTAAGGAACGAATGGACTCCGTACAGAACTATTTTCTCGGCGAGCAAACTTCACACTTGTATGGGACTAAGGTCCATAGTAACCAATAACAAAAGGAGTGTTTGTTTTTCCCTAGTAATTTCCTTGACATTCCTTGACTAATAGGTTGGTGTGAGGCTGACCCCCCATACTGAAAAAAATAGTTCACTTTGCCAATGTCACCCCTGTTTCAGAGAGTTCTGCAAAAGTTGCAGGGCTTATGTTCATTTGAGATTGGGTTTTATATTTTAGGTTCACATGCGGCATGTTAAAGCGCGCACTTATACGTGTCTGCTTGTGGGAAAGCATTTAATATACATCTTAAATGTAAAATATCTTTGCAATTTAGATTATAGATTCAGCCTTGTGGCGTCACAATTATAATGCATGTGCGGACTGTAAAAAGTAATCATTTCAAAATGTTTACATACTGACTTGTTTTTCTACATGCAAACAAACAGAAACGAAAATAGTAAACCGTCATTTTTACAACTTGCCGTGTACTTTTAATTTCTGAAAAACTCCAGAACGAAATTCTTAATTAAAAACAACAAGCAAGCATTTCCCAGACTCGCGACAAAAAATAAATACCGGTATTAAGCTTGTCCTAATAGTACTGGGGCGCACTTAGTATTATTTCCTGCTACCGTGGCCCGAGATCACAGAACAACCTGACATATCTGCTTTCAACATCTTCTTACGAATATAACACCGCGTTCAGAACAGGACAGTGAACTATACAGTGTAATTAAATGACTGTGTTTCTAAGCATACTGTGAACTCACTGTCCTAAAAACATTGTCAACAATTTGAGTAGGTAGTATGTACGGTGGAAATGAAGCATTTGAGAAGTATGACAGGAAAAACTTTGAGGGATAGAGTTAGGAATGAATGGGTAAAAAAAGAATGTAATTTGAAAGAGGATGTGAAAGTTAAAGTCCAAAAGAATGTGATGAGATGGTTTGGGCATGTGCAAAGAATGAAAGATGATAGACTGACAAAGTATGTATACAAAGAAAGTGTGAAAGGAAAAAGAGGGAAGGGAAGACCGAGAAAAGCATGGAAAGATCAGATTGAGGAGATTGTGAAAGAATGGGATATATACAAAGTGAGCGTAAAAGAAGAAAATGCATGAAAAAGGTGATGGATATGAAGGAATTGAAAGAGGTTTGTCAGGATAGGAAAAAATGGAGGCAACTCTGCAGAGGCTCTGGCCACCCCTAGCGGAATGGCGACAGAGTTACAGCTATCAGCGTGCGAGTGACGACGCTGGTGGACGCAATGCTGTTGGTGTTGACTCTCTTGCTCCTCCACCTACCCAATCTACTTCTGCGGTAATACAACTCGACGAAGATCACGACGAGCCACTTTCTGCAGTCTGCTAGAAACTTGCAGCTTCAAGCACAGCGGCGGCTCTTTAACCAATCACTTCAGGAAAAGTTGGAAAATACCCTGAAATCTGGTAAACGCTCTACTCCAGTTCCAATGCACAGTTCAATGTCGACCCTAAAATCCAACATCAAAAAAGCGATGCACCTCTTTGAATATGGCGGATCAAGAGGAAGATATTAACAGTATGCCTATGATAGTCTGGTGACAATAGTGCCGACGAGCGTGGAATCGGAGAGGGCATTTTCTTCAGCAGTCTACTTAGTGTCTCACGTAAGAAGTAGATTATCTGATGCCACGCTTGACACTCCATGCTTCTTGAGGAGTTTTTTTTTAATCCGTGCCATAAGTATTTCTGATTCTAATAAAAAAATCACAATAAAAGTTATTTTAACATAGTTTCTGCGTCAACCCAAAGCAAAACGACACTTTTTAGCAAAAAAAAAAATAAAGCCATGTGGCCACTAAATGTGAGATCTCGCAAAAACCGAGATCTCGCAAGATTAGATTTACATGATCTTGCAAATACCGAGATTGCGATTTCGCTGCAAGATTGCATTCCCTACCTCTGACTTGACGGTAGAAGCAATGAACCACTGGCATATTACTTACCACTTACCATTTATCTATCACTAAAAACTTTTACTTACTACTATCTACTGTCTTCGTCAGCAGCAGGTATTATTAGAGCGTCCTCGGTGTCAGCGTGGAAACTGCTTGAGCCAGGAGATGCGACAAATAAAGGCTTCTCTTCTTCTTCCTCCCCATCCCTCGGAGGTCGGCGGACGCTCAGCATCGTGAGACTGTGTCTATACACCCTACTCACCTTCTTGTAATGTATCACAGAGTGTGTCTGAGTTTTACAATATTATGCAAGGTATTTTATAAGAGCTTTTTGTGAAAGCCGTACATTTGCAGTGAAGTGGACAATAATGCCTATTCTTTGTTCGATGTTATTTATATTTTGTATTTTTTTAGAGTTTGTGTATTTAACAGGTGAACATTATTTTTTTTAGAAGAAGGCATTTTTTTAAGTTACGGAGTTTTATTTTCGAAAATTCAAGACGAATCTTTAAAAAATGGCGTAAGTAAGTCAGAAGTTCTTGAGGTAAAAGAAGTATTCAATTTGTGAAAACAAAACTCTGTGTTTTTTTAAATCAAATATGCATATCGACGGTTAAAAGGAAGTAGGGTATAAGCGACGTTTTGGTCAAAAATGAGCTATGAATGCTATCCTACTTAAAAATTCCCGCTCTTTCTACTGCGCTAACTCCCATTGCTCTACGATGATTTTTGTTGTTGTTTATGCCCAAGCAAACAACTGCGTTTTCGAAGTATGGTTTTGGTATAACTGACAAGATTTTGGCCTTTTTTCTCCTAAAGGCACTTGTGACATAAAAAAAATCGTACAACATCGTAAAACCACATTAATAGGAATGCCAATAAACGCCTTTTTTATTTTAGAGCTGTTTTGATTTTAATGAAATGATAAACAAATAAAAAGTTATGCCATTTCTCTGCAATTCCAAACATTAAACTACTCTCCTGAGCAATTTCGTTTTTGTCGCTTATGCTCTATTACCTTTTAACCGTCGATATATACTTTTTCACTGTATTTTGTTCTTGGATCTTACATTATAACTTACTTACTTACTTATTCAGCCACTTCTTATCCACTGCTGGACATAGGCCTCCCCCATATCTCTCCAGGCGTCTCTGTCCTGGGCTCTCTGCATCCAGTCACCAGCAACTCTTTTGATATCATCTGACCATCGTGTAAGAGGCCTTCCTCTTGTTCTTTTGTCTTCACAAGGTCTCCATTCTACCACTCTTTTTGTCCATCTTTGCTCGCTCAATCTGGCTACATGCCCTGCCCACGACCACTTACATTATAAACAAACTGAAAATAATGCTGCTTTCATATTTTTAAAGTTTATTTTAATGACACTGGTATAAAGCTGACAACCAAACTCAGAAACCCCCACTTCAATTGAAAGTGATTGACTTGAAACCGGACGCCTTACCCGTAACAATAAATAGGTTCCGAATCTCTACATGCGACCCCTCCGGGGATAACGCAGGCAAGATGTAACAGTATTTGTGTAGTTTAGTTGCGTTTTATCCAGATGCTTAAATTTAAACAGATTTTAAAATGCAGACTTGTGTATACTTTATTCTACGCCCATGGCCTCAGTTCCATTAACTAGAAGCACAAAATAATGGATACTTATGAAGAAACAGAAATATGTAAAGAATGATTGAAGTATTCCACGTGGTGGGTCGCAGTCTGCTGGAGCTGTAGTACCGACAAGCAGCCCCGGGCTGTTACTTGCAATTGTTTGGCATTCACAACTCATTTTCTTCCATTTTCCTCCATTACAAGCTCGATGCTTTCTAAATGTTGAAGCGCACCGCCCCTCTGTAGGTAAATTACTCGGCTCACAATGTGCCGCATTGTCTGTTGACATTCTTGAAGGTTCAAGGTTAAATACGTGTAAAAAGTATTATCTAATCTATCAATTATCTCACGTCAGATATTGTAGAGAAAATGCATTGTTTGAACTTTAAATCGTAATTTTTCATGCAGCAAAATTAAGTTTTTTTAAATACTCTTCCTCAATTTTTTTTTGCCTTATCAGGGCACATCATATTAAGCTTTTTAAGGAATCCTATACGAGAGAATACCAAAATTTCAGAAAGTCTGGAAATCCATGACACTTGTTGGAGCGCAACAGAGGTTTTCATGTGTTGGCGATTGATGTCCTGGGCTGGAATTCTCATCACCACGCTAATTCTTACCTACCGAATATCAGTAACATTTGTATGAAGGCTAATCAGCTGTTCACTTGCGGCCATCTTGAATTGACAAGTCTTCATACCAATATTACCGATATTCGGTAGGTAAGCGTTACCGTGGTGAGGAGACTTCCTACCCAGATCTATTATAGCAGGGGTGCTAACTGCATAGTGTTGTTTTGTGTTGCCTTTGTTTTTAAACAATAAAAAAGCCAAACTTTCCTCTTGTCTCAAATTACAAATAGGCATAATGGTTGCAGATCTTTGTTATAAGTAGCGTTCTAAGAACAAATAGAAACCTTCAAACTGGTCGAAGTGTAGAGATTGCAGCTGTAATGCCGAATATAAGGTTCCTGGTTGGAATTTTCAGGAGAGGCATGTTACTTAATTATTTGAAAAAACAGCGGCTGTAAAAGAACCGCTTACTTCTAGCATAAGTAAAGCGTGTCACAGAGGAGTGTAAGATGCAATCGAAAAGTTTCATATTTTTGTTTTCAACATTAATGAAAGAACTAACGCATTTTAACTTTATGCGCTGTGGACTGAACTGTGACTTATTTATATTTACTTCGAAGATATTACAACTTATACACATATGTTTAACTACGTGTATAGCAATCTCAATGTCAACAAGTATGCACATCTGAAGTTGCAAAATAAAGCAGCAAGAGTGTTCAATATTTTGTAATTATTTAGCGTGAAATGTTTCGAGCCGTCTGGCCTGTGGCAGCTCTCACTCGGAATTAAAATACGCGAAAAAAGAGTCCGCCCGCTTTTCCTTTCACCTCCGCGCTCTTTTCTTTCAGCTCCACGAGATCTGGCGAGACGCTAAGTCAGGGGCGGGGCCGGGGGTGGAGACAAATACTAGAGACAACATCCTCACAGCTTAGTTTCCCACAAATCACAAAAAAAATTGTCGGGGTTATAGCCGCGGGGGCCAAGAGGGCTGATCTTTCTAGCGTGTTTCGAATGGAACAACGTTGGTTCGATCCCCGCTTGGGTCACTTGACTTTAACTTTGACCCTGGTTCAACAGATGTTATTGGGTAATTATTATTTAATAATTCATTAATAATAAATAATAATGAATTATTAAATGATGATATTAATACCTGTTTCTGGCCAGGCAGAATAGGTTGATGAATTGCATTCCTCTTCACAAATCTATTTAAAAAAAAAAAAAAAAAAAAAAAAAATCATGAGCAAGCTCTCCGTAAAGATAATAACAGGAAACAGATGTGAAAAATCTATTGAAATTTCAAATTAACCTCAAGAATGCTTCACAGCGAATTATAATAATAAACTAAATTTATCTATGCCTTTTTGTGATTTATATCACTAGAATGGCGCATGTGGGCTCTAGCGGGAAAATATAAATGTTTTCAGCATCTTCCTAAAGGCTGTCTCGTTGTCCTGGACTCTCAGCTTCTCCCTTTCACCCAATTATGCTTTCAACGTGCTTTTTTTGTCAAAATTGTTTATCAGTGAAAAATGTAATCATTCATTTTAAAATGTAGGTATTTCATCTTTATGAAGAGCCAGCCATCCCAAGCACCCTTAAACGGCGCTGTATACAATTGGCTTATTATTATTACAACAAAGGAAACTCTATCTATAGAAAAGACCACGACCAATTACGGCTTCATCTCTATAAAACGAAAGAGTAACATACATGCGTGTAATTTGTTTCTTTTCTACTAACTACTTGTAAAGAAAACAATGCAAGTAAGTCATTCTTCCGCTAGGAATGCATTCGAAAAAGCTAATTATTTTGTTATAGTATATGGTCAGCTTCTATAAGGATAGTTAGGTTTAAGTTAGAATTACGGTCGTTTGACATTTTGACAATTATATTAATTTTCGGATATTTAACGAACCGTTCGTTGAATCCTCTCCTTGACTGATAGGTTGGTATGCGGCTGACCACCCATACTGTAAAAAATGGTTCACTTTGCCAATGTCACCCCTGCTTCAGGGAAGGTCGGCAAGAGTTGCAGGGCTTATGTTCATTTGAGTTGGGTTTTTTTTATATTGTAGGTCCACATGCAGCATGTGTAAGCCTGAAACTATGCATGTCTGCTTGTGGGAATGCATTTAATATGAATCTCAAATGATACATATCTTTGCAGCTTAGATTTAGATTTTAGATAAGTTCGTTGAATTCGTTGAACCGAACGTTGAGTTCATCCTCAGTCGCCGTACAGATAGGATGTTCTCCTGAAGACGTCGGCTACGTCGCTGACGAAACGTAGAGAATAATGTAAGTTCTCACCGAACGGTTCGTTAAATATCCGAAAATTAATATAATCTATAAGGATATACAAAAAAAAACTATTCAAATACAAAGTTAGCACTGGATTTTTAGTGTTTTTTTTATTTATTACAAAAATTCTTTGAACTAATCAGATTTATGCAAGGCTGAAATCTAACTATGCTCGCCTCATTCCCGAGCCAAATATCTGTGCATGAGACAGACCTCTTCAGTGTTTTTCCTTGGTGCTGTGCTCGGCTGGCTTGAGATCCTCATTGACACGGTTCATCGCCCGCGACGCCGAATAACTGACTTTTATTTTCCCCACTTGGCACGAGAGCACTGGGCTGGGATTTTGCTTTTGTAGGGAGACGTCTCTATAATGGCGGTTTAAATTTTTATCACCTGTTCAACCAGGACTGATGCGCTTATATCTACCTACTCGTACAGATCTACTATCAATCGTGTTTCAATAAAATATGTCATGATCGCACACTTCCTTCACAATTCAGTGGTCCATGAAGGGATCATCCATCAACAAATCGGTTGCATGTTTTTTCTTCACAAAAATTCGTCCACACAATATGTATAAAAAATGTATGTTAGTTGCGTTTTTTTATGTATCAAGGTGAAAACACCTTGATACATTTTTCAGAGTACCATGACAATACGTTCATACTGTTGCGAATGTGTGATTGTGTGTCTAGATGTAAGTGTTTAAATAATTGTACATACTTGTATCTGTTCGATGATGTGAGTGTGTGAATATTCTGGAAAAATCTCGCATGTTCCAGTAACCAATGTTTCAAGAACCATCCTATGCCATGCTATAAAAATGGTCAAAACTGTTAGTAGCGTTAGATTTGTATCGGAGCTGGCGAGCGATACAGTACAAAAATCTGTGAACGAACCAAATGTGAACAGTATCTTAAAATAAATTGTGTGAAATAAATCAACCGAAGTTTTTATTAAATTAAACTTGTAAAACATAAAACATTGTCCATAGATTTTTTCCATGGATTCTATGCTTTCGGGTACTTGGTGTCCATAAATTCTACAAAATATTAGAAGAGAAGCGCCGTAAAAAATCACTAAGAACTCAAGAGGTTTCTGTCGACACTACTGAGTACCTACCTACGCTTTTTGCATACATAATTTTTTCCTTACATTTTTACCTTCTGCTAGAAATCAGACGAAGATGTTTTTTTTTTTAATAAGATTAATTGGTTTTCAAAAACCTAATATTCTTCACACCAAATTAAAAAACACAATTTTTTCAATACTTCTACAATTAATTATCAAATCAATAGCTTGTTTTATAAATCGCTTATGTAATCCATAGATCCGTATTTCAGATTAATGTTACTCACTATTTCATAAATACCTGATTAAGTACAATTTTTATTCATTCAATGTAATTTCTACACAGAAAAATCTGATAGAATATTCGCATCCTGTTCGCAGTGGAAACCCCGTTACGCATTGTTGCTTATTCGTAAATAAAAAAATAAGGTATAACTTATTTTAAAGACTATTTTTCCATAGTTAAGTCTGTTCAACTTTGTTAGTGAGGTCGACTTACTTCATAAATATGACCGTTTTATTTTAATCTGTCCAACATAACTGTCAGCTGTCAATGCCCTATGAGGAAAAATAATTCCTTGCAAATCTGTTTAAGCAGTGAGCACTACAAAAAACTGTCAATAGTATTAAGAAATCCCAGCGCACTTCAACAGCGAGGTATAAATATTTATGCGTGTAATACATTGACTTACGATATCTGCGGACTAGAAACTATATTAACGAAAATAGACACTGTATCCGTTTCAACTTACTTAAAAATTAGAAAGAGAGCAAAGATCTTTTCAGTGTCATTTCGTTGTAAACAAAAAATATCGAGTGAAACTACGAAATCCTCCGAGAGAGCTGGAAGCTTTGAAACGCACACCTGCACGAACATTGTGCGCACGCGTTATAAATCTTTTAATCGGTAAATTTGACAATTTTAAACGCAAAATGCATTATTTTAAGATATTATCGCGTGTGTGTATTTTTTTGGTGTCGAAACACAAAATGGAGAAAGTAAGAGACCACAGGATTCTACAGGTAAGAATATTTTTTGTATGACTACACCACTGCTGTGTTTGACAGGACTGGAAACAACTGTGCCTCATAGAATGTATTGTAGTGTTTTTGGGTTCAAAAAGTCTCTAAATTAAAACATGCAGGCCTTCTTTCAGGATCTTTATTTGCACTTAATTAATTTTACAAATTAACATTTATTGTTAACACTTTTGGTAACACAAATTTATTTTCACAGTTCAGTATCGCTTAAACTCTTCAAATCAAAAGCAACTATATCACTGTCTTAGTGCACTCAATTTTGCTCCTTATATAGTGTAGTGACAGTACTCTCTAGGAGCTAATTTTGCTAGTACACTCGCGAACATTCTACCAAGTTCAAGAGTACAAAACGATCATTTAATTTCCAGATTTCTTAGTAGGCCTATAATTATTGCTACCTACGGTGTACACCTATATTAATCTACTTTTGACATAACATTATAATAACTATTACTACCTACGATGTACACCTATATTAATCGACTATTTACATAACAGTATCAATGCCGTAAGTAGATTCTACTCCTCTATAAAAGTATAACTCAACGGTGTAATAGATGGATTATGAGTCACCATTTTGTAATCACAAGTCACAATTTAAGACTCGTGCGTTTGAAAACCACTGGAGCGAAAATATGATCACAAAACATCCGCTTAGAGAATAATATAGCTTACATTTAATTCTTAAGCCTGGTTTAGAGGGAGGGAAAATGTTTTGCATTGCAGGTGATCTATTTTTGAAAAGTATTGTTACGAACTTGGAATATCTACGTGCGACTGTACATGCTTACGTAGAAAAATCTGGCACTAGTATGATGATGATAGTGTTACAAACTACGAAATAAAAGTACCTACGCGCACCTATACATGTACGATAATGTGGGTAGAACCGTCTGGGAGTAGTCCATGATAGTCGTAGTGCGTAGAATGACGCTCTGGTGTTGGAATCATCCACTATGTTCGAGGACAGTCAAGAACCGTCCGTATGTCAGTATGAACGAGTATAAAGGTAAGCCGAAATCGTGTGCAGGCGAGAGTGTCCATTAAACATTCAGCCGTGAAGTTCGCGAGCCAGAGCTAGAAATCAATTGTTGTAAATTGTGAACCAAATGGTGTAAAATAAATTCTGTTTTATTAAATAATTGCAGTTTAATTAAAAGAATCCAGTAAAAACGTAACAGTATGTTCGATATGAAAAGATGTTTTAATGAATACTACATCACATGCACGTTATTCTGATTTTAGAGCAATGTTTATTTTACACGTTTAGCTCATAATTCTTAGCTATGAGAGATTTTAAAATTCATATTCAATGAATGCCCACAAACAGGCACGTGTAAGTTCGCGCTTATAAAATGCTGCATGTGTACTTACAAGTTAAAATCCAAACCTCAAATGAACATTAACCCTGCAACTTTTGCCGACCTTCCCTGAAACAGAGGTGACATTGGCAAAGTGAACCATTTTTTACAGTATGAGTGGTCAGCCTCATACCAACCAATAAGTCAAGAAAGATACATAATAGAATTATTCATTCAAATATCGAAATCCGGCATTCAAAATTCAAATAATGTGACAAATTAAACTTAAATTTTATGACATGCACATAAAATATGGCACTTTTTAACCGGATCCTTTGCCGCTCTAATGACCCGCATGCTTTTAACTCTTTAGCCCGGTGCTTCTTCGTAAGCTGTTGGTTTACCGCGCTTCTAAGCAAGCGCTCCCCACTTGAGCGGTATTTGCATACAAGCTGCCCGGCTGCGCTACAAGGGTGCTTCATCCATGCTTCATCCCGAGATGATCCCGCGCACCGTCATCACTCTTCACGTGCCTACATGCTCTGCTTCCTAACCCTGTCAAGAGGTTGTCAATAGGTTCTCAATTGAGCTTTAATACAACAAAGGAACTTAGCAATTTATTTTGGTACTTAAACATAGCCATATGACTATTTTTTACTTAATAATTACCATTAACACAACGCAACTAAGCTACACATACAGCGTAATGTCTTACCTCACGCGAACCACTTTCAGTTGAAGTGGGGGTTTCCCAGCTCCCGGAGGGGGGGCTGGTTCTCATTTCTTGTGAAGGCTGCGTACACCTTGGGGTCGAACGCTTGCTCTCGGCATGGAATGCAAGCATTCCATCAACTGAGCTATCGACCGGGCTTTTTACGAGCTTGGTCATCGCTAGAATGCGCCAATTCCCAAGCAAGACCCAGTTTTTGTAAGTCTGGATGGACCTTTTGATGACCGGTCTTTGGTAAAGGTTTCTGAATTTTTCAATCCAGCGAAGAGCAAATTTGAACATATAAATGTTATATTTTTGTGCTCCGCCGGGATTCAAATCCACAACCTTCCATTCACGAGTCCGAAGTGCTACCATTGGACTACGGACCGATCGGATTTCATACATACTTTTTGTTTCTTTACCATTTGTTAAACTATTACAGTTTTTGCAAGAATAATTAAAATTGTGTTGGTTGTAGAAAAAACATGCACATCTTAAATCTTGATGATGATGATGAGTTGATGATTTCTTTATAGCGCCGTTTCGTGATGTAGTCACTCCAAGGGTGCTGGTGCAAATGATGCCAGAAATTAGCTTGTCTTCAGTGCATTCCGGAACTTTCCATGGTCCTCTAGCTCTCTCACATGATGTCTTAAAATCTTAAATGGATACTCGTTTTGAAAAAGAACGTTGCTAAAAAAAAAAAGAAACAAAAAAGGGCGCTTGATACCTATGTTACGTACCATTGCGCTGTAAAACGCATCTAATATATATTTTTGCAAATAAATGGTAAGTGTGGATTTTTCATAAATAAATTTTCAGAGTCAGAAACTCTGAAATAAGAGAGACCTGTCAGACAGAGGACACCGTGAGATGGGGCAGAAAGAGGCAGCGGTACTGGAGAGACCACGTGGATAAGATGGACAGTTGGAGAATCCTCCATGTGGCTGCCCACAGTATACCTGTAGGACATCCCCTGCAAGGAAGACCGCTAAAGAGATGGAGAGTTACTGATCATTGATCTAAAACGAGAAAAAGAAGAAGATATTGACAAATCCCAACTATCCCTTTCATATTAATTATTTGTCTCCATAGATGATGAAAGATAATCTCTTTGTTTCTTCTTATATTTTTTTTATTTTCTCCCACTCATCCACGATACCGTAAAAGTTGTCAAAGCACCAAAAAGACTCATCAATATGTCAATCTTGCTTTTCCAATTGCCAGTATTCCCCGCGGCCAAATGGTATTGTTAGAATTCCGGTATTGGAATAGTTCTCCCGCCGGAATGTGACACGTGATGACGTCACCCCCACAATAACTACGATACCCCGAGTATCGTTGCGTAAACTCCCATACATAGCGTAAATCAACACTCACCAGGAGTGCCGTTGCCTTTCATATATGTTTACGCTATCGAGGAAACATCACGTAAATTTTGTATACTTGGGAGTATAGAAGCAATTCAGCTCAAAGAGAAATTAGATAATTGTTGCGCGCGTCTCGTATTACAGCAGGGTTGCTAAATATGCCACACAAAAAAAAAACACAACATGTTTTACCAAAAAATATCAAATTGTGACGATTTAAATAATTTTATTATTATTGCTTTGGAACATTTGGCTGGCCGAAGATATCGTATTTCAATAGTATTGCGCATCCTTGTTGACCCTTTTTATTGAAATTTATTATTCTGGCAATACGATTATTGAACAATATGGTTAATATTTCTTTTGTTGTGACTCTTTGAGTATCAAATTTCACAATAAATGGTGATGACATTTAGGGGAATAAAATGATGATGCTTTCGACAAATTTGAAAAAAATATCCATAAATTCCACATCCGTCCAGTCTTGTTCAAAATTTTAGTTTAGAATCCGAGGATGTGGTGCTTTCCTCTTTTGATGTATTTTTCTAACTCTATCCTCAGTACCGGCTACGAATAAGAACCTCATTTTTCAGGAAAAGGAAGAATCTTCACTTGAAACGTAAGGCATCTTACTTGTGAAAATAAATAGATTCCTCTCATATATTGGGGAAAAATTCGGAAATAAATGACATTCCGTATACTTACATACATAGCTCAGATACATTTTAAGGGAACAATGGAACGGTGTCTCAGAAATTGCAAACGAAAAGTATTTCGTCCTTTGACTCAATGTATGGATGATATGATGATGATGATTTAATATAGCGCCGTTTTGTGAAGATTATCCCTCCAAGGGCGTTTGAAAATATCTAGAATGTATAGAAGATAGATCTTTATAATTGTGGGGTAAAAATGCAGATATTGTTCAGTGCAGCAAAATGGTGGAAGCTCATGGATCGAAAAAGGCTGGCAAAGAAGAAAAAGATAAAACGCTATCTCTTGTTAAACAAATGTAAGTATTAAATAACGGAGGCATTGTCACTGACAGCTTTAACTTACTGTTGGCATAACACTTTGAAAAATACATTTCCAAACATGTCAAAGACAAAATTAACACGCAGGACTATTCTTCACTATTAATTGTATTTTTGGAATGATGTTTCTCACTTTATTTAACCCCACTTATATTTAAACATGCTTATGCTCGTACCAGGTTTTGAGAATAAATGGATGAGTACAAAACACAGATAAGAAGAAAATAATTTTATTTAGAAAATTTATTCATTTAAATGAGGTATATGTACATCAGAATTTATGTTTTCAAAATTGTGAAGTCGCACGGCTGGGTTGCTAGGGAAAAGGCGCATATCGCCTACGGACCATAGTTGTAAGACCCTTGCTCTAAGGCTCGATATTTCAAAAGTTAGCTTATGTGACTTTAAGTTTACAAAAATAACTATACACCTGATTGCCATTAGTGCTTCCTTGTCATTCAGTATAAAGTCGCTATACTAACGTTGAAAATACCGGGCTTAAAAGAGCTTGTTTTATCTAAACAATTATAGCTTTAAATGAAATATAAAATAAAAAACTAACTTCAAGGATTTTTATTTTTGTCAAAATTTTACGAGCGGAAAATGTTTCAGCTCAGATCAAAAACAAGAAAAGATCAAAAAAATAATCAAGAACCATTATAAGTGGGTACTTTTTAGAGTAAAACTGTAAATAAATACACAACTATCCGAAAAGGATGTTTATAAAAATGCATGCATTCCATAGAGTAATAATAATACTAACTATATGATGAGTTCCATATTATTTATTAAAGGTCCGTAATCAAATAGTACCCAGTCCATTAAATGTATAGCTTTTCCATTTATTCGGGAGCAGATTTTCGTTCAATTTAACAGAAAAAAAAAGTCGTAATCCAAAACACTCAATACTGACGCATAATTACATTTCGTTTACGCGAAAAATCAATTAATCAAATTTAATAATCCGAACGATATTAATCAGTGTAAAAATAACTATCGGGGTGGAATCTCGGCTCAGACCATCCCCGGCAATACACGGGGGTGGATGTATAAATAAACATAACTAGGATATTCCATTCTCTCTTACGCGGGGTGGGATGAGAGGTATTTGGAACAGGGAGACATGAAATAAAAATAATAACCGTGTGCAAAAAACCTTCTGATATTCGCAGGTATTTTTTTAAAAATAACATTAATGAATTTTGGTTTGTATTTCTTTTTAGTTTATGCTTTATTTTAAATGATCGAACACAAAAAAATGCAGAAATAGGGTATTTGCACTTTTTTTTATTTCATAAAATGGTAGGCTTTATTTTTTAAAATGCATTTGCGTTTTTAAAAAAATTATATGTGCCTTAGTTTTTAAATTATAGCTCTTTAAAATTCGCGTATTTTCCATTTCCGCTAAAACAGGTCATTGCTTTATTCGGGCGGATATGACGTCAGATCTTCGGAGTTTAGGTGTCAAATGGCCCAGGTAGTCGGTTTGACAGCGACGTTTGTCGTCAAAATGACGACACATGTCCCTAACCGTTTACATTGCTTTTTTGGCGGGTTGTAAATTCTCCGCATTTTATTTTTCAAAATTATCAATGATATCTTTCCTTGACTTATAGGTTGTTATGCGGCTGACCACTCATACTGTAAAAAATGGTTCACTTTGCCAATGCCACCCCTGTTTCAGGGAAGGACGGCAAGAGTTGCAAGGCTTGTGTTCATTTGAGATTGGGTTTTTATATTGTAGGTCCACATGCGGCATGTGTTAGCGCGAAATTATACGTATCTGCTTGTGGGAATGCATTTAATATAAATCTTAAATGATATATATCTTTGCAGCTTAGATTAGATTAGATTAGATTAGATATCTTTATTTTTACTACTTAAAAAATATATGGTTGTGATCCTTGAAATGTACTCTACAGTCTACACAACCATATTATTTTCAACCGTTTTCCCTACCACTGCAACTTTCCTATTCCGGGTCTTTTGAAGCGACCTTGTACATGCAAAAACTCAGTAGTTGGAAATTAAGTTCTACAGATATAAATATTGGTACAACCAAAACAAATAAAATTTAAGAGAAATTATACTCTTAAATTAAATAAGGCATTTTATATCTTTCCGTATATAACATAAGTTGCAAAAATGATTCATTTTAATTGATGGACGACGAGGGCCCGATTTGAGGCTTATTTCATGGCTGGGAAATATAAGGGAGTGGACCGGTATGCGAAATGTGGAGGAGCTGTTTTCAACGGCGAAGGACAGGTAATGAGTAATCGCCAACGTTGGACAGGCCGGTCCGTAGTCCAGTGGCAACATTTCGAACTCGTAAATGGAAGGTTGTGGGTTTGAATCCCGGCGGAGCACAAAAAAATACTATTTATATTTTCAAAAATGCTCTTCGCTGGGTTAAACTATTCATAAACCTTTACCAACGGCCGGTCATCAAAAGGTCCATCCAGCCTTACAGCAACTGGGTCTTGCTTGAGTTTTGGCGCTTTGTATCGACGACCAAGCTCATAGAAAGTCCAAGTTGATAGCTCAGTTGGTAGAATACTTGCATTCCATGCCGAGAGCAAGGGTTTGATCCACACTGAGAGTGTCAGAAATGATTTCTTGTTTCGGTGTCTATTTTAAACCCAAATAAATACTGGCTAAGTGTACTCAGCCTTCACAAGACATGAGAACCAGCTCCCCCGGGAGCTGGAAAACCCCGACTTCAACTGAAAGTGGTTTGTGTGAGTCCGGCCCCCTTACCCATAAAATAAATAGGTCCCGAATCGCCACATGCGACGCCTTTGGGGATAACGCAGGCAAGAAGTTACACTATATGCGTATCTTAGTTGTGTCGCGTGGTCAGTCTCATAGTGGAAGGCACATGCACATTTGTAACCACCGTGCATATTTTTATGGTGGGTTAATTCCTGCAGTTATTATGATGGCATGGTAGGGGAGGGGGCGCTTAAGCCGATAATGTACGGGATCTCTCAAATAAAAAGAAACACGAGCAGGGGGGGATGAGGGGGGGGGGGAGGGGAGGAGGTACTCGAGACAATGCCCCCGGCCAGAAACAATTCTCAAGGAGCCGCTGATCGTCCCTCTTAACCACGATTCCTTCAACCTACGCCTTATTTTGTTTCTTCAAAATAAGATTTTTTCGTGCTTCCCCAATTATTCACCTAATTGGCTTTTTGAGTTGAAAAAATGTGTATGAAGAAAAATATGTCCCTCAAGGATGTGTATATTTGTTACAAATACAAAGAAAACTTTCGTATTTTGTAAAAAAAATATTAATATTACCTGCGTATTTCATTTATATTTTCTAATGCTCTTTTTCCTAAATACAGGATAATTAAAATTAAATTATTCGAATAGGTTACTCATATTCTTTTCATGTAGGTACCTACACAATAAAATCAACTGCTGTTCTCGATTTTGAAACACTTTTTTTTTTCTTTTTTACAAAAAAAAATTGCACAATGATCTTTAACCCCAGTGCAGAAAATCAGTAGGTGAATGCTTATGATTTTTAAAAATGCCATGAATATTTTTTGGGTTGATTATGACCTTGAGAAAAAAACGCAATATTTATTCCAAAGTTTGACATTTGTGTTAGTTCCTGCTCTCGCCGCCATTACTGTCATTGTTCTTTTACGAGATTGGCAGCACTGTCCAGGTTGCCATGATTAAAAATACCGCGCTCCGTTTTTATTGCGGATAATCCTGATTGGTGGGCGACGAGATTTGAAATTAGCTATCTCGTCTCTCGCTCACTCCTGCTAATCACACATCCACTTGTCCTTTTCTAATCTCATTTCATTTCCCCACAAACCGGGAAATTCTTGCCGTCTACAGCACTGAACCTTACTTTTATTATACCTACCGCATGAATGTCTCTCCTAATGAATAATTTTGAACTTTATTTATTTCCGAGTGATTGATTTATTTTACGACTTTGCCTTGATTTAATTTATATTATGTTCAATGCAAAAGCTGTAAACTTTTATCCTGAAAACAATGGTGTTGAATTTTTAATTTTTAATGTTTGACTTTTCGTTTATTTGTGTGATTTCTGCTCGCCCGAGCTTGGATGTCGCTAAATAGCGCCAAATTTGGCAAGCAAAAAAAGCAATTGCTTATCATTGAGAAAACAAGAAAAAGTAGAAAAGGAATTCTTGCTGCGGAATCGAATCAGGTATCTACCGATATCGAGTCTTTTACAGGAACCACTAGACTGCAATAGCATGCATATGTGTATGCTTTTTTTAAATATATGATTTATGTTGTACCTTTGTCTCTCTCTCAGTACCCCGAGTATATATTTTTTTCGTAAACACTGTAGGTACTATCACGTAAACAGCGAAACCAGAAAACTCAATATAATGTACTATAATCTAAGCTGAAAAGATATCTTAATATTAACGATTCATATTAAATGAATGCCCACAAGCAAACGCGTTTAAGTTCGCGCTTACAGATGCTGCATGTGTAGGTACTTACAAATTAAAATCCAAATCTCAAACGAACATAAACCCTGCAACTTTTGCAAATCTTCCTGAAATAGCTGTGACATTGGCAAAGTGAACCATTTTCTACAGTATGGGTGGTCAGCCTAATACCAACCTATGTGTCAAAGAATACAACATCGATTAATTTGTGTACCTACTTCAGATTTTCTTGTTTTATTTACTGCTCTACGCGATGGATTCGTATTGCCGCAATGGTTTGTACTCCGGGTACAGGACTTAAAATAAACCTGATGGTTGAGTCAGTTAATTTGCTAAGATTGATGACATCTTGATTTGAATATGCTGATAGCTTGCCACCCTGCACCCCGCCAGTCCCCCTCGTGAGCTCATCTCGTAGGTAGCGTAGGGAATTCCCAGCAGAGCAATCTCTCTTCTCCTCAAAACCAAAATAAGAGATTGTGTTACAAACTTCTACTGCTAGACATAGGTAGATTGTAAATGTTACTCTCTGAACTGTAACAATAACCGAAAATTGAGCACTTTCCTCCTGTAGTTAGTAATTCTTTTGATCAATTTATTTTCCCAGGTAAGAATGCTTAAATGTAATCAGGGTATCAAAAGAAAACAATAAACCTAGATGTAATTCCAAGTCGATATATCACTATATAGGTGCTCAATGCGTCTTGTGAATGGTGAGTACATTTTGCTTTCACCAACGGCCATGTTCATAAAAAGGATTAAATCCAGTTTATACAGTTTTTCCACACAAAAAGTAGGGTCTGCCTGATTTTTGGTGTAAACTGTAAACAATTAAATGAATAAGGCAGTTTGACAATGTCCGCATGATAAAAAGGAAGGAAATCAATTAATCCAAATTTGAATACAATCCTCCTACTGAGGATGGTAACACTCTAGTCAAGTCTCCAACACATTCGACAATATTCGACACAGTTTACTAGAACATACATGGTTTCTACGTGTGCTCTATTCTTAGGGATTCTTAGGAAAATAAGCCACCATTTATTCCGAGTCAACTCTTTGGTTGCCGCAGTCATTTACCAAAAACTAATTAAGTCCCTGTCTCACTGAGTCTCCCGCGCTGCTAAGCCGCCATATTAATGATCGCGGGTTCGAATCCCGGTAGAAATGGGGGCGCTGGCCACCCCTAATTATGTAAGGGATTATTTAAAGTTTTTGTCGCGAAGATTAGCGCCATCGTTTGTCATTAGTTCACCAGGAGATTGGAGAGCGTGAGGAGATGCAGCCACGAGTTTTTGTGACAATTGAGATAGATCTTTCCAACAGAGGGTTGTCTATGGAATTACTTGAAAGTAAACAGATCGTGACAAATGTATTTATCGAACAATAGCACCGAAGATTCTACCCCAGTATGGCAATAAAAAATGGTTAAAACAGTCTTGAAATCGTAATCAAAATCGACAGCTCAGTTGGCTAAGTTTTTTTAACAACCGATCCAATTGACTTTGCTAAACGGTGGTAGCAGGAATGGTTTCGTTGTTTTATTTCGTAAAATTTTATAAGCATACTTATTTTAACTTACATTTTTTATGCAAGTTAATTTGCAGCATATCCAGGTATAGTAGGGGCGAGCATCCCATGCCAGCAAAGTTGCCTATAAGGTAGGCAATTTATGCTAAAAAAAAATATGGTGAAATTTAACTCATTGTCACAACTTTAAATAATATTTCAAATGCAAAGGAAATTTTAATTATTTAATGTATTTGCGTTGTCTTTATGCAGCGCCTGGCGTATAGGCAGGCGCGTAATTAAATTTGACTATAAGTGATATTGTATTAAATCTAGAGAAAGAATGGTTATATCTACTTCCTTGACTTATAAGCTGGTATGAGGCTGACCAGCCATACTTTAAAAAATGGTTCATTTTGGCAATGTCACCCCTGTTTCAAGAAATATCGGCAAAGTTTCGAGGTTTATGTTCACTTGAGATTTGGATTTTAATTTGTAAGTACACATGCAGCATTTATAAGTCCGAACTTACACGTGTTTATTTGTGGGCATGCATTTTATATGAATTTTAAATGTAAATGTATCTTTGTAACTTAGATTATAGGCTATAGACATTTATTTATAATATACATAAAAGTTCAAAATATCAAAAGATTTGATCACAAATTTAATTTTCAAACCAGAAAAACGCGTATCGCAAATATACATTATCACCCTATTCTATGTGACATCATAATTCATCTTGGTCTGTTCACCACCTACAAAACTGGCAAATCCGAAGGGTGGTGCCAGATATATGTGGAGCGAGCAAAAAATATTATGGTGCCTCGGTCTCTGCCGATGAGAGATCCAGGGTTGAATTAAATGATAACGCTCTGATGTATGCCTGTGGGAACTGACTCATACGTCACCTGTCAGCACAACTGATAGGAGAACGAAGCTAATTCCTGGAGGAGAAAGCAGAGCAGAAAGTATCTTGCGTAATACTTAATGGCTATCTCCTGAAAGAGAAGAGGATGAACAATCTATTATTCTGTTATCTCTGCTGACGAGATAGAAGATCGGTGGTAGCTACAAACTCGTAATTAGAAGGTAGTGGGTTGGATCCCCAGTCACAGCCTCAAACAAAAGATATTTGCAGAGTTGCTTTTTGAGAGACGTTGCTGTGGTCTGTCATAACTGGGACTTTCAATTGTTTCGGCCATATCTGCAATGGGCTTCTTCAGCTTAATGATGATTTTATGTGATGTTGATGCAACTGTTTTATTATTGTATCAAGAAATGATCGTTATTATTATTATTCTTGTACTCATCGCTGTGGTCAATGTCACATAGTTTTTTTTTGTAAATAGATTTGTGGAAAGGAATGCAATTCACCAACATATTTTGCCTGGCCAGTTATCTTCATGCGAAAGAAGAAGTTTGCAATTGAAGTGCCATCTGCCATCTGTTGAACCAGGATCAAAGTTGATGATGATGATGATGATGATTTATTTATAGCGCCGTTTCGTGATGTAGTCACTCCAAGGGCGCTGGTGAAAGCGATGCCAGAAATTTGCTTGTCTTCAGTGCATTCCGGAACTTTCCATGGTCCTCTAGCTCTCTCACATGATGTGGCAGGTGGTTTCAGGCCAGAGGGCCAGCAACTGCAAATGCACGCTCTCCAAACATTGTGTTAACTCTTCTTATAGGTTCTTCAATCCTTGATTTGGCTCCAGTCTCAGCCGAGCGCAGTGTTAGGCTTTTTTGCCTAGTTATAGTCAAGTGGGCCAGACGCAAGATTCGAACCAAAGTTATTCTGTTCCAAATACGCTAGTCGAACATGCGCCTCTACCCTCGGCCATAACACTGACATTTACTTAGATTTAAAAGATTTCAGATTCAGATACATCCAGTTTTACGAGAAGTCTCTCTTGCTCGATAAATTAACGTTAATTAGCTATTACCGAGTAAGTAGATGGTTCTTGATGTGTGATCCGCACAAAAATAATAAATCAGTTTAAAAAATGGCCGCTTTTTAGCTTTATCCTCATGAATTCAAACTACAATAACTTGAATAGATGTGGTCTCATCACAAGAATATCAGTGAAATAAAACCCGAGGGACAAGGCTCCACATAATGGCCGCTTATGGGCGCATATTAGCAGAACGCGCGATATTTCTTCATTGTCTATGAAACACAATTAAATAATATGCTAATAGCTAACGGGACAGCAAGGGTTGACGCGAACAAATTCTGACCCTCTCGCGTCATTTAGTTTTTCGTTACATTGTGCTAGCCGTCTTGAGTTATGGACGCCACTGTGAATATTTTGCACAAATTGTATTTTTAAATGCTCTCAAACTTTACTTAGTTTTGTAATAATGTAAAAAACGTGGTTGCTGTATTTTGATACATTCTTAAAATTTTGTTTTAATGATAGTAAACATGAGAAAATGTAAGGATTCAGTGCATTTTTTTTACTGTAAATAAAGAAAACCAGTAAATAATGTAATAAAATAAATTTTTAAAAGAAACTCGAAAAGCTTGTTCTACATTTGATTTGTTCTCGGCAGAAAAAACGTCATATATCTAGGAAACTGGGATCCTAAGTACTTCAGCCCAATTATTGACTCTGTATAAATCCCAAATCCGCCCCATTATCGAATATGGCAGCCATCTCTGGTGTGGTATGTCCAAGAAGTTGAGTGACCAACTTGATTCTGTGCAAAGGAGGGCAGTGAGGTTGATCAATGATCCTTCTCTGACATCCGATCTGCAGCCGCTCCAGCACAGAAGAAAGGTTGGAATGCTCAGTCTTTTTTATCGATATTACCACGGAGCTTGTTCTAATGAGCTCCATTCATTAATCCCTCCCCCTCTCATTTCAGAAAGGGAAACTCGTAGTACGACTCTCATTCATCCCTTTGCAGTCGATCTCAAAACTATGAGAACTTGGCGTTTTCATGACTTATTCCTTTGCCAAACTGCCCGCTTATGGAATGGTCTACCAGTATCTGTGTTCCCTTCCCAATTTAATCCGGTTTTATTCAAAACCAACATCAATCACCACTTCCTTGCAGCGCCTCACGACAGAACCAAGAACTCAAGCAACACCTCTGCGGCACCCTTCCAGGGTGACATAGACCCCCAAGACTCTCAAGAATTGGGGAGCCTCCCGCACAGGATTCCTTAAAAATAAAAAAATAAAACCAATAACAAAATATTGCGCATTTTTTATTTTGTTCTCTTGGGTTTTGGCCGTGGTCCACAGTTTATTTCTTCTATTTCTTTTGACTGCGTTTCGTTATTTCTGTCTTAAAAAGAAATTCCAGATTTTTCCAGGTCCTCAGAGTATATATAATATGTGAGCCTCGAAATTAGCAACCCGACCGAGTGATGTCACGTTTTCAAATGTTTGAACCTCACTAGAAAAGTGTCTCATCACAGACAGCCAATAACCATGAAGGCTTTGAATTTCTATCAGTGTTATTTAAAAAAACATTTGCTACACACATAGCTGATCCATGGATTATCGTTTTTTTCTTTGGTAAATTCAAAATTCGAGCTGTGGATGAGTCGTAGATTTGCTGTACGTGAATAATATCGTTTGTCTTTAAAATTCCAAAGTTTGAGAGGTTTTAATTCTTGCACGCAGTGGACTGCACGATTTTCAACGCATTTTTGGGCGAATAATTTAATGTCCCGTGTCTGAGCTGAGGGGCATCAGTTAGTTCATAACTCAATTAATATTCAGCGATACAATGTCGCCCAACCCCAGCCGAGGTGTGACCCAACAAATGCTCCTCGCGAGGCTCCAAAAGGGGCTCGAAACTAAAAAAAAAAAACAATTCACAAGAAAATGTATGAATAGAGTTTACATCATTAAGAGACCATTAGCGAAAAGGTCAGATATGTGATAGTGGAACATTTTTAAGGACACAAAAGAAAATAAAAGTTTTTGTATCTTTAAAAGGGTCACCGTTGTGTTAAAATGACTGAGTTTCTTGGCGTCTAGATGACCCCTGTGATACAATAGAGGTGTCGCAATATTTATGGGTTTTGCTGCGGGATGAATGGTGTATATGTCGGGCTTTTGTTCAGTGAAATAAATTGCAACTTAAACGATTTCCTGTAAAACCGGAAGCGAGAAATAATATATGGACATGACGATTTAAATGTATCTGTATTGTTTCTTTTCTATTAAAGGTCAGGTTTATTTATGTGCTATTCTTTTGTCAAGATGCGACAACCGTTTTAAGAAAAACCGTTCGATTGCCCAGTGAGAGTTCCTACTACAAAAAATGATTCAAGAAAAAAACCGGACTTACGAATCGAGCCTTTATAAAACTCAAGTAAAAGAACACAAATAACACAATGGATGTGATTTCAGTGAAGTCAAAGGAGGAAAGATATAATGAAACACTTAATTAATACAAGGGAATATCTTACACAGATTTTAACTAGGAGTATCGATTTAAAGGTTAGTATGAGGTTGACGACCCGTTCTGTAAGTAAGATATTAGCTCCTACAATATATCTACCCGTTATTTATCTCTGTATGTATGTATTTATATCTGTTGTTTTAATTTTTTAATAAATTCGTGAATATTACTTTTTTGTCAGGCCAGAAACAAATCTTTACATTTTCAATTAGAGATTCTTCTTTTTCTTTTGACAATGACATATTTTAACTCAGGATCAAAACTGTCAAATGGCCAGGCAGGACTCGATCCAGAGATGCTTTTTTTTCAGACACGCCAAAGTCACTGGGAAAACGCAGCAGAACATTACGCTATATGTGTAGTTCAGTGGCGTAGTAGCTTAAAGTAGATCTTAGATCTGTTTGTTCTAGAATTCTCTGTTGAGATGCAGAAGACCAACTGTTCTTCCATATTTCGAGTGGTCGACCTGGGGTGGAAGTCTCATCCCAACGGTAGATCCCACCTTTCGAATATCGTTCATATTAGTATGGAGACCTGTCAATGTCCAATCAGCTGTTCACTTGCGGTCATCTTGGATTGGCAGGTCTTCATAAAAATATTACCGATATTTGGTAGGCAAGAATTACCGCAGTGATGAGACTTCCAGCCCTGGCCGTCTGGTTATTTCGCGTACAACGATTCTAGTGCTCCCATTTCACTCATGCCATGAATGGTTCCTCCAGAACCGTCTCCTTTTCCTACTCCATCTGACTTTGTCCTCAGTGTCGCATGATGAAATCCAAATCCTTAAAAACATCGTGAAATGCGTGGCAGGCAATCATTGATGAAACTCTTTAAAAAAATAATTACTTTTGTATCATGACTCCTGATAGCTCCTCTTACAAATTAAATTACAACCAGCATCATGGTCCATTTCACGAAACGGCGCTAAGTGATCAACAATGGCCGCAGCAATCCCATTACCATGCCATTTAGCAAAACATAACTACCTGCTTCATTCCCCTTTTTCACAAAAAAAAACCAGCGAGGATCAACTGGCATAGAGACGAAGTCATTAAAGTATCGTTTTTGGGGTGAAACGAGATAAAACTGAAATCAATTTTTCTACAAATGGGGGATACCCAGTTAGTGCAAAAAAATCGCCCTTTGAAAAAAGCATCTGTCACGTCGCATTACATCTTTTTTGGAGCATTTTCCCCTTTGGATTATATTTCCATTAAAATGTGCGCTCCATTTTTTCTCTTAATGAAATTAGGTCCAGCGTGGTGAGGAGGCTCCCCTTGTGATGATCCGCAACAATGTCTAATGTTATTCAATTATTCAACATGCTGGATGCTGCAATTTGAGGTTTATTTAATGTATCGACTGCAGAAAATAATCGTAATTACAACATAAACGAGGATGCATAATGTAATCTGTCTTATTTACTGTGCAGCTCTTTGCCGTTTCTACCCCGAAGAAATAGGATTGGCACATAGTACTGAAAAACCTCTTAAAAATGGATAGCAGTTGATTAACCGAATATCTTTTTTTTAAGAAATCCTGTGCGGGAGACTCCATAGATTTTAGAGACTCTAGGGGTATATGACACTTGTTGTAGTGCCGCAGAGGTGTTTACGAGCTTGGTCGTCGCTACTCAAGCAAAACCCAGTTACTATAAGGCTGGATGGACTTTTTAGGGACCCGTCTATCGTAAATGTTTTATGAATTTTTCAAGAGCATATTTGAAAATGTAAACGGTATATTTTTTGTGCTCCGCCGGGATTCGAACCCACAATCTTCCATTTACGAGTCCAAAGTGTTGCCACTAGACTACGGACCGGTTTTATTATTAGTACCTATCCAATGAAGCTAAATCTGATATGTAAATGTTTCTACATTTACATTTTCAGTACTTATTTTGTGGCATTTCACCATTTTGATCACTTTTTCCAAAGGTATTACTTTATAGGTATTACTTTTGTGGAAATCATATTTGAGTAGTTATTATTTGTTTCATTAAAGAAAATACTAATGATAAAATCTTTTGGCATATTTTGAATGCTTTCAATAGACATCTCTTCCACCTCAGTGCTCTCTAATACTTTTAACGTTATTTCAATCTACCACCTTTATGGTTGATAGTTTACAATAGAAATCTAGCTACTGTACCGACTCATTTTTCTGATGGAGGAAGCACTTATTTCATTCACACATTTCGTTTTTAAACAGCTGCAGATGACTACTCATAACATAAGTCAAAATATTTTCTCCTCTGTAATCTTCAATGAAAAAAACAACATCAATCCACTTTATGTTCCTTGACAAATGATTTCAAATCAAAACACGCCTGATTGAACGTTTGAAAATGAGATGAAATGAATTCAAAAACCAAATTTATTTCATTATTATGTTGCGAATGTTTTATTGAGTGCAAAAAAATAAAAATGTAGACATTGTCGTTTTTATTTGGGTTCCTAGCTCATTGAAAATTCTGGCTGACAAAAGCTGGTCGTAACTTAAAGACGGCCATTGTCATTTTTGACGTGTTCCAAATTCGAAACGCAGAGAACGCGCGCCAAAACTGACAAGATGGCGGCGGTAAGCCCACGGTAATGAGCGCTGTAAACACGGCTCTCACGGTCAATTCACGCGAATCAAGATGCGTGAATAATGGCGACACATTCGCTACCTCACACAATCGCAGAAATATTTTAAAATCAAATAAATAAAACCCCTTTTTTGAAAGGGTTGATTTAGTTTTGCGGATGTCGCTTCTATTGTGAACATTTTTTTTTAAGTTTAGGGGGACCACCCTTTTGATTCAACTAAACTTCTACACGCAATGTCCAAATGTTTTTTTTTATTTCACAAAAATGTGACAATGTGTAGGTACACAACTTCAAAATAAAGTTTTGATTTTTAAGCGCTATTGACAAATGGCAGCCCCTCACTTTGGAGAGACTTCCCTCCAACTCTTTGGTTTCAGTTATTTGATTTTTAGCAATGTCGATGGGCTATCAATAATACAATTTATCAATGTGCTCTGAGCAATTTAAAAGGAATTTTTTAAATGCAATATTGACAGAATGAATAACCACAAAAATACTAATGGAAAACTCAATGGCTTACAAAATGGCACCGTAACATTTATAACAAAATGTAGCTGTGTTGATGTGTGTGTCATATTACTTTGTGTTTATTTATTTTCTACATTGCGGTAGAACCTACTCACTTTGGATAAAATAATATCAAAACTACCCGTGTTAAGCTAAGGCCGTAAGAAAATGGGTCTTTATTTGATGTCCAGATTTTGTAAAAGGCATTCACTTGCAGCTTGTGCGAACGCGAGCTTACACATGCCTGTTAAATTTTAACTCACGCTTAGTGTTTCTACAGGTAGATTTAATGTGTTATTTTATTCTTGTTGGCTTGGTTCTGTATTGCTTTTCAATACTATTTTTTCGCGTTAAATGAAAAAAAAATCAAATTGTCTTGGAATCAAGTGCGACCCCAGATTATCATCTGCGACGAGAACCCTAAAATTAAATACAAAATTCCATACACAAAATTTATTTACCGTAAGAACTACCATGAGGTTGGAAATGTATTCGCGGAGCGTCAAATTTATTCCAAACCAAAGGGTTGGATTCCCCATCCCCTTCAAGAGAAAACAACCCTTATGTCAGACGATGATAAAAAATAAAATTGCAGATCCAACAATGGATGCGATACCAATGATCTCTCATGTGTGTTTCAATGGATGTAATTCAGTCAAATCAGGCGAAAACTAATTTTTCGCAAATCCATTATTGAAATTTTATTTACGACAATTCTGATTTTTTAAATATTTTACAGCGCGCGCCACAAATTATCTTACGAGGGAAAATGAAAACACACGTGCGATGTGATTATTAACATAATAATAAATATATTGTGTTTCTAAATATCAAAACTCTTCATAAAATGAAAGGCGGAGCTTTGAATAATTTTATACTAAAATAAAATAATTTTGTTCCCGTATATTGTAGTAGGTAAGTGATACTAAGTTAACTTTCATATATACTACATAACTTTCATACCAAAACTGATTTGTGTAGGCCGTAGGCAGGCCCGGATCTAGGGCGGTTCGAGCGGTGCGACCGAACCAGGGCCCCGCGCCAGGATGGGCCCCGAAAGACCTTAAAGGAATTCTAAAAAATGTCGTAGGAATTGATATTGAATACTTTTGACTCAAAAAGCTGCGTTTTGCCCAGACAAAGACACCGATAATAAAAGTTTCTCACAGCAAACGTTCGGAGCCCCCGACGATCTGAATGGGGCCCTTAACGACTTGGATGGGCCTCCAAAAATTTTAAACAAAGCCTCCAGTAACAAAGAAAAAAGTTTCTGGGTAGGAAGTCAGAAAAAAAGTAAAGGTAAACAAAGGTATCGACTGCGTATGATTTTATGACACCTGTTCGTGTCTTATAATGAACTTCTAGGATAATAGCTGCATAACTTGCCTTTGTAAAGTCCACAGCGGAAATATAAAATAAAAGGCTCCGACGGCTGTAAAACATTTATTGCCCTTGGCGCCGAGAGAGTAAACATTGCAAATTTAAACAATGGATGATTTATTGAAGATAGGCGGTGTCGAAAATAATATAAATTTGGTTGATAGGATGTCAGATTTTTTGAGCTTTGTGATAATAATATTAACTTGATTTAAGTAAATTTTTGATGAACAGGTGACCACCCTAGTAATATGCAAAGGCGATAATTACACGTGACGCTTGTGGACAACGCAAAAAAAAACGCAACTAAGCTACACATCTAGTGTAACTTCTTGCCGCGTTCCCCCAAAGGGTTTCGCATGTGGCGAGTGAAACCTATTTATTTTTACATGTAAGGGGGCTACGCCAACCACTTCATTTGAAGTGGGGATTTCCCAGCTCCCGAGGAGGCTGGTATTCATTTCTTGTGAAGGTGAGTAAGCCTTGCCGGTATTTTATTTTGGGGTTTGAAATAAACACCGAAACGGGAAATAACTTTTGACATTCTCGGCGGGATTCGAACCCGAGCTCACGGCATGGAATGCAAGCACTCTACCAACTGAGCTATCGACCTGTAGTGCATTAAAATGAGCCTTGAATGTCAATATATCTTTGCAACTATGACTATAGATTATAGAGGTCAGTTTCACACAAACTTATGTGTCAAATAAGCTTTATCTATTATGTGTGAATCACACCTCAAAAGACCTCTGCAAATTCGGAGGGAAAATTGCTAAGAACTAGCATTGTACTTGCATTTTTTTTTACCTAATTAGTACCGTTTTTATTATAATCTAAAACTAAATCAAAGATGAAAATCAATTGAGATTCATATTAAATGCATTCTCGCAAGCAGAGACGTATAAGTTTGCGCTTACACATGCCACATGTGGACCTACAATATAAAACCCAATCTCAAATGAATATAAGCCTTGCAACTCTTGCCGACCTTCCCTGAAACAAGGGTGTCATTGGCAAAGTGAACCGTCTTTTTACAGTATGGGTGGTCAGCCTCATACCAACCTAAAAGTCAAGAATAGAATCAAGGAATTCAACCATTCAATTAGCATGTTCGTAAATTGTATATTTTGCGTTCTGAAAAAAAATAAGCGCCAGGGGAGGGGATTTTGTGATAAGGGGGGAGGGGGGAGGGGAAGGGGGGGGGGCTATAGGGGGCCCCGAGATTTTTTTTCGCACCAGGGCCCCCACAGGGGTTAATCCGGGCCTGGCCGTAGGGTCATAACTCATAAGACACAAGTGACCAACTCAATCACAATTTATGCAGTCCAAAAAAATTCACACAAATCTAGGAAAATCTTGGCTGGGTAGTCCTGACACAGGCTTACTAAAGTATAAGAAGAGAAGAGTAAAGAGTAACAAATCGGTCTTGTGAATTCTCTTGAAGTGTCTGCTATCGGCAATCTCTCGAACCACAGGGGGCAGGAGATTTAGATTATTTCAATTAATTGGAAAAATTGTTTACAGAAAATGCAATTAAGTATCTAGTTTCTTGGAGCATTTCCTTTTACTTTTTTTTTTCAAAAAACCTACCTTTCAAATAATTCAAAGGATTTGCAAAAATACATTAATCAAAGAAGTTACAAAAAAGATCTCCGGTATAATACATTTCAAATGAGAATTAAAAAAAAGCATTATTGTAATCATCCAATGTCAAAGGTAAAAACGTAGACAGAGGCTCTCCCCACAAACGTACCGGCTGTTACAAACAAATCTCGATATATTCCCACAGGGACTTGCATCCACCCTCTTGTGTATAGAGCACAGCGGAAATTACTCTAAAAATTCGCAAGGATTAGGTTTAAGGAGCGGAAGGTGGAATAGCAGAAGAGAGGGGAGACTGGAGGAGAAAGGAAAGACGAGCTTTGATCCTGGCGACAATAACTGTGAAGGAAACCGCTGCGCTGGGGTGACCATTGTGTTCATGTTTAAATGAACTGTTACAAATTATGGATTAATTAATCTTATAGGTTGTTATGTGGCTGACCGCCCATACTGTGAGAAATGGTTCACTTTGCCAATGCAACCCTGTCAGGGAAGGACGGCAAGAGTTGCAGGACTTATTCTTATTTGAGGTTTGTTTTTTTGTATACTTTTTTTAAGTACACATACGGCATGTATAAGCGCTAGCTTACGCGTGTCTGCTTTTGGGAATACATTATTTATTAATGTTAAATATTTACGAATCTCTTCAACTAGTCTATACATTATAAATATAATGATCTAATTGCCTATACTTCAGGCGCGTCCTTGGGAAGAGGAAAATACATTGGGTTGTCGGCTAATCGTCCGCTCAGTGCTTGTTTGGCTTATGTACCATTTGATTTAAAGATGACCTTTAAATGAAATTGTCTGAAGAATCACATTCTCAACAATCTGAGGTAAAAAAGAAACGTACCTACAGGCTACAACTGGATAATATGAGAGCTGTTATCAATAAGTACGAAATCAACATCTAGCATTCATAAGACACATTGGTCCAGTACACATACTAACATTGCTAATGTGAAATTTCTTCTGAGATAAGACACACAAGCACTAAGGGGTGGTAATAGCGGCCAATTGGCTATTTATTAACTATTGGCTAATCTAATCTTAGTTGCTAAGATATGTAACATTGGGGATTCACATTACATGCATTTTCACAAGCAGACACGTAAAAGTTCGCGCTTGCACATGCTACATGTGAACCTACAATAAAAAAACCTAGTAATTAAAATATTGGTTTACAAATTAAATCCCTACACTGTGGTCAAAATGGCTGGTCACCCCGTGATACCTATGCATGCACAATAGAGATTCACCAACATTATGAGCGGCAAAGGTAAAAATCCCTCATTGTACCACACGCAGTATTACCTTTATACTTCAGGCTGCAGTAGAAGGTAGAGCATTGCGCAAAAATACACGGAAACTAAAAGATCGTCTCTAGTGTGCGTTTTAGTTTCCAACCATGTTTAGTGAAACGCTATTGTGGTATATTGCAGAAGGCGCACGTCTCTAATGAGCCGGATGCGAGTGAGGAGTTCGCTGCTCGCTTTAGCGAAAAAATAATGGTCACCCCAACAAACATGGCGGCGGCTGATTGGCGGGAAATCTCGCCCACAATGGAATTTCAATTTGAATTTTGAATTTATTCTCATCGGGCAAACGTCTCACTTGCTCACAGCAACCAATCTAATCTAAACTAAGTTGCAAATATATGTGAGATTCAGGATTCACATTATATGCATTCTCACAAGCAGACACGTACCTACAAGTTCGCTCTTGCACATGCCGCATGTGAACCTACATACAACACAAAAACCCAAATTCAAATCTTACCGACCTTCCCTGAAACAGGGGTGACATTGGCAAAGTGAACCATTTTCTACAGTATGGGAGGTCAGCCGCATACCAACCTATCAGTTAAGGAACATAATACACAACAACTTACATTTTAGACCTATCAATAAATAATATTTGTTTGCTTTTCCCGGCCGTGTGACCTGACAGTTTTGTCTATTTAAATTTGGGTGCGGAACATGTGCGGAACTTACAAAGATAAACATGTTAATGGGTTTTCCGCTGCTGTAAGAGCTTGGCTCACTAATGCCAGTGCCACCCCGTTTCAGTGAAGAGCGCAGGAGTTGCAAGATGATAGATACATTCAAAATAATATAAATTCATGTGAAGTTTTTTTTTTTTTGTAAGTGCACATGCAATATATGTAAGCGCGAACTTACACGTGTCTGCTTGTGGACGTGCATTGAGTATAAGGCATTTAATGACAGTACATTTTGTTTGCAATTTAGATTATAGATATATCGTATTGGAGAACTTACTTACGTACCTACTGCTCAACGTTTCATTGATGTCGTAACCTAAATCTTCCGAAGACACACATGACCCTACATCTTCATCCTTGACCACCGCCAACATACCTGTCTCTTGAAAACTTTGATTACGACACAAACAAAACGTCGGGATGACGATTCGTGAATATAATTTCATTTTTCCATTCATTATAATTTATCAATATACATAATTGTATTATTGGATAATCCCTACATAACCATGTTTATTGTATTGCCACCATGTAAAATAAAATGAGGGAAAACATGGCGGCTTCTTATTCCACATCGGTAATTATTATTTTCCCGATAGCATTTTCGTTGACAATGACAAATTCAAGTCACCCCCAGCTTCTCTCTCGCTCTGATTCGCAGAGCGTAATAAAAATATATCGCATCGGGAGTTCGAGATTGTAATCCACAAAAAAGGTAAATTAGAGTGCAGCGTCATTTTTCTTGCCATCCAGCGACGCCGACGCGAACATGACAAATGGTTCAGGCGCGAAAGCGAACCTAGCGGAGACGCCCAGAAGCTAAAATAACGATCAATTCCCTGACATCTTCAATCATTCATTCATATTTAATATATTAATATGATTTAGTTACAGATTCATACATTATTGTAAATTGTATTTTATTTTAATCGTAATGAGGGTATAGACAATATTCTGTCGTCATCCGATTGGGTTGCTAGGAAAAGGCATTCAAGTATTTTGTTATTGGATCCTAAATTGACCATTTTTTAATATACATAACTTTTAACTATTTTGTGTAGATTAATTTTCTGTTGTTTTTATAAACCTACATTATTAAATTTGTAGGTACCTACATATATACTCATTGACTTAAAAGGTTGGCATGAGGCTGACCACCCATACTGTAAAAAATTGTGTAAGGTCGGCAAATGTTACAGAGTTAATGTTCATTTGAGGCTTGGATTTTAATTTGTAAGTAGATGATAATGATGATGAGTTTATGATTTCTTTATAGCGCTGTTTCGTGATGTAGTCACTCCAAGGGCGCTTGTGCATATGATGCCAGAAATTTGTTTGTATTCAGTGCATTCCGGAACTTTCCATGGTCCTCTAACTCTCTCTAACATAAACACACGCAGAATTTGTAAGCGTTAACTTACGCGTGTCTGTTTGTGGGCATGCATTTAATTTGAAATTTTAGTCTTTACAATTTGATTATAGATTGCTTTGAGAATTAGGTATTAATTTAAATAATTATACTGTAAAGCGCTATGACGTGATTAATATTATCTAAAATTTAAAAACATGTCAGTCTTTATAGGTAAGTAGGTATGTGTTCACTATTTTTTATAGTTTCGCTAAAAAAAACTTGTAAACCATGTTTAATGCTGGTAATACTTATCTTATAGAGGGCAATAATTAAAAATAATCTCTGCATTTGTTCCCGCCCACGTCCTGGAAAAAAAATATACAACATAAAGGCCGCCCCGCCCTTAGGTACTATTTAACATTATAGGGATCTGGTGCCAAAAAATAATGATTAAGTGATGAAGTCCTATTTTGTGTTTTTTTGTAAATATTGTAGTTCTACCTGTTCAGAAAAACATGTTAGTATATTTTCTAAATGGATCTTTTTTGTGTCAATCTGGACTCAGCACAATTTTTAATAAGGTGCTTACAACTTCTCGGCGATACGTTTATGGGACTACAGTCCTTGATAACAATTAAAAATATTTTTTGAATCCTTGATTTTGTGTTTCCGGGCTTTGACCGCGGTCCATAGTTTTTTTGTCTTTTCTCCTTCTTTATTTTTCTTCTTCTTGATACCTCTTGAAGATTTCTGCTAACGTTTTTACCCATCAGAAGGGAGCAGAGCTCCGAAAAAGTCACACACAGGGGTGACGAAACGTAAGCTGAAGTCTTCAAGAAGTATCAAGAAAAAGAAAAAAGAAGAAAATAAAAATAAATGGACCACGGGCAAAGCCTGGAAACACAAAATCAAGCATCTGAATTCCTAAACATATTTTAAATCCTTTTCCCCAGCAATCCAGCCCTGTAACGTTACAAGTTTGTCTGATATTTTTTTTTTCGCTTGCGACATCCATAACCATAACCAACAATTATAATCTGTAAGTACCTGTTACAAATACAAGAAACAAATATATCAAATTAATACTTTACAGCATAAATCATAGATGGCAATATACTAATTTCTAAATATTCAAAACACGTTTTATATTGTATGAAAACAATTTTTTTCTTAAAAATGATGTATTCAAATTAGTAAAGTATTTATTACATTACGTACTCCATGTTTTTATACATAATATTATTATTATTTATGTAGTTTGTATTAGGTATGAAGGAGCGTGCCCTGTGTCATCACGCGTGCACAAAATGTATGCGGGCGAGCAGCCACAATAAAGTGGTTCGCGTCCCCGCTACAGCTCATCGCAAAAGTAACGCGTCACTTCTATGCGGCGCTTCTGTAGGCGGCGCGCATTAGAACGTCATTGTGACGTTTAGGAACTGGGCGACATTTTGTTTTGTAGCTGGAGATCTTATCGAGGACTGAGGAGATTACATTATTTGACGAAGCGTTGCGGATGGGGCTTGAATAAGAAAAAACGATTTGAGATGTAGACACGTGACTGCATACAGAGGGGAGTAAATGAAAAACAAACAATACCTTTCTCCGGAGTGAAATTGTTAATTTTATATTTGTTTATATAGTAGGTACTTCCTTGGTTTGCAAGAAATGGTTCACTTTGTGAATGTCACCCCTGTTTTAACTTTCTCGTCGGCAAGAGCAGGGTTTATGATCATATTAGATTCGGGTTTTTATTTTATAACGACACATTTGGCATACTTATATAGATACTGAAAAATGTTGTTTTATCATTTTGTACAGCTTAGATGGTAGACCCAATTTCAAAACAATAATTTAACGAAAACATGACACAATTACAAACAACAAAATAGGATTAATTTAATTAATTATTAATTAGGCTCCTTGACTGATAGGTTGGTATGAGGCTGACCCCCCGTGCTGTAAAAATCGGTTCACTTTTGCCAACGCCACCCCGTTTCAGGGAAAAGCGGCAGGAGTTGCAAGGCTTATGTTCATGTGAGGTTTTGTTTATTTATTTGTATGCACGCATGCAGAATGTGTAGGCGCGAACCTACATGTGCCTGTCTTTAGGCATGTATTTCACATATCTTTGCAGCTTACATTAGGTATAGATAGCCGTAGTTTCTTTTATTTTAGCGAAATAAAGTTCCCTTTCAGGAAAGTCGGCAAGAGTTGCAGGGATTATACTCATTTCAGATTTGGGTTTTTATTTTGTAAGGAAATACCTACTTATGCGGCATGTACAAACACGAATTTAGATGTAGGTACCTACGTGTCTGCTTATCACAAATTAATATTTTTTATATTTTAAGGATCAATTCCAATAAAACACTGCTTTATTTTCACTTTTTTATAAAAAAAATAAAAAAATACTAACGTTTTCGATATCGTATTATCATCGTCAGGTAATAAAATTCTAAATTAAAAGTCATAATGGTACCAGATAAAACAATCATATAGTGTGGTCATTTGAATAAAACAACATAAAATAAGATAAAACATTCAATAAAGTTCATAAAATTACATTTAAAATTATAATAACACTTACAAAATCCCTGAAAGAAATTAATCATAAATGTTAATGTATTACTTTGCAACTAAGATTATAGATTCGATACTATTATCGTCAGTCTATAAAAGTAATATTATGTCTCTGACCACTAGTAGTACCTTCACATAAGTACTTAAATCTCTTTTATAAATTATGCATCACTCCACGAAATTCAATATCCATTTTAAAAAACATGACATCCAAATTGGTTTCCTTCCGTGCCAGTTAAGCGTGATTCAATTCTCACCCTTTCCAAGACTAGCATCTCTTTTGCAAATCCCCAGAAGGGGTGTGAGGCTGACCACAACTCGTGTTGAATATTAATAGTCTGGTCACACCTAGCCCTGCGCTGAAAGAAAGGGGAACTTTTTAAATTATTTTTATGGTAGGACTATTCACGCCATGACGAAAAAAAGCAAAATCTATACATCATATTATGTTGTTTATACAACTGATTATATTATATTTTACAACTTTTTTAAATAAAATATCAGAATATTTTTTATTTTACACCTTACTTTGTAGGTACACCGTTATTATTTTATTATCGGCTCGTGCCCATTCTGGTGTCAAACCAATTGGACATCCCAGGATACGGTGAGCAGACCATGTCCACGCTGACGAAGAAGTGCTGGAAGTAGGAGGACCATGGAGGGAAGCGGTATGAAAAAGAGAGTCCTGGAGGATTGTGGTGCGGGTGGCCCTGGAGTCTTCAAGGCTCGCGAGCCGAAGAAACAAAGAACAAATCTTCATAGAACATCCTGACTGAAGAACATAAGGCAGTGTAGGTACCTACGCGTAGAAAAACAAGTTTCATATTTCATGAAGCTTTCGGTTCATAGATATTTTATTAATTCTAAATGTGCTCAGGCTTTCACGATGAAATTGTTCTTCCAGACCACGGCAAGACCCGGAAGAAAAAATCAAGCATTTTAGTAATCATATTGAGCCTTTGCTTTTTAATCATTGATCTAAATAAAATATGTATTATTATTATGTATATTATTTATATCGATGTTTTTAATGAAAAAAATTACTAATACTTTTCCTGTTCTTTTACACATTTTGTTTATTCACATATTACCCGATAAGTGAAAACTTCTACGTCTAAATAAGCGGTGTCCGATGCATAATGGAAGCCGATGTAAGGGTGGACCCAAAAAGGCTAAGGGTAGCAGCTTGTTTTTTGTATTATTGCATTACTTTACAATTTACATAAAATCATCCCACACAGACAACAGAGCCCCATGCTGGGTGTTTGGAAAGTAACTTATGTCCCTACATACAAAATACATGACCTACCACAATTTTGTTTTTAATCTGAACCAATCCCAGCAAATGTAAAAAATAATATTAAAAACTCGTCTAGACAGGACAAGCTGCAATTAAGGATACTTACCTGTCCAGTTTATGGTGACTATATTTTTAAAAAGTCTATATATTTTTCTCGATAATTCTAACTCGAGTAAGTACCTGCTGCGATTTTTAATCTTTCTAATCAAAGACGTTCTACTTTTTATTTATTTTTCAATTTACCATATCTTGCCTTCGGAACTTCTAATCCAAACCTTATGTACTCAATTACCATCGCGTCATATAATAATTGTGTGGACATGTTGAATTCTGAAGCACTTGTGGCAGTGGGAAGACCCAGGAGAGGTGCGCTGTCTATTACTGGGCAGTGGGCAGAATAGGTATCTCTGCATGCCATAGTGGTTTCCAGGAATAGACCACTCCAGGTTGCGCCAATATAATATTGATTATGATCACATATGATGAATACATTGAATCGCCAGATGGACAATGGACATACGGTGCCACAACTCAAAAATGTGGTCATTCGATAATCTTCCGTACGGACGTGTTGATATACTGTCATAATTCAAAGAGGTTTTTTTAAAATAAACAAGAGTTGGTATATGTTATATAATATGTGTCACCCTATTTTGTTTAAATTGCCCAACTATCTATATATTCAGATTGGTCTTGACTCTTGAGGTGTGATTCCTACAAAACAGCGCTCACCAAATGAATCATCATAATGTTAATTAATTTTATTTATATACGTCTGCAAGGCATTTTAATATTTTTATCACTTTTTGACTCATTGCACCCCACATACACCTGGGGATACGATTTAATTATATTATTTTTAATCCTTGAGAATGAGCTACATATTTTGTATAGTTGTACATACCCCTGAGGCTCCTCTCCATCTTCATATTGGCAAGAACTTGCTCCAGAGGGGGAGTTTGCGTGGCCCTGGAGCGCGTCCTTCGTCTCCTCTTGTAGCTGCTGTCCTCCACGCTGTACCCACTGGAGGAGGAATCGTCGCAGTACCCCTCCACGGAAGCAGAAAACCTTTCCAGATTATTCAAAGCATCCATAGACACAGCTCTATGATGCAGATCATACACTTTCCCACTTTTATCAGCAACTATACCAGAATCGCGAATACCATTGTCGAAGCTCTTTTTGCGATTAATTCCTTTGACTTGGTTCTTTTTGATAGCACCCTGACTTTTTAAATTCATTTCAGAGTCCGTGAAGCGCCTCTCGCGACATCCTCTCCCAGTCATCATGAAATCAAAGTCAGAGTCTTCGTTGGATGATGACTTTTTTGAGTCGCTGTCCGCACTAGTCAAGGACTGTGTTTCACTGAACCTACGCACCTTCCTGTTGTCTTTTTTGTACAAATTTGGAAACGAATCCATCGCGGCCTTTTTATTAGCACAAAATGAATCGGATGTTTATCGTGTAGGTATTAAATTTGATACATCGAACCGAGTGTGCTTTATTTCACCGAAAAAGAACACCATCACCAGATAGGTTTAAAATCGCGACTGCGTATATTTAATTTGGACCATAAGTCGTATTATGCATATTTTTTATTATTATTGTTGTATCATTATTTTGTATTAAGAATAACCAGAGTTTGATCTTTGAGTCTTTTGAGAGCTAACACTAATATGTATTTTGTCTTGAATCCTCAGAATTTTCGTAAATCATCTCCACAAATAATGGTTAAAAGTTAATCAACAATAAAAAAGATTAAAACTTTCTCTTTCATGGTCGGTGTGGCCAGTGGACGAAAACCGCCACGGCGCTTTGAAAACTCACCTTGAAGATGCTTTCTGCTCGTGAAACGTCGGCAGATGTGGGCTAGCTGCAAGTGGAACATGGTCAAACCCGCAAGAACACAAAAGTGATTTAAGTATTTATCAATAAAAAATATCTCAATCGATTGGACTCCTGGAGAACAATCTAATCTAATCTAATCTAAGCTGCAAGGATATAATTATACCATTTAAGATTTAATATCAAATGCATTCCCACAAGCAGACATGTATAATTTCGCGCTAACACATGCCGCATGTGGACCTACATTATAAGAACCCATCTCAAATGAACATAAGCCCTGCAACTCTTGCCGTCCTTCCCTGAGACAGGGGTGACATTGGCAAAGTGAACCATTTTTTCGCAGTATGGGTGGTCAGCCGCATACCAACCTATAAGTCAAGGAACATACATGACAAATTACATTTTTAAAACTGAATCAAAAATAATTAATCTGAATAAAAAATAGATTTACAGAATAGCAAGTATTCTATATTTAAACACTGTTTTCCATTTTCTTTCTTTTTTATTTATACAAAATTACAAACGTTTTCGGTCCTTAGACCATAATTTAGTACAAGTGAATTCAGCTCTTCTAACTCGAGTTATAGATATTGACAATATTTGCTCAGTCATCACAAGAATGAGAACTAACAAGATTATGTGTTTATTCTTTGTACCTAGATTTTTAGTAAATCAAAATTATTTAGGTAGCATTATTATTATCCACTGATTCTGTACTTTTTCTTGCAGTCTACAATGTGATGAAATTAATTTAAAATGTACTTAAGGGTGATTGAGAGGTCAGCGCGCCCAACTTTGATGACCGAAATAACCCATATTTTCAATGTTAAGGTAGCATTTTTTCTCCAGATTAAATTAACACATAAAATTAGGTATTTTTTCCCATCAAACACCAATTCAAAATAATTTTATTTACGGAGATACCTTAAATGGAGATTTCTACTGTTGTTATGAATAATTCATAACTTTTTTTTATTTCAAAACATTTATTTTGATTAGTTTTATTTTTTCTAGATGAAAATTATTTTTTTATACTTTTCATTGATTTTTTATAGTTATTTAAAAAGTACACAAATTTTGCATACGATCGTGTAGGTAAATTTGCCATTGAATGGTATATTTTCTTTTTAGGATTTGAAGTTATATTTTTTATGTTTGTAATGCAATACTTGTTTTATTTTTTCTCCCCCGATTTCTATTTATCATGGAAAAATAAAGATTTCCATACACAATTTTGACTGATTTCAGCGCCATGCGGCCGCTTCGGGAACCTTAGAAAATAATAATTATTCACTGAGCATGGCAGAAGAGAATAAAATGTATTTCGCTGGCTTTAAAAAGTTGAAAAGCAAATTAACGTTGTTACTCGAATAAATCGTTTTGTCAAAATACATCAAAACTATGACGCAAACTTTAAGCGCTGTATAAGTCCTAATAGGTTTTTTGTTTACGTTATGATTAAGTTAAAACGTGGAGTGTCATACTTGGTAAGCGCTGTATTATGTCGCATATTGACATAATACAGCCATGGGTTATTGGATTTTGAACGTAAAATATTACGTTTTAAACTCGACACTAGTGTTTATAAAGTGTATAGCAACTGAGACGCTCGTAAGAGGTGCTGCTGTGAGTCAGATACATTATTTGTATGCGCCGCGGCATAGTTAAAGCGTTGACATTTATACTTGGAGAAGGGATTCGTTGTTTTCGGCACACGCAAGATGTACGCACGCTTTACAATAAAGAGCCATAACTCAAAAATTGGGAAAATTGAGATTTTGATGAAGAACCAATGTGAAGAACGCAATAAAAATGCGAAAAGAAGGTAGGAGTTTTTGATTGTTGTTTTTGAAGTTGATTTTGTTGTAAGCTCCAGATCTCAACTGTTATAAATTGCCTAAGCAAGACCTCCTTGACTTGTAGGTTGGTATGAGGCTGACCACCCGTGCTGTAAAAATCGGTTCACTTTTGCCAATGCCACCCCGGTTCAGGGAACGGCGGCAGGAGTAGCAAGGTTTATGTTCATGTGAGGTTTTGTTTATTTGTATGCACACATGCAGAATGTGTAGGCGCGAACCTACATGTGCCTGTCTGTAGGCATGCATTTCAAATGAGCCATAACATATCTTTGCAGTTTAGATTATAGATAGATTATACAAGACGTAAGTTGAAGAGTCCTTACTTCATTAAGACTCATTTAATTTGAACTATTTGATTATTGTATTTGATATTGATAAGTATTAAGATTTGAATTGCGCGCGAAGATTGAAATTGCGTGCCTACCCCCCCCCCCCCCCCCGGTCAACAGAATTATTATGGACAATATGAACTTTTAAAATTGCGTGTCTACCATCCCCTCCCCCCCTCCCCCGTCAACAGAATTATTATGGACTAAAGTACAACAAAAAAAATGTAACCCGCCACGATTACAAAAGTGCTAAACCCGGCTTGCCACGATTTTGAGTTGGACACCCCTGTGCTAGAAGTTTCTATGTTATTTTCATTTTTTTGTTACCTTACTAGTTTCTGTCTTTATGTGCCAAACTTTAAGACTGAAAGTGTATTTTGATTAAAATAGTATCCAAGCCAAGTCCTTGTTTTACTTTTCACGGTTTTTATCATCACTTAACTAAAATAATTACGTGAAATATTATTTTTCAGTTTCCAATTATGTTTTCAAAAAAAGTGCAATAAAAAATAATGGATAATGTTTTGACATATTTTTCTGTATTTTACGGATAAAAGAGAAATAAGTCAAATTTATACCAATGATATTTTTTTACAATTTATACAAAAGAATGTGATGAGATGGTTTGGGCATGTGGAAAGAATGAATGATGATAGACTGACAAAGTATGTATACAAAGAAAGTGTGAAAGGAAAAAGAGGGAAGGGACGACCGAGAAAAGTATGGAGTGATCAGATTGTGGTGATTGTGAAAGAATGGGATATACAAAGTGAGCGTAAAAGAAGAAAATGCATGAAAAAGGTGATGGATATGAAGGAATTGAAAGAGGTATGTCAGGATAGGAAAAAATGGAGGCAACTCTGCAGAGGCTCTGGCCACCCCTAGCGGAATGGCGACAGAGTTACAGCTTACAGCTATTTAAGTTTTATTTTAAAAGAAAAGAGAACTATTAACTTGTGTCATGGCTGATGTGGGCTTTAGTGCGACAATTAATTAAACATGCAAAACTTGGAACGCAACTTCCCAACCTTCTTAATATTTGAGTTATTGCTTTTTTTTGTTAGGTGTGCGATATATAAAAAAAATACCCACGTTCATAATATACAGTGTGAGACAGACGGAATAGTACTTTTGCACGCCTTTGTTATAACAAAAGATATGCTCTGCTCACAACAAACGTTTGAATTCAAGATGCCAAAAAATGTTTAATTATTTCAACATAGAATTATACTTATGCAAAGTTGTTTCGTTTTGCAATTTTTGCATGCATAACTTCTGTACCAAACATGCAGTCGTGAATACTCAAACATAGCGTTTAAACAAAAGTTTATAAAACTTACACGCTCGCTAAAAGCGTTAATATACTTTACATATTTTTTTGATGAAACGTAATGCTTGACATAGAACATTAATTTATATACTTCAGCAACGACATCTGCCCATGATCAGTCAAAGTTATTTGACATAAAATTACGCTTTTAGTTTCATAAAACAATTAAAGAGGTTCTTTAGTCCCGATATTAATAATCTTCTTAAGCTCTCGTATACCCTTAAAGAAGTAAATATCAAATACAATCAATAAATTGTTTTAATTATTTTAAACTTGCCAAATATAATGCTTTATTCATATATAAGTAAAGAGGGTAAAGGGCCACCCTAAACTCCGCTGGCCATCGCTTTAGTCAATTGCTGAATCCCCTTGTGGCCCGTACATTGTGGGCCCGTATAGCCAACTTACGGTTCCATCTTCTCACTTCTATGCTAAAGTACCTACCTACATGTTTTTTTTACCTATCAGTAATCATAATACAATTTGATGCTATGCAGGTAGATACAAAAATAAGTAGGTGACCCATTTACCTACTCGTCGTGTACTCATAATTTATTATAGAATCTAAATAATTATGATACCTACTATTATTTTACTAAACGATCACCAACAAAATTATATCGTTGGTTCTTGTTCATCTTTATTTGTTGTTCAAAGATCCTACGAAGATAAAAAATCTTTTCACCTACTAAAGAAATGGGAATACTCGAGGAAATTTTTCAGGAAAATCTTGTGTTATATTTGTGTACGTTGTTTTCTTCCCCCCGCTCCCGAGGTTCCATGGTGTAATGGTTAGCACTCTGGACTCTGAATCCAGCGATCCGAGTTCAAATCTCGGTGGAACCTGTGTTTTTTGTGAATATTTATTTTTAAATATCGCAATATACAACAGTATAAATTAATATTCTCATAGTAATACTTATATTTGTCCCATCTTTTAGTAATCAAATTTTACAATATTTAAAATAAAATGATATAATACATTTACAATCAATTTTAGTGGATGGTAAGTATTTAAAATATTTGTACTGTATTTAAAAAAAACAAAAAAAAAGCAAAACAATATTGACAGCGGTGGGATTCGAACCCACGCCCTTTCGGACTGGTGCCTAAAACCAGCGCCTTAGACCGCTCGGCCACGCTGCCGGTGACGGAGGGCGCCACTAGAGCGGCATATAAAGACAGCCATACAACTTCATACAGAAATATTACGTCAGCCGATTCGCTGATTCTATCATACTGTGAATGTAAAATAGTATAATATTATGTAGGTACCAATGATAGGTAGGTACATACTCTATGACGCAAATAGGTACGTAATGAAATTTATCTATAGATTACTCTGTGTATCAGAGGACTATGAATTTATTTGATGGGGCATCCACACGCTTGCGGCAAGCGCCTTGCGGTGAGTAGTTTTAGAGCTAGACATATGAAACCTTACCTCGCAGAGACATGGTCAGGCAGGTAGTTTGCATCATTAATGTTTGAGTACATGATTTTTTCACAGATCCAAAACGCTCCAGGATAGGAAAAGGCAGATCTGTGGAAAAATCATGTACTCGATGCAAACTACCAGCCTGACAATGTCTCTGCGAGGTAAGGTTTCATACGTCTAGCTCTAAGACTACGCGCCGCAAGGCGTTTGCCGCAAGCGTGTGGATGCCCCATAATGGGGCTTCCACACGCTTGCCAACCCATCACAAGTCAAGCGCACAGTGTGTCGTCTAGAACATGCTAGCTGGACAAAATTTTGTCTAATGGACTAATTTTGTCCAGCTAGCATGTTCTAGACGACACACTGTGCGCTTGACTTGTGATGGGTTGGCAAGCGTGTGGAAGCCCCATAAGACTATGCACCGCAAGGCGTTTGCCGCAAGCGTGTGGATGCCCCATGACAGGCAGTGCCCCAAAATTATTAAATATCGCGAAAGAAAAAAAAACGCCAAAATAATTATGTCAGGGAAGAATTTATCATAAAAATATACATCTTATTCGTGGGTAGGTATGTATTTAGCCATAGATCATAATATTATCTATTATATTTAGAATTTATCTTATAATTATTTAGGTAGAGAAAGGAAACACCCCTGCCCCAAATATAGAACTAACCATCTAATAGCGATGACTTTGTTCCTTGACTAATAGGTAGGTATGAGGCTAACCTTCGTGCTGTAAAAACTTGCTTCACTCTTGCCAATGCCATCCCCGTTTTAGAGAAAGGCGGCAGAAGTTGCAAAGTTTATGTTTATTTGATGTTTGTTTTATTTTGCATATACACATTCAGCATGTGTTACCGCAAACTTGCATGTGCCTGCTTGTGGGTATGCAGTAAATATGAGACTTAAATGTCAATATATCTCTGCAACTTAGATTACAGTCTACAGATGACTGATTTGATTTTCCCTTGATATAAATGTTTTCACATTTTCTTTTCAACATTTTAAATAAGTATGTACCTATGTACTTATCGATTTTGATTATGCAGTAGGAAAGGAATTTCTAAATAAAGGGGAGGTGAGGGACGAGGGTGCGTTTTCGACCTTATAATTTTATTATAAGCTACTGTTTTCGAGCTTATAATTTTATTACAAGCTACTGTTTTCGACCTTATAATTTTATTATAAGCTACTGTTTTCGAGCTTATAATTTTATTACAAGCTACTGTTTTCGACCTTATAATTTTATTACAAGCTACTGTTTTCGACCTTATAATTTTATTACAAGCTACTGTTTTCGACCTTATAATTTTATTACAAGCTACTGTTTGTATCCGCCCGCCGTTTTCGGAAAATTCCTGATCCGGCCCGCTGGTGGATAATTTTGTTTATTTCATTTTTAAATCTTAATTCATTATTTAACCATCGCATCGCAGCTGCCACAATTACCTTCAAAAGCAAATTACCATCCAGCTAATTATTGCCCCCCTCCCCTACAGCGCAGTCCCTTTTGAAAAGAATAGGAATAATTGAGTGGATGGGGGAGAATCCTAAACACGGGAAGTGTTGCCCAATCTCTGGTGAGATGGAGCACCTTGTCAAGTCCCGCTGCCTCCCTGATGCGTCTTCAGCGAGAACGCCCGTCTTGCTCCCGGATTAGCGACAAATGACGCCACCTGACTTTTGTCAACTTGATGGGCGCACATATGTCTTCGTTTGGCGTTTGGTTTGACTCACAAAAAGGGAGTCACACATCGAGGCTTTCGAATTTCTCATCGCTTCAAATTTATCTTAATTAATTATCTGATGCCTGAATTTCCTGAACCCATCGCTAAATAAGTGTATGTACTAGGTCAGGGATGGCGAACCTTTTTCAGACTGAGTGCCAAAAAAATTTTTTTTTCAATAAAATAAATATGTCGCGTGCCACATGTCATGGAAATAAATGTTTGTGTAACTTCAGATTTTTAATAAAAACAAAAATTATTACACCGAGGAAAATAATTATTAAGTAGATTAATTAAGAAGAAAATACACGTCGCTATTAAAATATTTTTTTAATACTATTTCTATAACTTTTTATATTTTTTCTCCTCATTCGCGTGCCACCTGTGGCACGCGTGCCATAAGTTCGCCATCCCTGTACTAGGTAGTAGGTAACTTGGGTACCCTAACAAACCTTGACAATTCGTGCACTGTTATGTAAATATGCAATATAAATATTTAGATTGGTATAGGTATTAGTTATAGCTGATAGGAATTCTATATAATATTGCTAGTAGGATTAATGATTGTTCAGTACATAAAGAAGTCACTAAATTGTCATGTGCTTCGAGAAGCTTCTGGCAAAATTCACCTCTAGAAGCTTTTATCGCTAAGGCGCGAACAGCTTGCAGGAGTGGAGTTCTCTTGCGACCTTGTATCTGTGAAGACTAACAGCATAAGTGAACACAAACCATCTGTGAAATAAATTAATGTAAAAATTGCAAAATAAATGTACAGGTGTAATAATAAATTTAACTGTAAAATAAATATCCAACAGAAGACAAGTTTTTAATTTGGAGACTAGGAGAACCTAAAAATCATAACAATACGATTTTTTTTAAACTAGCTGTTCCCGCCACATTTTGCTGTAGCTCAGTCTGGTTTTATGGACAATAATCTTCATCATTATGATCAAACCATCTCGAAGGTTTCAATATTAATATTCTTGTGAATATGGTTTCCTTGTGTTGGGTAGTTTCAGAGTTTACTGAGAAAATCTGGACTAGGAAGCTTTTGCTCGATCGGCATCAAACGTTCCAGGAACCATTCCGACAATATTTAAAATTTTTGATGCAAAATTGATAAAAATAAGTTGAGCAATCTAGTATATAGCCATATAGGGAACTAAACATGATACAAACATACATAATACGTAATAGTGATCGGTCCGTAGTCTAGTGGTTAAAACATCTGACTCGTAATTGGAAGGTACTGGGTTTGAATCCCGGCGGAGCACAAATTTGTAAATATACATTTATATTTACAAATATAGGCTCTTCGCTGGGTGAAAAATTCATATACCTTTACCAAAGACCGGTCACTAAAGGTCCATCCAGCCTTACAGAAACTGGGTCTTGCTTGAGAATCGGCGCTTTCTACAGCGACGACCAAGCTTGCAGAGGGCTCTTGAGGTGTGATACACACAAAAACAGCGCTCACCAAATAAATCATCTTAATATTACTTTTTTTTTTATTACGTACCCTACTTATTTTCTATTTTATGCATTTAGATAATTTGAGATAAAAAAAACTTCTTTTGAAATCTTTTAAAAAAGTCTCCAAATTTAAAATCCAACATTTTGTACATTCTTCTAGAATTTATGTTGTTAATCTTTCAAGACATTTTTACTCATCTTAAAACAAGGATCTTGCATCTTGCAGTAGAGCCATCAAAGGGGTGAACTTATCTCAATTAATAATTCAAGATTCACTTTGCCATCCTTTACCAAAAACAATTTAAACTATGTCGTGTTCACCGGCGAAGAAACAAAGTGTCTAAAACACCGCACTCTGGTAATTTCTCAGTTGGATGAACCCGCGAATCTTACCATTTACCAATTACCTGGGGAGGTAGTTCCCTACTTTACCCGCCCCTCTTACCTTTGATGAGCGCAAATGATCTGTCATTAGAGGCAGCCACTTCATTTGTAAACCTCTTTCATACCAACCAGCTGGTGATCAGCCCTCGTGTAAAATAATTACAAAAAACACAACCCTCAAATCTTTCCAATTACAACATTTAACCACTGATTTGGAATTTACTTTTTAACATATCGGAGATTTAAAATGCGACTTTTTTTTTAATAAAAATAAGTTTCGGAACCTACTTTTGCATGGTCAGAAACAGGTTTTATTGAAATTATCGATTCTTAATTTATCATCTCCGTTTTAAAAAAAATAAACAAATTGAAATGGAAATATTTTTTAGAAGATTGAAATGTGCAGAAAAAGGATCACCTTTTCATCACAACAATAATCAGATTGTTCTCAATCATCAGATTGAGAACAAGAATAGAAAGAGGCGTGGACTTATCTTTTAGGTTGGTAGGTACGAGGGTGACCACCCATAGTGTTAAAAAACACTTTACTTTGATGTCACCCTTGTTTCAGGGAAGGGCGGCAACATCTATAAGACCCATACCCATTCATTAGAGATTTGGGTTATTATCTTGTATGCACATGTGTAGGCATGTATAAGCGTGAACTTGGATCAGCAAAATTTATTATTAATTATATTATAGTCTTCTGTAAGGTTATTATTAAGAATGTGATTCTGACTACTAGTGAAAGGATTTCAGATATACAGTCCGGTTTTATGGCCGGTAGAGGCAGATTTTTCAGTCAGATTTTTACTCTACGACAACTTGTTGAAAAACAGTTGTCGGTGAGGGAAAAACTGTTTACGGCCTTTGTGGATCTGGAAAAAGCTTTTGACTTAGTAGACAGAGGTATGTTGTGGGATGTTTTGAAAGCATATAGAGTGAATGAGGCTCTCTTGCATGCAGTACATGCTAACTATGAAAAAAGTATGGCATGTGTTCGTATTGATGATGAGTATAGTGAATGGTTTGAAGTTTTTAAGGGTGTAAGGCAAGGATGTGTGATGAGCCCGTGGCTATTTAACATAATCATGGACAAGCGTGTTCGAGATACTAGACTTGATGATTGTGGATTAATGATAGGAGAGAGAGAGTCAGATTAGCGAATGAATGGGATATCCAGAGTCATAATAAAAGGAGGACTTGTATGAAAAAGGTTATGACTCTGGATGAAATGAAAGAAGTATGCAAGGACAGGAAGAAGTGGCGGCTAATCTGCAATGTTGATTTCTAATGTTGGTGTATTCATTTGCTACATTTTTTGCATAGGAAATTTTTGACTTTTTTTGTATAGATTTCTTTGTAAGGTTTTGTTCTTTTTATATTTAAATGTAATTTATTATTCATATTCCTTGACTTATAGGTTGGTATGAGGCTGACCACCCATACTGTAAAAAATGGTTCACTTTTCCAATGTCACCGCTGTTTCAGGGAAGGTCGGCAAAAGTTGTGGGGCTTATGTTCATTTGAGGTTTGGATTTTATTTGTAAGTACACATTCAGCATTTGTAAGCGCGAACTACACTTGTTGGTTTGTGGGCATACATCGAGAGCTTTAAATGAATATATCCTTGCAACTTAGATTATAGATTATAGAGAGCAAAGTGAGTGTTTTACTTTATGCGGATGGTGCAGTTCTTGTATCTGATTCAGCAGTAGAATTGCAAACAATGCTCTCTAGATTGAACGAAGCTCTGATAGGTAATTATTTGAAGTTGAATGCAAGTAAGACGAAAGTTTTGATTTTTTGAAGAAATGAAGAAAATACGAACTATATGAATTTAGAATACATGGAATGAACGTTGATGTGGTAAATGAGTTTGTATACTTGGGAAGTATGTTTGAAAAAGATGGAAGAATGACAGGTGAACTTGAAAGAAGAGTAATGAAGGGCAAGTGTGTACTGGGTGCCACAGCTTGTAACATATCTAAAAATGCTCGATTGGCGGTACACAGTGGCATACTTATACCCACCTTGATGTATGGAAGTGAAGCCTGGACGGTGAATGAAGTGAAATTAGCAAGGTCCATACTGTTGAAATGGACTTTCTAAGAAGTATCTAATCTAATCTAAGCTGCAAAGATATAATATCATTTAAGATTTATATTAAATGCATTCCCACAAGCAGATATGTATAATTTCGCGCTAACACATGCCGCATGTGGACCTACAATATAAAAACCCAATCTCAAATGAACATAAGCCTTGCAACTCTTGCCGTCCTTCCCTGAAACAGGGGTGACATTGGCAAAGTGAACCATTTTTTACAATATGGGTGGTCAGCCGCATTACAACCTATAAGTCAAGGAACATACATGACAAATTACATTTTTTTTAAATCAATAAATAACAATACATACATGGACATAAAAAAAAATCATAAAAACAATTTCACTTTAACAAACCCTAGCCGCCAACATCACAGATCAACCGCCATTTCTTTCTATCCTTACATATACTTCTTTCATTTCCTCCAGAGTCATAACCTTCTTCATACAAGCTCTTCTTTTATTATGACTCTGGATATTCCATTCATTCGCAATTTCGGATATTTGGTCCATCCATACCGTTCTCGGTCTTCCTCTGATTGGGAAAAAACGGAGTTATAGGGTGAGGAATGATTTTGTAAGAGAATAATGTGGTGCAATAAAAAGTGTGAAAGTGGAGATTGGAAAAATGAATGAGGAAAGACTGCCGAAGAAAGTATACGTTGCAAGAATAGATGGATGTCGTGGTAAAGGAAGACCGAGAAAGGTATGGATGGACCAAATTTCCGAAATTGCGAATGAATTGAATATCCAGAGTCATAATAAAAGAAGAACCTGTATGAAAAAGGGTTATGACTCTGGAGGAAATGAAAGAAGTATGTAAGGACAGAAATAAATGGCGGTTGATCTGTAATATTGGCGGCTAGGGTTTATTAAATTATTTAATTGGAATTTGTTTTCTGTTTGTTGTTCATAGATACTATTATTTATTAATTTATAAAATGAAATTTGTCGTGTATGTTCCTTGACTAACAGGTTGGTATGCGGCTGACCACCCATGCTGTAAAAATGGTTCACTTTGCCAATGTCACCCCTGTTTCAGGGAAGGACGGCAAGAGTTGCAGGGTGTATGTCCATTTGAGATTTGGTTTTTATGTTGTAGGTTCACATGAGGCATGTGCAAGCGCGAACTTGTACGTGTCTGATTGTGGGAATTCATGTAATGTGAATCTCCAATGTAACATATCTTTGCAACTTAGATTAGATTAGATTAGATTAGATATTATCAAGAATATTGGTTGTGCATAGTATTACAATCTTTGCTATGTTATGGGTGCCTCCAAAATCTAGACCAGGGGCTCCCAACCTTTTTGTACTCTAGAGCAGCGGTCGCCAAACTTTTTGACCTCACGGACCAGTTAATTCATAATTTAAATCCCGCGGACCACTAATAGGATTTTTTGAGTGTTAAATATTTTTTTTATTTATGAAAAAAAAATTGTGATCAAAGAACACATAAAATGTGTCTAGTTAATAGTTTTTATAACTTGTCACGTATTGGTTTGAATTGAATCATGTTTTAATGCATCTTAAAACATAACTTAACATGATGAGTAAGTATTTTTCTGCGGACCACCACTTTGGCAGCCGCTGCTCTAGACGTCTAGAGCACATTCTCAAATATCGGTAGGGTGGCGGGCACCACATATTTATTATCAACAAACTCCTTCCATAACTTCTCATTTTCCCATAATTTATTTTCTCATATTCACAAATTATTCAAAAATAATAAACAAAAATGTTAGAAAATAATAAAATTATTATTGAAATCACATACGCACGATTGTTTCGAGGGCGCCATGGCGCCCACGGGCACGTGGTTGCAAACCCCTGATCTAGGTAGATTGTCGGTGTTATGGCCGAGGGGGGGGCAAGTGGGCTGATCTTTCTAGCGTGTTTGGAATAGAACAACGTTGGTTCGATTCCCGCCTGGGTCATTTGACCATACCTTTTTTTTTTTTTATTGCGTAATTATTAATTAATAATCATTAAAATAAACAATAATGAATTATTAATTAATGATATAAATACCTGTTTCTGGCCAGGCAGAATAGGTTGGTGAACTGCATTCCTCTTCACAAATCTATTTAAATAAATAAAACTTTACTGGTCGAGTACCTACTATCGTACTATCATAGGAAACAAATACCAATTAAGGAAACACAATGGAAGTACTTATAACCAGAAGTCCAAGATGGGAACCGTTAGATTACATACGACAAATTCATCACTATTGGAGCATATTACTATGCTCCATGAATATGATATATCTGTATGTATGGTTGTTATGTAAACGGCATCATTAGAGCGCCAGGTAATCCCCTCGATGTGAAGAGCAGTCCGCCTGGGCTCCCTGGGGAGTACTGCCGCCACTGCCGCTAACACTGCCGCTGCTACTGGTGATGATGATGATGAACCTCCCTCCTACGTGCGCCCCTCCAGCCATCCATCTGCAAGCATCCCCCCACCACCCTTACTCCTTTAACTAAATGGAGAATATCAAAAATGCTCGCTGTGCGACCCAGTAAACAAAATGTTTTGTAAAAGATATGTGAAGAGATTCCAATGTAATTCACCACCCAGAAACAGGTATAAATATCAGCAATTAATAATTCATGGTTGTTTATTTCAATGGATTATTAATCTAATCGAAAACCTGTGAACCTACAAAAACCCAAATCTCAAATATAAACATACACCCTGCAACTCTTGCCATTCTTCCCTGAAACAGGGGTGGCATTGGCAAAGTGAACCATTTTATACAGCATGGGTGGTCAGCCGCATATCATCCTATAAGTCAAGGAACATACACAACAGTGGCGAAGGGTGCCATACAACTCGATTCTCATCGGTTTCCCTTTTAAAATGAGGCAAAAAGGATAATAAAGTAGACTGCATGGTTTCAATGTGGAAAAAATACGTATTGTTTCGTTGGTTTTAAATGTATTTTTTTACTTTGTACCTATATTTTATAACTACTTTGTTGCCTCATTTTAAAAGGGAAGCCGATGGGAATCGAGTTGTATGGCACCCTTCGCCACTGAATTACACAACAAACTACATTTTAAAAATAAAGAAATAATAAGATGTACAAACATTAAAAACAAATAAAATTTCTAAATTAAAAGTTTAAAAATTTGAAAAACCCTAAAACACATGCATGTTTTTTTCTAAAAGACATGTATAAGCGCCTTAATTTGGTATTGTTTTATAGAAACACATATATTTTGTTGGCGTCGAAGTCTCGAGCAGCATACAGATATGAAGTCAATCCGACTAGAATGTTCTTTCTTGCAGCGATCCAGCCTGTGAAGTATTTTGCACATTATAAAAATCCTTTGGCGGGAAAGGAACAAAAAATATAATACGCTCGGGGATTAGTTTCCTTGGGGTGTTAACACTTTGTTATTTTTATTTTTCATTTTGCGCAATAATAATTATTTAGGATTAAAACGTAGTAGGTACCTACCTATTATAGTATACTTGTCTATTTGCAGGATTAAAGAAATGTAATGCGCTTCTAAGACTGGCGGCATTTTTTATTACTTCAGTAATTCCTTCTAATTGCAACGTGTTTTCTCATCACCCTTAAAAGTTTACAAATGAGCAAAAGTATTATCATGGTGAAACATGCATCATAAATGTTAGATTAGGAACCTATACCTAGATTCTACTGTAAAATGGGATGTTAGATTAGGAACCTATACCTAGATTCTACTGTAAAATGGGATGTTAGATTAGGAACCTATACCTAGATTCTACTGTAAAATGGGATGTTAGATTAGGTAAATCATCATAAATGTTAAATAAGGTTAAATGGGATGTCTCATTAGATAATTCATCAAAACTGTTAGATTAGGGATATGTACCTAGATTCTGCTGTAAAACGGAATGTCTCATTAGATAAGTCATCAAAACTGTTAGATTAGGGATATCTAGATTCTACTGTAAAATGGAATGGACTCGTAATAAATTCCATAGAGAACCAAATTGTACCGTCACATAGCCGGGTTGCTAGGAAAAAGGCAAACGAACATTTTTTCATCGATTTCTAAGGGCCAAAGTCGCATTTAAAGGTATGAAATCGTCAAGAAAAATAAATACCCACTGATTTTCAAATTTGTGCTGAGCCTATACTATACTTTGCGGCATGGGCAGATTTCATCGAATATTGAGCAAATTACTTGATAATGTGAATAGTTTCAGAGAAAACCGTTGTCAAGAAAGTTAATAAATAAGTTGCTTACTTTTACTTCTCTCCAATTATTTTCACAAAAACTATTCACATTGATGGAGGTATAGGTAGTACGGAGTACCTAATTCAATATATATCGATGTTCACATTATCAAAAATCGGGTGTTGTTCGATTTGAGCGTTATCTTCGACGCTTAGTAATAGTTATAAAAGCTGAGTATTTTCTTTATTTTCTCATTTAACTAACCAAGGATACAAAAATAAAATGGAGACGCATCGGCAGAGGCACTGGCCCCCCCTAGCTGGATAATTTACAGTATTTCGACCTCCACATAGACTTTTCCCACGATCAAAAGGATTGAATCGCCGTCACTTTAAAACTAACAGCAATTCCCGTGACTTTCAATTAAAAAAACGAATTCACATTTAGATGGGATCCGTATGACACGACCCGCCGCCCTTTCGTCACGCCCGTCACATCAGTGACAAAACTTTGACGAGGTTTTAGAATGTGACAGCGTGACGAACACAGATGTGACGAACAACCCTCTGGTGTGGCAAAGGGAAATTATTGAAACTGCAAAGTTATAGAAAATCCTTCGTCAACTTCGTTATAAATAAGGTAGATATATAAATCCATCTTGTTGGTATTTGATGCCCTGAGAAGAATGCTGACTTCTAAAATTGGCACCATACTCTGGTGCGAGGAAAGACATGGGGCCCACATTAAAGCCAGTGAGGGCCCTGGTGCGAGGAAAGACATGGGGCCCCACATAGCACATTTTTTTAACATTTTGAAAACCTACACAAACCTGATTACTTACTTCAACATTTAAAATGAAGTTTAACTATTTCTCTGCCATCTGTTGATAAAAAGCTAAGGTTTCAATTTCGTGTAGGTAAATTCGTTATGTTTTAATTCGCTGTATAATTGTTTGAAACAGTTAATTTTAACTTTTGAAGTACATATATTGAAAAAGAAAAACATTTATAAATGCTAATGATTCCTCAGAACCGTTTTTTTTTAAATCCTGGTAGGAAACTTTCATTTTAATTAATTATAATAATTGTACTCTTTATTTAAGTGGTCATTACCCATTGAGCTATTTATAATAGAGACGTAACGTTTCTCGAAACACGTGGCACCCTGTAGTATGGTTAAAAGTCTTACTCGAGAAAAACCCGATTTTGAGGCTCGTCAGTCTCACGCAGCTTACACAGCGAGCGGATGTGACAGGTGGTAATACATATTGCTATAAATGGCTAAATATTGTGATTGGAGTTTTCAAAAACCTTTGTTTTTGAACTTGATCAATTATACAACATGCACAAGTTAAACACATGGGATCCTAGCACAAATTAATTATTAAAACAATTGTTAAACTTTAAATATTTCGTCGCTGTGAAGTCAAACCGACATATCGAACGCATAAGTAGAACTACATATTTTTTCCCCTAAAAGTAGGGGAAAAAATATTAATAAAAATACGAAAGAACGTATTTTTATTTATTTTGTATGTCAAATTTTGTATTTTGCTTTATTTGCTTTATTTTGTATGTCAAAAATGTTTATTAACTCATGCACTGTTGGCAATTTTAAAAATATTACGTGTGATATAATTTATTTTTGTAAAACAAAAGTTTTTCTTAAATCTATTTTCATTTATTTCACACATTTGACATAGACATAAGGTTTTATACTACCGGGTTGCTGGTTGAAGACAAACTCATATTTTTTTTAGTAGTTAAGGAGTAAAATTACGTAAAAGTGTCATGTTTGCCCGCCGAGAAAAAAACTTTGGAACATCTATGCGGAGAACGCTTAGACTCTATTGTGAGCATATATCTGAATATACTGTATTATGAGTTATGACTTCATATTTCCAGAGGAATGTAGTACATTTAAAAATTGTAGGGGAGTAAAGTGTTAGTCTAACTTTTCCTACAGCATATTTCAATTATCTGAATTCTTTATTTACTTATTCCTTGACTTATAGGTTGGTATGCGGCTGACCACCCATGCTGTAAAAATGGTTCACTTTGCCAATGTCACCCCTGTCTCAGGGAAGGACGGCAAGAGTTGCAGAGTGTATGTCCATTTGAGATTTGGTTTTTAAGTTGTAGGTTCACATGAGGCATGTGCAAGCGCGAACTTGTATGTGTCTGGTTGTGAGAATGCATGTAATGTGAATCTCCAATGTAACATATCTTTGCAATTTAGATCAGATTAGATTAGATTTTATGAAACCTTTGTTAAATGTAAAATGTTATTCTGGAAATTTCATTTTATTCTGACATGCATATTTTAATATAACTAGGGGCGTTGCCCCTGGCTGCTATGCAGCCCAACCCCTTAACATTTGTTTTATGTTTATATTGCACATAGTTTCCTCGTGTTAAACTTCGTAGTATTAAAAAACATGTTAAGTAAAAACACGCAGTTTTTGTAAAAGAACATTTACTTAGATTTGTTAGGCTTTGATAAAATAAATTTATGAAAATCCGCCATTACAAAAAAATACTGTGAATATCCCGCACTGTAAACGGTTATATACCTTAATATAATAAATAAATCGATAGTTCCTTGACTTATAGGTTGTTATGCGGCTGACCACCCATAATGTAAAAATTGGTTCACTTTGCCAATGTCACCTCTGTTTCAGGGAAGGACGGCAAGAGTTGCAAGGCTTATGTTCATTTGAGATTGGGTTTTTATATTGTAGGTCCACATGCGGCATGTGTTAGCGCGAAATTATACATATCTGCTTGTGGGAATGCATTTAATATAAAACTTAAATGATATATATCTGTGCAGCTTAGATTAGATTAGATTAGATAGTGTATGCAAATATTAAAATTTTTGACCTATAGGTTGTTATGAGCCTGACCACCCATACTGTTACAAAAATGGTTCACTATGGCAACGTCATCCCTGTTTCAGGGAAGATCGGCAAGAGTTGCAGGGCTAATGTTCATTTGAGTTGGGTTTTTATGTTGTAAGTCCACATGCAGCATGTGTAAGCGTGAACTTTTACGAGTCTGCTAGTGTACTTGTGCTGTTATGTCACTGTGCTGTTTTGTCACCGTGTTTTTTTGTCAATGTGCCTTTTTGTCACTGTGCTGTTATATCACTGTGCTGTTTTGTCACCGTGCTGTTTTGTCACTGTGCTGTTTTGTCACCTTGCTTTTTTGTCAATGTGCCGTTTTGTCACTGTGCTGTGATATCATTGTGCGGTTTTATCACCGTGCTGTTTTGTCACTGTGCTGTTATGACACTGTTCTCTTTTGTCACCTTCCTGTTTTTTCACCATTTGTTTTGTCCCCGTGCTTTTTTGTCACTGTGCTGTTTTGTTACTTTGTTATGTGGTCATGTATCGTTTTGTCACTGTTATATAACTATGTAATATAGCTTTGCAACTAAGATTACAGATTATAAAGAATAGAAATCAAAATAATTTCCTTGTCTTATAGGTTGGTATGAGGCTGACCACCCATATTGTAAAAATGGTTCACTTTGCCAACGTCACCCCTGTTTGAGGGAAGATGGGCAAGAGTTGCAGAGCTTATGTTCATTAGAGATTGTGTTTTTATGTTGTAAGGACACATGCAGCATGTGTAAGCGCGAACTTATAAGTGTGTGCTTGAGGGAATGCATTTAACATGAATATCAAATGTACTATATTTTGCATCTTAGATTATAGATTTAGATTTTAGATAGGTTGGTATGCATTTAATATAAAACTTAAATGCTATATAATATCTTTGCAACTTAGATTATCTAGGTACATCCCTAAATCTCTCAAGTTGCTTTTACGTAGGTATTTGAAAATTTAGGCTAAAAACAACAATTTTGTTGAAAATTTAAATTATTTATTATGAAAAATCGTTTTTTGTCATCTAATTTCTAAAAACCTTTCAACGATTTTTTTTATTTCCCCGTTATATTTTAAAAATGCTGTATATCTTTGCAACTTAGATTATATAGGTACATCCCTAACTCTCAAATTGCTTATACGTAGGTATTTCAAAATATTGGGTAAAAAAAAGCAATTTTGTTGAAAATCTCCATTATTTATTATGTAAAATCGTCTTTTGCCATCTATATTTGTAAAAACCTTTCAAGGAAATTTGGTTTCCCCGTTATATTTTAAATTACTAATTGCTGGTCTAAATAAATACCTGTTTCTGGCCAAGAAATAAAGTTTGGTGAAATTCGTTCCTCTTCAAAAAATTTACTTTAAAAAAAAAAGGGAAAAAAAAAAAAAAAACACCCCAAGTCGATTTCGAAAGCAGGACTTGTTTAAGTATGTTCTATTTCGAGCATTGTCCCATCGGCACGGTAGCGTAGTGGTAGAATGCGCTGATCCGTGGGAGGACCGACGACGACGGCGTAGGGCATTATATATATAGACTAGGGGCTACGCAGCCCAACCCCTTAACATTTGGAGAATGTGTATATTGCGCATAGTTTACTCACGTTAAAATTCGTAATATTAAAAAAACATGTAAAATAAAAACATGCAGTTTTTGTAAAAGAAAATATAAATTTTGTAGGCTTTGATAAAATGAAATTTACGGAAGCTTACCATTCAAAAATTAAAAGACACAGGGATTATCCCGCATTGTAAACGGTTGTACATACTGTTATAGATACATCGATAGTGTATGCAAATCTTGATTTAATATCGATCTTTCTATATTCTCATTTGCCCACCCTATGATCTGTCATTCATCGGGATTATCATGCACCGTAAATCGTTATAGATTTTATCAGAATAAGTTAATCGACACTGTTAGAAAATATCGATACGAAATAGGAAGGCACATCGATGTATGAATGCCATTAAAAATATATTGGAAATCTGATAGATTGGTATGAAACTGAATTCCATGCTGTATACAACTAGTTCACTTTTGCCAATGCCACCCTGGCTTCCGGGAAGGGCGTAGGGCGGTTCGTGTGAGGTTTGTTTTTTGTGCACATGCAGCAAGTGTAAACACGATCGTGCTTGCTTGTAGGAATGCATGTAATATGAATCTTAAATGTACAATACCTTTGCAACTTTCGTTGAATCATATGTTGGCATGAGGTAGTATATCTCTCAAAAAGCTTGTACGTATTTGAAAATATTTGATGAGAAAAATTAATTAAAATATTTTTTAAATATTTATTAGCGAACGCAAAATAGATTGATGAATTGCATTCCTTTCAAATTTATTAAAAAAAAGGGACAAAGAAAAAAAAAAAACATTTCATCCCCAGGCCCGAACCCGGGTCCCTCTGCATCAAAGACATGGACGCTACCGCTAGCCCATGCCGGCCTTGCGGGGAGGTGAGAAAATTGTCTTACATATTCTTACTTACTTACTGTTATGAATTGAGTTAATGTTTAGCGCCTCTATGTTCTAATTTATGTACATAGTTTTGTATGTACAAAATATTTGTTTAAAAATAGGATAGCGCCTCTATATAATTACAGTTTCTATACATAAAATATGAGGTTTGTATTGTTTAAATAGATTTTATTTTCACACACTGCCGAGCAGCCGGTTTAGCGTAATCGGCTAAACCACCGGTTCTCTCGGCGACTCCGCCCGGGAGATGCGGGTTCGATTCTCGCGGCGAGACATTTTGAATGTTTAAAATTTGAAAGTCGAAGCGATTGACGACCAAGTAGGACATTATAATAAAGGATAACTGTAGGGGAATATAGAATAATGAGATCTCAGCCCTTTTTGTCGTGTTTGAAGTGTGCCATGTATTTCGTAAAATTATTGCTATCTCGTTTTAACCTGAGAGTACAGTGCGCGTTATTCGATGCAGAAGCGGGATAAAAACTGATTGTCTCCTTGCGTCTGTATTAGAACGTTTCCAACGGTCTTGAGCTTGACATTTTTTTCCTGTTTGTATGATGGTTGCGCCTCTATAATATATACCTCAATGTCATTACCTCATCAATAAGTGAACATGCTCGCATTTACAATTATAATTACTTCACTAATCTAATCTTTTCTAATCTAATCTAAGCTGCAAAGATATATATCATTTAAGATTTATATTAAATGTATTTCCACAAGCAGACATGTATAATTTCGCGCTAACACATGCCGCATGTGGACCTACAATATAAAAACTCAATCTCAAATTAACATAAGCCCTGCAACTCTTGCCGTCCTTCCCTGAAACAGGGGTGACATTGGCAAAGTGAACCATTTTTTACAGTATGTGTGGTCAGCCGCATACCAACCGAGAAGTCAAGGAACTTACACAGTTAGGTAATTAATGTCAAACGACCGTCATTTCAGTTTAAAGGTAACAAATACCTACTCGTATTGTCAATTAAACGCATCGATATAAATAATATACATAGATGGAGCGCGTGAGTGTTTTCCTATACAAACGGTTGTGCCACAAAATTGTAGGCACATAATGAAAGAAAGAGAAAGAAACATTATAAATTTTGTTATGTTTCCGTCTCTTTCATGATCTCCATGACAACGTCAGGGGCCGTACTCAGGCCGCCACATTAAAAAATACATAAAAGTTATTTTTTGTAAGCAAAGTATATTTATTGAAATTATAAATAATTTAATCACAGTGACTTACATTTTTCACAGTTCGGTTAAGACTTGAGAATGGAATAAAAATGTGCCATATTATATTTACATAATTCTTACAATACATCAATAATCATCGTAAGTGGCGAGAAAATACTATTATTTAAGGTATATTTTTAATACATGCCCACAAGCAGACACCTGTAAGTTGACGCTTACACATGCTGCATGCTCACTTACATTAAAAATAATCTAAAAGAAACATAAGCGCCACAACTTTTTCCCGAGAAATTTCAGAAATGTTTTGGATTTTTTAATAACACTGATTTCATTCATAACTTTTTCACATAAACAAATCTATACATACTATCGTTTATGTTCACTGAGACTGTATGTGTATCACATTAAGCGTCATTTTTTTGTCACTGAAAGTACCTAAGTTCTTAGTGCGTCCCTGTGTCAAAAAGTACGCCCTCAGTGAAGAATGCCTTAAAGATGACAGCTAAGGGCTGACGTCTCACAACATACGTTTCCCAAAATGTAAGGAAAAATAAGTCATTACGAATATTTTTTTATTTTTTTATTTTTTCAGTGCATAATATTTAAGGCTGTGTAAGAACTAAAAAAAACTTAAACAAAAAAAGACGTATTAGTACCCATATCTTACTTTTATGTAATAGAGTATTATTTGAAAATACGAGTATATAAATATCAGCAGATTTTTTTCTCCGTTATTTTAAAGGAGCATCTCTGAAACTTGTCTAAAATGCTTCTTTACATTTTAATATCTAAATATCTTTATTTCTTTTATATTTATATCGAAATAAACCTTAAAAAATACGATTAATGCGTCCAATATAAGAAAAAAAATCTATTGTCAACAATGGGTATAAGTATGAAGAACTGAGTTTTTTATTTTTATTTTGTGGTTTTTTTACTGTATTCTTTTGTTTGTAATAATTCGTCACGCGCTTATCATGAGTTTTATTTCATTAAATTAACATACGAGTATTTCTTTTATATGGGGAAATTTGAAAATTTGATGGAACTGTCAGGCTATCTTCGCATGATATTCGTCTTCCTACCTCGGTACCTCCTAGGTACCTCGATGTTTCCTTGCCGACGCTTGGTAAACAACTGATTGCAAATGGGGCATACACTATCATTTAGGGCATACATGATGTGGGTCGGATATATACGCTAATGCTCCATCTATATATTTTATTTAGATCAATGGTTAAACGCAAGCTAATGTACATGTTATGTTATGATAATACTAGAGGGCTGAGTGAGTAGGCACCTACAGTATCTATCACAGCCACCGATATCGTAATCTAACAGACACGATTGACGTCTCTCCGATCGTAAATTACATTTAATGCTGTGAGAATTACAGGTGTCATTCTGAGGAGTTATGGCCGGGAGAGATAATCACAGCGCGTGAAGCGTCTCCCTGGATAGCCTGCCCCCAAGATAACGATGGATTCTCCGTGTGGACGTCATAAGAGGACTATGATATCGGGTAGACATGTCTGACAAGCAACATTTTTTTTTTTACATTGATACATAGGGTGAGAAATGATTTTGTAAGAGAAGAATGTGGTGTAAGGGAAAGTGTGAAAGTGAAGATTAAAAGAAGTATGTTAAGATGGTTCGGGCATTTGGAGAGAATGAGTGATGAAAGATTGACGAAGAAAGTATATGTTGCTAGAATAGATGGATGTCGTGGTAGAGGAAGACCGAGAAAAGTATGGAAGGATCAAATCTCTGAAATAGCGAATGACTGGGATATCCAGAGTCATAATAAAAGGAGGACTTGTATGAAAAAGGTTATGACTCTGGATGAAATGAAAGAAGTATGCAAGGACAGGAAGAAGTGGCGGCTAATCTGCAATGTTGATTTCTAATGTTGGTGTATTCATTTGCTACATTTTTTGCATAGGAAATTTTTGACTTTTTTTGTATAGATTTCTTTGTAAGGTTTTGTTCTTTTTTATATTTAAATGTAATTTATTATTCATATTCCTTGACTTATAGGTTGGTATGAGGCTGACCACCCATACTGTAAAAAATGGTTCACTTTGCCAATGTCACCCCTGTTTCAGGGAAGGTCGGCAAAAGTTGTGGGGCTTATGTTCATTTGAGGTTTGGATTTTATTTGTAAGTACACATTCAGCATTTGTAAGCGCGAACTACACTTGTTGGTTTGTGGGCATACATCTGAGAGCTTTAAATGAATATATCCTTGCAACTTAGATTATAGATTATTATTATATACCCTTCACATCCATCCGGCCTGCGACAGCAGTTATTGTGATACATTGAATAAAAAATACACAATTTTTTTTTTTTTTTTATAAATTTTCCTTTATTATCTTAATATTTTTAACAATACATACATGTATTTATTTGTTCCCGCAAAGCCGAGGCTTGTCTGCAGGTTACATTACATCGATGTCTAATGGGCTAAATGGGTTGCTCATTTTTTCAATTGAGTGCGTCTATTTTTATGACATCGGCCCTTTCCGGTTCCTAACTTAGTACAAAATCTGTAACAGTAACAGATCATGTGGCCTGCGATATCATCCGAGTTAGGCATGCATGTGCAGAGTGTGTGGCTCTTTCTCGTGTAACGCCAAATGTAACGCAGTCAATATCAAATGTGCAAGCCTTATCGAGATCAATTATACTTATATACTAACTATAATTATTTTCGCGTGCTCACAAGCCTTGAGCGCTAATGCCTTTCTTAGCAAAATCCTCCAGGACCCTATCTTGTGCCGCTTCCCTACATGGTCCCCTTACTTCTAGTGCTTAGGCGTAGGCCTCGACATTGTTTGTCCACCGTATCTTGGGACCTCAGAGTAATCTGACATCGAAGGGCGCACCATTCAAGACATTTATAATTATCCGAGTCGTCTGCACGTACTACATGCCCGGCCCCACATCTTTCAGAACTTGTTGAAGATTTCTGTAGGCCGGACATTGAGGTCAATTAAGTAGTACAATAAAAAATAAAATAGTTATTTATGCCACTGCCAAGTAATGATAGTCTTTTTAACACGAGTGCTAGTTTGTGCCATGAGGCGCAGCCGAATGGCACAATAGAAAGCACGAGTGTTACAAAGACTAATTACAATCAGTTCGGTTGCGACCACGCGACCACACAGATTACACAGATCGCGCTCGCGTTAATTAAATATTTGATACTAATAGTCTATCCCAAAATGCCCACAAGGGGGCAAGTGACACTGGAAAAAATGATGGACGCCATCGACAAGATGACCGAAGTCATTACAACTCTCCAGGGCACAGTCAGGGAGCAGAATTCTCTAATAATGCAACTAAGTGCCAAAATTGTAAAGATGGAGATCACCTTGGAGAGTCAGGGGTCTCCAACTATTCTCAAAAATGAGAAGTACTCCGAGGCTTTGAAAAAAAATAAACCCGAGACCAAACAGCAAAAGCAGCAGCTGAAGCAACCAAGGGTCATCGATGGGCCAAGCCATGAAGGGTTACAGCAGCATATTATAGTGCATCATAAAGTGCAACAGCAGGAGCAACAGCAGCAGCAGCAACAACAGCAACAGCGACAGCAGCAGCATCAGCATCAGCAGCAGCAGCATCAACGGCAGCAACTGAAGCCATCAAAGTTGCCGCTGCAGCAACGGGAACAGCCACCAGAGCTGCCGCAACAACAGCACCCTTGGAAGGTGCAAGGACCAAGGAGACCAAGGCGAGGTAACAAGATTCTAACAGGATCAGGGACTGCTGATGTCCTGAAGGCCTCGGAAAAAAGAATGGGCATCCACGTTTGGCGCTTAGCAAAAACCACGTCCAAGGAAGACTTGTTGAATTTTGTCGGATCATTGGTTGATCAAAGGGACAAAATTCAAATAGACACCCTTCAATCCCTCCGCCTGGTGGAACAACGGGCTTGCGGCCCTCCAGGGAAGGGTTAAACATGCAAGGAGGAAGCACCAGCGGGCCGTGGCAGGTACCTACTGTCCCTGTCATCTCAGTGACACCGCGCTGTCACAGATCATCCCAGCCCCTCAGGTTGTCCCCCCACTTGATACTGCCGCCGCCCGCGATGGCGCCGGCGCCGTCACCTCCTGCCCGCGCTGCGCTTCCCGCACCATCCCCGACCGGTATGGGGTTTCACCTGTGGCGTTCCTTAAGAACGCCCTCCGGAGATCACTTCGAGTGTATAAGCAGGAGATGAAGAAGGAAAAGAAGGCCGCGTGGCGCGCGTTCATCACTGCTAGCACTAATCCGGACCCCTGGGGAGAGGCATACCGCATGGTAACGTCTAGCGTCACGCTGGGCGGGGTGCTTAGCGGAATCACTCTTCCTGAGGCGCGCGGCCACTCTGGCACACTCACGTCCACGTGCGAGGCCTTCCTCGACGCGCTCATCACCACGGACTGCCCGCTGATTGACAGCGAGCAAGATGCACAGATCCGTGCCGAGGCTGCGCGTCCATTGGATAGCGCAGAGTCGTCTCTACCCACCTTCAGTGAGATAGATGCGATTGTAAAATCACTTGCTCCGCGGAAAGCCCCTGGACTAGATAGAATCAATAATTCTATGGTCAAGGTGGCGTGGGCCGTAGCCCCACACGACATTAAAGCCATTTTCGCCGCGTGCATCCAGCAAGGAGTCTTCCCGCGCTGTTGGAAGGTCGGCCTCCTCAAGGTACTCCGCAAAACCACCGCGAAACCACCGACGGACCCTAAAGCATATCGCCCCATAACCCTTCTCCCAGTCCTTGGGAAGATACTCGAAAAGCTCATCGCTAATCGAGTTGAATCCCACCTCACCACTTCCGGAATGTCAATTTCCGCCCGCCAGTATGGCTTCCGGCCTGGCCTCTCTACGGAGGACGCCATCCGGTCGGCCATGGAGGCGGTCAGGGAATCGACTTCCAAGTACGTACTGGCGGTTCTCCTGGACATTTCAGGCGCTTTCGATAGCGCCTGGTGGCCCATGATCTTGGCGAAGCTCAGACGTCGTAATATTCCGGCAAATTATACGACTGCATAGCCTCGTACTTCTCCGCGCGACGCGTTACGATGGACGCGGGCCCCACCCTTATTGAGAGGGATGTATCCAGGGGATGCCCCCAGGGCTCAGTCCTCGGGCCCCTCCTCTGGAACATCCTGTTTGATGATCTCCTCTCTCTCCCTCTCCCCCAGGGCTGCGAGGTGCGTGCTTACGCGGACGATGCGCTTCTCACTGTGGAGGCGGGATCACGTGCTGAGATGGAATCTCTATCTCAGTCAGCCCTCCGCGCCATAGCAGACTGGGGGGTTAATAATAAGCTCTCCTTTGCTCCCCACAAGACCGAAGCTATCCTCCTCAAGGGTAAGCTAGACGTCGGTAGACCCCCAAAAATAATGTTCCTAGACACACGCGTAAAATTCTCGCGGACCGTAGTATACCTGGGCGTTTCCCTGAACGCCAACTTCCCCTTCGTTGAGCACGCGAAAGCCATCACCCAGAAGGCGAATAGCGCATTCGGGAAGATGGCTCGACTATCGAACACGTCGTGGGGCCTGCGGGGTCGTGCACTCCGCATCCTCTATGACTCGGTCTTCCTCGGCACCGCCGCTTATGCGGCGTCATGCTGGGCGGACAAGTGTCGGCGTGGAAATGCACGACGCGCGGCGCTTTCCGGTCAGAGGAGTTCGCTGCTCCTCCTGACAAAAGCGTACCGATCCACCGCGACGGACTCGCTCCCGGCCCTAGCCGGGGTGCTCCCCCTCGACCTCGAGCTCCAGTACCGCGCCGCTATCGGTTCTCTCAGGCGAGGCCTCCCGGCCAAGCTTGAACATCAGGTGATCCCGCCGCCGCCGGATGGACGCCTGACGCAGCGTGTCAGGGACTCGGTTTGCGACGCTATATACGCACAGTGGCAAAGGTACTGGGACGTCACATCGTGTGACAAGGTCATCTACTCCTTTTTTCCGTCGATCAGGGAGCGCATGGCTGCGCGGTGGCTCGTCCCGGACCACTTCACCAGCCAGTTCCTCACTGGTCACGGGAAATTTGCGCACTACCTTTTAGAACGGGGCGTCATCTTTCAGGGTGGAGGAGAGTGTTTGTGCGGACCCATTGCCCAGGACGTGCGGCACGTCCTGTGGGATTGCCCTCTGCTGCACTCTCAACGAGAGCTCCTCATCGACGCAGTCCGGCCGGCCGGTTCCGGACCGGTCGGCTACGCGGACCTCGTTGCCAGTAGAGCCAACTACCTTGCATTCCGCCGCTTCTGCCAGTCCTGGCACGAGTTCGCAGCCGCGGGCTCAAGACTGGGCAGAGGTGACCATTAGCCCTCAGTCAGTCCTCGCGACACCCATACATATTGACGTATGTACACCCATAACTTACTGCGCTCAGCGCGGATGGCAACTCGTTCGATACACGTCAATGAAGGGCTCCCGTCAGGCACATTAGCTTCAGTAACCTCGACGTTCTGGGGAGGGTGGGACTTCTTAGAGTCATGCGTTAGCCCCTGATTTGAGGATTCTCTTTTTCCTTTCTTGAGTAGAGTAACTTTAGCTGATTAACTTCAACGGGAAGGCCTTCCGCCGCCAAAAAAACATTGCAAGTGAAGTATCACCAAGTGAAGCGACTCCGCATGAGTTGTATGAACTTGGTGGGTGGAGGTGGGTAAAGTGCCTTCAATCCAGAGGAGAATATGCCTCTTTCAAATTGACACTTAACCAAGACGCATTTGAAAAAGTGTTCAAGCCTGAAGTCTGGCCAACAGGAGTACTAATTAACAGGTACTTTATAGAAAAAAAAGCTAAAAAATGAACTTAAAAATTTTGTATCAAAATGTGCGTGGACTTCACAAAAACAGGCATTTTTCTGCATAATGTTCTCGCACAAAATAATGATATTATAGCCCTGACCGAAACATGGTTAAACGCCTCTGTACTGTCGCCTGAGCTGTTTGACGGTAGGTACATTTAATATGAATCTTAAATGATATATATCTTTGCAGCTTAGATTAGATTAGATTAGACCCCTGTTCCAGGGATGGTTGGCAAAAGTTACAGGCAAAAGTTTGTTTGTGGGCATGCATTGTATATGAGCTTTGAATCTATATATATCCTTGAAACTTAGATTATAGACCTCTGCGTCAGGGAAGGTCGGCAAAAGTTGTAGGGCTTATGTTCATTTGAGGTTTGCATTTTATATGTAAGTACACATTCAGCATTTGTAAGCGCGAACTACACGTGTTTGTTCATAGGTATGCATCTGAGAGCTGTAAATGAATATATCCTTGCAACTTAGATTATATAGTATAGATTATATTTTAGTATCTGTAAACCGACATAATATCCTTAGATTGGGTTTTTATGCTGTAGGTACGTCCATATGGGACATGTGTAAGTGCGAACTTATACGTGTCTGCTTGTGGGAATGCTGTAATATATTTTTGCAACTAAGATTACAGATTTAAATCCATTTTTATTTTGTTTCTTTGTTTTTTTTTTATTTGTATCAAATAAAAAAAAATATCGTACAAAACAAAAAAAAACTTTCTAATTTTGCCGCTAGATGTCTATATTGTCTTTTAACATTTTCCATACATTTTCAAACATTTTTATACATTTCAATACAAAACAAAAAGAGGTCTAAAAAATTGAGGAAGCTTTTTTAATATTTTTTCAGAAATTATAATTACTTCTACTAAAAAGTACTGTTTTACGAAAAAAAAAAAATTTTTTTGTAAATATTGAAAGAAGTTACATGATATAAGTGTCTTGGAACTGCTTCTCAAACACATACGCGAATCGTACTGTTTTGCAGTATATAAACAAAATTTGATTTGCCTTACACCGGGAATGTATTTCATCTGCTGTGATGGCATTAATTTTGAAAATCGAAACTCCAAGCGAATGACGACGGCCTGGAGTAATATAATAAAGGATACAATCCACAACCCTATTTTGTCTGGCCAGTTGTCGTCATGCGAAAGTAGAAGCTTGTGTGCATGCAATGAAATCTGTTGAACCAGGGTCGAAGTTATTGTGGATAGGACAAGACCGCCTTGAACCGGCGTGTTTGTGCCAACGCCTTATCCGCTCCACCATCCCAGTGACTATCTATCTGCATATTATGTTTGTTCCTCCACATGAGACTACACAGGCCTTTGTATGTATGTTTTATACCTTTGTCTTATATTTTGCTCACCTTTGTGTCAGATAATGATTTTCAGTTGTGATCCATCCAGCCAGATTTAAATTTGACAATAAGTAAAACAAAGTACATTAGATGTATATAATTGCATGTATTTAATACAAAGTAATAATGTAACAGGATATAGGTGATATTATATGATACTTGCAAGCCCTAACACAACAACAATATTACTGTTATGGAAAATAACAAACTATCTAATTGGTATCCTAGTCAATAATCCCAACCATATGTGTGATGTTGTCAATATTTCATCTTAAATGATTGCAATAATGATACCTTATATTAAAGGTAAATATTAAAAGTGTGTATTTACAAAAGTCTACAAATTCTCTATTATTCTATAAGAAATTCAGTCAATCGTTTAACATTTCAATAATCCATTTTCAGGAAACAATATGTGCAACACATGGATAATATCATTGAAATAACAAAAATTATGAAATCACAGTAACCTATAATATACAAGTATTGATGATTCTTATGGTATCCCATTTAAGTTAAAGTTAAAGTCTAGAAAGGATTTGCAATGTTGTTTTATTCACCAATAATGCTCACTGCTGAGTGTGCACTCATATCAAACAATAGCTAACATATATGAAGAGGCTCTGAAGCGCTATTCTGCCAAATTCCTTACGACCTAAAGGCGACGAGCTGGCGATTTGTGTCCAAAAATAAGATGTACCGTATTTTTTATCAATGGAGTTCTTTCGCAAGTGCTAGCAATCTCAGACTTGTATGGATATCCAAAGTGTAAAGAATTTAGCAGAATAGCGCTTCTGGACACTGCTCTCAAACATAAACTGCATTCTACATTACCAAGGATGCAACAATCCCATAATCAATAAAAATAACAACAACAGGTTCTTACAACACAATCACTTTAGCCTTCAAAGTCAAGGGACTAGTTACATTCCCACTGAAGGTTTTGAAAGATTTCCCATTTTGGTGTTTTCTAGTAACCCAAGTCATATACCATCTACGTTTACACAACCTTCATAACAAATGGGAGCCTTCTCTTAGTAAAGATGTGCCTTTAAGTGTGCAAACAAATATGTTCCATTCAGCAAATGGGAACCGTGGGATAGTGTAGTGAAGTAACTATAAAAATTGTAACAATGGTGCACACCATGAAGACATTTAAATTTTGATCAATAGTGGCTACATGAAAGTAGGCTCATTTTAAAGTCTAGTTCGGACACGGCGACTATTTTAGTCGAGTAGCGAGTAATTTAGTGGTGGGCGGGGCGCTACTCGCCCGTTAAAATAGAGTAAAATGTATCGACTCGACTAAATCATTGACTAAACTACTCGACTAATTTTTTGTGGTTCGCACACGTTTAGCCACTAAATTACTCGCTACTCGACTAAATTAGTCGCCTTGTCCGAACTAGGCTTAAGATATGAGGTCACTTGAACCCTAATCTTTATTGTTTTATAATTTTTTTATAAAGGTAAATCTCAAATTGATTATTTACTTATTGATTTAGGTATATTTATATGAACAAAATGTCATTCTTTATGTGTGTATAGCAATTATTAATTTGTATTGTTGAATTTATCGACTAAGGTAGGCTCAGGTGATTATATTCCCAAGTGGTTTGTATTCTCTGGGTCTTTAATTTCCCTAAACTAATAGAAGAATTAAATTCCAAGAGATTGTTTCTATTGCAACCACTAAAAAAATCTACATGGTCCTTGGAAACAAATTGAAATTAAGGTGGCGACTCGTACTACCCAAAAAAAAAAATATTCATAGATGGTACGCATCAAAAATGTATGGGGCACTCCGTCGGGCAAATATGAAAAACTACTGTAGTTTTATTTCCTTCGAAATTTTTAATGCATTGAAAATAATATGTTGATTGCGCTATTCTAATATGAAATCAATCTGAAATCGCTAAGGTATTCATTTCGGTCATTAAATTATGTGTAAATTTCAATATGAATTGCTTGCGCCGACCGACGATATAATGTATTTTATCTTGGACACAAACCACCCATACTCTGGTTTCCCTTCAATACGAATAAATCTTTCGCCTTTTACAAACCACCCATAATATTATTTTAATAGTTATTTGTTACGCTTTATAAACAGTATTTTTCTCCCGTCGGAATGTGAGAGCTCTGGGGTAATAGCGTGCGTGACCGACTGTAGATGCGAAGATGATAGGTTCGAATCCGGTCGATACCTATATTTTTAATTTTTTACATTTGTTGTTTTCTTTTTTTACATATTATACTTTTTTTATAAAAATACAACATATTTGAAAACTTAACTATTAAAGTTAGTCCAAGCGATTAAAAATACGATCATTTCACTTTCATTTCATTTAGTCGGTGTTATGGCCGAGTGGGCCAGAGGCTGATCTTTCTAGCGTATTTGGAATAGAATAACGTTGGTTCGATCCCCGCTTGGGTCACATGACTTTAACTTTGACCCTGGTTCAACAGATGTTATTGGGTAATTATTAATTAATATAAACAGTAATGAATTATTAATTGATAATATTAATACCTATCAATGACCTATTATTAATTGATGAGGAATTCACTTTGTAACCTTTCAGTTTTAAAAAATAAAAATAAAAAATAAAAAACAAATTGTATTAGGTTACGGGGCGAGTAAAATTCAATAATGTATTGAATTTTACTCGCCCCGTAACCTAATACAATTTGTTTTTTATGTGTAATTTTTTTATTTTTTTATTAATACCTGTTTCTGGCCAGATAAAATAGGTTAGTGAATGTGTTAGTGGCATTCCTCTTCACAAATCTATTTTTTAAATTAAAAAATATATATATGTGGTAACAAAATTGGTATGCGGCTGACCACCCATGCTGTAAAAATGGTTCCTTTGCCAATGTCACCCCTGTCTCAGGGAAGGACGGCAAGAGTTGCAGGGTGTATGTCCATTTGAGATTTGGTTTTTATGTTGTAGGTTCACATGAGGCATGTGCAAGCGCAAACTTGTTCGTGTATGGTTGTGAGAATGCATGTAATGCATGATGTAATGTGAATCTCTAATGTAACATATATTTGCAAGTTAGATTACATTAGATTAGATATAAAAATTTCACACTTCGTCCCCACGACTTTTTGGCCAACGACATTTCGGTCAAAGACAAATCGGTCAACGACAACCCGTCCAAAGACAACTCGGCCATAGATAAATCGGTCACACGACACTTCGTCCACACGACTTTTCGGCCAACGACATTTCGGCCAAAGACAAATCGGTAGACAAATTGTAAAAAATTTCATAAGCCTTAAAAATTGACAACTATATTTTATTCTTGTATTGAAAATATAAAAAAAAAATCAGTGAACTGCACTCGACTTTCTTTCTTCGATGAAGTCCCTAAATGTGTGTAAAACTAGAACCATGGACTAGCTTGTACAACTAAGCTGCACGTATAGTGCAACTTCCTGCAGCTTTTTTCCCGAAAGGGTTGCTTATGGTGGGTAAAACCTATGTATTTTCACAGGTAAGGGAGCCGGCCTTACGCCAACCACTTCGTTGAAGTGGGGATTTCCCTACTAGGGGAGCAGGTTTCTTATTTCTTGTGAAGGCTGAGTAAACCTTGCTGGTTTTTTTTTATGGTAGGTGGGTTTGCAATACACACCGAAAAGAGAAATAATTTTGACACCCTTGGTGGTGGGGATCGAATCCGAGCTTTCGGCATCGAACGCAAGCTTTCTACCTCTGAGCTACTGACCGGACTTATTGTATTAACAATATATAAAATATTATGTATATGTATGTATAGTCATTCTTATATCAATAATAAATTAATTTTATTCCAACATGGTCACGCGGTGTGTGTAATATGTGACCAGCGTACGTAAAAGAGAAATTAGTAAAAATCAAGTCAATACATTAAAAACATGATTAAATCATTTAAATAGCCTTATTCAGATTTATTAAGCAAAGTTGTATGAGGGGCTTAGAACAAATTACTTTTTTATCGACGAATGATGAACCGAGATATTTGTGATGGATTGTTTTTTTTACATGGCATCTCACAATAAATGACAAATTTGTGCAACGGCTAGATTCCTATTTCCATCCTCAATGATTTTCATTCATATTACTGTGTATAGCATTGAGGTATATATACCTCAATGGTGTATAGCCTCTGCACTTTTTGCGTCCTACTGACCAGTGACCGTTCACAAGTGAATAAGAAAAAACACTGCAGCACATGATAATAATATTATTATCAAGACACCCTTCCTCATCAGCTGTATACAATGGCTGTATAGCTACTTCTTGATCTAGTTATCCCTACGCTTCGGATTCGTTCGGATAAAGTCGTGCCACCTCGTTTATGCAAATTAGGCTTACGCGTCAACTCATGGTGGCAGACAGAGTGAATGAATCATAATATCATTGCATAATATACAATTATAATATTGGGATGATTTCTTCGGTACATATATACATGTGACTGAAATGTTGACCGACTTGTGTGGACGAAGTGTGAAATGAAAGTGAAATGAAAGTATTGTTAATCGTTTGGACTAACTTTAATACTTTTGTTTTCAAATATGTTGTATTTTAATAAAAAAAAGTATATGTAAAAAAAGAAAACACAATGTAAAAAATTAAAAATATATATTGTCTAACGGATTCGAACGTCTCACCCTTGCGTGGCAGTCCGTTACGCAAGCTGTTCGGCCAGAGCTTCTCACGGCCAAACAGAAGAAAATAAAGATTCATAAAGCGTAACAAATAAAAAAAAAGGTTTGTATCCAAGAGAAGTACTCGTAGCTCATCGCATCGGTCGCGTTGGCGCAAACAATGGCGAAAAAAATGAAATTTACGCATAATTTAATGACCGAAATGAATACCTTAGCGATTTCAGATTGATTTCATATTAGAATAGCGCAATCAACATATTATTTTCAATGCATTAAAAGTTTCAAAGGAAGTAAAACTACAGTAGTTTTTCATATTTGCCCGACGGAGTGCCCCATACATTTTTGATGCGTACCATCTATGAATATTTTTTGTTACCATCGATGTGTCGTACCACCTTAAGATTAAATTGTTTGGAAGAACATTTCAAAAAGTTTAACAAAATTCAAAACTGAATTAGAATGCTAGGATGACTTTGAAGAATCAATATCAAAGCGAGATCAAATTGAAAGTTTGTTCATAAATGCAATAGTGTGAGGGAAAGAGGCTTTAATTTAAAAAAAACGGTCGCTTCCAATATCGTCCAAAGTCAACCTAGCCACATTAAGAAGATTGACATGCCAAAGCTCGATGACAATTACAATAATTCATCTTCACAGTGGTGATCCATGAAAGTTGGAGGATATCAAAAATAGAGAAGATTATATATTAGAAAGGCGCTTTAACTGGATTGGTCGGAGACACAACTCAACACAACTGGCAAACAACTACGGGATTGCATTAGAGCTTCTCACTAACAGGTATGAGAACAAAATGTCTTCATACAAGATCCTTAACCTACAGCCTATGCAGTGCAAGAATCTGCAAAAATATACCATTGGAAACAAGAGTTCATTGACAGGGTCAAGGAAGATCTGAGATAGTGATTCAATTAATAACTGGGACAGGATTTTATTTTTCAATTTTTGGGGCAACATGGAGAAGTTCATGTCGTCTTGGGTGGCAAGCATCTCAGGTACAGGATGGCAGGCTAGAATTATTGTTGCAATTTCTAGAAAAGATTGCCACAAGTAGAGGTAGGTTATGTGAATTGGCATCACAGTTGCAACATGCCTCCATCTAAACGAGCACACAAGACATACAATGTTCTCTCAAGATGAACTGGAAACAAGTTGCATGTTATAGAATAAATAAGGACATGAAATCAAGCAGTGCTAATTGAACAAGAAATTGGCCAAGAATGGACGACACATTCAGGTAGGCAAGTTGAAGCTGCGCTTTGATTGCCTGAAGCCAGGCCATCATGTCAATGGGTGCAACATGTGTTACGGCACGCATCACAGCTTTATGCTCAAACAAGGGAATCCTGCTTTGCCAGTAGCCTGCTGGTTAGCGGGCTTTGGATGTGGATCCAGGAGCGCTGCAGCCAGGACAAGTGTCTCAAATGAAACTACATTACCTCCTGCAACCGTAATATTGGTTGACAGGGAAGTGTGTTGTCCAGTATTGTTGGCCAGTGGGTCACAAAGCAACTTCATCCCTATTCATTGTGCCAACTAGTGAGGAATCTAATTTTGGTAAGCTCTGCAATGAATTCTCTAATGACGATAATCTTTTCTACCTTCCTTAGGTAAATTTCCATACTGTAAAAAAAAATGTTTCACTTAGCCAATGTCACCCCTGTTTCAGGGAAGGACGGCAAGAGTTGCAGGGCTTATGTTCATTTGAGATTGGGTTTTTATATTGTAGGTCCACATGCGGCATGTGTTAGCGCGAAATTATACATGTCTGCTTGTGGGAATGCATTTAATATAAATCTTAAATGATATACATCTTTGCAGCTTAGATTAGATAGATTATTTAATTATTTGGACACAAATTGAATAACTAAAGATAAGATGAATTTTCACAGTGTTAATGCACCAACCATCCAAAATATAGCATATTGGACTTTAAACTGATAAAAAAACTAACCACAGGATTGACAGAAGTCCGTCCTTTTCACTCAGTATAAAGTTGATATGCCAGCAATGAAAATATCGGGCCTCAGAGTACAAAACAGGGTGAGAACAGTATGTTTATAAAAATAGAAAGATAATTTCAAATTTAACATTTGAAAATGAAATAGTTACAAGTTAATCTGAATATTTTGCAAACTTATATGGAACTGCCATCTTCTGCAGTGTACAGCTCAGTTGCTTATACAGAGGCTTGTGATGACAAAGGTATGAACTGAATTTTCTGCTCAACAACTTACGCAAGCAACTCAGATTTTTCCTATTTCAGAACAGCTGCTCCTGAATATGATATGCACTCTTTTGTTGTATGATCATTTATTAACATTCTATGAAATGTTTTGCAAACTTTATGCAAAACATCTTCCTACCTACATACCAAATGGGATAGATATACAAGGCGTGGGCTTGTGCCGGGAGAACATGTCCCTATCTAAGTCGCCCCACATGACATCAAAGCCATTTTCCCCGCATACCTAAAGCATACCGTCCCATAAGCCTTTTGCCTGCCCTCGGGAAAATACTTGAAAAACTTATAGCTAATCGTATCAAATCTCACCTCAACCTAGCCGGTGTGCGGGACCAGTGGAGAGGAACACACTGCCACCAGAGGCGGTTACTATTAACGTGCATCCGTGCAGTGAGCTGCCTAGATTTTGTAATAATTTTAGCAAAAAAATGTATACACTTTTAACAAAAATATATCGTGTGGAAGATGTGTTAAAAGATCGCTGAAGTAAAAAATCAATAATAATTATACGAAACGCCTGATAAGCGCAAAGAACCGCCTCCATACATAATATTATGGTATAATTATTATACATGTCGTGCATATCGCTCAATGCACAGAGACCTTGAAATACTTCCATACATATTATGAAAAACTGTCGAATCCGTGGCTGTGAGGGAGAAAGCAGATCAATCATAGCTTCTGTAACGCGGTAGACAAAGATGGCAAACGCCTTGCTACGTGCAACACCCAAATATTATGAAATAGTCGACGTGTGTTGACATTATATGAACAATGAACAATGAAACCATCATAAGTTAGACCCTCCGCACATTAGACGACAGGCGACAGCGACTTGTCGGCGCGAATCGGTGATCGGCGCGACTCGGCGACAAGTCGCACGTTTAATAATAAAGAGCAATAACTCAAAAAACAACAATGTTGGTAAATCACGTTTGAAGTTCAGACAACCAGTACAACTTGTATGGGATGAAAAAGGCGGCCGATGTTTTATCTCGGTCATATTCGTCCAAATTGAACGGCTGTCGCATTCTACCTATTCTTCTCGCATTGTTCTTGCGTTTTATTACAAAATCTCGATTTCCCCAATTTTCGAGTTATTTCTCTTTATTATTAAGCGTGCGAAGTGTGCGGAGCTTTGAACAAAATATTTGAAAACTGTCGGCCGCAGCCTGTCGCCGCGACTCGGCGAGCTGTCGCTGTCGCCTGTCGTCTAGTGTGCGGAGGGTCTTACTCTCCTTAGCATTTTAAAGAAAACATTGCAAAGTACAATGTTGATTATAAATAATAATTGCCAAACTGGACTCTGGATGACTTACATCCGTTCAGTTGTTAGTTGACGTAGAGATGTGTACAGTCATCGGTTGGCCTTTGATTTTGCGGGAATATTTTTTACATTCTTTTAAAAATCATCGTGAATTCATTACAAGATTGTTGTTAATTAATTTTCTGACTATGAATTTCAATAATAAAGCAGACGTGGACTTAATAAAAATTGTTTAACAATGTAAAGCTAAATCTAAAACAGTGATTAGGGTATTTAAGCATCATGGTTGTGTGGTTGTGAATGGTTTTTTTCTTTCCGTGTCGTATAATTTGTGGTGAAAAATCGTGGAGCGAAGATGTGTCATGGATCTCGCTCACCTTACTGAGGAAGTTAAACATCATGCACTTTCGTAAACTCACATTGAGCATGTAATGCCTTTAAATTAATGAGGCCAAACAGATCTTCCACAATGGCTTGATGTTGGTTATAGAGAATCAATCAAAAATTTCAATGATAAAGTGCATGAGAACAGATTAATTTTATCCGGAATAATTTATTTTGTGCTGTTTGTGCGGATGGATTTCCATTTTAAATAACTGTAAGTACGCGCTTAAATACATATATTCGTTATGCAGAAAAACGGGTGTAGGTACGTACTCGTGTATAGCTTAATAAAACATTATATATGTACGCATTTCTTACAATTTCCATTCAAAGCAAATTGGAAAATAAAAGAAAAACTATAATTGCAGAAATTATGAACTGCCAACAGTTTTATTGACGAGCCGCCTCTGACTGCCACCCGGAGTGAGGGTTTCGGAATCTGTTGGCATTTTTAAGAAAGCACTCAAACAGCACCTTTTTTCAATATCTCATTCATGTTTAGGAGGGCCCTTGAGGTGTGACATACACAAAAACGGCGCTCTTTTGTCATGTATTAAATTTTAATTAAATAAATTATCCTCATATATATATATTATATAACCCCGGGGAGCGTTTTGAGGAACGTAGCTACTGACAATGACAGGGGGGTGCCCTGACTCAGCTTCTCTGGGTCTGTAAGGCATGGGAAATGGATACTTGCTCGTGGTCCCTCTGCACCGGGCATGCAAAACGCAACGCAAAAAAAACGCAACTAAGCTACACATATAGTGTAACTTCTTGCCGCGTTATCCCCGAAGGGGTCGCATGTGGCGAGTTGAACCTATTTATTTTTACAGGTAAGGGGGCCGGCCTTACGCCAACCACTTCAGTGAAGTGGGGGGTTTCCCAGCTCCCGAGGGGGCTGGTACTCATTTCTTGTGAAGGCTGAGTAAACCTTGCCGGTATTTTATTTTGGGGTTTGAAATAAACACCGAAACGGGAAATCATTTCTGACACCCTCGGTGCGATTCGAACCCGAGCTTTCGGCATGGAATGCAAGCACTCTACCACCTGAGCTATCGACCGGACCAACCGACCGACCGGACTTAACCGCTTGAAAATCTATTTATCATTAAAATGGCACAACCAAGCAACCAGCCTCGGACCAGTTTTTGATTCATTTGATGTAACCATTACGCTTACACAAGCTGCATGTGTACTTACAAATTTAACTAAACCTCACATGAACATAAACCTTGCAACTCCTCCCGCCTTTCACTGAAACGGGGTGGCATTGACAAAAGCGAACAAAGTTTTTACAGCATAGGGCTAAGCCTCATAACAACCCATTAGCCAAGGAACTTAATGAACAATTATACAGTGGAGCCCGAACTGATGAACCTGAACTTTATAAGCATGCAATATAATGTACAAACTATTTATGTTTTCTGTATCACTTGTAAATGTTTTGTTAAGTAGCCATTGATAAATAAGGTCAAGGCGGGAAAGAAAAAAAGCACAAAGGATCTTCCCGTCATTGGCTGCGTGTGGGTACTTTACAAACATTTTCAAGTGATACAAATAATAAAATATTTTTTCAGAATACCCAAAGACCCGAAACGCACAAATGAATGGGTAAAAAGAATAAACAAATTAAGGAAGGAGTATAACTGGGTACCGAGCAAATATTCAGCTATTTGCTCCAAACACTTCAAGAGTGATGATAGAATTATGCCTAAGCCAGGGAAATGCTTAACTAAACTGAAGGAAGATGCTGCCCCAAACGTTGATGTAAGATTTTTTCTTATGTACATTATCCAAATGTGTTAATTATACTACCTACTCATTTATAGCATTTATTTTATAAAAAAATATTTCAGGAAGACTCCATAAACGAGGACGATGGTATGCAGGAAGACTTGAGAATTGAAACAGACGAAGAAATGGAAGAAATTTTAGAAACGCCGCTTCAACTGAAAATGAAAAATGAAATACGCAGACTAATAATTATAAGTTCAAATCGACATAAGTCTGTGAAATCTTTACAAATGAAAAATAAGAGACTGAGTGTTCAAAATGAAAAATTAAAAGCTGTAATAACAAACTTAAAGGTACGTACTTTTTCTTTATATTTTATTTTGATAATTTATATTTCTTTAAAAGCGATATTCTAACAAAACACTTTCTTTTCATATTTATCGATTTATTTTAATTATAAATTACGAAAAGGAACAGTGCTTTAAATAAGGATTTTGTTTTTAAAAAAATATAAATAATCAGTTCATTTGTCATCAATATGTTCATTTGAGATTGGGTTTTATATTGTAGGTCCACATGCGGTATGTGTTAGCGCGAAATTATACATATATCTGCTTGTGGGAATGCATTTAATATAAAACTTAAATGATTTATATCTTTGCAGCTTAGATTAGATTAGATTAGTCAATTTGAATTTTCAGTGTTAATACACAAACCACAAAAAATATATTTTTTATTTGTTAGCACTGTGGATGAACGTTTGGTCATCTTTTATTTTTAATTTCGATTTACATAGTCGACGAATAAACCAAAATACCAAATTAGTGAATTTATGTGAAATTCTGTTTAAAATGTATCAATTATTTATGAACATACAGTTAGACAAGGATTTTTCTAAATTTGGAATTTGAACGAGTCATTAGCGACAATAGTCAAGTGATAATAAAATTAATGTTAGGATGATTTATTTGATGAGCGCTGTTGAATATGAATCATAACTCAAGAGCCCTCTGTGAGCTTGTGTGTCGCTGTAAAAAGTACTAATTCTCAAGCTAAACTCAGTTACTGTAAGGATGGATGGATCTATGGTGGCGGTATTTGGTAAAGGCAGATTAATTGTTCAACTAAGCGAACAGCGTATTGAATTTTTTTAATCCTCCGCTGGGAATGGAACCCACAACCTTCCAATCACGGGTCCGAAGTGTTAACCTCAAAGAATACGGTGTTATTATTATTTGTTTTTATTAAACAATGAACTTTGTTATCTTCCACTTTTATTTTTTGAGTCCTTACAGAATATGGACTGGTCAGTGGTCATGTGATGTATTACAAGAGGACGAAAGTTCCATTTTTGGCTGCGTTCACAAAGATCCATTGTAGATGTAGGATAAAGAGTAAAGTTTATAACTTTTTTTGTTAACATTTATTGCGTTTGTTTGTTTCTGGAAAATATTAAAGTTTTTAAATTGAAAAAAAAAGATTTTTGAAAGGATTCGTCAAACAGGATGCTTCCTATCTGACAAACCCCTAAATGTATGGGTGGTCAGCCTCAAACCTATAAGACAAGGAAATTTATTTTGATTTTTATTATCTGTAATCTAAGTTGCAAAGCGATTTTACATAGTTATCGTCCGGTTGACAGCTCAGTTGGTATAACACGCCTTAAGGCGTGTTATAAAGCTAAATCTGCCGTTTTTGTTTCTTACACTTTATGGTCTTAGCAAAATAGTTACAGTTATGAAAAAACTCAAGCATGTTTGTTATTTTTTTATCTTAATTATAAAGTTTAAAGCTTTCGGCGTGGAATGCAAGCACTCTACCACCTGAGCTATCGACCGGACTATGCGGTATTTATAAATGAACAAGAAGTTATCTGAGAGCCCTAAATATCTTGGTTGGTATTTAAAATCTTTCCTGGCTATCTTAATAAAATAAGACTATTCTAATTGGCATTAAACTCACATCTGGCAAGGCCCGCTTAGATGGGACTAGTTCCACATCATATGACATCCCCGGACTAAATCCATTTCCGCACTAGGGGAGTAGGGTCTGTTAAAACCTTATCATTACCCTTACAAGCCCGTGCACGTCTTGGGTGTAACTTAAAAAACGCAAACGCAACTAAGCTACACATATAGTGTAACTTCTTGCCGCGTTATCCCCGAAGGGGTCGCATATGGCGAGTTGAACCTATTTATTTTTACAGGTAAGGGGACCGGTCTTACGCCAACCACTTCAGTTGAAGTGGAGGTTTCCCAGCTCCCGAGAGTGCTGGTACTCATTTCTTGTGAAGGCTGAGTAAACCTTGCCGGTATTTTATTTTGGGGTTTGAAATAAACACCGAAACGGGAAATCATTTCTGACACCCTCGGTGCGATTCGAACCCGAGCTTTCGGCATGGAATGCAAGCACTCTACCACCTGAGCTATCGACCGGACCAACCGACCGACCGGACTTAACCGCTTGAAAATCTATTTATCATTAAAATGGCACAACCAAGCAACCAGCCTCGGACCAGTTCGTCCCATAGGGCGAACGGCACATTGTGGGTGAGGACGGTCACAGCCAGAGTGACCATGTAGAAAGAGAGGAGCCCATTGCGGGTCCTGCTCTTGAGGTGGGGGACGTGCGGTGCTCAGAGTGCAACAGTTCGGCTCGCGACGCGGGCTTGGGGTTCACTTGAGACAAGCCCACCCCGACCAAGCCAATGCGGCCATTGTGACGACTAGGACACGTGGCCGCTACTCCGATGAAGAGCACGCCTTTTGGGCTTTGGAGGAGGCACGATTGATAGTTGGCGGCAACGTCCGCTTCTATAATCAGGCACTGCTCAACAAATTTCCTGGCAAAAGAACCCTGGAGGCAATTAAAAAATTGAGGGGCAGGCCCACAAGGACAGAGTCGCAGAATTCATGCTCGAATTAACGAATAGTCAGCAGAGCACAACCACTACTTAAAATTTACCGCAAATGCCACTTTCCTATGCACATAGGAGCAGTGATTCTGATGTTTATTAAAGTCAAGTTTATTAAATTCTTAAAATCCTTATACGAAAACGCAACCACAAAATTTTGGCTTAATAACGTCACATCCGATGAGATCGTGATTAGAAGAGGGGTAAGGCAGGGCGACCCGCTCTCGCCAATTTTATTTAAAATTGTTATTGACACTGCTCTGCGAGAGCTTCTGGCACATGTCGGAAACAACCTAAACGGACATAAGCTCGGCGCCCTTGCTTTCGCCGACACTGTCGTGCTGCTCGCCAGCCACGAGACCGGGCTCCAGGAGTCACTGGACTGGTTTACTGAAAGCCTTAACCTTTGTGGAATAGACATATCTAATCTAATCTAATCTAAGCTGCAAAGATATATATCATTTAAGATTTATATTAAATGCATTCCCACAAGCAGACATGTATAATTTCGCGCTAACACATGCCACATGTGGACCTACAATATAAAATCCCAATCTCAAATGAACATAAGCTCTGCAACTCTTGCCGTCCTTCCCTGAAACAGGGGTGACATTGGCAAAGTGAACCATTTTTTACAGTATGGGTGGTTAGCCGCATACCAACCTATAAGTCAAGGAACATAAATCAGACGAAAAGCCGAACCCAATCCTGCGCCTAGATAAACATTGTGCCTAGGTTTATATCGAGCCGCTCTCCTTCCTCTTGCGCTCACTGTAAAACTGATATTTTCTTTTATTTGTATAACTTGCCTCCCGTCAAGTTTCTCAGACATTCCCTTCACGGGAGGATCTCTTGGTATAAGAGGAAACTCGTGATTGCATCCTGGAGGGAATTTGTCACAGCCTCGGCTAATCCCGATCCGTGGGGTGCTGCCTACCGCTCCGTGGCTAATCCCATGGCGATGGGTGGCATCCTCTATGGTATTGTGGCTCCCGGGTCTGGTGCCGTCACGGAGGCCCTGGCGGATACCGCCTCGGCCTTCCTAGACGCGCTCCTGACCTGGGATGAGCCTGAGGCGGACACGGCACATGACTCCCAAATCCGTTTTATTTCTTCCCTGCCCTTGCATAACCCTGGTTCCCATCCTTCTACCATGGAGGAGCTCGATAGGATTTTTCGTGGACTTTCCACCCGTAAGGCTCCGGGCCCTGACCGCATTGACAGTCTTATTGCCAAGGCGGTTTGGGCCTTGGCGCCTTCTTACATTGTTTCACTGTATAATTCTTGTCTTTCACTTGGTGTGTTCCCTCGCTGCTGGAAATCTGGCCTTCTTAAGGTCATTCCCAAGATTTCCTCCAAGCCTCCGACCGACCCTAAGGCTTACCGCCCTATCACCCTTCTCCCCGTTTTCGGCAAGGTTCTGGAGAAGCTCATTGCCTCCAGGATTGAATTGCACTTTTCAACTGCTAACTTCCAAATCTCTCGTCGACAATACGGCTTTAGGCCTGGCGTCTTTACAGAAGATGCCATTCGCTCGACACTTGCTGTCGCGCGAAACTCCTGTAGTAAACACGTTCTTGCTGTCTTACTAGACATCTCCGGCGCTTTTGACAGTGCCTGGTGGCATATGGTTCTTGCCAAACTTAGACTCCGCCAGGTTCCTGGCAACATCTATGCCATTATTGCTAGCGACCTCTCGGAGCGTAGCATCATTACTGATATTGGTCCCAGTGTCGTCACTAGAGACATCTCCAGGGGCTGTTCCCAGGGCTCTGTCCTGGGTCCTTTGCTTTGGAATGTCCTTTTCGACGACCTTCTGTCTCTCCCTCTCCCGTCCGGCTGCAAAATTCGCGCCTACGCAGATGACGCCATCCTTACGGTTGAGGCGTCCAGCAGACTCAATATTGAGTCTTTCTGTTCCCTCGCCCTCCAACAAGTTTACTCCTGGGGAGCCGGGAACAAGCTCACGTTTGCTCCGCACAAGACAGAGGCCATTCTCCTCAAGAGTGGTCTCGACCGTCTTCGTCCCCCCATCATAAATTTAAACTGTCTCAAACAGTCACTTACCTTGGAGCCACCTTGGATTCCTCGCTTTGCTTCATCGAACATGCCAAGCGCATTATCCGCAAGGGTAATGACGCATTTGGCAAAGTCGCTTATCTTTCAACCTCTACGTGGGGCCTTAGAGGTCAGTCACTTCGAATTCTCTATGATGCGACATTTCTCGGAACCGTTCTGTACGCTGCCGGCGCACACTGGGGCAAAAGACCCTCAAATTTGGCAATAATACAAAAAATGAAATAACATGTACACTCTTCCTCCTACTATTTTTCGATGCCCTACTATCCCCTACATAATAAAACGAACGAGTGCGGTCATTAGTCCCACGCCTCTCGTCGCCCCACTCCCCAGTCGATGTTAGTTACACGCGGAGAGGAGACGTGCATTGATATTGACTAGATTTTAAGCTGTTTTCGTGCTGTGTTTGAGCTGTATTTTGGAAAAAAAATCAAATTGCCGCTATGGAACCTTCAAGTTCAGGTATGTAGTAACATTTTAATAAGTTTTAGAGTTGCAAAAAAGTTTTAAGTAATATTATAAAAGTAGTGTAAAGTAAAATGAAGGTTTAACTTTACAATTTTAAAATATTCTTAGATACGTGAAGGCTATTTGTTGTGTTCCAAAGCAGTCCAAGCCTTAAATTTTATTTTTTCATATTGATTATTGTATGTGTTTTTTAGAATCGTTAAGTTTTTATGCAATTATTTGCACTTTTCTTTGTTATTTGAGTTATTTCGAAGTAAATAAATGTATAAAAATAAAATATAATAGTGTTTCGCACAAATCAATTTAATTTATTTTTTATTTTATTTCAGGAACGAGTTCGAACACTATGTTTATATCGAGGAAGGAGCTTCTTAATATTGTGAGAAGTTCTGCAAAGAGTGAAATTGATGAGCAGTTTATATTTTTAAAGGAAGAAATCAAGAAACGAACAAAATGTGAGGAAGAGCGAAGGGTCTAAATAAAAAAAATGTCACATTTGAAATCACAATACAAATCACGTTGGATAGCATTTAGGATGAAAGAAAGGTTTTGCAAAAATAATGCTGAATGGGTGATACTTCAATTTCCTTTCAAATCAGAGAAGAAATGAAAACTCCCGGGATAAAACAGGGTCGCCCAAAAATTTCTTTTGAATCAAGTTCTGAGCGAACTAGGCGACTAAAAACAAAAGAGTTGAGGGATTCTACACCAGTTAGTGTTTTAAATTATGCCACTAAAATGAGTTTATTAATTCAAATGACGGAAACACGGCTAGACGTTTCTTTAAGGACGCAGAACTTCCCGCAGAAATTACTAAAATCGACATTGAACTAATTAAAAAGATGCATGTTATAATGATAGTAGTTTCTAGTGGACATGAAATAGATGTCGAGAAATTTAGAGAATTTGCCCAAAACACCGCCAGATACTTTGTTCAACAGTACCCCTGGTACAATATTGCCCGTGTTCACCGACTCCTTCTAAACCGTCACCTAGCTAAAAGTATTTAAATATAAAAGACTCTTTAAACGGGTACCTAACGTCGTTGAGTTTCACGAGTGAAACTGTCACCTAAAAATCACCCACCTAGCTAGGAGCCTGTTTAGCAAGGAACTAGTGTTGTGAAACTCGATTTTTGTAAATTCGAAATGTATTTTATGGTTTATAAAATAATCTACACATTTCAAATAAAAACAACACACGATTATTTGACGTTTATAATATTATCTACCATTTACACTGCAAACATTATTTTTGTTATACTGTTTTTCTTTTATCATTATTTTTTAATTGAATTTTTATCTTTGCAATGATGTGTACAAAGTATATTTTGGTATGCACACATTATAATACGGCTTGTAGTCTGCAGCTGCATTCAGATGCGTTTCACTGTTGCGTTTTGCGTTGTTGACAATTTACATCAATATTCGACATGTAAAATCGGCTTTTTCAAATACACGGCGGTCACCAATCATCACGATGTCATCAAATTAAAGAAGAAACATGGTTCAACTTTTCAGAGGCTGACCGCGAGAAATTTGTTCAATCCTGGTACATGGGGCTACACTTACGCCTCCCATGTCTGCCACAGATATTAGCTGATTGCCTTCAGTGGCATAAAATTGTAATGCCTCTAATAAGTAATTCCTGTGTGTCACTGCATTGTTTCTGTAGATAATTATACAAAACAAGAAGTAACAATTCATCTGAATAATAAAAGGCCTGTGATATGACAAATTTATGGTAGGTACCTACCTATAAACATCGATCAATGTAAAAGATCGATGTTTTTAAACACCCAATAATTTCATGGACGATAATAGATTTTTCCACATCTTTACCAAAACTATATATGTACCTACAGCTCTGTTGTCCGACAACTTAAAAAATAGTACAATTTTATCCAGCAAGGACCTACACGATCGTATTTTTTGACAGCCGATATCCCCACCAAAAATCGATTTCATACTATTATCGAAAAAAATTGGCATGCGTTTCTCAAAACTTTTCGGTCGCCGATAGGTCCTAGCAACTTGTTTATCTTCAAGAGTTTCTAAAAAGACAAGGATATCGGTGTGCATGTTCACTTATTTGCAGTTTAAACATGACATAACCTCACTGACAGGTCGCTAAAGTGTCCTTTAGCGTAAGAGACAGTTTAGGGAGCGGAACATCGGCCTCCCAAAATTTAAGAAGTTCTTAGCGAGTTAAGAGGTTCTTAAAGGCTGGTGAAAACAAAACTGGTACCTAAATATTTTTAAACAGCACTTTATCTTTAAATATTCTTGGTGAAAACGGGCAATGGTTTCATTCATGAAATAGCCCAATTAATAAAATTAAAATAAATGTAAATCTTGAAATGGTTCATTTAATTATATTAGAAAAATTATATGCTATAATTATAGGTAAAATTAAAGTAATTTCTCCGGGGTTTACTTAATAATTCGTTTTAATGTTTTATTAGAAAATTCTATTATATTTAAATTTTTATTAATTATTTCCGGGATAACTATATTAATATCTGGATTAGCCGCTAATTTTGAATTTGATTTAAAAAAAATTATTGCTTTATCTGCCTCCTACACTGCACAAATACTTTATACATGGGCCTGAAATAATCTCTTCAACTTTGTTGCCTATAGGCCAATTAACGTAGGAAGCCCAAGAAGGCCGGAATAAGGATTTCAAAAAATATCGAGACCACTACTCAAGGAAGTGTAGTCGTGAGAAAACTAATGAGGACGTCTTTAATTTATTTTTGCTTAGTTCCGACCCTGTAATCACGAGCAAGCGAAAATTTCAAAAAAAGAAACTGCAGCACCTTCCTAAAGAAGCAGTGGATTTGTTAAAATCTGAACTCATTGATGACGGTGATAGTGACAATGAAGACGATGATGTTTTGTCACATTCGGAAGACGATGAAACTTAATAACTGTTATAATCGCTTTTCTCAATGAATTATTATAATATTATATTCTTTATATCGTTTTATTATATTTTTTAACAGAAAATAAACACTTTAGAAACCATATATGTTTTTATTTTGTAATACTAACACCTCTACAAAGCAATATTTAACTTTGGTAACTCATTAATAGAGTCTGTGATTTATTGCCAACTTTGAGGGCTTCTAGCCCCAGTGTGCGGCGCCTGGGCCGACTGTTGCCGCCTCGGCGCGCAGCGTCGACCTTAATCTCCTCGTTGCCCTCTCCATAAGTAATCTTGAACGTGGCTTAACCGCGTCTATTGGGACGGATTCTGTCGACCCTCCCCACCGAGGTGTTACCCTTGCTACTCGGAAGTTGGTAGTGCTTATAGCTTTAAGAGAATGGCAAAAGAGATGGGACATGTCCACTAGCGGCAGAACAACATACTTATTCTTTCCCTCAATACGCGAGCGTTCTGAGGCTAAATGGTTGGTCCCGGACCACTGGACCAGTCAATTTTTGACTGGCCACTTCTCGTCGGACAACCGCCGTGTACGGTCATATTCTCGCGCAGTAGTAACTTTCAAAAATCTAAAAAAATCATATCTTTGTTTATAATCAAGCTTTTCTCATCATTCTTTCTGTAATACGTAGTGCTTACCGTTGTGCGTACTGTTGTGTATTCTGTGTTTTTGTTTATACTTGCTTTCATGTACTTTTTGTAAATTTAAAAAAAATATTTGCAAAATTCGTGTTTTGGGGATACGCCAGTGCTATAAATGGACTCGTTGAGAGCGCGCCGTGTGTGTTCATTCAACATTCAACATACAAACTTTTTCTTCTTCTAATACATTTTGTTTTTCTAACACTGTGACTATGGCGTTTGAACTATTTATATAAAAACTTTACTTTTCAACATATTTGATAACTTGACGTGTTCTGCAACTTTATATTGAACTACTTTTTCTTGTGCTGTTGTGGTTTTTCCACATACTATCTGACTTTCTTCGGAAAAAATTGATATGGCTGACAAAGGGGCCCCTCCTGGGAGGCCTCCGTCTCCCAAGCCAGCCAGGCAGCCGAGACACTTGGTACACCACCGTACCTCACTGAGAGAACACAAACCGTCAAGTTAAATGGAGCTCTCTCTTTGCAGACATTATTGACATGTGGAGTACCACAAGGCTCTGTGCTGGGACCCCTACTTTTTACAATGTATACAAGTGAGTTGGAGGATGTTATTTACAAATGGGGCTTAAAGGCCCATATCTACGCAGATGACTGTCAAATCTATTCCCACTGTAGATTCTCAGATATGAATGAACTCAAGTTCACTTTGAACAGATGCATCGAAGAAGTGAACAAATGGATGCTGTCCCATCGACTTATGCTTAACCCAAGCAAAACGGAGCTTATGTGGCTTGCCACTCAAAAACGAGCACACATGATCGACAACTCTCCTGTGCACATCTCTGGAACAGACATTTTTCCATCAAAATGTGTCAAGTTGTTAGGAGTCCAGCTAGATAGCAGTCTCACTTTGAGTAAACAAATAAGCAAAACTGTCAGTGCTGGTTTCTACGGCCTCAGGCAGCTCAAACAAGTCAAGAGTTGCCTCCCACTAGAGGCTATGAAAGCGCTTGTCAATGCCTTTGTTGTGTCCAAAGTGGACTATTGCAATGCCATCTATGCTGCACAACCACTATATCAGCTGAATAGACTGCAGTCAATACTGAATGCCGGTGCACGCCTGATATTCGGACAAAACAGGTACTGTCACATCACGCCACTTTTGCAAGGACTCCACTGGCTGAGAATTCCCCAGAGAATAAATTTTAAGTTAAATCTCATTGTGTTCAACGCTCTACAAGGAATGGCTCCTGAGTACTTGCAGGAGCTAGTGCGACCGAAGGTTTTACAGGAGAGAGGACTGACGTTGCGCTCGGCAGAGAGGGGCTCAAAAACATTGGTAAACGAGCCAACCAGAAAAATAACCACAGTGTTTGGCAATCGTGCGTTTGCTGTTGCGGGTCCCTCTTCGTGGAACCAACTGCCACCGGAAGTTCGAGTTTCAAAATCCAGGGAAAACCTTAAAAAAACCCTCAAGACACACTACTTCGCCGCGATAACACAAAAAGCGCCCTTGGAGTGACAATTTTCACGAAACGGCGCTATACCAAGTCATCATTATCATCATATCATCATATGAGATGGTTGAAAGATAAAGGTAATTTAAATTTGGAAATGATGTATAAAAGGGCAAAAATGAATACTAAAAAGCTTGTGTATGAAAGTAAGATGGAATTAGAGAAGAAAAATAATGAAAAGGCACAGCAGGACTTCCACACCAACAAAAAAATGTTCTGGAGTTGGGTTCGGAATAATAACGAAAGTGTGGGAGCAACAACTCCGGGCATAAAGAATGCGCAGGGAGTCTTGCTGTGGGATGAAGATGATGTATGTAATAGATGGAAAGAATACTTTGAAGAAATATTAGGACAGGGTGAAAGAAATTTATATGAATGTGACCCTACAAATGAAAGTAATGAGGATATTTTGAAAGAGGAAATAAAAGCAAGCATAAAAGAGCTGAAGAATGGAAAGGCTGCAAGTATGGATGGATTGAATGCTGAGATGTTAAAGGCAGGAGGAGAATATGTGGTAGAGTGGATGTTTGAATTATGCAAGATGTGTATGAAAGACAGGGTAGTACCGATGGACTGGAGAAAGGCGGTCATTGTCCCTATTTACAAGGGTAAAGGGGACAAGAAAGACTGCCGTAACTTCAGGCCCATTAGTCTCCTTAGTATACCTGGGAAAGTCTTATGCAAAATTGTCATAAAAAAAGTGAGAATGGCCACCGATCACAGGGTCTCTGATATTCAATCTGGCTTTATGCCAGGACGAGGTTGTGTGGACCAAATCTTTACTCTCAGACAGATTGTTGAAAAACATCTGGCTGTGGGGAGGGTGGTCTACGCAGCATTCGTAGATCTTGAGAGGGCCTTTGACTCGGTGGACAGATGTATGCTGTGGAATGTTCTCAGGAAGTACGGTGTGAATGATAATCTTCTGAATGTGATACGTGCCATCTATGAAAATAGTTCGGCATGTGTAAGAGTGGATGGGAGATATAGTGACTGGTTTGATGTATATAAGGGAGTGAGGCAAGGCTGCGTGATGAGTCCATGGTTGTTTAATATAATCATGGACAGTTGCATAAAAGAAGCTGGAATATCAGAGAGCGGAGTGAAAGTGGGTGAAACAAGAGTTGGAGTACTTCTTTATGCTGATGATGCTATAGTTTTAGCTGACTCGGCGGAGGAACTCCAAACGATGTTAACCAAACTAAATGATGCATTTTGTAAGAATAGCTTGAAAGTAAATGCGAATAAGACAAAAGTATTAGTTTTTGACAGGAATGAAGTATGTGAGGAACTTACAATTAATTTGAATGGAATAAAAGTTGAAGTAGTGAATGAGTTTGACTATTTAGGAAGTAAGTTTGAGGCGAATGGTAAGATGACGAAAGAATTAGAGAAGCGTGCCAGCAAAGGAAGATGCGTGATAGGAGCGTTTGGTAGAATAGCGAAGAATAAAAGGATACCAAAGAAAATGAAAATGGCGGTACACAATTGTATTTTGTTGCCGACCCTGATGTATGGAAGCGAGTCATGGACGTTGAATGAAAGAGAAGTAAATAAGGTATGCACCGTAGAAATGGCCCATCTGAGAAGTATGACAGGAAAAACACTGAAAGATAGAGTGAGAAACGAATGGGTTCTAAATGAATGCGGAGTAAAAGAAAGCGTGAAAGTGAAAGTTCAAAGAAGTGTGATGCGATGGTTTGGACATATTGAAAGGATGAATGAAGACCGACTGACAAAAAGAGTGTATAAAGGGAATGTAACAGGTAAGCGTGGAAGGGGAAGACCTAGGAAACAATGGATTGATCAGATAAATGAGATTGCGAATGAATGGAATCTACAGAGTGGAAACAAGAGAAGAGCATGCATGAAAAGAGTGATGAAATTAGATGAGATGAAAGAAGTATGCAAGGACAGAGTCAAGTGGAGGCACTTGTGTGGAGGTACTGGCCACCCCTAGAGGAAAGGCGGCAGGATACAAGACAAGACAAGACAATCATCATCATACACCAACCAACACCGCCTGCTAGGGGAATGCCTGATTCCCCTGGCGCTTCAACTCCTGCATCGCCTTCTCGTGGCTACCTAAGTGATCCTGGAACTCCTTTACATGGTTTTAGTACTCCTCCAGAGTGGGACGGGGAACTCCGCGACCGCGGAGAGTACCGGTCCCCTCTGACTTTCAAGGGTCACAAGAGGACTCTCGTGCGTTGTACTGATGATGAGATCTCTCCTCCGACGAAAACGCGCATTCAGGATAACCCTGGCGACGTGTCACCTTCCTCCAAGAAGCAGCTCAAGCGGCAGCGCAAGCAGGAGAAGAAGGCTAAGCTCGTGGCCCAGGCTGTTGCTCAGGCCATGGACCAGTGCGCTCTCTCCCCGATTGCTACTTGTTCGATCGCTCCCGATGTTCCCTCAACATCTGCCACTGATGCCGTTGCTACTCCCGTTGATTCCGCGTCTGATAATCTAATTCCTAGCCATGCTGTTCCTGTTCTTGCTGTTGACCTTACTCCTGCTGCTCCTGCCACGGTTTATGCTTCCACCTCTCCCCCAGCTACTGTGATGGCTTCTGACCTTTTCCGAGTGGAAGAGCTCCTCATGGAGCTGCAATCCTTGTATTCGGCCAAGGAGAGCCGCACCAATGCCAAGCAGCGAAGCATCCATGATGCTCTACTGCTCTCTATCCAAGGCCAGCTGTCGCGCATGGTCATTGCTGCTAAGGATGCCGATATCTCTCGCCTCAACGCTGCCCTTGAGCTTGAGCGCTCCCGGGCCGACCTGGCGGAGGCGAGAGCCAAGATCTTGATGCTGGAGGGGAAACTCGCTTCCACGCATCTGGCCGCGCCGACTCTGACATCTGCTGCTCAACCTGCAACTGCCTTCCGTCCCAGCAAGTCCTGGAGCGACGTTTTGCGCTCTGCGGGCTCGGGAGAGTTCCCTGCCTTGACTCCTGCCACCTCTGCTGTATTCGTCCGCAACGAAAAGCAGGGCGAAACTACCGAATCTACCATGGCTGCATTGACCAAAGTTGTTAATCCTTCTACTATTGGCCTCAGGGTTCTTGGCACGGCCAAGGCCAGGGAGGACGGAGTCGTCGTCCGCCTCAAGACCCCTGGAGATGCCGTGAGGCTGACGGAGGCGATTCCGAGGGAGTCGGGTCTCAAGACCGAAGTTGCGAGAACCCGCCAACCGAAGATAATCGTCTTCGGTTTGCCTCAGGCTACATCTCCGGGAGAACTTCTGGCGGCTGTCGCCTCTCAGGCCTCTCAGGACTGCGGGATGACTTCCAATGAAATTGTCAAGTCTTCCCGTTTCTCCCATCGAGCGGGACCGCGCACTGGTAACTGCCATTTTGTGGTCTCCGTCCCGCCTCGGGTGAGGAGCTCTGTCGTCGGCACGGGCTTCCTCCTGTCCGGCTGGGAGAGTTTCCGCGTCCGAGACTTCGTGGAGGCTATGAAGTGCACCCGATGCCAGATTTATGGACACCCGTCCAGAAATTGCTCGGCTAGGGTGACCTGCGCCCAGTGTGCGGGCCCGCACGATCGGAGTGCCTGCCAGGCCCCTGCGGACGAACATTTTTGTGCAACATGCTTTGTATTTTGCAGGAGGAAGGAGCGTCACATCACGGGCACGGATGAGTGCCCCGCGAAGGCTGCTGCGATGCTGAGATCAATTGCACGCACTAACTATTAATGGCCCACACCAAAAGGATCGGACAGCTCAACCTGAATGGCAGCCGGGCAGCAACGCTTGAGCTCCGTGGCACCATGGATGCCATGCAGCTCGACGTCGTCCTTATTCAGGAGCAGTACTCGGCTGGGGGTTCCACCAGGGGTCTTGGCTCTGCCTGCAGAGTGGCTGAGGTAGGCTCACGGCCCCTGGCTGGCGTCGCGGTACGCGACACCTCGGCTCGGGTGCTGCTGCTCTCTCATTTGTCTACTGAACACCAGGCTTGTATAGAAATTCAATGGCCCTCTTCTCCTTCTTTATATATTATATCTGTTTACTTTCAATACTCCCTTCCCACTGACTCTTTCCTTGTCGCCCTCGATCACGCCCTTTTGTCTCTTCGGGGAAAATCGGTCCTGATTGCGGGCGACGTCAATGTACAATCTCCGCTGTGGTCCTCCCGACTCTCGTCCCATAGGGGTCGTGAGCTTGGTCGCTCGCAGCTGGAGGACTTCATCTTCACACATCAGCTTGTGGTCGTCAATGACATTGGATCTCCCCCCACTTGCACTCCCCACGCTGGTGGCTCTTCATCTGTCGATGTCACCCTACACACCACACTCCCGAACATGCTCACTAACATCTCGAAATTGCGGCTTTAACTACTAACAAGATGCTCGGAAACACCCTTGCTATTCATTAAATGTAAATTCCTCGAGCCTTAAATTCATGCCAGGCTATTACTTTGTGTTTCCGTGCCACCATTGCTTTGTGTACCACTTGAGAAAGTGTAGCATCACGGGAGGGCCTTCTGCCACTTGCATCTATTTATATCTTTGATGCGAGTCCTGTGACATATCCCCGGATGGGATGGATAGACAGGGCGTGGGTCTGTGGTGGGAGAGCATGTCCCAATCAGTAGTCTACCTCGGCATCACTCTTGATGCCAGCTTCAAATTCATTAAACACGCCAAAGCCATCACCCAAAAGGCAAATAAAGCCTTCAGGAAGATGGCTCGTCTCTCGCACACGTGGGGCCTGCAGGGTCGCGCACTCTGCGTCCTCTACGACTCTGTTTTCCTCGGCACTGCTGCATATGCGGCGATATGCTGGGCGGAGAAGTGTCGACGTGGCAATGCGCGATGAGCTGTGCTTTCTGGACAGAGGAACTCGCTTCTCCTCATGACGAAAGCGTTTAAATCTACCGCGACTGACACACTCCCGGTACTTGCCGGTGTGCTACCCCTCGACCTCGAGCTCCAGTACCGCGCTGCTATCGGTTACCTCAGGCGAGGCCTCCCCGCCAAACTTGACTCCCAGGCGGTCTTCCAACCCCCGGCAGGGGACCTTACCCAACGCCTCAAGGACTCAGTCCGCGACGCGATTTACACACAGTGGCAAGGTAACTGGGTCGCCTCATCCTGCGACAAAACTATTTTTTCCTTTTTCCCGTCGATCAGGGAGCGCATGGCTGCCAAGTGGCTCGTTCCAGACCACTTCACCAGCCAGTTTCTTTGCCCATTATCTTTTTCAGCGGGGCGTCATCCGGGGGGGAGGGGAGTGTCCATGTGGAGCCATTACCCAGGATGTGCGGCACATACTATGGGAATGCCCTCTACAACACTCTCAACGGGAAACGCTCCTTGACGCGGTACGACCGGCGTCAGGACCGGTCGGATACTCTGATCTCATAGCCAATAGAGCCAATTATACTGCATTTAGGCGCTTCTGTCAGTCGTACCATGAGTCCGCAACTGCAAGCTCTAGACCGGCCAGAGGAGGCCATTAGCCCTCTCACTATCTAACTATATATTTAATATCTATCTATTACATTTATATACATTTATATATATCTATACCTATATATCCCATACACATTGATATACTGCGCTGAGCGCAGTTGGCTCCTCGCGTAATACCCGTCAGGGAGGCTACCCCGTCAGGCACATTAGCTTCAGTAACATCGAAATTCGGGGGAGGGGGGGTTCCTTAGAGTCATGCAATAGCCTCTGATCTGGAGGACTTTCTTTTCTTTGACACAAATAGAGTTACACTAGCTGATTAACTTCATCGGGAAGGCCTTCAGCCACTTAAAAAAAAAATGTAATGTTGTTCACCGAGTGAAGCAACTTGTATGCAGCAACGAGCATGAGTTGTATGAACTGGGTGGGAGGTGGTTGGGAGAGTGCCTGTCCCTCTACTTTCACTTCTCGCCCAGCAGCCGTCGCGATCGGTTGTGTTTTTGCGTGCAGTGAATCTGAAATTTTTGAAAAATTCATGAAAGTGGTTTAAATCGATTTTTTCCAAAAAAAAATTGCTCTGCCGTGTTGTGCTCATCGTTGTGTACACGGTGATGTACTTTTTTCGAAATTGTGATTTATGTGCTTTTTTGTGACTTCTAAAAGTTTTTGGTTATTTTTTGGTGATTTTTTGGTGCTTTTTGAGATATGCCAGTCCACGGGCTGGTTGTATAACTCTTATTTTTGTTTCGTTGTGTTCGTCTTGCTAATCCGCACATTTTAATTCATGAAGGGACCCCTCCCGGACCTCTGGTTCGGGAGCTATGGTTGAAAAACTGATTTTTGATAATAATTGTTAATATTTTTAAATCTTCATTGAACCTGTTCAAAGTGTACAAATTTACAAAAACTTTCTCGTGCCGTGTAGTGCTCAACGTTGTACACACGGCTATGTAAATATCTTTTCTTCAAAATAACTTTTTATGTGTTTTTACCGAAATTAAGAATATTTGTTGTTTTTGGTGGTTTTTGAGATACGCCAGTTAAGGAGCTGGCCGTACAACTTTTATTTTTGCTTCATTGTGTAGGCCTTACCTTTGCGCACATTTTAACTAGTGGAGCGACTCCTCCCGGACCTCTGGTTCGGGAGTTATAGCTAAAAAACTATTTTCTTGTATACTTGTCTATGTGTGAGGTGCCTGTGTCGTCAATTTTTTTTGAACTCTTGTGACTAAACTCACTGCAATGTCTGACAAGGGGGCCCCACCTGGAAGGCCTCCATCTCCAAAACCGCACAGGCAGCCTAGGCACCTAGTAGCCCAACACCCAACTCCTTCGCCCAGGGGTACCCTTGACTCCCCTGGTTCGCCTCCATCGGCCTCACCACATGAAACTGATAACGATACTAATAACGAAATTAACGAAAACAATATTGTAATTGATAATCAATCTACGACAAATCTAATAGATAATGGTACAGCCAGCACCTCCGCCTAGGGATACCAGATGAAAACTTTAAAAGTCCTGACAAAAAGCTTAATTTCCATAGAAAAGTCCTGACATTTTGTTGCAAACGTAATTAAAAACTGCGTACTTACTTAATAAGTACAAAAGCTAAAGATAAACAAATATTTGAAACTAAGTTGTTTCAAATATTTTTCTATGCTTTGGCTCGAGCCGGGCCGCGCGGCGAGCGGCGGTGGCGCGGATACCGAAAATTCTGACCCCACCCCCCGCGGCACGCTACCCCGCTCCCTGTCTGCCCTGCGCTAGCGCCCCTTCCCCGCTCAGTGTGTATCTACCGCGTGCGTTACGTCTCGTCGGAGCTGTCAGTTCGATAGTTCGATCGAATAGCCCCTTTGCGAACTACGGAGTGCGTTCACCTAGCTAAATAATGTTACAAAGTATGACAATTAGTTTACAGGTTGCCAATAGATGGCGCCACTGGTATAGTTGAATTGAACTAATACAATGTTATTTGTCTTTCTCATATAGGGACTAGGGTTGGCTTCAACTAATCGGTAGGCAATCTGGATTGTACTGGAAGCTTCCGGAGAACCTGATACCTGGACAGATCTGGAATGATCTGTTCGGTGGGGTATTAGGTAGGAAGGAAGGAACATTCCGGAAACCTGGTCTGGGTATAAAAAGCCAGCCTGTGGCCCAGACCAGGCAGTTATCTCCCGGACCCTGGATGCGAAAGGAGCAACATCGAAGCGAAGGAAGCGACACAGTAAAGTGAAAAGTGACAGTAAGGTAGTGATCGAGTGTGCCATAGTAAAAGTAACAGTGAACACTGAACAGTAGTATAGTGGTGCAAATAAATTGTAAAGTGTTGTGTGGTGTTCAATTTTCTATCCGGAGCCCGTGCTCATAACAATACTAACTAGAGTACGGGCGGGCCACGCGTTGAAAATGACATCCAGTATTAAGCGACCACGACTCTGTACGTTCACAGACGTTTTACAAGCAAGATTTCCTATTATGAAACAAGGTAGGGAGCCTTCAGAAGTGTTTTGTTCAGTGTGTGGCAATAATTTTTCAATAAAATTCAAAGGAGCTGCTGATATCGAAAAACATATTTAAACGGAAAAACACAAGAAAAACCTTTTAACTGTTTCAAGCAGTACAAAAATTGACTCTATTTCAACCGTAAACTTCTGGATACACAACAAAAAAATCCGCCGCTGAGGCCACTCTAGCTTTTCGCACGGTAAAGCATCACCAATCATTTGCATCTATGGATTGCAACAGCTCATTGATGAAGAGTATATTTGCTGACTCTGCTACTGCGAATAGTATTTCTTGTGCGAGAACGAAGACTGAAGCTATTGTTACAGGCGTAATTTCTCCATGGCTCATTGAACAGATAAAAATCTCATTAGAAAAGTACTTGGGCGTTTCTACAGATGCGAGCAACCATGGTGCAGAAAAAATATTTCCTATCTTGATACAATTTTTTGATTGGCAAGAAGGCATAAAAACAAAGCTACTAGATGTGTTGAGCACGCCTAATGAAACTGCTGATACGATAACCCAGATAATTAGAACAAGCTTGCAGAAGCACGACTTGTTGGAAAAATGTATATCATTTACAGCCGACAATGCTAATGCTAATTTTGGCGGAGTTAATCGGCAACCAGGACAAAATGTTTGGACGAATTTAAAAACAATTCTAGAAAAAGATATCGTAGGAGTTGGGTGCCCAGCGGCCAGCGCACATTCTTCACAACTGTATTCAACACGGCACTGACATTCTTCATATTGACATGGAATCTATAGTAATGAAATTGTTTAATTATTTTTCCGTATAGGGTAGACCGAGGCGAATCGGATCACAGGGCGAATCGGATCAAAATAAGAAATCCGTTGATAATTCAAATATCACATACACATAGAACGCACTCAACCGGTGTTTTGCGTCTCTCCTCTCACCCCACACCTCCCGACATAGACAGTATTTCGATCGCGCTTGTGAATCAGTATCAACGCCGCTCGTCAGTGACTCGGTCGTTTGCGTGTGTCGCAATTTTGGCGCTCATCTAAGGTACGCACTTACGATTTCTTTGTGTTATATTACGGATTTTTGTTGAAGACTAACTACATTGGTTTATATTGTTCAACAAGGTGTCTATATTAGAGAACCAATTCGCTTTTAAGTATGATTTTAGAGGTTAACGTCTAACATATTTATTTCCAGAGTCTTGATTATGGGGCTAATCGGATCATATCGTCAGGGGCGAATCGGATCACACTTTTAAACTGATTTATAACATGTTTGAGGTTATTGATTCATATTTATTTCATTTTAGATGGTTCGCACGTACAAAAGGAAGACTGATGATGGAGAATGGTGTCAAGAAAAAATGAAAGAGGCTGTAAATAAAGTCAAGAACAAAGAATTGACCTTACGTAAGGCTGCTGAGATTTTTAAAGTACCGTTCACGAGCTTACAGAGAAGAGTTACGTTATCCAGGGGTATTATGAAGCGTCGAGGTGGACAGCCAGCTTTAGATGAGAACGCAGAAAAGGAGTTAGCTGACCGGCTATTGTACTTGGCAAGTCGTGGCTTCGGAATTACACCCAAAGCGACACGTAAGTACGCGTTTGAATTTAATGGCTGGCCAGGATTGGTTTCATCGCTTCATCCAAAGAAATAAAAAATTAACTATTCGGAAGCCGGAGGGTCTGTCAAGAGCAAGGATTGATGGTATGAAGAAGGAAAAAGTAGCAGAATTATTTTATACTTTGGAAACAGTAGTAAATAACAACAATTTAAGAGGAAGACCTGAATGTGTATACAATGTTGATGAAACGGGGATGCCGCTTAGTAACCGCCCACCCAACATTATAGCCCAAAAAGGGACTAAAGATGTTGTCAGCATGACCAGTGTTGAACGAGGTGAAAATGTAACCGTTCTAGCCTGTATGAATGCAGCAGGACAGTACACACCTCCATTTGTTCTATTCAAAGGTGTGCGTAAACGTGACGATTTTCTCCTGGGTATGCCGCCTGGTACTGAAGTTGCCATGACAGAAAAGGGCTGGGTCACCGAAGAAGCTTTTAAGTTGTGGCTGCAACATTTCAATCGCTACCGGACCCCAGGAAAAGTAGTTATAATTTTGGATGGGCACGCGTCTCACACCAGCTACTCAGTGGTAGACTTGTGTGACTCTTTCGAAATTGAACTTGTACTTCTTCCTCCACACACATCACATGCCTTGCAACCGCTCGATGGATCATTTTTCAAACCACTCAAAACCTATTATCACCAACAAGCTACAGCATGGCAACATTCACATCCAAATCAAGGAATCACAAAAGTCGCCCCAGGCAACCGAGGCATTTACTGGTGCATCACCCTACGCCACCTGCTAGGGGATCACCTGATTCCCCAGGTTCTCCTTCTCCTGCATCACCTTCCCGGGGCTACCTAGGTGACCCGGGAACACCCATTCTTGGCTTCAGCACTCCTCCTGAGTGGGATGGAGAGCTCCGTGATCGCGGAGATTACCGGTCCCCTCTTACCTATAAGGGGCACAAGAGGACCCTCCTGCGCGATTCAGAGGAGCAGATTTCTCCTTCAATGAAGACGCATATTCAGGAGGATCCGGTGGAGGTGTTTCCGTCTACTAAGAAGCAGCTCAAGCGGCAGAGAAAGCTTGCTAAGAAGGCTCAGCTTGTAGCCTACAGCAGTGCCTTAGATAGGTTTCTCATATTATTCATTTTCCTTGACTTTTTTCTATAAAACTTTGCTATGGCCGATAAGGGGGCCCTCCCTGGAAGGCCACCTTCTCCCAAACAACCCAGGCAGCCAAGGCATCTGTTGGTGCACCACCCAACACCACTTGCTAGGGGATCACCTGATTCCCCAGGTTTTCCTCCTCCTGCATCGCCTTCCCGGGGTTACCTGAGTGACCCGAAAACACCCTTACACGGTTTCAGCTTCCCTCCAGAGTGGGATGGGGAACTCCGCGACCGCGGAGATTACCCATCCCCTCTAACATTCAAGGGACACAAGAGGACCCTCCTGCGCGATTCTGAGGAGCAGATCTCTCCTCCGATGAAGACTCGCTTCCAGGAGGATCCTGTTGAGGTGTCGCCTTCCACTAGGAAGCAGCTCAAGCGGCAGCGTAAACTTGCAAAGAAGGCTCAGCTTGAGTTGTCTCTGTCCTCCAAGAAGCAGCTCAAGCGACAGAGAAAGCTTGCAAAGAAGGCTGTGCTTGTTGCCCAGGGTGTTGCCCAGGCTATGGAGCAGTGTTCCTTCTCTCCTATGGCGTCTTGTTCTATCTCGCCTGATTCTGCGGCTTCCACCTCTGCCACTGTTGCTTCTCCTGCTCCTGGTCTTGCTCCTGCTCCGGCCCCTGCACCTGTTACGGCTCCTGATGCTGCTTCTGTCTCTTCGCCTGTTATGATTGCTGACTTGTCCAGTATGGAGGGGCTCCTTACAGAGCTCCAGTCTCTGTACTCGGGCAGGGACAGCCGTACTAACACCAGGCAGCGCTCCGTCCACGATGCCCTCCTGCTTGCGATACAGGGCCAGCAGTCGCGCCTCGTCGTTGCTGCCAGGGATGCGGAGATCTCTCGTCTCAATGCAGCCCTTGGGCTTGAGCGCGCTTGCGCTGAGCTCGAGCGCTCTCGGGCGGAGCTTGCCTTGACAAAGGCGAGAGTCGCGGAGCTGGAGGCTCTGCCGAGGATGACTGAACTGGCTACTTCATCTACCGCCCACTCTGCTGCTGCCTTCCGACCTAGTAAAACCTGGAGCGATGTTCTTCGGTTTGTCGCCGGCTACTGCTGCTGTATTTGTTCGCCACTCCAAGGAGGGCGAAACAACTGAGTCCACCATGGCTGCTTTATCTAGAACTGTTAACCCTGCTTCTATTGGCCTCAGAGTTCTTGGCACGGCCAAGGCCAGGGAGGGCGGTGTTGTCGTCCGCCTCAAGACCCTGGGAGCAGCTCAGAGGCTCACGGAGGCAATTCCGAAGGAGTCGGGTCTCAAGACTGAGGTCGCAAGGACCCGTCAACCGAGGATAATCGTCTTCGGATTGCCTCAGGCTACTGATCCCGGCGATCTTTTGGCGGCGGTGGCATCTCAGGCCTCCCAGGATTGCGAGATGTCGGTTGAGGAAGTTGTCAGAGCGTCCCGTTTCTCCCATCGTACGGGGCCGCCCACTGGCAACTGCCATTTCATTGTCTCCGTTCGCGAACAGCTTCAGCTGCACACCCCTCGGTCTCGCCAGCTTTACCAACCGTGTGACCTTTATCCGGCGGGACACGACGCGACGATCTCTTGTTGAGAGTTCGGCCCTGATACCGGATTTAAACACCCGGTCTTGGCCGCTCTTATAGGGCGGGCGCTCGGCGGGGAAAGCGGTGGCCCGGCCTTCATGGCTTGGTTAGCGTCAGTATTTCCCAGACGTAAGAGTAAACGCGGGAAGCGCCCCGAAACCCGCCGGACTGACGTGACAGAGGAGGAACCAGCTGTGGGCAGACGAGCAAAACAGCTGCGGCGAAGGCAGACCTACCAGGATACCCAGTCAAGCTATAAGCTTAATCCGGGACGTGTGGCAAGAGAGGTGCTCGCCGGTACATTGTTAGAGGCGAAGGATACGCCCCCGCCGTTGTCGGAGTTCTGCCAAGTGTGGAAACCGATAATGGAGCGGGAAAGCGATCCAGTAATACCAAAGGCTCCAAAAACCTTACCGAGTGTGCACCCGCTCAGTCAAATCATGACTAAACCCATTACCATGAATGAAGCTCGGTCCTGTCGTGTCAGGATCAGCACGGCACCCGGGCCGGATGGTATAACAGCCCGTCAATGGGGCAAGGTCTGCAGGCCAGTTCAGCTTGAGGTTCTAAACCTACTTTTGCTGGTTGGGAGGGTCCCTCCTGGCCTTTCGAGTACGAGAACCATATTTATCCAAGAAAAGGGTTCTAACGACGCGAGCAACTACAGACCAATTTCTATTGGCTCGGTGGTGCTCCGTCACTTCAATAAAATTATGGCATTAAGACTGCGTAGCACTAACGTAATTTTAGACACCCAGCGCGGCTTTATTGCCGCCGACGGGTGTGCCGAAAACATCTTCCTGCTTCAGGGGGCTATCTGGCAGGCAAGAAATAGTATCAAAACGCTACATCTGGCTTCACTGGATGTTAGCAAGGCATTTGATAGCGTGTCAAGGCACGCTATTTACGATTGCCTAGGCCGGGTTGCGGCACCGGCCAAATTTATTAGCTACGTAAAGTCATTGTATGAAAAATCCGAGACTTTCTTCCAACTCGGTACAGATCGCTCGGAAAGTATGGTTGTGCGAAGGGGGGTTAGACAGGGCGATCCGCTCTCGCCTATGCTGTTTAACATTGTCATTGACTCAGCATTGCGGGAGCTTCCAAAACACGTCGGATTCAACCTAAACGGCGAAAAACTCAGCGCCTTGGCCTTTGCAGACGATGAAGTGCTGCTGGCCAGCCATGACACCGGACTTCAGGAATCGCTGGACCGGTTTACTTTGAGATTGCGAGAATGTGGAATGAGCGTCAACGAGGCCAAGTGCCGGACCCAGTCTTTGGTGGCATCTGGGAGGGACAAGAAGGTTAAGGTCGTGCGGGGCGACTTCCGTGTCAACGGTAAACCCCTGCCGGCTGTGCCTTTGCGAGCCTCCTGGAACTACCTTGGAGTAAAGTTCGGCGCTGGGGGCGTGGTCGACGATCGCATGGCTGACGTGAGACTGACTGACGGGCTTTTGAACCTTTCTAAGGCGCCGCTGAAACCTCAGCAAAGGCTCCAAATACTGAAGAAGCATCTGTTGCCTTCTTTGCAGCACTCTTTGGTGTTCGGGAGAATAACCGCTAAGCCCCTTAAGCAAATGGACGTTTGAATCAGGGCGGCCGTGAGGAGATGGCTTTGTCTCCCAAATGACACCGCCATCGGTTACTTCCATGCGCGGGTGGTCGATAGAGGCCTCGACATTGTCTCTCTTCTATGCTCAATTCCTATCGCGAGAAGGGGCCGTGTCGAGGGATTGGTTAAAAACCGATCAGCTTTGCAAGCCTCAGGCAGCATTATTGACCTGGGTTTTCTCAGGTCCAGCCTTGCCTGGTGTTCCAAAATTAGCAGAGGTGTGGACACAGTGGAGGCCGTCCATAAGCACTTTTCGGAGTCGCTTCATAACTCAGTAGACGGTGCCAAACTTAAACAGTCGGCGTAGAGCCGTTTGTCCACTGACTGGGTCAATGCGAACTCTCCCTCGATTCCGGGCGGAGACTACATTAACTATCATAGAACTCACATTAATGCACTCCCTTGTCGTGTTCGCACCAGCCGTGGGGAACAGCGGCAAGCCAGGGTCATGGCATGCAGGGCTCATTGCGGGATTCCCCAAGAGATTGCTGCTCACATTATCCAAAGCTGCCCCAGAACCCACGGGGGTCGAATCTATCGACACAATGCTGTGGTGAAATACCTAGCATCAGCACTGGCCGCGAGGGATTGGGCCGTGGAGACGGAAAAGTGCTTCACGGCTGGTCACTGTGTCCTTAAACCTGACATAGTGGCATGGCGTGACAGGACAGCCATTGTACTGGACGCGCAGGTGGTATCTGGTGATGGTAACCTTAATGTCGCTCACACACTCAAAGTTAATAAGTATTCCTGACCGCGGTGGAGGGGCGGACAGGCGTGCCTGCATCCGATACAAAGGTCGAATCAGCGACTATCAGTTAGAGAGGCGTATGGTCTGGGGTGAGTGCCGCAAGATTAGCGGCAATAGGCATATCCAGGGGGGTGTTGCGTGGCTGCACCACGCGGGTACTGTGGGGTCCCACTGTAACTTCGTTACGTTCATGAAGGCAACTAGCAGGGGTCCCTCGTTTCGGAGGACCGGTGTTGGGTAGAAGGTCGGCTCTCCATTATGCATTACACTCTGGTCTCACGGGCGGGTGAGGGTGACCTACCTGCAGCAGACCGTCGACCGGGTGTGCCGGCCGCCTAGGCAGGAACTGTCCAAGTGTAGGATTGAAACATGGGTTTGTGGTAGCTGGGGATCTATGGGTTTGGACGGTTGGTTAATCCAGATCCGCTGGGGACTGTCTATCTTGATAGTCCCCATGATCACCAGTTTGGCGTCACATAATGAGATGACAAGGCGTACGCGTTCCCACGTACCGTGCTTGCTCTAGCGTGACAGTTCCATCTTTTTGGCATAAATGCGAACATTTAGTTCAAGACTAAATTATTTGAAAGGCGAGGTAAAATTCAAATCTTAGCTAAATGCCTCGTCATCTAATTAGTGACGCGCATGAATGGATTAACGAGATTCCCATCTGTCCCTATCTATCTGCACTTCTCGCCTGGCAGCCGACGCGTTTGGCTGTTTTACTGCGTAGTAGTGATTAAAGAATTTTAAAAAATTCATAGAGTGGCTTAAACCAAGTTTTTTTCCAAAATTTTTTGCTCTGCAGTGTAGTGCTCATCATTGTGCACACTGTTGTGTACTTTTTGTGTTTTCAAATCTTTTATTTAAGTGCTTTTTTGTGAATATAAAAAAAATGTCTTAATTTTTTGGTTTTGTGGATACGCCAGTCTTCGGGCTGGTCGTAGAATTTTCATTTTAGTTTCATTGTGTCGACAATAATTTTCTGTACATTTTAACTAGTGGTGTGAGACTTGTCCCGGACCTTCGGTTCGGGAGCCATTGTCAAAAAACAATTTTTTCAGGGACTCTTTGTCATTGTTTTAAATTATATTCCTCCGCCGCGGGTGCATTTTCCTCATAACTGTGAGTGCACTTGCACTCCAGTCCTGAAAACAATCTCAGTGCGCCGCGCGACCTGTGCGTTCGTACTAGCTACTTTTTCTTCTTTTATTTCAAACCGTGTTTCTAATATTGTGACGTCTGTGTGTGGATTATTTTTATAAAACTTTTTTCTATTTACTTTTATTGTTATTCTCGACGTGTGGTGGTGTTTGATTTTATTGATTTTATCAATTATCTTATTGGGGGGGGAGTTCCCTTCTGGAACTCAAGGAGTGGTACCTGCCCGCGGTCCCCCCTGCAACGGCGCTATGGGTGGAGATGTGACGATGGACCAGGTCCCCTATACTATATTTCGACTTAATTTATTTTTTATTTTTTCTATACTTTGGATAGCAACCGCGCCGCAAATTTAACGCAATACCAAATTTTATTCTAATCCACCACCTCAACCTTTGGCTATAGAAGCGATCTGGCAAGGGAAAACCTCGGAATAACCAGTCACACACTTAAACCCGTCCCGTACTAAATCCACTACCTACCTACGTTGCTAAACCTATCCAAAGCACCCCTGAAGCCCCAGCAGAGGCTACAAATTCTTAGGCTCCACCTCCTCACGGCACTCACAAACAGCCTTGTCTTCAGCCGTCTCACGGCCAAAAGACTAAAGGCGATGGACATATCCATCCGAGCTGACATCAGGCGCTGGTTACGCCTTCCTGCGGATGTCACTACATGGTACTTCCATGCTCCAATAGTTGAAGGGGGACTGGGCATTGTCTCTCTCCTACACTATCCACTTATTACAGAAGCGACGTGTTGAAGGATTGCACCTTCAGTCGGCCCTACAGGCGGGACAAGCGATTGGACTTCTCCAGTGGAAGCCTATGCTTACCTAAGCCAACAAATTATATTATAGTAGTGGTCTTACAGATTCGAAGACCGTTAAAAACTTTTACACGGAGAAGTTGCGCGCCAGTGTTGAGGGGGCGGAACTTCGTGAGTCCGCCAGGAGCAGAATTTCCACCGACTGGGTGAGCGCTCGTTCACGAGAGATACCAGGAGGACACTACGTGAGCTATCACCGAACTCGCATAAATGCTCTTTCGGGCAAAATAAGGACTAGCCGGGGGAGGCGCAAGGCAAATTTTCTGGATGTGGCGTGCTAGGTACTGGAGTGGTACCTGCCCGCGGTCCCCCCTGCAACGGCGCTACGAATCCCATCCATCTTATCAGCAGAGTGCCCTTGCGGCGCCAGCTCCCAGGACGTGCCTCATATATTATGGTACTGTCCATTGCGACACTCTGATCGGGTTGCGCTGCTTGCTGCAGTACGGCCGGCCATTGGCCCAGTCGGTTACGCAGACTTTGTTGCTACAAAATCAAATTTCTCCGCTTTTGAGCGATTTTGCGCTTCATTTTGCCAAGCTGCATATGCAGCGGATTCACAGTAATCCTGTCCTTAGATTTAAATTATTATTATTTCGTATTATGTGTATCATTATTCACGCTACTCGTGATCTAGCAACAATCCCACAAGGAGTGCCACCCGAGGTATGCTATTAGCTTCAGTAACATCGAACCATTTACTTTTAGAGTCATGGGCACGCCTCTGACCTAGAGGTTCTTGTTTTGTCGTGCCGTTGCTTTCACTTCACAGGAAGGCCTTTCGCCACTTGAGAAAATATATAGCTTTGCATGAGCGTCCATGTGCTGTGGGACCTTCTGACACATACATACAGGACGGGAACGAGGAGGGTTTGAGCTACGGGCGGAGATGTGACGATGGACCAGGTTCCCTACATTATAATTCGACTTAATTTTTTTTTTTTTTACTTTGGATAGCAACCCCCCTGCAAATTTAACGTTATGCCAAATCCTATTCTAATCCACCACCTCAACTTTTGGCTATAGAAGCAATCTGGCAAGGGAAAACCTCGGAATAACCAGTCACACACTAGGGCTGGTATTTTCACATTTTAAGCTAAAGTAGTTTATATAGCATTTTTTTCGCCCGAGATATGCTATAGTAACACCAAAACAGTATTTTCATTCGCATTTTGCCTATAGGCTATCTTTAGTATATACCGAAGATACCCGAAGTAATTGCATTGCTACCATCATGGCTACCAAAAATGTAAAAAAAAAACTCAAATACTGCATTTGGCCACATAAATAATATGGTCAACAGCCACAAATTCAAGATTTCTTTTGTCTATGGTAGTTTTTTATAACTGTCAGATGCCATATTGACGTCCGCCTGCAATGCACCAACAAGGATGGCGCCCTGTGATAATATATGATTTTTAATTATAAGTGCGTAAAACATTTAGTGAGGCATTTAAAAACGGATTTTACAAACTGTGTTGTAGATAGGTTCATAAATCCGTTGTGATTTGCTTGCCAATAATTTCAAATATTGTGCCGAGTGAATTCTTCCGCGTTCCTACCAAATATCGGACACATTGAGGGAGACGAAATATTTTCGATTTGCACCTGCAAACATAATCAGTAATTCTTTCCACATCTGACCCGTTGCTTTCCATGACAAAATTGAAGTAAGTATTGTGTGTTTCGTAAGGGAATAATTGCTAAAATTCGACTCAAAACTACATAGCCGCTGTAAATAACAGATGAGAAAAGACGCCATATTGGAATTAGCTATAGCATAAAACGTATGCTCGCCAAGATTGGCTAGCAAAAATATCGTTGCTATTAGACTATTTTCTTGCTAAAGCATATTTCAAAATACCGTTTTTAAGATTTTAAGCTATAGTAAGTCATTTTTATGCTATTAGGCGCATATGCTAACGATGAAACTACCGGGCCTTAAACCCGTCCCGTACTAAATCCACTACCTACATAGGGGGGTAGCGTCTGTCAACACGTTACTATTACCCCTACAACCAAATGTCCTGGGTGAAACCCTTGATATTTTTGACATATTCTAATACTTTATGGCCTCAAATAACATGCCTCGGACCCGGCCGCCCCGCAGGACGTCCGGCACCAATGTGGGTGACCAAGGCCGCAGCCAGAGCGGCCCAACTGGAGCGGTAGATCCGCCCCCAGTTAACGATGCGCCTGGGTTCACATGCCCAAACTTGTTGTGATAACAATAACCAACCCACAGACCGTTGACAGTTCCGCGCTAAGGAAATCAGAACGCCTGAAAAACACGCTGAGGAGGTCCATCGCAGGTAATGGGCGAAACGTCCGGAAAATGTGAAACAAAAAGTGAAACAAACTTCCGTATAGAACACGGCTACACAACCCGAATTTTTTTTAAGATTGTGTCAAGATCTTCTTCGGTTGAGTCAGACTTAAGCCTAATGGACCACCTTCTATTATACAGGTACGAGCACAGCCATTCGATGACAGTACCACAGATGCCATACTCAGACTCCAGACATTGAAGAAGCATTTCATGATCGACAGTGTCAAAGGCGGCACTAATGTCGAGAACCGTTACTAAACCTACCTAAACCTACACTCCCACAATTAAGTCAGATGTCAGCCTTGTGAGGGCGGACTCAGTTGAATGATGCTTCCTATAAGCGAACTGATATTTCTGCAATAAGTTGTTATTCTCGAGGTGAGTTATCAGCTGGGATGCAATGGTACGCTCGAGCACTTTAGATAAAAAGGGGAGGCCTGAAATTGGCCTATAGTTGGTTGGGTCGTCAGCGTCAAGTGTATTTTTTTTAATTAGAGGAGTGACATGCAAAATCTTCCAGGATGCCGGTACGACTCCATGCATCAGATATATATTAATCATTTTAACAGTCAGGGGTAAAAGGAGATCAACGTTCTCTTTGAGCAGTCGTGTGGGTATGGGATCCAGCTGACAATGCTTGGTGGGAGAATTGCTGATGGTCTTCTTAAGCTCAATCTCAATCTCAGTCACAGGAGCAAACGAGTGACCAAATTTATCAGGGAGGTGAGAGAAGTGGCGAACATGGTTCCATGCCCCTCTACACCACAAAATTTAGACAACTCAACAGTAACTTCAATTATAAATTCACCCCCAAGATTAAACAATTTGACTACTAATATTAACATAAATCTTCCAACTCATGCCATTCCCGGCACTTCAAGAGTCACTCGCTCCAGAGCCCATGACATAGCACGGGCTCTTGAACAAATACAAAATTCGACTTTAAGACCTATAGTAGAAACCTCAGAAACAGAAACCGAAACAGATACTGAAACTAGCGAAATTATTGATAACCATATTGCCATTGATACTCTAGTTCATGGGTCGGCAACCTGCGGCCCGCGAGACATCTTGGTGCGGCCCGCGAGATTCTCGCCACAACGCACATGACGGACGATATTATACACAATCGAGTGCTGATTGCTGAGTGCTGAGTGCTATTGCTGATTCAGCAGCGGAACTCCAGACAATGCTCTCTAGTTTGAACCATGCTCTGTGTGCAAGCAAGTTGAAAATTAATGCAAGTAAGACGAAAGTACTGATTTTCGACAAAAGGGATGAAACTGAAGAATGCACGTTCATGTTGAATGGTACAAAAGTTGAAATTGTGGATGAATTTAGATACTTGGGAAGTATGTTTGAAAAGAATGGAAAGATGACAAGAGAACTTGAGAATAGGGTGTGCAAGGGAAAGCAAGTGGTCGGTGCAATAGGAAGAATAGCAAAGAACAAGCGATTGACGATGGATCTGAGAATGGCGGTACACAATGGCATATTGTTACCGACTTTGATGTATGGAAGTGAAGCATGGACAGTGAATGATAGCGAAATGAGTAAAGTATGTACGGTGGAAATGAAGCATTTGAGAAGTATGACAGGAAAAACTTTGAGGGATAGAGTTAGGAATGAATGGGTAAAAAAATAATGTAATTTGAAAGAGGATGTGAAAGTTAAAGTAAAGGGTCCGCCATCTAACGTTTTTTTTTTCAACTAGTGCTTATTTCGTGAATGGTAACACTTAGCTCATGTCTGATTTGACAGATAATTAGTTTTATCCTTCCGCTGAACGAATATGGTTGTGTCTACGCTTGAACAACGCTGGGAAATATTGCGACATTACTTTGAAAATCATGGTAATGTTGCAGAATGTGTGCGAAAATTGCGTACGGATTTTGGAAGAAGAGAATCACCGTCGGCTCCGTATGTTCGTTATCTTGTGAAAAAAGTGAAAGAAACTGGCATCCTCATCGATAAACCAAAGCGTGAAAAGCCAAAAACAGTGCCTACACCCGAGAATATTGCCGCTGTGGCAGAAAGTGTGTGTGAAGCGCCATCAACATCAATTCACCGTCGTTCTCAACAATTGAACATTTCGGAGACATCATTAAGACGAATTTTGCACAAAGACCTTGGTATGACGCCATACAAAGTCCAATTGGTCAGGAGTTGAAGCCAACTGACCATCCAATGCGTTTTCGCTTCGCTAAGTGGGCCTGCGATCGACTTACAAAAGATGCCGATTTTGCCAAAAAAATAATCTTTTCAGATGAAGCCCATTTTGATCTTGGCGGGTATGTAAACAAGCAAAATTGACGCATTTGGGGCACAGAAAACCCGCACGCATACATTGAAAAGACGTTGCACCCAAAACGAGTCACTGTTTGGTGCGGATTTTGGTCCAGAGGCATAATTGGGCCATTTTTCTTCGAAAATGAGCAAAGAGTGGCCGTTACAGTCAATGGCGATCGTTATCGGGTCATGTTGAATGAATTTTTGTTCACAAAAATTGAAGAAGAGGATATTGGCAACATTTGGTTTCAACAGGACGGCGCTACGTGCCACACAGCCGAAGCTACACTCGATGTTTTGCGCCCTGTTTTTGAAGATCGCATTATCAGCCGCAGAGCTGATGTTGTTTGGCCACCTCGGAGCTGCGATTTGACACCGTTGGACTATTATTTGTGGGGTGCCGTCAAAGATAAGTGTTACGCCGACAAGCCAGAGACAATTGACGCTTTAAAGGACAATATTCGTGAAGCTATTGGTGAAATACAGCTGCACACAATCGATAATGTGCTTAAAAATTGGACCGATCGTGTAGGCTACTGCATGGCCAGCCGAGGCAGCCATTTGAATGAAATTATTTTCCATTATGAACCGGAAGGATTGTACTTTCAAATAAAAAAAGAAATTTGAGGAAATATTCATTAGTTTTTTTTTTATAGCATTTAAAAAAAAAAAGTTATTTGGCGGACCCTATACAAAAGAATGTGATGAGATGGTTTGGGCATGTGGAAAGAATGAAAGATGATAGACTGACAAAGTATGTATACAAAGGAAGTGTGAAAGGAAAAAGAGGGAAGGGACGACCGAGAAAAGTATGGAGTGATCAGATTGAGGAGATTGTGAAAGAATGGGATATACAAAGTGAGCGTAAAAGAAGAAAATGCATGAAAAAGGTGATGGATATGAAGGAATTGAAAGAGGTATGTCAGGATAGGAAAAAATGGAGGCAACTCTGCAGAGGCTCTGGCCACCCCTAGCGGAATGGCGACAGAGTTACAGTTACAGTTACAGTTACAGAGTGAAAGGGAGCGAAGGGATAGTGAAGTTGGAGGGAAGGGGGAGCGGGGGAAAGAGAAGGAAGGCAAGAACGCCACACGCACCTCGCATCATTCCGTTGGCGCCAGTAACACTACTCGTTCGCTCGCGCTGCGCTAACTACCCACCCACGTCGGCGTTTACATTCGCTGCAAGTTTTATTTTTTTATAAAATCTGTTTTGTGAATTCTCTTAGCGTTTTTGGTAAGTACCTACCTACTGCATGATAATAATATTATTCCTAACATTACAAGTAATGAATATAACAATGCAATATTAAAGTATCCATGAGTTTACGACAGTTTAAAAAAAAATTACAATGATAAACTTTTTAAGACGAGGGAGGTGCACTATGAATGTAATATTTTTATAAGCCTGAAAAACTCCATACACATTAAAAATAGCTTCCGAGAAAGAATAAATACCGCCGATGGGACTCGAAGTTACAATTGCTTTTTCTACAAAAAAATAAAGTTGGTAGGTTCAGGTGAAAAAATCATTCGAAGAAATAATTGTTGAAAAAAAAAAGCAATGACTGTTGAATGAATAAACTTGTACATATTTAGTTATTTGGCGGAATGGGAATAAGCCGACGTTGCTCAATGGCTAGAGCATCTGACCGGCAATCGGAAGGCTGCGGGTTCGAGTCCCGTCGGCGTTATTTATTCTTTCTCGGCAGATATTTTCAATGCGTATGGAGTTTTTCAGGCTAATAATTATTGCTTTTAAAATTTCAAAAGGATAGTATTTGTTTACTCGTCAATAAAGGTGTACTTTAGGTATACTTGACATAAATTTTATGATTTTGTTTTTTGAATAAAAATATTGCTCACTGGGGGAGTATTTATTTAAGGATTTTATATAGGACAAAACTATGACTGTTTCCGTAAAAATAAATACATATTTTTATGTTTCTGTATTGTTACAGATTTATACACCCAATATGGCTTCTAAAAAAAGGAAGATCGTTGATGAAAGACGGATTTTTAATGAAGCATGGACAAATTTATATTTTTTTATCGAATTTAAAGAAAAACCACTATGTTTAATCTGTCAAAAGAGTATTTCCGTAGTAAAGGAATATAACCTGAAGCGACATTATGATATTGAGCACAAAACTAAATTTCAGTGTCTTGAAGGGGAATCTCGAAAAAACAAAATCATTAACTTGAAATCGTCACTCAAAAATCAGCAGAATACCTTTAAAGTTGTAACAGACAAAAGCGAATCAGCTGTTTGTGCCAGCTACAAAGTAGCAGAGATAATTGCAAAGCATTGTCGCCCATTTACTGACAGTGAACTTGTAAAAGATTGTGTCTTAGCTATCGCGGAGGAAGTATGCCCGGAACAGAAAAAAATGTTTGAAAACGTTAGTCTCTCTGCTAGAACTTGCACCAGACGCACTGAAGACTTGGGTGCTAACTTGCGTGAACAACTTAAGGATAAAGCGCAGTATTTTACTTACTTCTCTCTTGCGATGGACGAAAGTACGGACGTGTCGGATACGGCACAATTCCTTATATTTGTACGAGGAATTGACGAAAACTTTTCCGTTGATGAGGAGTTATTAAAAATGTGCAGTCTCGAAGGAACTACAAAGGGAGAGGATTTTTTTCACCACTTGGACCAAGCTCGGATTTCGTGTGGCTTGAGCTGGGATAAATTAACTAGCATCACCACGGACGGCGGAAAAAATATGAGCGGTCATAATAAAGGTGTTGTCGGAAGAGTCAACAGCAAACTGCAAGAGTTTGGATCGGAAGTTCCATTTACATTTCACTGTATTGTCCATCAAGAAGCATTGTGTTGCAAAGTTTTATCGTGGAAAGAAATAATGGATACCGTTGTATCTGCTATTAATTTTATAAGAAAAAATGGGCTTACTCACCGCCAGTTCCAAAAGTTTTTGGAAGATGTGGAAGCTGAATATGGTGACGTGATGTATTACTGTGAAGTAAGATGGCTAAGCCGAGGAGCAGTACTTCAATGATTTTTTTATTTGAGGAAAGAAATTTGTAACTTTGATGAAAAGGAGTAAAAGGAGATGAAAGGAAAGGCAATACACGAACTTTCCAACCACCAGTGGGTTGTAGATCTTGGGTTTTTAACTGATTTGACTGCCGAACTGAATATACTCAATACACGTTTACAGGGGAAAAATAAATTGATATGCAATATGTATTCAGATGTTAAATCATTTGAAATGAAACTAACATTATTTATCAAGCATATCGATGAAAGGAAACTCGATCATTTTCCAAATTGCAAGAAAGCAGTAGAAGAAGCTGGAATAAATTTTGTTTGGCAAAATACTAAAATGAAAAGTGCATTAATGCAACTACAAACTGAGTTTGAAAACCGGTTTGCTGATTTCAAAAAGATCTCACGTAAGATGGAGATTTTCGAAAACCCCTTTGCAGTAAATATCGGTAATGTACCAAGCGATTTGCAAATCAACGTAATAGATTTGCAAAGTGATAACACTTAAAATGGCTTTTAAGGAAAAAACTAATTTGGTGGATTTCTATGGGAGTTTGCCTTCTGAAAACTACAAGGATTTAAAAAGGTTTGCTCAGCAAATAATTACTATGTTTGGTAGTACATATATTTGTGAACAAACTTTTTCAATTCTGAATTATCAAAAAAACAAACACTGTTCTCGGTTATCGAATTCACATTTAGACGCAATACTACGCGTCTCTACTTCAAAAATGCAAGCTGATATTAAAAACTTGCAAGTCAAATGCAATCACAAAAATCTCATTAATTTTATTAAATACAATAAATGTCGTTAAAATATACACTTTCGGTGTTATTCTTAGACATTTTCGTCGCCCTTTGAACCCAGGTTTTGCTTAATTTTGATTCTTGAACATTTCTGAAGTAGTTAGGCTTGCGTCTCGAGCTCAACGCCCGCCCAAATCTAACCTCCAAATGTATGCGAAGTTAGGCCTAGACAAACCGCCTCGGAGAGGGTTTTGTGGTACAATCGATTTTGACAACTGCCGTATTTAATATTAAATCGTAAATATTTGCTTAATTACTGTTTTGTTTTGCGATTTGTTTTTGTCATTTTGGTCAAATTGACAGAATTCAGCACTTTTTTGCTAATCAATCGCTTTTTGAGGCACAAAACACACAAAATTAAAAAGCAAAAGAAATCATTTGACAGATTGCATCACGGCACGCGGCAAATTTCTCAATATGAAAAATTTGCCGCAAAACTGAAGTTATGTATATAGTTTAAAATAAGTGAAAAGGATATTTAACACTCTACGAACACATATGAGACACTTTTTCCATCTGAAATAAAATATTTAGATGCATTTCGGCCGACATTTGATTTGATTACAAACAAAACAACCAGACGTCCGCCATTGTGACGTCAGCGATGACAGACGTGCCGCGGCCAATTTGTGTGGTCATCCCAAACGCATATTCCCCACATTTGGTTTATTTTTCCCAATCCACAAAAAATATACGGATTCATTTGGCTAATCAATTGTTTTCAAAGTTGTTTTAATTATTCATTGCATAACAAATTTATAAATTGATTATTTGCTTTTATTTTTCATCTTTTTGTTCGTTATTGTCAATGGTTATTGTTTTAATAATTATTTAAATACGACTGAAAATTCCCTACTCTTTAAATAATATTTATAAAGTGACATCTCTAGAACAGATTTTTTTTTGAAATACGACATTGAACGGACCTAATTTCAGCCATCCAAAACTGGTCGCAGGCTCAACTGTTCCTAGGTTACACCATGAACGAGAATCAATATTTCAAATTTGGTCTAGTCCGGCTTTGTGCCTAGACTAAGTAGTCGCCAGATAGGCCGACGGCAAAATATGACAAGTAAGAATAACACCGTTAGCGTTTTATTTTTAAAACTAAAATATTTGTACATAAATATTGTATGTATACCTACTGCAAGTGCGGCCCGCACTGATCCCCATGAAAAATATTTGGCCCTTTTACAACAAAAGGTTGCCGACCCATGCTCTAGTTAACAGTGCCGCCAACACCTCAGCCGGGACCACTCCGACCCCGGGGAGCGTTTTGTGAAGTGTCGCTACTGACGATGACGTCAGAGAAAAACTTACTGCCATCGTTGGCCAGTTAGCGCCGGGGATGGGGTATCACTACCCCCAACTGGCGCGTGTGGTTGACGGTGCACTCGCGGGAGACGACGTTGGTCGCGACCTTATTGCGTGGCTGTCGCTCGTCTTCCCAATATCTGACCAGCAGAGCACCTTCACTAATGGTGCCCCGGTGCGGGCCGATGTTGCAAGGGATCAACCTGCGGTTGGAAGAAAAGCTAAGCAACTGGTGCGTCAGCAGGTATACCATAAAATCCAGGAAACTTACAAGTTAAACCCTGGTGTGGTAGCGAGGAAAGTGCTTGACGGCACTTGGAAAGGATCAAGGCCCATACTCCCGCCATTGTCGGTATTCCGCGATACTGGGGAGCCGATTTTTGGTGCGGAGAGCAAGCCCGTCACGTGCAAAGCACGAAAGATCCTTTCCTCAGAACATCCATTAAATCGCATCTTTACCACACCCATATCTTATAGGGAAGCCGCAGAGTGCCGTGTAAGGATCAGCACGGTACCCGGCCCGGACAAGATCACTGCTCGACAATGGGGTAAAGTCCCTGCACCCATTCAAAGTTGCGTGCTAAATATCCTCCTGCTCGTTGGGCAAGCTCCTGTTGAACTTACCAGGACCCGAACGATTTTTATCCCCAAAAAAGGACAAAATTTGCCCAGCAACTACAGACCAATATCTATTGGACCAATATCTATTGGATCTGTGGTGCTGAGGCACTTTAATAAAATTATATCCAAGATCCAAGAAAATTATATCTAGAATACTAAAATGTAACACCATAGATGAACGCCAGAGGGGGTTCATCTCAGCAGACGGTATGGCTGAGAACATTTTCCTGTTGCACGCAGCCATCAGGCATGCAAAATCAGCAACCAGGACCCTCCACATCGCCTCGCTTGATGTAGCTAAGGCCTTCGACTCTGTAAGTCGACACGCAATCTATGATGCTCTTGGTCAGGTGGGCGCACCTGTCAAATTTATTAGATATATAAAATCACTACATGAGAACTCTATAACATACTTTTCGGACAACGCTTGTAAAACTAGGGATATTATCGTCCGGAGAGGGGTAAGACAGGGCGACCCGCTCTCCCCGGTGCTGTTCAACCTTAGCGAGAGAATTCACTTCTCGCCTGGCAACCGCCGTGTAGACTTCTCGCCTGGCAACCGCCGTGTACGATCGTATTCTCGCGTAGTAGTGACTTCATATCTAAAAAAAAAATCATATCTGTGTTATTAATAATCTTTTCTGAAAATTCTCTTTGCAATAAGGTAGTGCTTTTCATTGCGCTTGCCGCTGTGTTGTTTGTGTTTGTGAAAACTTTGCTTTTGTGCTTCATTTTGTAATTTAAAACTTTATTTTTAAAAATATTTTTTGTGTTTTGAGATACGCCAGTTTTACTACTGTGCGTATAACTGTTATTTTTACCCCATCGTGTAGAGAAAAATTTTCTGGACATTTTAATCAGTGGTGGCACTAGTCCCGGACCTCGGGTTCGGGAACTATTCAAAAAACTAACTTTTTCCTGGGACTATTTTACGTGCTGAGTGTAAATTACTGTATTCCTCCGCCAGCGAGTACTGTACCGCCTGGCACCGCCTGGTACCGCTCGCCCGGCGCACAGAGGAGTATTTGAACATTTTACTGGCCAAAATTTTTTTAAGTAACTTCACTTTTTCTGAAAATTCTTTTTGCAATAAGGTAGTGCTTTTCATTGCGCTTACCGCTGTGTTGTTTGTGTCTGTGAAAACTTTGCTTTTGTGCTTCATTTTGTAATTTAAAACTTTATTTTCAATAATATCCGCCTGGTACCGCTCGCCCGGCGCACAGAGGAGTATTTGACCATTTTACTGGCCAAAATTATTTAAGTAACTTCACCTAACTTTCTTTAACAAAGTGAATATGTCTGACAAGGGGGCTCCTCCGGGGAGGCCACCTGCCCCCAAACCACCCAGGCAGCCGAGACACTTGGTGGTGCAACACCAAGCTCCTGCTGCGAGGGGGACTATTGACTCCCCTGGATCTCCTCCACCTGCTTCGCCTTCCCGGGGTTACCTAAGTGACCCTGGTACTCCACTACAAGGCTTCAGTACTCCTCCTGAATGGGACGGGGAGCTCCGTGATCGCGGAGTGTACCGGTCCCCACTGACTCTCAAGGACGCTCCTGCGCGACTCGGAGGAGGAGATTTCTCCTCCGACGAAGACACGGATACAGGAGGCTCCCGTTGAGCTGTCGCCTACTTCCAGGAAGCAGCTCAAGCGGCAACGCAGACTTGCTAGGAAGGCTGAGCTTGCGGCCCAGGGTGCTGCCCGGGCCGTGGAGCACTGCTCCTTCTCGCCGATGTCGTCGTGCTCGATTGCGCCGGATCCTGTTGCTTCAACCCTCGTTTCTGATGCTGATGCTGCTTCTGCTGCATCTGCTACTGTTGCTACTGTTGTTCCTGCTGTCTCTCCGACTCCTGTTGTTGCTCCGACTATAGTTATTGATCATGCTCCTGCTGCATCTGCTACTGTTGCTACTGTTGTTTCTGCTGTCTCTCCGACTCCTGTTGTTGCTCCGACTATAGTTATTGATCATGCTCCTTCTCCTGCTCGTGCTATCACTCCTCCCGTTACTGCTGTTGCTTCTGCTATAGCATCTGCCGTTTCTCCTGTCTCCTCTCCTGTACTGGCTGTCGACCTGTTCCGAATGGAGGAGCTCCTCACGGAGCTGCAGTCCATGTATTCGGCCAAGGAAAGTCGCACTAATTCCAGGCAGCGCAGCGTCCATGATGCTCTCCTGTTGGCTATCCAGGGCCAGCAGTCGCGCTTGGTTATTGCCGCTAGAGATGCTGAAATCTCACGCCTCAACGCCGCCCTTGAGCTTGAGCGCTCCCGGGCCGACCTGGCGGAGGCGAGAGCAAAGATATCGCTGCTGGAGGAGAAACTTGCTTCCACGCATCTTGCTGCGCCGATTCTAAATTCTAAAGCTCCACCTTCTCCCAGCGCTCACACACAGCTTGGTCTTTAGCCATCTCACGGCTAAACGACTAAAGGCTGTGGATATATCCATCAGAGCTAATATAAGGCGCTGGTTACGCCTTCCCGCAGATGTCGCTGTCGGATACTTCCATGCTCCGATAGTTAAAGGAGGACTGGGCGTTGTCTCTCTCCTACGCTCCATACCCTTACTTTTGAAGCGACGTGTCGAAGGATTGCACCTTCAGTGGGCTCTACAGGCGGGAAAAGCGGTTGGACTTCTCGAGTGGAAGCCTATGCTTACCTTAGCCAACAAACTTCATAGTAGTGGTCTTAATGATTCGAAGGCCGTCAAAAACTTCTACACGGAGAAGTTGCACGCAAGTGTTGACGGGGCGGAACTTCGTGAGTCCGCCAGGAGAAGAATGTCCACCGACTGGGTTAGCGCTCGTTCGCGAGCGATACCAGGAGGGGACTATGTGAGCTATCACCGCACTCGCATAAATGCTCTTCCGGGCAAAATTAGGACTAGCCGGGGGAGGCGCACGGCGAATCCTCTGGATGTGGCGTGCCGCAGTCGATGCAGCACTGATGCAGAAACTGCGGCTCACATCATCCAGAACTGCCCGCGCACCCACGGCGGCCGGATCTTTCGGCATGATGCCATCGTTACGACGTTGGCAGCATCGCTTCGCTCCCGCAGATGGAGCGTATTAAAGGAGCAGATGATGACTGTTTCGGGGCGCGAATGTGTACGTCTCAAACCTGACATAGTCGCGTACCGACGAGGCACAGAAGCCCTGATACTGGACGCGCAGGTGGTGTCCGGTAGTGGCAGGTTGGACGACGTCCACCAAGACAAGGTGGACAAGTACTCCGGTCCGACATTCGTAGCCCATGTGGCGGGACTAGCCGGAGTGGATGCAGCGAAGGTGAAAGTTGAGAGCGCCACCCTCTCGTGGAGGGGGGTTTGGTCGGGGAAAAGTGCCGGTAACTTACTGGCACTGGGTTTTCCTAAGGGTGTCCTTCGTGGTATCACGACCAGGGCTCTTTGGGGATCCCATATGAATTTTGGGCATTGGAGGAGGCAGGGTTGATTGTTGCCGGCAACGTCCGCTTTTATAACAAAGAACTGCTCAATAAATTCCCAGGCAGGAGAACCCTGGAGGCGATTAAATCATTGCGCCAAGGTAAGGCTCACAGGGATAAAGTGAAAAAAATTGTGCGATAGCTGAAAAATCGGCCCAGCACAAGCCCAACTAAAAGTACTAATGTGAGCCCAAGACCTAGACGTGTCACACGTCAAAGTACAAGGGCCAACATACAGGAGCCAAATATTCAGCCCAGTACTAGCTCTAATATTGTTGGATGTGCAACGCACAGACCATTCTATACTATTCACGGGAGCAGTGACTCTGACAGCGAGACGGGGACTGAGAGCGCCACAAATAGTGATCACACTACTAATTTACCCAGAAGCGCCTCAGTCCTGCCCAGACCTTCAACGGTGCGACCTTCATCTGCCGACAACGAGGGGGACGATCGCCTGATAGTGGCAAGTCTCAGAGCCATTGTGCTAAAGTTCGGCCCGGACACTGGGTTTAAACACTCAACCCTGGCCGGACTAATAGCACGGGCCATTGAGGGGGAGGACGTCGGCTCTGCCTTTATGGCTTGGCTGGCGTCCGTCTTCCCGCCTAAAAGGAGGCGCCGTGTCGGGCGTGACAATCCACCTCAACGACGGCAGACCGATGTGATAATGGAAGGACCGGCAGTTGGGAGGAAGTCCAAACAGCTGCGGCGCAGACTGAGATATGTATATACCCAATTACAATTTGGGCTTAACCCTGGTAAGGTCGCAAGAGAGGTGCTAGCAGGCACAGTTTGTGAGGCGAAGGACCCGTTCCCGCCATTTTCGGACTTCTGTGATACATGGAAACCGATAATCGGACAGGAGAGCAAACCAGTTTCTACTACGACTCCGAAAACGGTGGCTGACGACCACCCCCTTAGGCGTTTGATCGCTACACCGATCTCCGCCAATGAGGCACAGGCATGCCGTGTCAGGATCAGCACGGCACCTGGACCAGACGGTATTACAGCCAGACAGTGGGGCAGGGTCTGCAAACCGATTCAGACTGCGGTACTGAATCTTCTTCTGCTGGTCGGGGTCATCCCTCCTGGTCTCTCCAAGACCCGGACGATCTTCATTCGGAAAAAGGGAGACAACGTCGCGAGTAACTACAGACCGATATCTATCGGCTCTGTTGTGCTCCGACATTTAAACAAAATTCTGTCCAGGCGACTAAACTCATGCAACATTCTCTCGGGCACCCAAAGAGGCTTTATTGCCGCTGACGGCTGCGCCGAGAATATCTACCTGCTTCAGGGGGCAATCTGGCAGGCTAGAAACCATATTGAATCGCTACATCTAGCTTCACTGGATGTTAGCAAGGCTTTCGATAGCGTATCCAGACACGCTATATACGACTGCCTTGGCCGAATTGGTGCACCGGCCAAATTTATTAAATACGTACAATCACTGTATGAAAACGCAACCACCAATTTATGGCTTAATAACATCAGTTCCGATGATATCGTGGTTCGGAGGGGAGTCAGGCAGGGCGACCCGCTCTCGCCGGTTCTTTTTAACATTGTGATTGATACTGCTTTGCGAGAGCTTCCGGCACACGTCGGATATAACTTAAATGGTCATGAGCTCGGCGCCCTCGCTTTCGCCGACGACGTTGTGCTGCTCGCCAGCCACGAGACCGGACTCAAGGAGTCGCTGGACCGGTTTACGGAGAGACTTCGACTCTGTGGAATGGACATAAACCAGGCAAAAAGCCGAACCCAATCCTGGGTAGCTTCTGGGGGAAACAAAAAGGTCAAAGTGGTGGAGGGTAACTTCCGTGTGAACGGACAGCCCCTCCCCGCGATGGGTTTGCGGGACTCCTGGGACTACCTGGGGATAAAGTTCGGTGCGAAAGGTGCGGTTGACGACCCCGCACCCGACCTTCAGCTAACTGACGGGCTATTGAACATCTCTAAGGCACCGCTGAAACCCCAGCAGAGGCTCCTGATCTTGAAGCACCACCTATTACCTGCATTAAATCATGCGGTGGTGTTCGGTAGAATCACCTCGAAACGCCTTAAGCAAATGGACGTTAGAATAAGAGCGGCGGTGCGGAAGTGGCTGCACCTTCCGAACGATACGGCTCTTGGTTACTTTCACGCCAGAATATGCGATGGTGGGCTGGGCATAGTTTCACTTCAATGCTCAGTTCCCATCGCCCGAAAGAGGCGTGTTGAAGGATTGGCTAAAAACCAATCGGCCTTGCCATCATCAGGCGGCCTACTTTACCTGGAGTATTTCAGGTCCAGCTTAGCCTGGTCAGCTTAAATATGCAACGGTCTGGAAACCAGACAGGCCGTCCAACAGTTTTTCAAGGAAAAACTACATTCATCAGTGGACGGCGCGGAACTAAAACAGTCCGCGGAGAGCAGGTTCTCCTCAGATTGGGTCGCCGCGAACTCGCGTGCGATACCTGGGGGAGACTACATCAACTACCATAGGGTACGAATTAATGCTCTCCCTTCAAGGATCCGGACCGGCCGTGGGAGGAGGTTGCAAGCCAGGGAGAAAATGTGTCGTAGCCAATGCGGCATCCCCGCAGAAACTGCGGCACATATCATCCAAAGCTGCCCTCGCACCCACGGAGGTCGAATCTTTCGCCACAACGCTGTGGTTAACACAATCGCAGCGTCTCTGAAGGCGAAGGGATGGACGGTGGAGAAGGAACGCTACTTCGCGTCCGGTAGGCAGCGTCTGAAACCAGACGTTGTAGCTTGGCGCGATGACGCCGCCGTCGTATTGGACGGATTCCTGGCTTCGGTCTCGAGGAGGACGGGTGTGCCGGCAGAGTCGACGAAGGTCGAGTCGGCGACCATCTCGTGGAGGGGCATTTGGTCGAGGGAGAGCGCCAAAAGGCTATTGGCGCTGGGCGTCCCCAAGGGCGTGTTGCGAGGCGTCACTACGAGGGTATTGTGGGGGTCCGACTGCAACTTCGTCCGCTTCATGCAGGCGACCAACAAGGGAAAGTCCTTCAGACGAACCGGAATTGGGTAATGGTTTCCTCTCTCTCTGCGGTGGTCACTGTGGTCCCATGGAGACGGATGGGAGTGACCTACCTGCGTGAGAAGACGTCGGTTGGAGGGTTGGCCGCCTAGACGGGAGTTGTCCTTTATTAGGAAAATACATGGCCCCTAGATGGTGGTAGGGAATCTGTTGGATTAGGTGGTCTGTTAATCCATCGAGCGCCTCGGGGCTGATTGCATAATTGCTCGGTGGGGCTCCAGATTTTGGCGTTGCTAATTACGATGACTTCGGCGCTGTGTTCAGCCATGTATTTCCACTGCATGATCTAGCGTGACAACTCCATCTTTGGAATGGGATCTGAAATTGAGATTACCACTTACCAAAATTTTTTTTTTTAAAGGCGAGGTTAAATTCAAATCTTAGCCGAACGCCTCGCCGTCCGAACGGACACACGCGCGAATGCATCAACGAGAGTCCCATCTGTCCCGATTTTTCTCGCCGCGCATCCGTCGTGTTCGGTTGAACTTCTGCGCAGTAGTGACTCGAAAAATTTAGAAAAAATCATAAGTGTGGTTCTAATAAAGTTTTTAAAAAAAAAATTGTTTTGCTGTGTAGTGCTCCTCATTGTGCACACTGTAGTGTACTTTGTGTTTTTTCAAACTTTGATTTTATGTGCTTTTTTGTGACTTTAAAAATTTATTTCTAAATTTTGTGTTTTTGGGATACGCCAGTTTTAGGGCTGGGCGTATAACTTTTATTTTTATTTCATTCTGTCGTGCATTAAATTCTGTACATTTTGATTAGTGGTGTCACTTGTCCCGGACCTTTGGTTCGGGAACTATTGTAAAAAAACTATTTTTTCCGGGACTATTTGTCATTCTTTTTGCTTTTTTCACTGTATTCCTCCGCCGCGGGTGCATTTCTCCATACAACGTATTATCCTTGCGGTAGGACTGTGAGTGCACTTGCACTGCAGTTCTAAAAATAGACTCAGTGCGCCGCGCGGCCAGCGCGTTCGTACTACGTACATTTTCTTCTTCTATTACAATCTGTTATTTTAATACTGTGACCGCTGTGCTTGGATTATTTTTATAAAACTTTTTTCTTTACTCCTTCTTTACTATTCTCGACGTGTGCTGGTGCTTTTTTATTGTACTTTTTGTGTATTTCCGGCTTTTCCACAAACTATTTATTTTCCCTGACTTTCTTCAACAAATCTTTGCTATGGCCGATAAGGGGGCCCCCCCAGGAAGGCCACCATCTCCCAAACCATCCAGGCAGCCGAGGCATCTGTTGGTGCACCATCCAACACCACCTGCAAGGGGATCACCTGATTCCCCAGGTTCTCCTCCTCCTGCATCGCCTTCCCGGGGTTACCTGAGTGACCCGGGAACACCCTTACACGGCTTCAGCACTCCTCCAGAGTGGGATGGGGAACTCCGCGACCGCGGAGATTACCGGTCCCCTCTAACATTCAAGGGGCACAAAAGGACTCTCCTGCGCGATTCAGACGAGCAGATCTCTCCTCCTATGAAGACGCGGATTCAGGAGGATCCTGTTGAGGTGTCGCCTTCCACTAGGAAGCAGCTCAAGCGGCAGCGTAAACTTGCAAAGAAGGCTCAGCTTGAGGCCCAGGGTGTTACCCAGGCCATGGAGCAGTGTTCCTTCTCCCCCGATGGCGTCCTGCTCGATCGAGCCTGATCCTGTGGCTTCAACCTCTGCTATTACTGCTGCTGCTGCTCCTGCTACGTCTGCGGCTGTTGCTCCGACTCTTAATCTTAATCTTGCTCCTGTTACTGCTCATGCCTTTACTCCTCCTGCTGCTCCTGTCATGGCTTCTGCTGTCACCTCTGTCCCTGCTCCTGTGCTGGCTACTGACTTGTCCCGAATGGAAGAGCTCCTCACAGAGCTCCAGTCCTTATATTCGGGCAAGGATAGCCGCACTAACACCAAGCAGCGAAGCATCCATGATGCTCTCCTGCTCGCAATTCAGGGCCAGCAGTCGCGCATGGTTATTGCTGCTAGAGACGCCGAAATCTCTCGGCTCAACGCTGCCCTCGAGCTTGAACGCTCCCGGGCTGACCTGGCCGAGGCGAGAGCCAGGATCTCGCTGCTGGAGGGGAAACTTGAATCTGCGCATTTGGCCGCGCCCACTCTGATGCCTGCTGCTCAACCTGCTACTGCCTTTCGACCCAGCAAGTCCTGGAGCGACGTTCTGCGTTCTGCGGGCTCGGGAGAATTCCCTGCCTTGACTCTAGCAACATCGGCTGTCTTCGTTCTCAACGAAAAGCAAGGCGAAACAACGGAGTCAACCATGGCCGCTTTGACCAAGATCGTCAATCCTTCCACTATTGGCCTCAGGGTCCTTGGCACGGCCAAGGCCAGGGAGGTCAGAGTTGTCGTCCGCCTAAGGACCCCTGGAGATGCCATAAAGCTGACGGAGGCGATTCCGAGGGAGTCGGGTTTGAGACCCGACTGAAGTCGCGAGAACCCGCCAACCGAAGATAATCGTCTTCGGTCTGCCCCAGGCCACGTCTCCGGGTGAACTTTTGGCGGCCGTTGCCTCTCAGGCCTCCCAGGACTGCGGGATGTCTGCCGATGAGATCGTCAAGGCCTCCCGTTTCTCCCATCGTGCGGGACCGCGCACTGGCAACTGCCATTTTGTGGTCTCCGTTCCGTCGCGGGTGAGGAGCTCTGTCGTCGGTACGGGTTTCCTCCTGTCCGGCTGGGAGAGTTTCCGCGTCCGGGACTTTGTGGAGGCCATGAAGTGCACCCGATGCCAGCTGTATGGACATATGTCCAGAAACTGCTCGGCTAGGGTGACCTGCGCCCAGTGTTCGGGCCCGCACGACCGGAGTGCCTGCCAGGCCCCTGCGGATGAACACTTTTGTGCAACTTGTTTTGTGTTTTGCAGGAGGAAGGAGCAACATATCACGGGCACGGAGGAGTGCCCCGCGAAGGCTGCTGCGATGCGGAGATCGGTTGCACGCACTGACTACTAATGGCTTACACCAAGAGGATCGGACAGCTCAACCTGAATGGCAGCCGGGCAGCAACGTTGGAGCTTCGTGGCACCATGGATGCCATGCAGCTCGACGTCGTTCTTATTCAGGAACAGTACTCGGCTGGGGGCTCCACCAGGGACTTTGGCTCCGCCTGCAGAGTGGCTGAGGTGGGCTCACGGCCCCTGGCTGGCGTCGCTGTGCGCGACACCTCGGCCCGGGTGCTGCTGCTCTCTCACTTGTCGACTGAACACCAGGCCTGTATAGAGATCCAATGGCCCTCTCTACCTTCTTTATATATTACTAGCAGACCAAACCGCGCTCTCGCACGGTTGGCTGCTAGGCCCTACGGGCAGTTTAAAGTCCGGCTTCGCCAGCACACTTTACCCTTGCTTTGATTTTTAAAAGATACATGAGAACTGACCAACAACAACAACAAAAAGTGGACAATTTTATGGTAGAATCCCAGGCCTGATCGTGCTACTTCCTATTGTTGTGCAGGTGCTGAAGTCTTTATCCTGCATTTTATTTCTGCTCTTTCATTTTCTGGTGATGGTTTATAATGATGCTCGACCCGTTCATTATCATTTAAGTGTATAACTTGTCTTTTTCTGCCCTTTTTTCGTTTTGCTGGTAATAGTATCTTAAGCGTACCTGTGTTGCTTGCAATTGTCTTATAGTGGCATGAAACATGACTGCGTTTGCCATACGGCATTGTTCTGTTGGTACTGGTGCTTTTGTTTTTAGATTTTTCCAGCTGCTCTTATTGTCATGAAATGCCTTCAAACTGCTCGTCCTGCTCTGAATTATCTTTTGACATCTTAAAACTGCTTGTGATACTTTTCACGATATTTTAGTGTCTGATACTGCTGGGTACCTGAAGATACCTTAAAATGCCTAAACTCAAAATCTACAAAAAATCTAAGTATGGGAAAACGTTCGACCCATCGACAGAACTCTAAGAAAAAAATGACTTTTGAAAATTAAAAAAAAAGAAACTTTTTAACTTTTTTTATATAAGACACTTTGTATGAAATTTTACTTTTTAAATATTTGTTCAAAGAAATTTGCCGTAGAATAAAAATTCTTCCAACATTTATGGGGTTTACTAAAATGCATTTTAAATTCGAGTATGAGGCCTAGACATTCAAAATGGCCGCCTGCAGAGCAATGTATTTTTTTAGTTGGTATCGCGAGTATGCAAAATATACACTTGGCGGGATTGTCCTATTACATATCATTACATTTCGCTAAATTATAATTGTTTGTGTAGCATCCAAACAGTTGATTTTTTTACTTATAAATTTGACTTTTTTGTGAAAATCAGGTTTTTCAAAATTTTGTTGGAAAAAAATTGTCATTGAAAAAAGTTTTCTTTTAAAAAATGTTGACATAAGCAAAACTAAATTGATCATTGAGGAAAAACCTTCAGACTTTTTAAATGAACGCCAGGAGAATGTTAAATATTGAAGAAACCAAAAAAATGTATGGGAGCTACTCTTAATCCTTCATGTATTTTGTTGTACTTTTGAAAATACTTAAAGTCTGTTTATGTTTAGGTGGCATGTTCAATATCATTGTTCCAACTTAATGCATGCGCCCGTTGTGCCAACTGAAAGATATTGTTTTGTATTTTTTTCTATGTAGGTATTTACAAATTTTGAATGAAGAATTTACTTTTTGCGAAAAAGTTTCTTCCAAAAGTTGTTAAAATTACTGAGAGGCATAACCGTTTCGAATATCAAGTCTGTAAATTCAAAATGGCCGCCAGCGGCATGATTTCAACTTTCAGTCTGTATCGCAGGTATACGAAATATGCACGTGACGTCATCCGGACCCTGACAGTTGTTTAAGTTTGAGCATTTTATGGGGGTATGCAAAATAACAGCATCGTGCTGCGAACGGTCTGGGCGCCTATAGTTGTACAAATATACAAACAAACGGACAAACAAACAAACGGACAAACAAACGGACAAACAAACAAACAAACACCAAAATTCTGGAATCGAGCGTTAGTTCAGTTTGTCAATAGAAACACTTGTTAGAAAAACATTTTTGGAAATTCGAAAAAAACAGACGCAAATCGGGTGTCCTTTTTTATATATAAGACTAGCAGACCAAACCGCGCTCTCGCACGGTTGGCTGCTAGGCCCTCCGGGCAGTTTTTAGTCTGGCTTCGCCATACCTTTTTGCCCATATGTTCTTTATTTCATTGAATGCTTTAAGATATAATTGAATAAATTTTGTGATAAAAAAGTAATTGAATTCTTTTCATGTTTCGAATATCTTGAATCCACGAAAGACAAATTTAAGTTAAATATGTACAGTATGCATAGAACTACATCACAGTCACATTTTTTTCAGTTTCAATGTCAGAAGAATGTAATACATAAGTTGGTTCATGTTACTAATTAAAAAAGTCAGGGTAGTAATAATATTTAATATTTTTAAAAGATCCATGAGAACTGACCAACAACAACAAAAAAAGTGGACAGTTTTATGGTAGAATCCCAGGCCTGATCGTGCTACTTCCTATTGTTGTGCAGGTGCTGAAATCTTTATCCTGCTTTTTATTTCTGCTTATTATTTTTCTGGTGATGGTGTATCATGCTTGCTTGACACGTTCATTATCATTGAAGTGTATAGTTTGTTTTTTCTGCTCTTTGTCGTTTTGCTGGTAATAGTATCTTAAGCGTACCTGTGTTGCTTTCAATTGTCTTACAGTGGCATGAAACATGACTGCATTTGCTATATGGCATTGTTTTGTTGGTACTGGTGCTTTTGTTTTTAGATTGTTCAAGCTGCTAAAATTGTCATGAAATGTCATCAGGCTGCTCTGAATTATCTTTTGCCATCTTAAAACTGCTTGTTATACTTTTCACGATATTTTAGTGTCTGATACTGCTTGGTACCTGAAGATACCTTAAAATGCCTAAACTCACAATCTACAAAAAATCTAAGTATGGGAAAACGTTCGACCCATCGACAGAACTCTGAGAATAAAATGACTTTTTAAAATTAAAAAAATAATCTTTTTAACTTTTTTTATTTTTATATATAAGACACTTTGTATGAAATTTTACTTTTTTAATATTTGTTCAAAAAAATTTGCCGCAGAAAAAAAGTTTCTTCCAACATTTATGGGATTTACAAAAATGCATTTTAAATTCGAGTATCAGGCTTATACATTCAAAATGGCCGCCTGCAGATTAATATATTTTTTTAGTTGGTATCGCGGATATGCAAAATTTATACTTGGCGTGATTGTTCTATTACATATCTTTACACTTTGCAAAATTAAAATTGTAAATGTAGCATCCAAATAGGTGATTTTTTTACTTATAAATTTGAGTTTTTTGTGAAAATCAGGTTTTTCCAAATTTTGTTTGAAAAAATTTGTCTTTGAAAAAAGTTTTCTTTCAAAAAATGTTGACATAAGCAAAACCAAATTGACCATTGAGGAAAAACCTTCAGACTTTTAAAATGAACGCCAGGAGAATGTTAAATATTGAAGAAATCAAAAAAAATGTAAAGCAGCTACTCTTAATCCTTCATGTATTTTGTTGTATTTTTTAAAATATGTAAGTCTGTTTATGTTAAGGTGGCATGTTCAATTTCATTGTTCCAACTTAATGCATGCGCCTGTTGTGCCAACTGAAAGATATTGTTTTGTATTTTTTTCTATGTAGGTATTTACAAACTTTGTTTGAAGAATTTACTTTTTGCGAAAAAGTTTCTTCCAAAAGTTGTTAAAATTACTAAGAGACATGACTGTTTCGAACATCAAGCCTGTAAATTCAAAATGGCCGCCAGCGGCAAGATTTCAATTTTCAGTCTGTATCGCAGGTATACGAAATATGCACGTGACGTCATCCGGACCCTGACAGTTGTTTAAGTTTGAGCATTTTATGGGGGTATGCAAAATAGCAGCATCGTGCTGCGAACGGTCTGGGCGCCTATAGTGGTACAAATATACAAACAAAAGGACAAACAAACAAACGGACAAACAAACACCAAAAATTCTGGATATGAGGTTTAGTCCAGTCCGTCAATAGAAACACTTGTTGGAAAAACATTTTTGCAAATTCGAAAAAAACAGACGCAAATACCCTCTCCTTTTTATATATAAGACTAGCAGACCAAACCGCGCTCTCGCACGGTTGGCTGCTAGGCCCTCCGGGCAGGTTTTAGTCTGGCTTTGCCGTAATTTTTTGCCCATATGTTCTTTATTTCATTGAATGCTTTAAGATATAATTTAAAAAAAATTGTGATAAAAAGGTAATTGAATTCTTTTCATGTTCCGAATATCTTTAATCCACGAAAGACAGCTTCACCAGCACAATTTACCCCTGCTCTGATTTTTAAAAGATCCATGAGAACTGACCAGCAACAATAACAAAAAGTGGACAATTTTTTGGTAGAATCCCAGGCCTGATCGTGCTACTTCCTATTGTAGTGCAGGTACTGAAGTCTTTATCCTGCTTTTTATTTCTGCTCTATATTTTTCTGGTGATGGTTTATAATGATGCTCGACCCGTTCATTATCATTTAAGTGTATAACTTGTCTATTCTGCTCTTTTTCGTTTTGCTGGTAATAGTATCTTAAGCGTACCTGTGTTGCTTGTAATTGTCTTATAGTGGCATGACATATGACTGCGTTTGCCATATGGCATTGTTTTGTTGGTACTGGTGCTTTTGTTTTTAGATTGTTCCAGTTGCTCTTATTGTCATGAAATGCCTTCAAACTGCTCGTCCTGCTCTGAATTATCTTTTGATATCTTAAAACTGCTCGTGATACTTTTCACGATATTTTAGTGTCTCATACTGCTTGGTACCTGAAGATACCTTAAAATGCCTAAACTCACAATCTACAAAAAATCTAAGAATGGGAAAACGTTCGACCCATCAACAGAACTCTAAGGAAAAAATGACTTTTGAAAATTAAAAAAACAAACTTTTTAACTTTTTTTATTTTTATATATGACACTTTGTATGAAATTTTACTTTTTAAATATTTGTTCAAAGAAATTTGCCGTAGAAAAAAAGTTTCTTCCAACATTTATGGGGTTTACTAAAATGCATTTTAAATTCGAGTATGAGGCCTAGACATTCAAAATGGCCGCCTGCAGAGCAATGTATTTTTTTAGTTGGTATGGCGGGTATGCAAAATATACACTTGACATGATTGTCATATTACATATCTTTACATTTCGCTAAATTATAATTGTTTGTGTAGCATCAAAACAGTTGATTTTTTTACTTATAAATTAGACTTTTTTGTGAAAATCAGGTTTTTCAAAATTTTGTTGGAAAAAAGTTGTCATTGAAAAAAGTTTTCTTTCAAAAAATGTTGACATAAGCAAAACCAAATTGATCATTGAGGAAAAACCTTCAGACTTGTAAAATGAACGCCAGTTGAATGTTAAATATTTAAGAAACCAAAAAAAATGTACGGCAGCTACTCTTAATCCTTCATGTATTTTGTTGTATTTTTGAAAATATGTAAGTCTGTTTATGTTCAGGTGGTGTGCTTTATTTCAATGTTCCAACATTATGCATGCGCCCGTTGTGCTACCTGAAAGTTATTATTTTTTATTTTTTTCTATGTAGGTATTTACAAATGTTGTTTGAAGAATTTACTTTTTGCGAAAAAATTTCCTCCAAAAGTTGTTTGAACTACTAAGAGACATGACTGTTTCGAATATCAAGCCTGTAAATTTAAAATGGCCGCCAGCGGCAAGATTTCAACTTTCAGTCTGTATGGCAGGTATGCGAAATATGCACGTGACGTCATCCAAACCCTGACAGTTGCTTAGTCACTAACACTTTATGGGGGTGTGCAAAATTTCAGCATCGTGCTGCGAACGGTCTGGGCGCCTATAATGGTACAAATATACAAACAAACGGACAAACGGACAAACAAACAAACAAACACCAAAAATTCTGGATATGAGGTTTAGTTCAGTCCGTCAATAGAAACACTTGTTAGAAAAACATTTTTGCAAATTCGGAAAAAACAGACGCAAATACCCCCTAGATTTTTATATAATAGACTAGCAGACCAAACCGCGCTCTCGCACGGTTGGCTGCTAGGCCCTACGGGCAGTTTGAAGTCCGGCTTCGCCAGCACACTTTACCCCTGCTCTGATTTTTAAAAGATCCATGAGAACTGACCAACAACAACAACAAAAAGTGGACAGTTTTACGGTAGAATCCCAGGCCTGATCGTGCTATTTTCTATTGTTGTGCAGGTGCTGAAGTCTTTATCCTGCTTTTTATTTCTGCGCTTTATTTTTCTGGTGATGGTTTATAATGATGCTCGACACGATCATTATCAATTAAGTGTATAACTTGTCTTTTCTGCTCTTTTTCGTTTTGCTGGTAATAGTATCTTAAGCGTACCTGTGTTGCTTGCAATTGTCTTATAGTGGCATGAAACATGACTGCGTTTGCCATACGGCATTGTTTTGTTGGTACTGGTGCTTTTGTTTTTAGATAGTTCCAGCTGCTCTTATTGTCATGAAATGCCTTCAAACTGCTCGTCCTGCTCTGAATTTTCTTTTGACATCTTTAAACTGCTTGTGATACATTTCACGATATTTTAGTGTCTGATACTGCTTGGTACCTGAAGATACCTTAAAATGCCTAAACTCACAATCTACAAAAAATCTAAGTATGGAAAAACGTTCGACCCATCGACAGAACTCTAAGAAAAAAATGACTTTTGAAAATTAAAAAAAAAAAACTTTTTAACTTTTTTCATTTTTATATGTAAGACACTTTGTATGAAATTTTACTTTTTAAATATTTGTTCAAAGAAATTTGCCGTAGAAAAAAAGTTTCTTCCAACATTTATGGGGTTTACTAAAATGCATTTTAAATTCGAGTATGAGGCCTAGACATTCAAAATGGCCGCCTGCAGAGCAATATATTTTTTTAGTTTGTATGATGATATGCAAAATATACACTTGGTGTGATTGTCTGATTACATATCTTTACATTTTGAAAAATTAGAATTGTAAATGTATCATCGAAATAGTTGATTTTTTTACTTATAAATTTGACTTTTTGGTGAAAATCAGGTTTTTCAAAATTTTGTTTGAAAAAATTTGTCATTGAAAAAAGTTTTCTTTCAAAAAATGTTGACATAAGCAAAACCAAATTGATCATTGAGGAAAAACCTTCAGACTTGTAAAATGAACGCCAGGAGAATGTTAAATATTGAAGAAACCAAAAAAAATGTATGGGAGCTACTCTTAATCCTTCATGTATTTCGTTGTTCTTTTAAAAATATTTAAGTCTGTTTATGTTTAGATAGCATGCCTAATTGTAATGTTCCAACTTTATGCATGCGCCCGTTGTGCCACCTGAAAGTTATTATTTTTTATTTTTTTCTATGTAGGTATTTACAAATTTTGTTTGAAGAATTTACTTTTTGCGAAAAAGTTTCTTCCAAAAGTTGTTAAAATTACTGAGAGGCGTGACCGTTTCGAATATCAAGTCTGTAAATTCAAAATGGCCGCCAGCGGCAAGATTTCAATTTTCAGTCTGTATGGCAGGTATGCGAAATATGCACGTGACGTCATCCGGACCCTGACAGTTGCTTAAGTTTGAGCATTTTATGGGGGTATGCAAAATAACAGCATCGTGCTGCAAACGGTCTGGGCGCCTATAATGGTACAAATATACAAACACACAAACAAACAAACAAACACCAAAAATTCTGGATATGAGGTTTAGTCCAGTCCGTCAATAGAAACACTTGTTGGAAAAACATTTTTGCAAATTCGAAAAAAACAGACGCAAATACCCTCTCCTTTTTTATATATAAGATTTCAGTTTATTTTCAGTACTCCCTTCCTACTGACTCTTTCCTTGTCGCTCTCGATCACGCCCTTTTGTCCCTTCGGGGCAAATCGGTCCTGATTGCGGGCGACGTCAATATACAATCTCCGCTGTGGTCCTCCCGGCTTTCGTCCTCAAGGGGACGTGAGCCTGGTCGCCTGCAGCTGGAGGATTTCATTTTTACACATCAGCTTGTGGTCGTTAACGACATCAAATCTCCCCCCACTTGCACTCCCCACGCTGGTGGCTCTTCTTCCATCGATGTCACTTTACACACCACACTCTTCTCTTTTTCTATTGCTGACTGGTCTGTTCATATGGACGAATCAGTCGGTGACCACAGACTGATCACTTTTACACTTGATCCAACTGACACAACACAAGCTTCCTCTCCTTCTCCATCTGCACTGCCTGCTCTGTTTCGTACCAAGTGTAATAAGGAAACCTGGTGTCGATTTGGGTCGACCATGGCCGTTCAATTTGATCGCTTGTCCCGCAGGGGTACTGTCGATCCGGAATCGGGAACCGGCGGCTGAAAACTTTCAGAACGCTGTCGTCAGGGCTGCTTGTGTATCTCTGGGCCGCCGCGGCCCGCGGGGTCCTCGTCCGGCCGTCTGGTGGACCGAGGAGTTGTCGCGGCTCCGCTCTGGCGTCTGCAGCTTGCGACGCAGGCTGCGTGATGCGGTGGCGGTTCGCGCCTGCCCCTGCGGTCTCCCGGACGCAACAATCCGTGAGTCTTTGGTTTATATTGAGTCTCTTAACATTGTGCCTAGGTTTATATCGAGCCGCTCTCCTTCCTCCTGTCCCGATTGTAAATCTGATCTGTTCTTCTCTTTATATATAACATGTCTCCCGTCGAGTTTCTCAGACGTTCCCTTCGCGGGAGGATCTCTCGGTATAAGAGGAAACTCGTAATTATTGCCAAGAGAGAATCCTGGGGGGAATTTGTTACAGCCTCGGCTAATCCCGATCCTTGGGGCGCGGCTTATCGTTCCGTGGCTAATCCCACGGCGATGGGCGGCGTCCTATGTGGCATCGTGGCTCCCGGGTCTGGTGCTGTCACGGAGGCCCTGGCGGACACCGCCACGGCCTTCCTTGACGCGCTCCTGACCCGGGATGAGCCTGAGGCGGACACGGTGCACGACTCTCAAATTCGACTCATTTCTTCTTTGCCTTTGCATAACCCTAATTCTCATCCTTGCACCGTGGAGGAACTCGATAGGATCTTTCGCGGACTGTCCACCCGCAAAGCGCCAGGCCTTGACCGCATTGACAGTCTCATTGCCAAGGCGGTTTGGGCCTTGGCGCCTTCTTACATTGTCTCTTTGTTTCATTCTTGCCTTGTACATTCTGTGTTCCCTCGCTGCTGGAAATCTGGCCTATTCCGGTATTCCATGCCCTAATCCCGTCCAAGATAGCATAAAAGTTACTGAAACTAGCTTTATAGTGGAACTTCAAGCTTTGCTGGACCATACGGCTTTGCGACTACTTCAGTATTTTAAAGAAGTTATTGAAACATTGTCAGAGTTTGAGAAACAACATCTTATCTTTATATCAAAATGGGGCTGTGATGGATCTTATCAGACACAGTTTAAGCAGACATTTGCCAACACTGGTGACGATGATGCCAATATATTTTTAAGTTCTCTTGTACCTGTGAGAATGGTTGTTTCTATTAATGGAGACACAAGAAAAAATGTATGGCAAAATCCAGTGCCTTCTTCAGTGAGATTCTGTCGTCCTATCCGGGCTCGGTTCATTAAAAAAAGGATGTCACAAAGGGAGAAATCACCTTTATTGAAGAATAATCAAGGAATCTCAAAGAAACAAGTGGTACGGAAGATTCCGTTTAAATAAATCACACCATTTTGCTCACACTGGTTGATGGAAAAGTGTGCAATGCCGCGACTGATACGGCTTCAAAAATGAGATGTTATATATGTGGACAGACATCTAAGGACTTCAACAAACTTGAAAGAAGTAATACTTGAGAATTCCAGCGGACATACTTTTGTAGTAATAAGTGCGCCGAAAACATCTTCCTGCTTCAGGGGGCTATCTGGCAGGCAAGATGTAAAATGAAAACACTGCATTTGGCTTCATTAGATGTCAGCAAGGCATTCCATAGTGTATCACGGCACGCTATATACGATTCCCTAGGCCGGGTTGGGCACCGACCAAATTTATCAGTTTCATTAAGTCGCTCTATGAACTGAACTCGGTAAAAACTGCTCAGGAAATGTAGTGGTGCAAAGGAAGGTTAAACAGGGTGCTCCGCTCTCGCCTATGCTGTTTAGCATAGTCACTGACTCAGCATTGCGAGAAATTTGACGTAAACGGCGTATAGCTCGGCGCCTTGGCTTTTGCGGACGATGTGGTGTTGCTTGCAAGCCATGAAACCGGTCTTTAGAAATCGCTGGACCGGTTAACTTTGAGATTGAACAACTGTGGGATGGACGTCAACGAGGCCAAGTGTCGGACCCAGTCCTTGGTGGCCTCCGGGAGGGACAAGGTTAAGGTTGGGCGGGGTGACTTTGAGATACTCTTGGGACTACCCGGGAGTAAAGTTCAGCGCTGGGGGCGTGGTCAATGACCGTGCATCTGACTTGAGACTGACCGATGGGCTGAAGAACCTCTCTAAAGCTCCACTGAAACCTCAATAACGGCTCCAGATACTAAAGCGACACCTAAAGCGATACTAAGATGAACACTGAGGTAACAGGTGAACCACTGAGACCCTAGGTAGAATGAGAAAGGCGCGCGACTTTCTTCTTTTCTAAATTTGCGGGACACTGTGCTCAAGTGAATGGTGTGTGACAAATTGGGTCTAGAACAAATAATCCCATGCTGAAATTGGGTTGCCAGAAAAACAAAAACCAATAAAGTGATTAAAGGCAATGTAAAGTGCAGCACATCAGTAAGTTTTTGACAACTCTTCCAAAAATACCTTCACATTACTGTCGACAGAGCACTGCCAAAGAATATCGCACGTTTAATAATAAAGAGCAATAACTCAAAAAACATGAATGTTGGGAAAACGCGTTTGAAGTTCAGACACCCAGTACAACTTGTATGGGATGAAAAAGGCGACCGATGTTTTATCTCGGTCATATTCGTCCAAATTGAACGGCTGTCGCATTCTACGCATTCTTCTCGCATTGTTCTTGCGTTTTATTACAAAATCTCGATTTTCCCAATTTTCGAGTTATTTCTCTTTATTATTAAACGTGCGATATGTTGATGTTAATTATACAACAAAGGCTGAGGTATATTGTAGACTTTCTAAAATTTCTAAAAGATCAAAATCTCCTTGATGGAGAGAAGCCCACTATCTACCAAACGAATAAGGATCAAGGAATTTATGTTATGCCTATAAAAACAATGACATAACTAAAGACGATTACCGAGCTCATATTAAAGCAAGAGATCATGCTAGAAAAGAGAAGGAAGAAGATAAAACAAGGTGTTTATATGGGGACATTCAGATGGTCATAGTGGGCAGTACAGTCAATACCACATTTTCCTTTATTAGTTATCTGAAATCTATAAAGCCAGATTGTAAAACAGGTGATCCACTTGCTGTAGATTTCAAAGCTCCGAGATATACATTCAATGGGATTCAATATAAGCTCTGCTTTGATGAAGCCTGGAACTCATTGGTTGACTCGTCAGGTAACTTCCACCCATGCCATCATAATTTCAAAATTATATATTCAGCCACTACCTATCACGAAAAGAAAACATGATAATCTTCAAAATTTGAAGTGTCTGATTCCACTCGATTATCACACCTTTTATGACAATTTACTTATTTCATGAGTAAAAATGATTGTTTTTTATGTTTTCTATTGACGTTGTAGTCACAGTTGTGATAAAACTTTATACTCGTTACGTTATACTATTCATTGTTTGCCATTCTTTGTAGTTGATTATTATACAGGGACAGGGAATCTATAAAAAAAAGACGGTCTTGAAAAGTCAGTGGGGAATTACCTATATAAAGGATTTCACTGGTTAACGGATAATATTTATACCAGTTTACATTCAGCTAAATCATTTTACAAAGAAACCTACCTTCCGGGAACAATCTGTCGCAATAGGAAAGAAATTCCTGCAGAAGCCAAGAAAGCCAAAAGGCTCTTTTGAATATACAAAAGAAAAATCAAGCATGATTCACGATTACACTAAATACATGAGAGGAGTAGATGAATCCGATAAAATGTTGTATGCATATTTGGGCGAGCATAGAACTTGCAAATTCCAGAATAAGGTGAGGTTTAACATATTTGGACGACTGGTGTTGAATTTCTATATTCTTGACACATCAACCACCACTGCAAAAATAATGCCCAGGCAATTTAAATCAGCGATTATTGGACAAATTGAAGAAGAATGGATGACATTCAAAAATGTTAAAAATGAAACGTCAACTTTGAGCTGAAAATTTACTTTGGAGAAACTGCTTGGACGTAATTTACGGCAATGTGCAATCTGCAGTAGTAGGAAGACCGGAATAAAGCGTTCCAACCTTACATATATGCACCCGATGCAAGAAGGCGATACATGGCATTTGCGCGGGAAAACACAGATGTTAAACTTTTTTTATATAATTTTACTTTTACGTTTTTTTGTTCAGTTACGACTGATATCTTTATTAATTGCCTTAAATAGTTGTTTTTGTTAATTCTCTATCTGTAAAATGTTAAAAGAAATATGTAAATCAATGTAAAATTGCAAAAGTTATTCAATTTACAGTAAAACACACATTACTTTCTTGTGAAATATCCAAGTTTCTATAGCACATCTGAAATGTATGAGGATTTTACAGTAAAACACACATTACTTTCTTGTGAAATATCCAAGTTTCTATAGCACATCTGAAATGTATGAGGATTTTACAGTAAAACACACATTACTTTCTTGTGAAATATCCAAGTTTCTATAGCACATCTGAAATGTATGAGGATTTTACAGTAAAACACACATTACTTTCTTGTGAAATATCCAAGTTTCTATAGCACATCTGAAATGTATGAGGATTTTGAGAGATAGTTGTCAAATGGTTCAAACTTTTACATTTTTATTGAAAACATGTATACTTTAACATATGTGGTTGAAAAAGTAAGACGATTTTCCCTAATTTAAAAACGCTGCCATCTGTGTCAACTTTAAAAATATTTTTTAGTTGACACAAAATTTTCAATGCAGTATGTGACATTGACCACGCGATAGAGGCAGACGCGGATTGGCCCCTTCTAGCTGCAGTATAGACTGTAAAAGTAAAAGAAACGGAAGGAAAGGCAAAACAACTGTATGAACGGGGGACTGCTGCTATCTCGTCAAGATCTACACAGTTTAGCTCTACATGAGCTGAAGACTAACCGAGGTTTTACATAAAGTCATAGACCCCAACTTATTCATCTTATTTTCATGCAACTTTTTGTAAAAAGCAAGTCAGATATGACAAACAAGAGTACATATGATAGAACAGGAAGAAACGACCAACCAACAAAACGTAAAATATTCAGGAGAGCTGTTTTCTTCAGGATGCAGGATGCAGATGGTCATGCATACATGCACACTTCAACTTTAAAATCACATCAATTTATTTCCGGACCTCCGTAAACTTATTGAAATGTCAAGTAGTTAACCTTTCTAGTTGGAAGAAATGCACTTGCTCACTTGTTCATAGTATTGATAGCCCCACAACGGTAGTATATATTTTGCACAAAACATACACAATTTATGACCCTAGTAGCAATAATATATTCACTCTGGAGAACCTCAGTGTCAACATACATAATCAAGAATGTGCAAGATACAAAGAAATCCCGATACTAAAATGAACACAAGCCTTCAACTCTTACCTCCTTTCCCTGAAACAGAGGAGATATTGGCAAAAGTGAACCACTCTTCACAGTAAGGATGGTCAGAATCATCCCAAGCCATTTGGTTTAGTAACAGCTGCACTATATAATTACTAAACAATTTCCAAATTAACAGCGGTACTATTTACACATAGATTTCATTTTTGGCACATATTTTATCACACTCAACACCAAAATTTTTCAAAATTAGAATACACGACATATAATTTCTGGCATTACCTTTCCAAATTAAAACACCTAAAAGTGAATTTTCAGATTTGAATTAACATTAACATCCAGCCTCAATACATGATATTCAAAAAATGATTTTACTTATACCCATGAACTTTGTGATGTGGAATTATGAAGCAAAACAACATTACAGAAGTTACTTAGAAAAAAATGTTGTGATGGCACACAGCCCGGTCTCTAGGGCAAGGACTAACTAATATAATTTGTCATTGGTTGCTCAATATACTAGTTACATAGGCCTGTGGGATGTGACGTTTGCCTGCGAGCAGGCTTATTCAAATTTTGAACATTTTCCAAAAAATGTTCAGGCTCCATATTATATTATTAAATTTCAGGATGTGAAGCCATTTTCTTAAACAAAACAAAAAGAAAACCATAAACTTCATTATGCTTCTGCACTTAGAGCATTGTTATTGTCAATTGTATAAACAAAACATGAGGGTTCACCACATAAAAGCAATGTACACAAATCTATATCTATAAAGAAGGATGTATGTATGTATGTATGTATGTATGTATGTATGTATGTATGTATGTATGTATGTATGTATGTATGTATGTCCCCTATAGACTCATAAACCGCTCATCCGATTTTGACGAAATTTTCAGGAAACATGTAACATATTCTTAGAACGAATCCTGTGAAGTTTGATGGTGATCAAATAAACAGTGGTTCTCAATTCTCGATATTTCAGCAACGAGGTCGGTAAATTTTGAAACCACCCAATAGAAGAAGACCATTATATTCAACTACAATACATAATCTTAGTTGCAAATATACATTTACATTAAAGATTCATATAAAATGCATGCTCACAAGTAGACACATGTAAGTTCACGCTTACAAATGCTGCATGTGTACCCACTCATAATTTAAAATCCAAATCTAAAATGAACAACCCAGTAACTTTTACTTTACGCCAACTTGAAATGGATGTTATTCAGCTCCTGAGTGGCTTGACACTCATTTCTTATGAAGGCTGAGTAAGCCTTGCTGGTATTTTATTTTGGGTTTAAAATAAACACTGAAACGGGAAATAATTTCTGACAACTTCGGTGGGATTCTAACTCGAGATCTCGGCATGGAATGCAATCTATCTATCTATATCTAAAAAGAAGGATGTGTGTATGTATGTATGTATGTATGTATGTATGTATGTAGTATGTATGTATGTATGTATGTATGTATGTATGTATGTATGTATGTATGTATGTATGTATGTATGTATGTATGTATGTATGTATGTAGTATGTATGTATGTAGTATGTATGTATGTATGTATGTATGTATGTATGTTCCCTATAGACTCATAAACCGCTAATCCGATTTTGACGAAATTTTCAGGAAACATGTAACATATTTTTAGAATGAATCCTGTGAAGTTTGATGGTGATCAAATAAACAATGGTTCTCAATTCTCAATATTTCAGCAACGAGGTCGGTAAATTTTGAAACCACCCAATAGAAGAATACCATTATATTCAACTACAATACATAATCTTAGTTGCAAATATACATTTACATTAAAGATTCATATAAAATGCATGCTCACAAGTAGACACATGTAAGTTCACGCTTACAAATGCTGCATGTGTACCTACTCATAATTTAAAATCCAAATCTAAAATGAACAACCCAGTAACTTTTACTTTACGCCAACTTGAAATGGATGATATTCAGCTCCTGAGTGGCTTGACACTCATTTCTTATGAAGGCTGAGTAAGCCTTGCCGGTATTTTATTTTGGGTTAGAAATAAACACTGAAACGAGAAATAATTTCTGACAACTTCAGTGGGATTCTAACTCGAGATCTCGGCATGGAATGCAGTTACTCTACCAACTAAGCTATAGACCGGACTTTTTACAAATATGGTGGATCGATATCGGTTTGGTTAGGGGTAAGCAACCTGCGGCTCACCAGCCACATGCGGCTCTTTGGGTGTGAAGTTACGGCTCTTTAGCTTCATACGCAAATATAAAAAAAATACAGAATTATACTTCTGATCGAAAAAAACTAAATCGTTCTGAATCGATTAACGATCTCTCCGCTACTTGTACTCGCTTTTCACCCCCCACCCTCCCCCCGCCCCATCGACGCTATTTATTGTTGGCAAAAAAACATTTGTGGCTCTTTACAAATCCAAATCCAAAATAAGATATGTATCATTTGAGATTCACATCAAATGCATTCCCATAAGCAGACACGCATAATTTCGCGCTCACACATACCGCATGTGGAACTACAATATAAAAACCCAATCTTAAATGAACATAAGCCCTGCAACTCTTGCCGACTGTACTGCTAGTTATTAATACAATCCAGCCGTCAGGGTGGTTCAGTTATTACTGTTGGGAGCATGGAAGTAGTTATTGTTATCAGAAGGCTCGTCTGTGGGCTGGGAATGCCTTCCTCTGTACTGAGAAGACTGCCAGCTTCTGGCGTTCTCATTTTCAACCGTTCTTATGTTGGATTCCCCATTCATGAGCTGAGGGCTCGGGAGAGGGGAATTATGGAACACATCCTGGGAGTGGATGCGCACCACAGACACTGCGGGCCGGTCTCTGCCAGGATTAGCGTACAGCGCCCTCATGGCGCTCGTGCTCCTGGAGCGGGACAGCTGCACGTTGTTGGTGCGCACAAACCTCACCCCACTGCTGGAGCGCAGGCAATTCAAGTTTCTCATGGGAAGAAGGGTGTCAGAAAACTGAGGATTGGCATCCAAGAACATCTCGGAGTTATTCATGTAGTTGGGCGAGGCAACTGAAATGGTAGTTCTATTGCGTGCACTCACAGACACTACATTAGCAGGGGAGCGGTGGATGTTCAGCCGGGGTGATGCGTGGGAAGACCTCCGTTGGCTGGCTGGTGATCTTTCCCTTCTCGAGGCAGGATCTCCCGGCGAGCTGTCTCGGTGAGATGAAGATCTTGAGGCGCCAGATGCGTTTACAGTTGAGCTATTGTTGCTTGGGGTGCTTTGGCTCCCCGTGGGAACGATGTTTTGATGAGGTGGCGGGTCTGCGGTGGCTTCACTAGTTGGTGCGGGCACTACAGGAGACACGGACACACTGGGGGTGAACATGTGTTGGTAACGGGACAGCTCGCTCTGCGTGAGTAGTCGGGCATCCCGCCCTATTCTCTGCACTGAGATCTGCCCTGAGTTGCCAGATGGAGTTGGCTGGATGTCGCTGCCCAGCTCCCCGATCATGGAAGAGAAGGGAATGATCCCGGGAGTGCAGTTGGGCGGGAGATTTCCTTGCAGATTCAGTAGTATCATCTCAGAGGGAGGCACACACAAAATCCCCACATCCTGAAACCAAACACAGAGAAGATGAATTTTTTACACAAATAAAGCTGATGGGAATAATGGTTTGTTGCTTCTAGGGCTTTGCTTTCAATAGCAAACAAAGAAAACTCAACTCTTTGCCACTCAGAATTGCTTTCAAGCTTTATATAAAGCAATGCTGTGGAAACACACCCCAAATACTTCGACTAGAATCCACTAATCGCCGTGAGCTCGGGTTCAAATCCCACCGAGGGTGTCAGAAATGATTTCCCATTTCGATGTTTATATCAAACCCAACATAAAATACTGGCAAGGTTTACTTAGCCTTCACAATAATTGAGTACCAGCCCCCCCCCCCCCCCAGGAACTGTGAAACCCGCACTTCAACTGAAGTGGTCGGTGTAAGGCCACCTGCCTTACCTGTAAAAATAAATAGGTTCCACTCGCCACATGAGAAGCTCTTCGGGGCTAACGCAGCAAGAAGTTACCCTATATGTGAAGCTTAGTTGCATTTTTTGCAGCCAGAACATGGCACTGTGTCCATGAGTCATTGTAGCAAGATTCTACTTTAAATTGAAACTATAAAAAAGATTATTGCTACCATTATACTGTTTCTTTTATATTATTTGCATTTAAATTTCTTTGACTCTCAAAAAATCAAGTAGTTTGAAAAGTTGTGATCATAGATAGTATCATAACAATGGTCGCCCAGTAAAATAGCAGAGATATACGTAATAATATGTCTGATTGATTTAGTGATTTTAAAAATGTAATTTGTCATGTATGTTCCTTGACTTATAGGTTGGTATGCGGCTGACCACCCATACTGTGAAAAAATTGTTCACTTTGCCAATGTCACCCCTGTCTCAGGGAAGGACGGCAAGAGTTGCAGGGCTTATGTTCATTTGAGATGGGTTCTTATAATGTATATATATATGAGGATAATTTATTTAATTAAAAATTAATACATAACAATAGAGCGCCGTTTTTGTGTATGTCACACCTCAAGGGCCCTCCTAATCATGAATGAGATATTTATTTGTAGGTCCACATGCCGCATGTGTTAGAGCGAAATTATACATGTCTGCTTGTTAAATCTTAAATGGTATATATCCTTGCAGCTTAGATTAGATTAGATTAACAGGATTAGTAGAAAGTACAGAGTGAGGTGCATAAAAACGCCTTGGAGTGACTATATCACAAAACAGCGCCATAAAGAAATGATCAACTCATCATCATCATTCTTCTTGAAATAACAAGCCAGAATGTGTCGGCTAACATTACAAAGAGCTTGAAGGGATGAACATGAAGACAAAATACTTACATCAATTCCAACAAGATTGCTTGCAGAGATTTCCATCACCCGCCCATCAGCTCTCACCCTGCTTGGCTGGTTAGTATTCCTGTTGGGTGATTGGTTGATACCGACCAGTCTGAAGTCTTTGCTCAGGTTCTCAGACTTATTGGGTGCTATCCTGGTAGAGCAGCCCCTCCATGACTTGCCATTGCAACTTGTTTTTTCTCCATTCTTCTTCCTGCTCTCTTTCCTGTCATTGCTCTGATTTAATTCTTCAATAGGGATATTGGGCACCACTTGTAAGTCTTCTACAGGGCCATATGGTACTGCATATTCGCTGATGAAAACAGAGAGTCCCTCTAATACCTGAAAGCAGGGGATACTTTATAACAACCTTAAGAATTTGATTTGATATCAGAGAAACAGGTAAGAAAATGATATGCATACTTGTTCAGCCAGCAGCCTGTGTTTAGGATCCTTCACCAGCAAACGTTGTATGAGGAAAACAGTCCCAGCAGACACCTGCACCGTGTTCCCATCCCTGCAACAGAACAAGCATCTCATCTCGAGAGAGATGGCGCTTTGTAGCAGCCTGACAGTGTCTGTTTCCTTTCTGCAATTTCAAAAAATAATTAAAATTATAAGTTTCTAACAAGTTTGTCAGTTTTGACCGTCCCTGCGCTGTTCTAACTTCCGGCAACTATTGCAGTGCATTTGTTTGTGTTTAATTGCTAATTTAAGACTTTAATTGATTATTTAAAAAAAACAACTCATTATTATTGTTGCAAACTGAGTGCCAGTGTCAAATTTGTAACTTCTTCTTCTTCTTGTGATGATTCCTGCTGAATAATAAGAGCGCCAGTTTTCAAACGCCAGTGTAACTTCTTCTTCTTCTTGTGATGATTCCTGCTGAATAATAAGAGCGCCAGTTTCAAACGCCAGTGTAACTTCTTCTTCTTCTTGTGATGATTCCTGCTGAATAATAAGAGCGCCAGTTTCAAACGCCAGTGTAACTTCTTCTTCTTGTGATGATTCCTGCCGAATAATAAGAGCGCCAGTTTCAAACGGCCAGTGTCAAAATGTTGTCTTTAACTAGCTTGCCGCTATTGTGACAGCCTACAACAGGCGAAGAATGACAGTTTTTGAACCCACACTATGCGCTCCCGACATCTTGTGCTATACTAGGGATGAACTTCTAATGCACAATGTTTCCGCCAACTCTCCATATGTCAAGCATCTGACACTGCCTGTCTACCTTCTGAGATCTCATAGACCTTCAACTTTTGTAAAGCGCCATCGCGGCTGCAGGGCCGGCACTCAAGTGAGGCAAAAACTAACAGCCGGCAGACATCTGGCCTCATCAACAAGCTTTCGACTCGGCCACTGGAATGCTAGGTCCATCACGAGAAAGGTTGAGAGCATACATGATTTGTTTGTCGAACATGATCTGCACTTTCTGACACTTAATGAAACATGGCATGACAGTTCGGAGTCGATTGCAGTAAATGCTCTTCGCAATTATGGATATACAGTTTTTGACAAGGCCAGACCTCGCAGCCCACACGCTGAAGGCCTACTGACAACTAATCATGGCGGTGTTGCCATAGTCTGTAAACCAGAATTGCGCATATCCAACATCGCCCCCCTTGGATCATATACAACCTTCGAGTATGCGGGATGTAGACTTACCCTTCAGGGCTCATCATTCGTAGTCCTGACCGTTTACAGGCCTGGCTCGAATCCAGTCACTGCTGATTTCTTTAATGAGTTAACCACCATGTTGAGTCTTACATCTCACCTAAAGATACCTATTATACTGACTGGTGATTTCAATATTCATATAGAAAGGCAAGCTGATCCGCATGCAAAGAAGCTTAACAGACTGCTGGTTGACCACAGCCTCTCGCAGTGGGTCGTATCTCCCACTCACGATGCCGGAGGAACCCTTGACTTGCTCATCACACGCAGCGACTGCACCCCATCATCTACAGCTGTTATCGATGTGGGACTTTCTGACCATCGGCTGATCGTTGCTGGGTTTTGTCTCTCAATTCCATCGCCTCTCTACACTACTATTATTACCAGAAATTGGAAGGACTTCTGCCCCAAAAAATTTCGGTTTCGTCTTGAGAACTCTGTCTTGTGCTCTGACGCCATCTATACTGACCAAAACATAGACCATCTTGTAGGACAGTACAATTCTACACTCAACGACATCCTAGATGAGCTTGCTCCATTCACTTCGAAAACATTGCGAGTGCGTGGCTCTCGACATCTGTGGTTTGACTCCAACTGCAGAGCTGAAAAAGCCAAGGTCCGCAAACTCGAAAGGGTTTACAGGCGACTGAAGACCTCTGTTTCTAAGAATGCTTGGATTTCTGCCCAGAAGTTGTATGTACAACTCATTGAAAAAGTTAAATCTGCTTACTGGAGAGAACAAATTCACACTCACAAAGATAATCCAAGGAGATTATGGCAAGATTTACGGAATGTCATGGAGACACCTAATGCGTCGATGCCCACTAGCCTGAATGCTGAACAATTTAAGACTGCATTCAAGACGAAACTTGATGGAATATCTGCATCCCTTCCATATAGCACTGCGGCCATAGTTGCAACACCATGCTCGATCAAATTTAACACCTTTGCTCGTGTGACTGAGATTGAGCTTAAGAAGACCATCAGCAATTCTCCCACCAAGCATTGTCAGCTGGATCCCATACCCACACGACTGCTCAAAGAGAACCTTGATCTCCTTTTACCCCTGACTGTTAAAATTATGAATATATCTCTGATGCATGGAGTCGTACCGGCATCCTGGAAGATTTCGCATGTCACTCCTCTAATTAAGAAAAATACACTCGACGCTGACGACCCAACCAACTATAGGCCAATTTCAGGCCTCCCCTTTTTATCTAAAGTGCTTGAGCGTACCATTGCATCCCAGCTGATGACTCACCTCGAGAATAACAACTTATTGCAGAAATATCAGTTCGCTTATAGGAAGCATCATTCAACTGAGTCCGCCCTCACAAGGCTGACATCCGACTTAATTGTGGGAGTGGCATCAGGTGACATTGGTTTAGTAACGGTTCTCGACATGAGTGCCGCCTTTGACACTGTCGATCATGAAATGCTTCTTCATTGTCTGGAGTCTGAGTATGGCATCTGTGGTACTGTCATCGAATGGCTGCGCTCGTACCTGTATAATAGAAGGTGGTCCATTAGGCTTAAGTCTGACTCAACCAAAGAAGATCTTGTTTCTCAAGGAGTACCCCAAGGATCAGTCCTTGGTCCAATCCTCTTTATCTTGTACATTGGCTGTATTGATAATATTTTGGAGGAGTGTGGCATGCGAAGCTATGCATATGCTGATGATCGTGTCCTCGTTGGTTTTTGCAGTCCCGACAAAAAAGACGATCTTTTGGCCAGGACCACCCATTGCTTGGAAAGACTCACAAACGTTATGGCCTATAGACGTCTCAAACTGAATCCAACCAAGACTGAGTTCATGTGGGTCGCCTCTCCGGGTCGGCAGCACCTCTTGGGTACTCAGCCAATCTTTTTCTCTGGTGCAAGCATAATACCATCCTCCACCATATCCGTCCTTGGTGTCTTACTAGACGGAGCACTATCGATGGAGGCACAAGTGTCCAGGACAGTGAGCACAGCTTTCTTCTATATCCGCCAATTGAGCCTCATCTCAAGATGTTTGCCTGTGGATGCTGTCAAAAGCCTCGTAGCTGCTTTCGTCGTCTCCCGATTAGACTACTGCAATATCATATATGCTGGACTACCGCAGAAATTGTTTGATCGGCTGCAAATGGCTTTCAATGCTGCTGCCAGGGCAATTTTTCGACAGGGAAAGAGCTGTCATATTTCGCCACTGCTGAGAGAACTGCACTGGCTGAGGGTCCGAGAGAGGGTGGAATTTAAGTTGTGTCTCACTGTGCATAGGGCCCTGAACGGCACTGCACCCCCATGTCTCGCTGAGCTATGCTCTGTCGATGGGACTTCAAAAAGACCACTACGCTCTGCCCTTACTTCTGTCAACAAGGTTATAGTGCCCAATAGAGCAAACACATCAAACTTTGCAGACAGAAGCTTTGCGGTGGCCGGGCCGGTGGCCTGGAACAATTTACCCATCGGTGTTCGCGCGAACCAGCCTACCACCACCTTCAGAAAGGAACTGAAGACACTACTTTTCTCGAGAAGCCATGGCGCCCTTGAGATGGTCCTGGACCATTAAATGGCGCCACAGGAAAGAAATCATCCATCATCATCATCATCATCATCACGGTGGTGTTCCTGGTGTTGGCCACCCACGGATCACAACTCCTCTCCATCATAGAAAATCAAAAATAT